>CM060906.1:124455556-125655556 GCA_030737815.1 Allium fistulosum
GTTTTTTCTTATTGAAATTAATGAGAATGGCATCTATTTCCAAAAGTTATATTTAATTCTGTATAATATCTCAATAATATTAGAAATGATGATTTTTACTTATTAATTGACTTTGGTAAAGTTGGGAAATCAATTTATAATTTTTTTTAGAACTTTGTTTAAGGTAAAATAGGGGTTTATAAGTGAAAACAAAGTAAGATTTAGTAACACTTAACAAATCCCATATCTTATCTTAATTGGAGGGCTTAATGTTCTTGACTGTGAGGTCATTACTCAACTCTCATCTCTGCAATACATACCACCTAACCCCATGTACTTGGGTATTCCTCTCTCTAGTACCAAACTTACCACCAACTAATGCTTACCTTTATTTGAATCAATCACTAACAAACTTAACAGATGGCCCAAACAACTCCTCTCTCAAGTTAGTAGATTAACTATGATTAACTAGATTGCTGTTGTTATGACAACTTATTACTCCAGGACCTTCATTCTCCCTAAAAAACTGATATCTATGTTGAAAATGGCTCTTAATCATTTTCTTTGGCATGGTGATTGCTTTTCCAAAAAACCAATACCATACGCTTTCAAGAAAATCAACATCTCCAAGACAGGTGGTTTAGGGATTCTAAACTTATCTCCTCGGAACAAAGCTGTGAAATCTAGACACGTGAATAATCTATTGCAACTGTATCCTTGTTGTAGGCTGCTTGGATGCTGCAGCATCAAGTTAAGAATGCCAATTTTTGGACCATGGATAAACCATGCACTTCGATTTGGTGTTTCAGCAACTTACTTAAGCTCAGAGATGACTTACCGCTTATGATTAAATATAAAATCATGCCTAACAATAAACACAAATTCTCGCATACCACTTGGGATCGCTCAAGCTTGATTCTCAATGATATTCTAACCAGTGCTCAAAAAAACAGTACTGGAATCCCAGATAATGCCCTGGCAAAGAACTGTATACACAATGGGATAATCTCACTTCCTTATAATAGCATCCCGGAAGTCAGAAATTTATGGTCTGCTCTTACTGCTATAGGTTACAATGATTTTGAAGCTGATATTGCTTAGTGTTTGGCGTTATCACCTGTAACGACCCCGGATTTTATATAAATTTAAATTGATAATTAATTGAATTTTTGAATTAAAATTGTAAAATTAATTGTAAATTGAAGCGAGTTTCCCCAATTCAAATAAAAAAAATGTGTTAAATCATTTGAATTTAAATCTTGTCTATATATGTGAATATATATGCAAAAATAAGTTTGAATTTATATATATTGAATTTAAATGTTTAAGTAAAAATAGGAATAAATATATGAAGTAAAATAAAATACAAAACAATGTAATACAAAATAGACTACAAAAATAAAAATAGAAATAGATGTATATAACATAAATGATAAAATATAAAGTAAATAAATTAGCTAATTCTAACAACAAATTAAAATCTAGAAATTTATCTATGTTACCAAATAAATATAAAGTAAATACATATATATCTTGATCTCATGATTAATAAACAATACAAACAATACAAATAGAATAGACTACAAAATAATAAAAGAAAAATAAAATAAAGTAAAAAAAATAGAAGTTTACTCATATTATAAAATAATGAGACAAGGCAAAATAAAATCTAATAACATATTAAAGATTTATATTATAAAGTAATATTATAAAAGACAAAGTTAAAAAGAAAGAAAACAATACAAAGTAATAGAACATAAGTATGTAGGCTTGAACAAGTACAAACAAAATATCTTCAAGTATGAAACCAGACAATAAAGAAAAAAAAATTTGTATGTGAATAGCTTGCAAAGGAAGACATATTCAAGTATAAACAATTAGATAAGTGTAGCTTTATACAGCCGAAATGAAAATAAGATGAGTATATGGTACAAACTAATTAATACAAGCCATCACAACATTTTCTATCAGCCACCATTGAATAAAAATATCTCTGATAAAAATTTGTACAAGTTTCATCTCAGCTTAAATAAATATCATCTCCACCCTGTAACTTCATTTTTCATATACATCAACCTTCCTCATTTCATTTCGTCCATAAAAGCAAAGAAAAATATGTAGTAAACAACATCTCAAATTTAAACACCATTCAACTTGAACAACAATCCAACAATACAAACAAGAAGATTGAAGAAAATGATTTCAGCTAGCAAACTCAACACAGAAGCTCTGTTCTTCTTCCAAAAATACAGATGAGTAAACTACTGTCTTGAAACTTTAGTTGATTCTATAACTTGATATCTGTGATTATTACTTGAAGTAAAGTGGTTGCATGAATGAAAATCTATTTGAATATATATATATAAATATGTAAATATTTGAGTATGCATGTCTGTGTAAATGCATATACATCTTTATTTGTATTCAGGCACCAATCTACCTAAATAATTCTATTTCTCTTCATAGATTCAGTATTAGGCTAAGATGTCTGAAGATAAAATGCATGTATGAAGGTTACATTAATTCTAAAAAAAATTTCAAGTATATATAATAAGTAATTAATTCAAAAATGAGAAATTAACAGCAATGATCAATTAATGTCAGGAAATCTAGTATCCAAATATCAAGTTTTAATTTTATAAACTGAATCGAATCGGAAAATGATGATTTTTGATATATAACTCTAGATTTTTAAGTTTGTAGATGGTGTGAATTTTTGAGTTGACCAGAAAACAGATTTTGGGTAAATTCTGGTGATCAAAACATGATTGGGTCTCGGGTTCTGACCAGAGGTGGATAGATGATATAGGATTTCAGGAAAAATGGTGGATTGATTTGTAGTAGATCGAGGTGGCTGGTTGACGGTGAAATAGGGTTTAGGGACCTAGTTTGATCGACGTTGTATTTGAAGGTCGTAGCGCAGTCGAGGGTGAATCGGACTTAGCTGCAGGTGGTGGAATCGAAGTGTGGAAGCATGGTGAAGGTTCAGACATGTGGACATGGTCTCTGGCGATGGTACGTGGTGGCGCAAGGCGTTTCCAGATGATCAGGTTGGGATCCAATTTGTATCGACTTGTTCGATTTTGTTTCCCAGGTTGATTCGAGGATTTAGGTGGTTAGGTGGTTTGGGTAGGTCATCAATAACCTGTAGACGGCGGCGATGATGATCAGAATGCCGGCGAACTCATGTGCATGTGCACATATGTCTGGGTTGTGTCAGAAGTTGGATTTAGAGAAGATGAAGTCGAACTCGAGTTTGTACTCGGGTAAACGGGGTTATGGCTCGAGTTTTTGCTCGTGTAGTTTTAAGTTTGTATCGGGTAATAAACACTCAAACAAAATTTAAGTGGAAAAAATGGTATACAGGTTGATGTTAGGTAAAACTCGAAGCAGGAGGTGTCGTAGCTCGAGTAGGAATTTGTCTCAGGTTTTCAAACCTGTTTTGTTTTTGAAATCTAAAACTGAAATTTGAATTTATAAACCAAGGTTTAAACTGAGTTTTAAATTTAAGTTTAAATATAAGTTCAAGTTTAGTTTGGAAACAAATGAAGTTTTAAATTTAAATTGTTAAGTATGGAGAAGAAATTTGAATTTAAAATGAAATTTAAATTGTTAAGTTAGTTAAAATGGATAATTTATTTATTTAATTAATTAATGATTTGGATTAATTAAATAAGTTATTAAAGGGTTAAAGTAATAAATGAAGGTTTAAAGATTAATTAATTGGTAATTAAGGATTATGAATTAAATATTAATTAATGATTAAAGTTGGTTAATCAAGTGATTAATCAATAGCTAATTCAAAGATAATGTGATCAATTGATTAAGATGATTAATTTGAGATAATGAATTTAAGTTAAAGGTTAATTAATTAATGAAAATGATTAAAGATTAATCATTTAGTTAAAAGAAATTAATTTAATGATTAGAGTTAATTAAGTAGTTAGGGGTAACTACTTATTATGATTAATTAAGGATAATTAATCAAATGGAGATTAATTTAATCAATATGATTAATTAAGAATAATTTAATTAATTAAGGTAATTGATTAATTAATTTATATCAAATGATTTGTAATTAATTAATCAGGATTGGATGATTAATTCATAAGTAATCAATTTAATTGGAAATAAATTGAATTAATTAGGATTAAACAATTAATTTATCCTACTTTTAAATGAGTATTGAATACTTGACCTTACTTATGAATGATTGTATTGTATGAGATGCCTTGAATTGATTGTCCTATTTGATCTGTGATATTTTTTTCTGTGGATTGAGCTGTGTATAATTTATTCATTTATTTGTGATACATTTGTATATTATCTGTGAATCTGTGAATGAACGATGAGCGTTATAGTTTACACCGCTTATCAATTATATTTCTGTGTTGAATCTGTGATGATTGAATGATGTTGCACTATTGTGTTAAAACTCCTGGACTACACTCTTACACACACAAATATGGATTTCACGAGGAAATCGGTTAAGTCACAGATGATTTAAATTTAATATTTTTGAAATTTTAATTTCAATTGATTTTGGAAATAGATTTTGGTTAAATGTTAAAGCTTTTAAAAAAGGAGTTTTAAGATAAAAGTTATTTTGAATAACTTGGTAAAGTTTTTCAATTTAAATAATTTAATTTGAATTTGAATTCAAAATTTGAAATTGAATTCCATAATTAGAAATTATGGTTAAAGATGTTATGAATGTGTTTATATGAATTTAAACCATTTTAAAAGTATGGTTTTGAGAATTTGAATTTAACCCAAGAACTTTAACTCGTATAAATGAATCAGATTTTCCGAAATGAAAACTATTTGTTTTCAAATAATAGAAGCTTTCATATAAGGAATGAATTTCCAAATTGTGTCAAAGAATTACAAGATTGAAATGGAATTATTTTGAAAGCTATCAATCAAATCTTTGTGTTAAAGCTTGGATGAGTTAAATCCAATTGAAATGGAAATCGATTTGGAAAATCTATGAATAGATCTTTGTGAAACTGTGTGAACTTGGTGAATTTGAATCTTTTTGTTTAAAAAGATTTGAAATGGTGATTTGTTTAAACCATTTGAAAGAGGAGTTTTGGGTAATAAGTTGTGACTTAACTGAAATCCCAATATCCATATAGTTTTAAATATTGCGCTCATTATTCGGTTTAGCTGGGAGAGGACCTTTGTGTTATATAACCCATTCCGAATAATGATACGTCGTATATGGATAGCATTTGAAGACCAGTGGTGAAGACCAGATATTTTCGAAAACGAAAAGACAACTCGTCGAATGCCTCTGCATCGACTGGTCCCCGATATAGAGATTTTAGCACCCTTTGTGATGGGAAGTCCGGACGTGATTAGAAATTAGCCGAATTTGCAATGGCTTCTTTGGAAGTGCCTTCGGTTCTGTTCGAACCCGGAACAGACTTGTATGGTTGTATGTCTGACAATACACTTTGAGATATAAAGCTGATTTTTTCAAATACATTTATGTTTGGTGGCGGAGATTTATTCTCTTAGCTTAACACCCTTCTCTGAGACCTACGAGCTCAGAGGTTATGTGGTTGAAGGTTATCAGTGATATATTCCCAATTTGGTAGTGTGGCATGCTGAGTGCTGCTGTGTGTTGCCGATCATTTGTTGATCAAAGCATGGCTTTGTGAAAAAGCGTAGTTTTGTGGACGATACCTCATCGGACCTCATAGACCAGAAATGGTCGAAACAGGAAAGATGCGGCAAGGTTTCAGGGGTAGCTCCCTTAGGGTATGACCATTCCTTTTGGAAAAAGGTGGTATCATGGTATGAAGCCCAGATATTTAACTGTGTGGTTGCTCCAATCTCATTTACTGTGTGATTGTTGCTTGTGATCGAGGGCCCTCGGATAAAGGTCGCAAACGACCGGGCGTGGCATATCTCAGGTTTACTACCCGGGAAGGGGTTAACCGGCCTTGTGTTGGCAGAGATCTGGGTAGGTTCTCGGGGCGTCCCTCCAGAGGCGTTCCCATGTGGCATAGGAAGTTCCTTAGCCTGACCATTTGTTGGAAAATCCAAAGAAACAATACGAGCCTTGTACGGGTTTAGTTGTATAACCTGCTATGGAATGTGGCGGTAACCTACTATTGAACATAGTAGCTATAGTAGGCATAGTTCAGAATGTCTATGCTGGCTAAGATTAATATTATACTTTCGAAATGGTTTTCTGCACTATGTACTAGTAATAATATCAAAAGAGTTTTTCTTGCATAGGAAGCATATTTGACTATCATAAGGAGAAATCTCCTCCAATTCTGCGTTGGCATTGTGTGTGTGGTGGGAGGCCTTATGGTAGTTTCATTTTCCAAAAAGCATTGCGGATTTCAATGTTTAAAAATTCTTTTATTGTTTGTTTTAAAGATAAACAACTATTTTTGTTGCTCACACCAGTTCCATGACTGACCCGGAGTTTATTGTTCCCTTCCTAAACTCTGGGTGCCCACAATTTTCCACACGGGCAGTCTAGAGTTGGGTTTCTTTTTCAAATAGTCAGGTTTAGTGGATTATCTGGAGCTAGTTCAGTGTCTGGAGTTCACGCACTGAGTTTGCTTATCTTTGTGGATGGTGATGGTGGTTCGAGATAGATGTTGGAGTCGTTGGTCTCATTCTCTTTTCAGATCATTTGGAGTTATCAGTTCTGTTGTTTCCGCTGTAACATTATTATCTGTCTCTGATATTGTTGTATCATACTAATATCATTGTTGTATATCATTCTGGATATTGTATTCATTGGAGTTGTATATGATATCATCTATTTCTTTCTTCCGCTGTGTTGTTATACTTAATGGTGTTATAAGCTCCGAAGAGCCAGATTCGACGTTTGAATCTGTGGCATTTTGAGTACAAGTGAAGTATGGGTGCCGATTTTCGAAGGCCGAGTCCAGGATCTTTACAAGTGGTATCAGAGCTAAGGTTAAACTTTAGCTCAGGAGTGTAACACATTAAGTAGCTCATTAGATATAGGGTGAAGTATACCCTAGAATGAGTGATCCCTAAGATATCTGTCCATATGCCTCAGTAAATTCTCTTGCTATCCACTGATAGTGAGTATAAGTGCAAGAAGAGGATGAGATAGGGGACAGGGGAATATGACTATAAATGGTCAATACTCTGTAACAACAAGGAAACAATCTTTTCTCTATCAATCTCTTTTGTTCGTCATCTTTTCTCAATACTTCGATAGTTCCTTGTAGATCCAGGAAGAAGATTTGATATATTTGTATGGGACATAAATTCCAAATAGGTCGAGTTGTTTGTTTGGATGAATTGTTTTCTTTGGTTGCTATGATTGATAGATATGCTTTAGTTTCTAAACTAAAAGTTTTGGAATTGTATCCATATATCTATCTATTCTTTGGGCCCGGATATAATCTACGAATGGTTAGTTATCCCTTCGAACTAACCAATGCCACTGCATATTTCATAGATCTGGATAACCCGAGTATCCTGTGAAAAATTAAAAAGATTCGTTCTTGTATATATTATTGATATTCTGATTTGGTAAGCCAAATGCAGAATAGATGCTCAGTTTAATTTGATGAAATATTCTTCATCTATCTTTGTGTCTCCCTGGCAAATTTCGAGGATGAAATTTCTTAAGGGGGGAAGGTTGTAACGACCCCGGATTTTATATAAATTTAAATTGATAATTAATTGAATTTTTGAATTAAAATTGTAAAATTAATTGGAAATTGAAGCGAGTTTCCCCAATTCAAATAAAAAAATGTGTTAAATCATTTGAATTTAAATCTTGTCTATATATGTGAATATATATGCATAAATAAGTTTGAATTTATATATATTGAATTTAAATTTTTAAGTAAAAATAGGAATAAATATATGAAGTAAAATAAAATACAAAACAATGTAATACAAAATAGACTACAAAAATAAAAATAAAAATAGATGTATATAAGATAAATGATAAAATATAAAGTAAATAAATTAGCTAATTCTAACAACAAATTAAAATCTAGAAATTTATCTACGTTACAAAATAAATATAAAGTAAATACATATATATCTTAATCTCATGATTAATAAACAATACAAACAATACAAATAGAATAGACTACAAAATAATAAAAGAAAAATAACATAAAGTTAAAAAAATAGAAGTTTACTCATATTATAAAATAATGAGACAAGGCAAAATAAAATCTAATAACATATTAAAGATTTATATTATATTGTAATATTATAAAAGACAAAGTTAAAAAGAAAGAAAACAATACAAAGTAATAGAACATAAGTATGTAGGCTTGAACAAGTACAAACAAAATATCTTCAACTATGAAACCAGACAATAAAGAAAAAAAAATTTGTATGTGAATAGCTTGCAAAGGAAGACATATTCAAGTATAAACAATTAGATAAGTGTAGCTTTGTACAGCCGAAATGAAAATAAGATGAGTATATGGTACAAACTAATTAATGCAAGCCATCACAACATTTTCTGTCAGCCACCATTGAATAAAAATATCTCTGATAAAAATTTGTACAAGTTTCATCTCAGCTTAAACAAATATCATCTCCACCTTGTAACTTCATTTTTCATATACATCAACCTTCCTCATTTCAGTTCGTCCATAAAAGCAAAGAAAAATCTGTAGTAAACAACATCTCAAATTTAAACGCCATTCAACTTGAACAACAATCCAACAATACAAACAAGAAGATTGAAGAAAATGATTTCAGCTAGCAAACTCAACATAGAAGCTCTGTTCTTCTTCCAAAAATACAAGTGAGTAAACTACTGTCTTGAAACTTTAGTTGATTCTATAACTTGATATCTGTGATTACTACTTGAAGTAAAGTGGTTGCATGAATGAAAATCTGTTTGAATATATATATAAATATGTAAATATTTGAGTATGCATGTCTGTGTAAATGCATATACATCTTTGTTTGTATTCAGGAACCAATCTACCTAAAATAAGTCTATTTCTCTTTATAGATTCAGTATTAGGCTAAGATGTCTGAAGATAAAATGCATGTATGAAGGTTACATTAATTCTAAAAATAATTTCAAGTATATATAATAAGTAATTAATTCAAAAATGAGAAATTAACAGCAATGATCAATTAATGTCAGGAAATCTAGTAACCAAATATCAAGTTTTAAATTTATAAACTGAATCGAATCGGAAAATGATGATTTTTGATATATAACTCTAGATTTTTAAGTTTGTAGATGGTGTGAATTTTTGAGTTGACCAGAAAACGGATTTTGGGTAAATTCTGGTGATCAATACATGATTGGGTCTTGGGGTTCTGACCAGAGGTGGATAGATGATACAGGATATCAGGAAAATGGTGGATTGATTTGTAGTAGATCGAGGTGGCTGGTTGACGGTGAAATAGGGTTTAGGGACCTAGTTTAATCGACGTTGTATTTGAAGGTCGTAGCGTAGTCGAGGGTGAATCAGACTTAGCTGTAGGTGGTGGAATTGAAGTGTGGAAGCATGGCGAAGGTTCAGACATGTGGACATGGTCTCTGGCAATGGTACGTGGTGGCACAAGGCGTTTCCAGATGATCAGGTTGGGATCCAATTTGTATCGACTTGTTCGATTTTGTTTTCCAGGTTGATTCAAGGATTTAGGTGGTTAGGTGGTTTGGGTAGGTCATCAATGACCTGTAGACGGCGGCGATGATGATCAGAACGCCGACGAACTCATGTGCATGTGCACATATGTCTGTGTTGTGTCAGAAGTTGGATTTAGAGAAGATGAAGTCGAACTCGAGTTTGTACTCGGGTAAACGGGGTTATGGCTCGAGTTTGAGCTCGTGTAGTTTTAAGTTTGTATCGGGTAATAAACACTCAAACAAAATTTAAGTGGAAAAAATGGTATACGGGTTGATGTTAGGTAAAACTCGAAGCAGGAGGTGTCGTAGCTCGGGTAGGAATTTGTCTCAGGTTTTCAAACCTGGTTTGTTTTTGAAATCTAAAACTGAAATTTGAATTTTTAAACCAAGGTTTAAATTGAGTTTTAAATTTAAGTTTAAATATAAGTTCAAGTTTAGTTTGGAAACAAATGAAGTTTTAAATTTAAATTGTTTAAGTATGGAAAAGAAATTTGAATTTAAAATGAAATTTAAATTGTTAAGTTAGTTAAAATGGATAATTTATTTATTTAATTAATTAATGATTTGGATTAATTAAATAAGTTATTAAAGGGTTAAAGTAATTAATGAAGGTTTAAAGATTAATTAATTGGTAATTAAGGATTATGAATTAAATATTAATTAATGATTAAAGTTGGTTAATCAAGTGATTAATCAATAGTTAATTCAAAGATAATGTGATCAATTGATTAAGATGATTAATTTGAGATAATGAATTTAAGTTAAAGGTTAATTAATTAATGAAAATGATTAAAGATTAATCATTTAGTTAAAAGAAATTAATTTAACGATTAGAGTTAATTAAGTAGTTAGGGGTAATTACTTATTATGATTAATTAAGGATAATTAATCAAATGGAGATTAATTTAATCAATATGATTAATTAAGAATAATTTAATTAATTAAGGTAATTGATTAATTAATTTATATCAAATGATTTGTAATTAATTAATCAGGATTGGATGATTAATTCATAAGTAATCAATTTAATTGGAAATAAATTGAATTAATTAGGATTAAACAATTAATTTATCCTACTTTTAAATGAGTATTGAATACTTGACCTTACTTATGAATGATTGTATTGTATGAGATGCCTTGAATTGATTGTCCTATTTGATCTGTGATATTTTTTTCTGTGGATTGAGCTGTGTATAATTTATTCATTTATTTGTGATACATTTGTATATTATCTGTGAATCTGTGAATGAACGATGAGCGTTATAGTTTACACCGCTTATCAATTATATTTCTGTGTTGAATCTGTGATGATTGAATGATGTTGCACTATTGTGTTAAAACCCCTGGACTACACTCTTACACACACAAATATGGATTTCACGAGGAAATCGGTTAAGTCATAGATGATTTAAATTTAATATTTTTGAAATTTTAATTTCAATTGATTTTGGAAATAGATTTTGGTTAAATGTTAAAGCTTTTAAAAAAGGAGTTTTAAGATAAAAGTTATTTTGAATAACTTGGTAAAGTTTTTCAATTTAAATAATTTAATTTGAATTTGAATTCAAAATTTGAAATAGAATTCCATAATTAGAAATTATGGTTAAAGATGTTATGAATGTGTTTATATGAATTTAAACCATTTTAAAAGTGTGGTTTTGAGAATTTGAATTTAACCGAAGAACTTTAACTCGTATAAATGAATCAGATTTTCTGAAATGAAAACTATTTGTTTTCAAATAATAGAAGCTTTCTTATAAGGAATGAATTTCCAAATTGTGTCAAAGAATTTCAAGATTGAAAAGGAATTGTTTTGAAAGCTATCAATTAAATCTTTGTGTTAAAGATTGGACGAGTTAAATCCAAGTGAAATGGAAATCGATTTGGAAAATCTATGAATAGATCTTTGTGAAACTGGGTGAACTTTGTGAATTTGAATCTTTTTGTTTAAAAAGATTTGAAATGGTGATTTGTTTAAACCATTTGAAAGAGGAGTTTTGGGCAATAAGTTGTGACTTCACTGAAATCCCAATATCCATATAGTTTTAAATATTGCGCTCATTATTCGGTTTAGCCGGGAGATGACCTTTTTGTCATATAACCCATTCCAAATAATGATACGTCGTATATGGATAGCATTTGAAGACCGGTGGTGAAGACCGGATATTTTCGAAAATGAAAGGACAACTCGTCGAATGTTTCTGCATCGACTAGTCCCCGGTATAGAGATTTTAGCACCCTTTGTGATGGGAAGTCCGGACGTGACTAGAAATTATCCGGATTTGCAAGGGCTTCTTTGGAAGTGCCTTCTGTTCTGTTCGATCCCGGAACAGACTTGTATGGTTGTATGTCTGACACTACACTTTGAGATATAAAGCTGATTTCTTTCAAATACATTTCTGTTTGGTGGCGGAGATTTATTCTCTTAGCTTAACACCCTTCTTTGAGACGTACAAGCTCAGAGGTTATGTAGTTGAAGGTTATCAATGATATATTCCCGATTTGGTAGTGTGGCATGCTGAGTGATGCTGTGTGTTGCTGATCATTTGTTGATCAAAGCATGGCTTTGTGAAAAAGCGTAGCTTTGTGGACGATACCTCATCGGACCTCACAGACCGGAAATGGTCGAAATAGGAAAGATGCGGCAAGGTTTCAGGGTTAGCTCCCCTAGGGTATGACCATTCCTTCTGGAAAAAGGTGGTATCATGGTATGGAGCCCAGATATTTACCTGTGTGGTTGCTCCAATCTTATTTACTGTGTGATTGTTACTTTGTGATCGAGGGCCCTCGGATAAAGGTCGCAAACGACCGGGGGTGTCATATCTCAGGTTTACTACCCGGGAAAGGGGTAACCGGCCTTGTGTTGGTAGAGATCCGGGTAGGTTCTCGGGGCATCCCTCCAGAGGAGTTCCCATGTGGCATAGGAAGTTCCTTAGCCTGACCATTTGTTGGAAAATCCAAAGAAACAATACGAGCCGTGTACGGTTTTAGTTGTATAACCTGCTATGGAATATGGCGGTAACCTGCTATTGAACATAGTAGCTATAGTAGGCATAGTTCGAAATGTCTATGCTGGCTAAGATTAATATTATACTTTCGAAATGGTTTTCTACACTATGTACTAGTAATAATATCAAAAGAGTTTTTCTTGCGTAGGAAGCATATTTGACTATCATAAGGAGAAATCTCCTCCAATTCTGTTTTTGCATTGTGTATGTGGCGGGAGGCCTTATGGTAGTTTCATTTTCCAAAAAGCATTACAGATTTCAATGTTTAAAAATTCTTTTATTGTTTGTTTTAAAGATAAACAACTGTTTTTGTTGCTCACACCAGTTCCATGACTGACCCGGAGTTTATTGTTCCCTTCTTAAACTCTGGGTGCCCACAATTTTCCACACGGGCAGTCTAGAGTTGGGTTTCTTTTTCAGATAGTCAGGTTTAGTGGATTATCTGGAGCTAGTTCAGTGTCTGGAGTTCATGCACTGAGTTTGCTTATCTTTGAGGATGGTGATGGTGGTTCGAGCTAGATGTTGGAGTATTTGGACTCATTCTCTTTTCAGATCATTTGGAGTTATCAGTTCTGTTGTTTCCGCTGTAACATTATTATTTGTCTCTGATATTGTTGTATCATACTGATATCATTGTTGTATATCATTCTGGATATTGTATTCATTGGAGTGGTATATGATATCATCTATTTCTTTCTTCCGCTGTGTTGTTATACTTAATGGTGTTATAAGATCCAGAGAGCCAGATTCGGCGTTTGAATCTGCGGCATTTTGAGTACAAGTGAAGTACGGGTGCAGATTTTCGAAGGCCGAGTCCAGGATCTTTACATCACCTCACTCAATTGCCAAGGTTTAAAGGTTTCTGATCCAAAACAAACACCCTGACATAGACCCATGGCATAAACGTATAAGGAACCGCATTGGAAATCAAAATGACAATTTACTCTTTTGGAAGGTTATGCATGATGTGACGCAGCAGCGGAATGACAAAATGATGATTCTGTGAAAGTAGCAATCGATGGAATGAAGAATACTGAATGGCCCAAATTCATTGATCCGAAGATACCGAATTCTAGCTATCTTCGTCACGTTGATCGCGCACGATACCGTGAAAGAAGATCTGCAATTCTTCAGACGTTGATCAAGCACACTTGATACCGTGAATTGGCTTCTACGATCGCTGATTCGAGCGCACTCGAATGCCGAAAGAGGAGATAGGAGATTACACTCAACTACCAATTTGGTGAAAGCACAAAGCTAACAAACAAAAGTTTTTATTCAAATCAACTAAACTATTACAAATGGCACCACCGGCCTATTTATAGAAGTTACAACTCAACACTGAAATCTGTACAACACCTAGGTCGGCCACGACCTAAACATCACGACCTACGACTTAAAAGTAGACGACCTAAACAAAACAGTTACAACACATTACAAGCCTTCACCGACCTAACATAGACCAGCGACCTAAGAAAGTACACGACATAACATATATACAACTCAACGACTTACGACCTAAGTACAAAACAACTCAACAAACAACACTGCTTTATGATGGCGACTTAGGCTTCAGCGATCTAAGGGTCTTCACGCGACCTAGCATCTGGAGCTCCCTAAAAGTTAGCTTCTGCACAAACTTCCTGCGACCTATCACTTGAGCGACTTATCGATACGGCAGAGTTAGGTCGTTCGCGAGCTAAAAGAGCGGCATGTAAGTTAGGTCGTTCGCGACCTAAAGAAGCGGCGTGTAATTTAGGTCGTTCGCCCTCTTCTTCAGCGACCTTGGGCTTAGG
This sequence comes from Allium fistulosum, assembly GCA_030737815.1. Classification (NCBI taxonomy): domain Eukaryota; kingdom Viridiplantae; phylum Streptophyta; class Magnoliopsida; order Asparagales; family Amaryllidaceae; genus Allium; species Allium fistulosum. The sequence continues at coordinate 124,469,962 of CM060906.1, forward strand.
TCGTACACGACCTATATCTGTTTCATTTTGCACTGCATAGTTAACTCGCTCATTTTCCTCGCGACCTAACTTAGGTCGTAGCTCGTTCCAGTCTATACTTGAAAGATCGGAGCGACCTAAGGCTTGTTCACTTAGCTTGTTTAGTTGCTTGCCGTCCTTAACACTGATCTCATTAGCTCGGAAGTGACCTTCCTTAGGTCGTGAGCGACCTAAAATTTCACTAGGTCGTGAGCGACCTAAGTTGGCAGATCGCGCTGCATCATCCTCCCCTGGTTGACAAAAATTCGACCTCGAATTTGCACCTTCCTCTTCCACAACAAGCTCCTCTCCATGATATGGAATCAAATACTTGACGTTGAAAACATCAGAAGTATGAATATCATCCGGCAGCCTCAACTGATATGCGTTCTCATTGATTTTCTTCAAAATTTCCACTGGACCGATTTTTCGAGCTTTCAACTTATTGTACGTTCCCACTGAAAAATGATCTTTAGTCAACACGGCGTAAACTAAGTCACCTTCTTTGAATTCGACACTCCTTCGCTTCAGATCCGCAGATCGTTTGTACTTCTCATTCCCCTTTTCCAATCGTTCTTGAACGATTCTATGACATTCTGTCAATCCTTCAACAAAATCAGCAGCCCCTTTAACTGTCCTCTTTGGTTGTGGTATTACCGTTAAATCCAACGGCCCCTTTAGTAAACTAGAATATACAATCTGAAATGGGCTGAACCCAGTACTCCGATTCACTGCATGATTATGAGCAAATTCTACTTGACATAGCTTTATATCCCAACTCTTTAGATTGTCTTTCACAAGACATCTCAACAAATTCCCCAACGATCTGTTCACGACCTCGGTCTGTCCATCCGTCTGCGGATGATAAGCGCTACTAAAGTTCAACTTTGTTCCCACCATCTTCCACAAACTTAGCCAGAAATGGCTTAGAAATCTAGTATCCCGATCTGAAACAATCGATTCAGGTAGCCCATGCAATCGATACACCTCCTAAAAGAATAACTGAGCGACTCGGACGGCATCCGTTGTCTTCTTACATGTGATGAAATGTGCCATTTTAGAAAACCTACACAACGAATATAGAATCATTTCCCCTTTGAGTTCTAGGCAAACCCAAAACAAAATCCATACTGATATCAACCCATGGTCTAACCGGCATGGGTAACGGCATATACAATCCCGCATTTGTCGCTGTCCCTTTAGATACTTGACAAATATGACATCTCTCCACAAATCGTTCAACTTCCTTTCTTATAGTAGGCCAAAAATATGATTGCGAAATCAACTGTAATGTACGGTCTCTCCCCACATGACCTTCCTCATGTAACTCTTTCACAATTTTCATTCGTAAACTGCCCTCTGGTATACACAATCTGTTTCCCTTGAATAGAAAACCATCCACTAGCACATACTCATCAGTCCTTCCTTCATTGACTTCATCCATGATCTTAGCAAAGTAAGGATCATCAATAAACAAATCTGGCAACACCTCAAACCCTGTCACCTCTACCTTCATTGTAGTCAACAAATGATTCCTTCGACTTAATGCATCTGCCACTCGATTCGTGATTCCCGATTTATGCTTCACCACAAAGGTAAATTGTTGTAAGTATGCAATCCACGAAGCATGCCTTGCTGCAATCTTGTCCTGTCCCTGCATATGCTTCAACGCTTCATGATCAGTATATAAAACAAATTCTTTATGAAACAAGTAATGTCTCCAGTGTTTCATGGCTTGCACGATAGCATAAAACTCCATATCATATGTACTATATCTCATCTTTGCTCCCGATAACTTCTCACTGAAGTATGCAATAGGACGTCCCTTCTGACTTAACACCCCTCCAATGCCAACCTTGGATGCATCAGTGTGTAGCTCAAACAATAACTGAAAATCCGTTAATGCTAAAATTAGCGCTGACATCAAAAGTTCTTTGATTCGTTCAAAAGCAACCCCTGCTTCCTCCGACCATGCAAACTGCTTGCCCTTCATATAATCTGTAACCGGCGCCATCACACTACTAAAGTGTGGAATAAACCTTCTATAGAATGAAGCCAGCCCATGAAAACTTCGAACTTCTGTTATAGTCTTGGGTTGCGGCCAATCTCTAATTGCTTCGACTTTACTCTTGTCAACATGTATTCCTTATCTCGATACAACATATCCCAGAAATAAGACACTCCGTGCCATAAACACACATTTCTTAGTAGCAACATAGAATTGTTCTTCACGAAGGATAATTAACACTTTCCTCAAATGCTGAACATGCTCCTCTGTACTAGTACTGTAGATCAGAATATCATCAAAGTAAACCACCATAAATTTCCCAATGTACGGCCTAAAAATTTGGTTCATCACCCTCATGAATGTACTTGGTGCATTCGATAGACCAAACGGCATCACCAGCCATTCATACAATCCTTCCCTTGTCTTGAATGTTGTCTTCCATTCGTCCCCTGGTCTAATTCGTATCTGATGATAACCACTTTTAAGATCAATCTTCGAAAAGATCACAGACCCACTGATTTGATCTAACAGATCATCAAGCCTCGGCATCGGAAATCTGTATCTGACTGTTATCTTGTTCAATGCTCTACTATCTGTGCACATCCTCCACGTTCCATCCGTTTTTGGTACCAACAAAGCTGGCATGGCACAAGGACTCAAACTCTCCTGAACTCGCCCTTGTTCCAGTAATTCCTCCACCTGTCTCCTTAACTCTTCGTGTTCCCTTGGACTCATCCGATAGTGTGGTCTATGAGGCAATGCAACACCTTACACCAAGTCAATCTGATGCTGTATGTCTCTAAGCGGTGGTAACTCCTTCGGTAACTCCTTTGGAAACACATCTTCGAATTCTTCCAAAACTGGTTTCACTTCCTCTGGAACTTCAGTAACTTCACTGCTTTCATGCCCAATCAACATAAAAACTTCAGGACTCTCACCTATCTCTTCCACGAACTCCTTCAACGACAACAAAGTTTTCAATTCCTCGATCTCCTCCAGCTTGTTCTCACTCTGCTGTCGCTTTTTCGGAACTAATGTGATCTTCGTGCCTTCGAACAAGAAACTGTAACTATTCGTTCGACCATTATGTTGTACTTCACGATCGTACTGCCACGGCCTTCCCAACAGAAAATGGCAAACATCCATGTCAACCACGTCACACCAAACCTCATCCTTGTATTTCTTTCCAATAGAAAATGGAACATGAGCTCGCCTCTCTACCTTTACTTCTCCTCCTTTCCTCAACCAAGCAAGTTTATAAGGACTAGGATGTTTCTCCATTTTCAATTTCAACTTCCTCACAGCTTCCGTTGAAATGATATTATCACAACTCCCAGCATCAATGACAAATTTACAGACCTTTCCCAAAATAGTGCATGTTGACTGGAAAATGTTACTTCTCAACCAACTCGACTCTTCCTCCTGCTTCGGGGTTAAACAAGATCTTCGTAGCATCAGATTACATCCCTTGTCTCCCGACACTTCTTCTTCCTCCTCATCATGCTGTGACTTGAGATCTTCTTCGACATCTACATCCTCCACTTCAACAATCATAGTTCTCTTCTTCGGTTTTGGACATTCACTGCTCTTGTGACCCACTTCCTGGCAATTATAGCATTTGAAATTGGTATTGACTTTTGGTTTAGCCACTTCCTGAACAACCGGCTTACTCGATGATTTAGGAATATTAGAACTACTACCCGCTCCTTTGTTCTGCCCCGTAAAACTTGGAAACACACCTCCCCCACGTCTTCCTTGTTTCTCCCAAGCCAACGCCTTTTGATGTGCTTCTGCCACAGATCTAGGGTCGAACATGTTCACCATATCCTGGATCTGTGTTCTAAGTCCACCAACAAACCTTACGGTCAATTGTTCTTCTGTCTCCATAATGTCATTTCGAGCAATCAACTGGTAGAACTCATCTGCATAATCAGTAACAGTCTTCGTTCCTTGTCTCAAGTTCTGTAATCTTTGGTACATTGGTGATTGGTAATTATAGGGTAAGAACGTAGCCTTCATCAATTTCTTCATCTTTTCCCAAGCAACAATTTTTGACTTTCCCATCCGCTCTCTAGTAAGTTTGGCTTGCTGCCACCATGCCATAGCTCTCCCCCTCAACCTAGTAGCAACCAACTTCACTTTTTGATCCTCCAGAACCTCTTTGAAGTCAAATATTTCCTCAACATAAGCTATCCAATCAAGGAATTCTTCGGCTTGCATACCTCCCTTGAATTCCAGTATTTCAGTCTTCATCTCAGACTCCCACTTATGATCATACTCCGACTGATTTCTTCCTTGTCCTCGTCCTCGTCTATGAACACTACCACCATCATACTCTTCTTCAAAATCTGATGTATATCGATGTCGATCCTGACCACCAACATCTCTACTACCATCATTTCTTCCACCAACATCCCGTCGATCTACATTCCTCCGATCACAATCATTCACATTCCTATCACGTCTTCGATCATCATCACTTCTATAACAATCTCGACTCACACTTCTATGATCATTATCAACACTTCTTTCTCGATTGGAATGTGGTGACACTCTACTTCCCCCATGGTTAGATTCAGGTGAAACCCTTCTCCGATTTTGATTCATCTCTAACATCATCTTCTCTAATCGGCCAATCCCCTCATTAAGTTTTTCACTTAAGTTTTCATTTATTCTTTGCTCCATCTCATCAGCTTCTTCTCTTCTATACAAAGCTTCAATATTTTGATGTCGATTAGCTCTTCTCGGCGGAATGATTTGAAACTTAACAAACACTTCGATTCTCGGCTTTGACTTTCAAAATGATACCAAATGATGTACGATCTTCAACTTCAAACTCTCGGCTCTACTTCAAACTTTGGCGTGCAATGCTTCCACGCAAATTCAAACACTTTTCCTCCTTAGATCCGAAATGATATGGATCGAAAACTCCAACCTTGTTGCAATTTGCGACGAACACGATGAACAACCAACTTCTCCAAATGATGTTTGGCTTCAATTAACTCCTCAAACTCTTCAAATAAAATTGGTTCCAAGACTCGGCTTAGCTATGATTGGCTAAGTCCAGCTCTGATACCAAATGACGCAGCAGCGGAATGACAAAATGATGATTCTGTGAAAGTAGCAATCGATGGAATGAAGAATACTGAATGGCCCAAATTCGTTGATCCAAAGATACCGAATTCTAGCTATCTTCGTAACGTTGATCGCGCACGATACCATGAAAGAAGATCTGCAATTCTTCAGACGTTGATCAAGCGCACTTGATACCGTGAATTGGCTTCTATGATCGTTGATTCGAGCGCACTCGAATACCGAAAGAGGAGATAGGAGATTACACTCAACTACCAATTTGGTGAAAGCACAAAGCTAACAAACAAAAGTTTTTATTCAAATCAACTATACTATTACAAATGGCACCATCGGCCTATTTATAGAAGTTACAACTCAACACTGAAATCTGTACAACACCTAGGTCAGCCACGACCTAAACATCACGACCTACGACTTAAAAGTAGACGACCTAAACAAAACAGTTACAACACATTACAAGCCTTCACCAACCTAACATAGACCAGCAACCTAACAAAGTACACGACATAACATATATACAACTCAACGACTTACGACCTAAGTACAAAACGACTCAACAAACAACACTGCTTTATGATGGCGACTTAGGCTTCAGCGATCTAACGGTCTTCACGCGACCTAGCATCTGGAGCGACCTAAAAGTTAGCTTCTGCACAAACTTCCTGCGACCTATCACTTGAGCGACTTATCGATACGGCAGAGTTAGGTCGTTCGCGACCTAAAAGAGCGGCATGTAAGTTAGGTCGTTCGCGACCTCAAGAAGCGGCGTGTAATTTAGGTCGTTCGCCCTCTTCTTCAGCGACCTTGGGCTTAGGTCGTACACGACCTAAATCTGTTTCATTTTGCACTGCATAGTTAATTCGCTCGTTTTCCTCGCGATCTAACTTAGGTCGTAGCTCGTTCTAGTCTATACTTGAAAGATCGGAGCGACCTAAGGCTTACTCACTTAGCTTGTTTAGTTGCTTGCCGTCCTTAACACTGATCTCATTAGCTCGGAAGTGACCTTCCTTAGGTCGTGAGTGACCTAAGTTGGCAGATCGCGCTGCATCATGATTGTTATCTAACTAAACACAAACTCCTCCTAAGAGCTCTCCAGATTGATGCTTATTGCTGTTTTTGCCACGCTTACATTGAGACACGAGACCGCTTGTTGCTGTTTTGCCACACTGACATTGAAACACGAGACCACCTTTTCTTTGACTATCCCATTACTTTGACGCTTTGGCAGAGGTTATTAACTTATAGTGGATATGATACTAGAACTGGTCCTTCCATACTTCAATGGCAGGCGCCGGATGTTTATTAATGCTAGATGGAAAAATGAGGAAAATCGTACGTTATTGCTCTTAATAAAAAAGATCCTCATGGTAATTGCTCTTAATAAAAAAATATCCTCATGGTAGTTTGGAATAAGAGAAATCGGAGAGTCTTCACTATCGAAATGACCGTTGAAGAGGAACTATATCATTTTGCTCTTTCCACGATTCCTCACTCTACGAACATGTTAAGAAACAAAAATGTGCTCAATCCATGCCTTCCATGGTGATTGAGCCAATGTTTATGTTCTTGGTACATGTTTCCTGCCCTCCTTCTTTTCCTTGTTTTATTTAAGTACCTGTTCTTTTTTTATTTAGTTTTGTCTTCTTTGCTGGTTGATTCTCGTTTTCTCTTATGGTGTATGTTGTAACCTCAGTTTTTTATTTGCTTAATAAACTGGTAGGGGACCAGCTAATTTCTCTAAAAGTCCCAATAAAAGATGTATTAATACTTCTTTATAAATTTGCAACACTTGTTATTGGGTTCATAACCATATCCTCTTGACCCAAGAAGATAAGAATAAGAAATGAGATGTAAAAAGCTACGTGTAGAATTATCTCATTCTTATTTTCTTTCTGTCATAAACGAAAACATAAGATATCCTTTAACCCTAGAACCTAAATCAACCAAATCCAAGAGCAAATCTTAGGGGTTTTGATCAATAATGTAGAAATCAACTTCAGGTAATCTTCTCCATCCTCTAGTGTCTTTGATTAGTTGATTAATTTCAGTTTTTGTTTAGGGTTGTGATCTTTTGTTTGTAAAATTACTAAAATAAACTTAGGGCTTGTGGTTGGAAGGTGTTAGCATAGGAGAATCCAGGTTTTAATCATCAAATTCAAGTGATAAAGATGAGTTAACAACTCACACAATCTATCTCTAGATTCATACTGGATGTATTTGCTGTTATGGATGAATTGGATGTTGAATTTATCCTAATTGCTTGGTGTGTTTGCATTTTCTATTTATTGAAAACCCTTGTCATTTGATCAATCAAACCATCCAAGTGTAGTTTAATTTAGGTTTGCATGTTACTAAAATCAGTATCCTTGAGGCTAAATCTATCAGTGGCCATTATTTCACCATCGACGGGTCGTCAGAGCGAAATCTGGTGCTCTAGTAGCTCCAGGTTTCGTCCCAACAGGTGACCTGTAGGGTATACTGGTGCACCGGTACGGCATATTTCTGGAGCTATTACATCTCCAGGTTGATGCCTGATCTCCTGTTTGAATATTGCTTTTCCGGGTGTTTCTTTGCATGTTGTGTTCATAGAGTTCTGGTTTATGGTTATTTCAATAGGATTTCTGGATTTGTGAATGCATTTTGGAAGGTGTAAACCTATGTCTAAATTGATTAATATTCATATGGTTTGGAATGAAAAGATATTTGCGAAAGAGTAGTCTATTGTAATATATAGATGTTAAACAAAATTTCCTATCTCAATCTAATTTCTTTTTATAAATCATTTTTAAAAAAGTGATATTTTATATATATATATATATATCTCTGTGTGTGTGTAAATTATTTCTAATATAAAGTATATATATAAAAATTATTTCTAATATAATGAGTTATGGATTTAAAGATATGGATTTTTGGAAATGTAAACTAAGTTGTTATAAAACAAGTGTGGAAATCTTAATTTAGGTTTGGAGTATGAATATATAGTTTTTAGAAAATGATTTGCAAGCGATGGATCTTTTAAAAATAAGAAATTGGAACACACACACGGATATATATATATATAAGGAATTTGGAACATAATATGTGAATAATGTAACTTTATGGAATTTTAATTATCAATGGTTTTGGAACATGGGAAACCTTGATTTTATAAAATAGGTACTTTTGGAATAATTCAGATTTATGGAAAATTATAATAGTGTTTTCTAAATACTAAGTGTGATATCCCGGAATTTCAAGGAATTTAAAATGTGATAATCTTCTTTATTAATTATTTAAAATTGGTAAAGTTTGTTATTTTCAGACAATTAAATAATGAGTTGTTTTTAAATATAGTTATAAATAGATTCTTAAATGGAATAATTAGTTAAAAATTTAATTTGTGTTATTTAGAAATAGATTTTTTTTAAATAGACCTATTATTTCGAATTTAATAAGTGTTGTTTAAATGTATATATATGTGTATTTAAATTGATTTTTAAATAGGATAATTATTTTCAATTAATAATGTGCTTGTTTAAAATTTATATCTATATTTATTTGAATTGATTTTAAATTTAGATTTTTAAATTGACTTTGAAATTGAATTTAAGAATTGAATTTAGAGAAATATATATATCTTAAAATAAAAATGATAATATAGTTTGGATTTAAAATATATGAATAAAAGTTTTTATTTAAAAATAAGATTTGTTTTATATTATTCTCTTTAAAGAAATTTGTTTATAGAAATTTGGAAGAGTATTTATTTAATAGGAATAAATACAAAAGCTTTTAAATTAGCATTTAAAAATGAGTTTAAAATATTTTATATGATTTTTATTTAAATCATAATTAGTTTATATTCTATTTTCTTTAAAAGATTGTATTTATGTAAAATTTAGAAAGCATTTATTAAATTAAAAATGTATTATTAATTAAGAAATAAATATAAAAGCTTTTTAAAATCATTTAAAAATAATATAAAAAGTAGATAATTACAAGTGTTTCATTATTAAGCATGTTGGTAACATGTTAGCATATTAAATAAGGAAAGGAACAAGTGTCATTTCCTCTTTATTTTCTTTTTATTTTAATAAATCAAAATAAACTCTATTTAAACTCCTATCTTCCTTTCCATTTTCTTTTTCTATCTTCTCATTTTCTAAACTCAAGAGAACCAAAGCAAAACCTTTCTCAAACCAGAAAATTTTCATAAACTAAAACCTGAAGTTCATTCCTCAAAACAACTCAAAAATCAAAACCCTGTAACAAATTGGCTTCAAAGCCTGTAATATTTTATCCTCAACCTGGAACATCAAGCAATCTTCCCAACAACAATTGGCTTCAAGGTTTAAAAGGATTTCCAATTTCAAATTATCAAAGCAAGCTCTCCAGTTTTCAAATCTAAGTTCAAGCAAGCAACCAGTAATCAAAGTCTTAAAATCATCTCTGCAAATTCAAATTTCCAGTTTAAAGCTTCAGTTTGGAAATTCCAGTTTTCAAGCTATGTCTGGTGAGTAAACAAAACGTTTAAAAACAGTAATATGGTTGCTAGCTTTATTGCATGTGATGATCCTATATGAAGAAGTTGTTTGAATGATTGATTTTATCTGGATATATATGAATTGCTTTGATTATATGTGAATATATTTGTATATATATATATATATATATATATATATATACTGCTCCTCTGTTCTAGTTTTCCAGTGAGCAAAACCCTTAACCATGTTATATCTCTTAATGTTTGGTTTTGTATTTGAAGTATGATATGAATTATGCTTGAATGATTGTGTGAATGTGTTTGCATGCTTTTATATATATATGAATGACTGTGTGCATAATAGTGTACAGGCAAAAACATGCCTCTGTTCATACTTTACAGGGTTTAAAATCTGTTTATAAACTCATATCTCCTCATGCAATGAAATTTAGACTACGATCCCTAAAAGTAAAATGACTGTAACAATGTAATACAAAATTTAAAAATGGTTTCAGGTTTTTATATTAGATAATTATTTCAAAATAAGGAATTTACAGTAATAATCAATATAAGTCATAAAATCAAATGATTTAATTTCACGTTTTGATTTCATAACTTGATTAGTATTTGGAATTGATGAATTTAAATAAAGATTTCATGATTTTTAAATTAGAGAATGTTGCGTATTCGCGAGATGAACGAATTTGGGTTTTTTGTTGATTTCTGGTGATCGGAGGGAGATGGTCGTCGTGATCGAGGTGGAAGTTGGCTGGAGGATAGGGGGTCATTGGAAAAATACTCGCTAGGTTTTTATTTCACCGTGGTGGATGAACGACATCGAACTAGGGTTCGATGTCGGGTCTGGGTCAAGGGGGTTTTCCAAAGCTATTGCGACGTTGATGGTTGACCGGAGTCGACCGATGGTGGGGAAATAGGAGCGTGGTTGGTCAGTGAAGTTATGGTTGGGATCGCGAAGGCTCTGGTGGTCGGGGACATTTGGTTCGAGGCATTTTCTGGCGAAGATTTTGTTCCAGTTGCTCCATTTTGTTCGATTTCGATTTCAGGTTGGATTGGATGATCTGGGAGGTCAGTTCGTCTGAGGAGATGTTCGGCGACTTGTCGAAGGTCGGAGCGTTGATCTCTGGTGGCCGGAGTGGATGTGCATGTGCACGTGTGCACGTCTGTGGATCTGGGTTGTTTGCGATGTTGGGGAAGAAGGAAGCTTCTCGGGTTGGATCTCGGGATAAATTCGTGAATGACTCGAAGAAATGAAGCAAGGGAAAAGACTCCAATGTGTTATCGGTTTTAACCCTGGGTTGTCTTGGGTCTAGAGTGTTTGAACAAATCAGTTTTTGAAATTCAATAAGTCCTGGTTTTCCTAAGTTTATTTTGAAAATATAATTTAAAATTTAATAGTTTAAATGAAGAAACTGATTTAAAGGATAATGGTTATTTTTAATGATGTTTTAGATTTTTAATTAACTTGAAGATATTAAGTTATTTCACATGATGATGATAATAAAGATAAAATGATTTTTAATATGTTAATGGTGGTTAAGTATAATTACTTGATTTAATTAATAAAAGGTTATTAAAGATAATTACTTTATGTAATTACATTAAAGGATGATTAATTAAGTAAAGTTTAATTAATGACAAGTAATTAAAGGCAATTAATTACTTAAAGATAATTACTTATTGGAAGTAATCAAGGATAATTAATAACCAAAGGTTGATTTATCAAGTAATCGAAGAACAATTAAATTAAATTGATTAATTAATTGAAGGTAATTAAGGAATGATTAATTAATTAAGAATAATTAATCTAACGATAATTAATGTAATTAATTAAGGAGTAATTAATTAAGGATAATAATTACTGTTTATGATTAATTAAGGTGGATTAATAGAAGTGATTAATTAAGTTTAATAAATTAATGTAATTAATTAAGGGTCAATGTAATTAATTATAATTAATTAATTTATGGAAGTAATTAAAGGAATTAATTACTTAAGGTAATTAATTAAATAAATTTGATAAGTTTAAATTAATTAATTAAATTAAGATAATCACTTGGTGATTTGATAAGTATAATTACTTAAATGTAATTAATGAAGTGTAATTACTTAAGAAAGTATCTAAAGGAAATTACTGGATGTAATTAACTAAAGAAGATTTAATAATGAGAGTAATTTGAGTTTAATTACTTTGAATAATTAATCAAGGGATTAATTAAAAGATAATTAATTAAGGAGTAATTAATTTATGTAATACAGTAATTAAGGGTAGTTAATTACTAAATAAGATTAATCAAGAGTGATTAATAAAGGTAATTTAATTAAAGGTTAATTACTTAATGTAATTAATTTAATTAGAGTAATTAATAATAAGATTGTAATTAAGGATCATTAATTAATATAATAAATGATGTAATTAAGAATTGATTAATTAAGAAATAATTAATAAATGAAGTGATTAATTAATGTAATTAATTAAGGATTAATGTAATTAATTAAGGATTAATGTAATTAATTATAGTTGATTAATTTAATTAATTATAGCTAATTTATGAAGTAATTAAAGGTTAATTACTATAAATGGTTAAGGATAATTAATTTTAGTAATTAATTAAAGGATAAATTATCTGAATGCAATTAAAGGGTAATAAGGGGATAGTTAATTATTTTGTAATTAATTAATGGTTAAGTAAGCAGGATTTATAGAATGAAGTAATTAATTTAATTCACTTTAAATTAATTAGAAATGTTATAAATCATTACTTATGGATGGATAAATAATATGGAATGCTTTGCATTGTTTGATATCTCTGATGAGATAAGTGCTGATCTGTGATATGGATGTTTTAGGTGAATTGTGATGATAATATGGATTATCTGCTTATATTGATAATGTTGATTATCTATTGTGATAGTGTAAATTATCTATCTATGTGAATATAGATAATGAATTGAATTGTTTTAACTTTAAAACAACTTGGCCTTAAAAGATACGTTTTGGATTTTGATGAGACCGGGATCGGGTTTCCAGATTTGGACATCCGAATACCACATCGATCCAAATTAAACGTTAGGTCGTGAATCTCAAGTGAAGATGAAGATTCAGAGTGCAAGGGTTATTGTCGTTAACTCTGAAGGTGATTCCAAAATGAGTGTAACGAGATAATGCCTTCGGTTTCGTTCGAACCCGGAACGAACTTGTATGGATTGAATGCTTTCAGCACATCGTCAGGTGGACGATGAGCATTCTAAGTGATGTGTTCTGATTAAAGGTAATCGTAGCCTCAAGCCTCATCAAACCGGGAATGGCTAAAACAGGGGTGGTGCAGCAAGGTTAGTGGGTAGCGCCCAAGTAGGATAAGGTTTCCCCTGTCTAGAGTCCGTTTTTATTTCGGTTGAGTGGGCGGTTGAATAGCTACAACCGCTGGGGTTTCTTATGCGGGAATTATCCAGTAAGGGATGGTTCCGACCTTGTGTTGCAGGGGAGCGGGCGTACTCCTCGGTACGTTGATCTATGCCACGTACTGTGACGGGCGGTACCCCAGTAGCCCTGCCATTGTATGGAAATCGAACTTCCAATAAGTGCCATCGGACTTGATTGTATAACCCACTTTGTGGCTAGTATGCTGGAATTTAATAATGTAACAATTTCAGCTATATGAGTATTTATTTGAAAACCCTAGACCCTATTATAATATAATCGGATTTCCTATCAAATGTTTTGGTTAGCGTAAGGTAAAAACTTTTCCATGTTTATGTGTGGGAAGTCTTACGTGATACCTTTGTTTTCAAAAGGTTTTGAAGTTAAGCAAATTTTACCCGTTTACTCACACCAGACCCATGTCTGACCCAAGTGTTTATTCTGTTTTATAAACTCTTGGGTACTCAAATTTTTACGAGTAGCCAAGGGATTCAGGTTTGCTTTGACGAATTCTGAAAGAGCAATGGAGCAGGAGGCTTTAGCATTTGTAGATATATAAGTGGTTCTGCTGTGTTGATCTCTGATTCATTTGTTTAAGTTGTATTTGAGTTGTAATAACTAGACAGGTGTTTATAACTATCTAGTATGTGTTGTATAAGCTGTGTAACTCTAATAGCTGTTGTATATGATACTATGTAATCTTATGTTGTTAATATAATTTATTCGTTCCGCTGTTGAGATTCTAGTGTTGTTCTTTCTTTCTTCTCTATCTTTTCTCTTTTCTATCTCTTTCTTTCTTCAAGATGATACGACTTTCTGTGGAGAAAAAGTCGGGTCGTCACAGTTGGTATCAGAGCGAGGTTGAGCGAATACCTAAGCTCTTGGTTGAGTGAATTCCTAGGCTCTGGAGTGGTGTCTATCTTGAGAGAGCGTATTTGTAATTTTTATATAACTATATATATATATATATTCTACCTATTTGTTGGGTTACCTGTTTGGGTTTTCCAATATAAGATATAAAGGTAGATAGGGTGGTGGTGTGTGTAACACAACTACCAATGGTTGGAGTCTGAGTGTTGAGGTTGGAAGTGTATCTATCGAGACTGTAGACCTAATACCGTCTCGAGTGAGTTTTGATTGATGTAAGGATTTCATTGATCTCTGAAGGAAACCTGTTAAGGTTCGGAGTCCATCATTGAAGTGTAAGTTTGATCGCGCTCGTGTGAGCGGATTTTTGAGAGTTTGGATCTATCGGAAGAGCAGAAGCGAGTGATGATATCTTGGCAACCTCAGGAAGAAGTAGCTGTGTGGTGAGACGCAGTGACTATGGATGTCTCCAAAGAAGTTTCTTTGGAACAAGTTAAGGAAGTTTGCCTGTCTCGGTGTTGTGGCTGAGTTCAGTAGGGTCTTTTCTGTTTGGTTTGAGGTCCGAGTTTCTCAAGAAGCTTTGGATAGGAAGTCTTGGCATCTGGGTCAGCAGTGCAGTTCGGAGTGTTCTGTGTTCCGGTAGGAAGTCTTCTGGCTAAGAAGTTTTCTTAGAGGTGGAGTTCAGAAGCTGCAGAGTAGATTCATTTTTTCAAAATGGATTGGTCAAGCATAGACTGTTCTGATGGATTAAGAAAGAACATTATCTTTGGATATTGGACTGGATAGAATCGCAAAAGTAACTTGCGATAGTTTGAGTGTTCTCTTGGGAAATCTTTTGCTTGATTTTTTGGCATCTCTAGTAGATATTGGAGTTATAGAGTTGTCAGAGATTTTCTGGAATGTGTTGGTCTAGTTTGTGCTCGTGTTCATCGACGGCATCCAGATCAGAGTTGAGCAGCGAAGCTTGGTAGTAGTTGTTCTAGAATGGAAGCAACCGGAAGTTGCAGTGTTTGGATTAGAGGGTTTCTATAGGAAATTCTTCTGGATCTGAAGGTCAGAGTGGTGAGTGCATCTGTATGTCTTTTTCCGGATAGGAGAAGTAAGTTGTAGTCTATTGATGATGGTGGAGTAGAGTTTGTGTTCTGGATTTTGGGTAGATTTTGAGAGGATCATTTTGTTGAGTTGTTTTTGGTCCAGTTTGTTTCAAGAAGCATCAGCGAAGGTTAAGCTGATTAGGAAGGATGTAGGCAGCCCAGGATCGTCAGAAGAGTTCTGTGGATTAAAAACGGAGGAATTTGGAATTCGAAGTTGGAGACTTTGTTGTTATTGAGATTTTCTCCAGTAAAAGGGAGCAAATAAGATTGGGTAAGACCAGGAAGTTAGCTCCATTGTATATTGGATTCTTCTGAGTTTTGTAAGGATAAGTGCTTTGGTCTGCAGAATTGAATTGCCAGTTTGGAAAACTGGGATTCAATGTATTTCACGTATATCTGAGAGAATACGTGTATGATCCATCACTTGTTTTGGAACCAGCAGTTCTGAAGGATTTGGTAGTTAAGTTGATCTTGTCTGTGGTTTGATATCTTGTTTAGATTATTGATCTAGATGAGTAGGAGCTCAGTAGCTCAGTAGTGTAGCTAGTTTTGGATTCAGTAGAGCAAGTATTCCAGTGTCTACCTGGGAAACTCGGGGATAAATTTTAGGAAGCTTATCCAGATATGTGTTCGGATAACTAGAATTGTTTATTTGATTGAATTTGTTTGTTTGGATGAAATTGTTTGTTTGGTTGTGTATGGCTGATATGTATGCTTGAAATGGTTGAAATAAAATAAAAACTTTGGATTATCTTTTGTTTTAAATTTCGAGGACGAAATTCTTTTAAGGGGAAGGAATGTGATATCCCGGAATTTCAAGGAATTTAAAATGGGATAATCTTCTTTATTAATTATTTAAAATCGGTAAAGTTTGTTATTTTCAAACAATTAAATAATGAGTTGTTTTTAAATATAGTTATAAATAGATTCTTAAATGGAATAATTAGTTAAAAATTTAATTTGTGTTATTTAGAAATAGATTTTTTTTAAATAGACCTATTATTTCAAATTTAATAAGTGTTGTTTAAATGTATATATATGTGTATTTAAATTGATTTTTAAATAGGATAATTATTTACAATTAATAATGTGCTTGTTTAAAATTTATATCTATATTTATTTGAATTGATTTTAAATTTAGATTTTTAAATTGACTTTGAAATTGAATTTAAGAATTGAATTTAAAGAATTATATATATCTTAAAATAAAAATAATAATATAGTTTGGATATAAAATATATGAATAAAAGTTTTTATTTAAAAATAAGATTTGTTTTATATTATTCTCTTTAAAGAAATTTGTTTATAGAAATTTGGAAGAGTATTTATTTAATAGGAATAAATACAAAAGCTTTTAAATTAGCATTTAAAAATGAGTTTAAAATATTTTATATGATTTTTATTTAAATCATAATTGGTTTATATTCTATTGTCTTTAAAAGATTGTATTAATGTAAAATTTAGAAAGCATTTATTAAATTACAAATGTATTAATTAATTAAGAAATAAATATAAAAGCTTTTTAAAATCATTTAAAAATAATATAAAAAGTAGATAATTACAAGTGTTTCATTATTAAGCATGTTGGTAACATGTTAGCATATTAAATAAGGAAAGGAACAAGTGTCATTTCCTCTTCATTTCCTTTTTATTTTAATAAATCAAAATAAACTCTATTTAAACTCCTATCTTCCTTTCCATTTTCTTTTTCTATCTTCTCATTTTCTAAACTCAAGAGAACCAAAGCAAAACCTTTCTCAAACCAGAAAATTTTCATAAACTAAAACCTGAAGTTCATTCCTCAAAACAACTCAAAAATCAAAACCTTGTAACAAATTGGCTTCAAAGCCTGTAATATTTTATCCTCAACCTGGAACATCAAGCAATCTTCCCAACAACAATTGGCTTCAAGGTTTAAAAGGATTTCCAATTTCAAATTTTCAAAGCAAGCTCTCCAGTTTTCAAATCTAAGTTCAAGCAAGCAACCAGTAATCAAAGTCTTAAAATCATCTCTGCAAATTCAAATTTCCAGTTTAAAGCTTCAGTTTGGAAATTCCAGTTTTCAAGCTATGTTTGGTGAGTAAACAAAACGTTTAAAAATAGTAATATGGTTGCTAGCTTTATTGCATGTGATGATCCTATATGAAGAAGTTGTTTGAATGATTGATTTTATCTGGATATATATGAATTGCTTTGATTATATGTGAATATATTTGTGTATATATATATATATATACTGCTCCTCTGTTCTAGTTTTCCAGTGAGCAAACCCCTTAACCATGTTATATCTCTTAGTGTTTGGTTTTGTATTTGAAGTATGATATGAATTATGCTTGAATGATTGTGTGAATGTGTTTGCATGCTTTTATATATATATATGAATGACTGTGTGCATAATAGTGTACAGGCAAAAACATGCCTTTGTTCATACTTTACAGGTTTTAAAATCTGTTTATAAACTCATATCTCCTCATGCAATGAAATTTAGACTACGATCCCTAAAAGTAAAATGACTGTAACAATGTAATACAAAATTTAAAAATGGTTTCAGGTTTTTATATCAGATAATTATTTCAAAATAAGGAATTTACAGTAATAATCAATATAAGTCATAAAATCAAATGATTTAATTTCACGTTTTGATTTCATAACTTGATTAGTATTTGGAATTGATGAATTTAAATAAAGATTTCATGATTTTTAAATTAGAGAATGTTGCGTATTCAAGAGATGAACGAATTTGGGTTTTTTGTTGATTTCCGGTGATCGGAGGGGAGATGGTCGTCGTGATCGAGGTGGAAGTTGGCTGGAGGATAGGAGGTCGTTGGAAAAATACTCGCTAGGTTTTTATTTCACCGTGGTGGACGAACGACATCGAACTAGGGTTCGATGTCGGGTCTGGGTCAAGGGGGTTTTCCAAAGCTATTGCGACGTTGATGGTTGACCGGAGTCGACCGGTGGTGGGGAAATAGGAGCGTGGTTGGTCAGTGAAGTTATGGTTGGGATCGCGAAGGCTCTGGTGGTCGGGGATGTTGGGTTCGAGGCGTTTTCTGGCGAAGAATTTGTTCCAGTTGCTCGATTTTGTTCGATTTCGATTTCCGGTTGGATTGGATGATCTGGGAGGTCAGTTCGTCTGAGGAGATGTTCGACGACTTGTCGAAGGTCGGAGCGTTGATCTTTGGTGGCCGGAGTGGCTGTGCACGTGCACGTGTGCACGTCTGTGGATCTGGGTTGTTTGCGATGTTGGGGAAGAAGGAAGCTTCTCGGGTTGGATCTCGGGATAAATTCGTGAATGACTCGAAGAAATGAAGCAAGGGAAAAGACTCGAGTGTGTTATCGGTTTTAACCCTGGGTTGTCTTGGGTCTGGAGTGTTTGAACAAATCAGTTTTTGAAATTCAATAAGTCCTGTTTTTCCTAAGTTTATTTTGAAAATATAATTTAAAATTTAATAGTTTAAATGAAGAAACTGATTTAAAGGATAATGGTTATTTTTAATGATGTTTTAGATTTTTAATTAACTTGAAGATATTAAGTTATTTTACATGATGATGATAATAAAGATAAAATGATTTTTAATATGTTAATGATGGTTAAGTATAATTACTTGATTTAATTAATAAAAGGTTATTAAAGATAATTACTTTATGTAATTACATTAAAGGATGATTAATTAAGTAAAGTTTAATTAATGACAAGTAATTAAAGGCAATTAATTACTTAAAGATAATTACTTATTGGAAGTAATCAAGGATAATTAATAACCAAAGGTTGATTTATCAAGTAATCGAAGAACAATTAAATTAAATTGATTAATTAATTGAAGGTAATTAAGGAATGATTAATTAATTAAGAATAATTAATCTAATGATAATTAATGTAATTAATTAGGGAGTAATTAATTAAGGATAATAATTACTGTTTATGATTAATTAAGGTGGATTAATAGAAGTGATTAATTAAGTTTAATAAATTAATGTAATTAATTAAGGGTCAATGTAATTAATTATAATTAATTAATTTATGGAAGTAATTAAAGGAATTAATTACTTAAGGTAATTAATTAAATAAATTTGATAAGTTTAAATTAATTAATTAAATTAAGATAATCACTTGGTGATTTGATAAGTATAATTACTTAAATGTAATTAATGAAGTGTAATTACTTAGGAAAGTATCTAAAGGAAATTACTGGATGTAATTAACTAAAGAAGATTTAATAATGAGAGTAATTTGAGTTTAATTACTTTGAATAATTAATCAAGGGATTAATTAAAAGATAATTAATTAAGGAGTAATTAATTTATGTAATACAGTAATTAAGGGTAGTTAATTACTGAATAAGATTAATCAAAAGTGATTAATAAAGGTGATTTAATTAAAGGTTAATTACTTAATGTAATTAATTTAATTAGAGTAATTAATAATAAGATTGTAATTAAGGATCATTAATTAATATAATAAATGATGTAATTAAGAATTGATTAATTAAGAAATAATTAATAAATGAAGTGATTAATTAATGTAATTAATTAAGGATTAATGTAATTAATTAAGGATTAATGTAATTAATTATAGTTGATTAATTTAATTAATTATAGTTAATTTATGAAGTAATTAAAGGTTAATTACTATAAATGGTTAAGGATAATTAATTTGAGTAATTAATTAAAGGATAAATTACCTGAATGCAATTAAAGGGTAATAAGGGGATAGTTAATTATTTTGTAATTAATTAATGGTTAAGTAAGCAGGATTTATAGAATGAAGTAATTAATTTAATTCACTTTAAATTAATTTGAAATGTTATAAATCATTACTTATGGATGGATAAATAATATGGAATGCTTTGCATTGTTTGATATCTCTGATGAGATAAGTGCTGATCTGTGATATGGATGTTTTAGGTGAATTGTGATGATAATATGGATTATCTGCTTATATTGATAATGTTGATTATCTATTGTGATAGTGTAAATTATCTATCTATGTGAATATAGATAATGAATTGAATTATTTTAACTTTAAACAACTTGGCCTTAAAAGATACGTTTTGGATTTCGATGAGACCGGGATCGGGTTTCCAGATTTGGATATCCGAATACCACATCGATCCAAATTAAACGTTAGGTCGTGAATCTCAAGTGAAGATGAAGATTCAGAGTGCAAGGGTTATTGTCGTTAACTCTGAGGGTGATTCCAAAATGAGTGTAATGAGATAATGCCTTCGGTTTTGTTCGAACTCGGAACGAACTTGTATGGATTGAATGCTTTCAGCACATCGTCAAGTGGACGATGCGCATTCTAAGTGATGTGTTCTAGCCTCAAGCCTCATCAAACCGGGAATGGCTAAAACAGGGGTGGTGCAGCAAGGTTAGTGGGTAGCGCCCAAGTAGGATAAGATTTCCCCTGTCTAGAGTCCCTTTTTATTTCGGCTGAGTGGGCGGTTGAATAGCTACAACCGCTGGGGTTTCTTATGCGGGAATTATCCAGTAAGGGATGGTTCCGACCTTGTGTTGCAGGGGAGTGGGCGTACTCCTCGGTACGTTGATCTAGGCCACGTACTGTGATGGGCGGTACCCCAGTAGCCCTGCCATTGTATGGAAATCGAACTTCCAATAAGTGCCATCGGACTTGATTGTATAACCCACTTTGTGGCTAGTATGCTGGAATTTAATAATGTAACAATTTCAGCTATATGAGTATTTATTTGAAAACCCTAGACCCTATTATAATATAATCGGATTTCCTACCAAATGTTTTGGTTAGCGTAAGGTAAAAACTTTTCCATGTTTATGTGTGGGAAGTCTTACGTGATACCTTTGTTTTCAAAAGGTTTTGAAGTTAAGCAAATTTTACCCGTTTACTCACACCAGACCCATGTCTGACCCAAGTGTTTATTCTGTTTTATAAACTCTTGGGTACTCAAATTTTTACGAGTAGCCAAGGGATTCAGGTTTGCTTTGACGAATTCTGAAGGAGCAATGGAGCAGGAGGCTTTAGCATTTGTAGATATATAAGTGGTTCCGCTGTGTTGATCTCTGAGTCATTTGTTTAAGTTGTATTTGAGTTGTAATAACTAGACAGGTGTTTATAACTATCTAGTATGTGTTGTATAAGCTGTGTAACTCTGATAGCTGTTGTATATGATACTATGTAATCTTATGTTATTAATATAATTTATTCGTTCCGCTGTTGAGATTCTAGTGTTGTTCTTTCTTTCTTCTCTATCTTTTCTCTTTTCTATCTCTTTCTTTCTTCAAGATGATACGACTTTCTGTGGAGAAAAAGTCGGGTCGTCACACTAAGCTCAAAAGAGAAATTGTTTTGATAGCCTTAGTTTTATAATGTGGGGAGTACTAATAATAGGTTTAGTGTTACCAATTGGTTTAAATGCTCTCAAGTAACGCTTCATCGAATATGGTATAACCCATTGAATAGAACGTTTGAGAACTTACCAGCCCATTAGCGAATACTCGAATTTCACCTGGTAGTATGGGATTCCTTGGTTAAATTCTTGTGATTTCTATTAGGAAGTATTTAACAATTTAGAGTGGTATTCTCTTTTGGTGTGCGGCATGAGGTTGCTAGATCCTTAAGAGAATATAGTTCGGGTTTTCTATTAGTATCTGTAACGAGTGAAATTTAGTAGCTTCTTGTGCATACTGATATTTCACCATGCGGTGTGGGACGTTTTGGTTAAGTTCTAGTGATTACTAAAAGTAATAGTATTTGGCACTTTAGAGTATATTCCTTTCAGGGTTCGGTGAGACCGATAAATCCTTAGGAGGTATACTCTTGGATTTCTTTCCAAACTTAAACATATAATAAACTAAAGTTTTCAAGTCATGGTTGCCCCGATCATTTTCATCGGTCGAGATTTGGGATTTCCCCGGTCGAGATTTGGGATTTCCCCGATCCTTGTGATCAGTCAAGATTCTGTGTTACGGTATGGACAATCCTTGGTATCAGATCGGTATGAATGGGACCAAAATGTTTGCACGGTATCGACAATGGGTAAGATTAGTATGTACGATCAGATGGGTGATCGGTATGGAATTGGTTTCTGTGTATTGGAGTTATTGTGTTTTATTATGTGAATCAGTGTTTAGTGACTAATATGTGTTTGCGATCAAATATATATATATATATATATATATCTGTTCTATGAAGTAAATTCTAAGATAAATTAATTATGTGACTTGTTATCTCTTGGACATCTGGATTTACTAATATATTATTTTTTCTGGTGTTACATCTTATTTTCACCCTTTTGGATATTTGGAGATAGTATGATCCGGGTGTTATTTTAATGCTCTGGTCAGGCAGAGACTTTTAAGGTTACAGGACATGTACTTTGGATGGTTGGGCTAGATGGGAGATAAGCTGTTTGACTTTTAGTTTATCTCATCTAGGTTTTGGTGTGTGTGTGTGTGTAAAAGAAGGAGTAGAAGATCAGTTTTACTTTTCTTTTTTAGGAAAGGTCGAGAGTTCTGTTGGTTTTAACAAATAAATTTGATTTGTTTGTATGATTTGGGCCAGTGATTTTAGGTCCCATTCTTGGGCTGAAATGCCTTAATAAAGCTCTTACGTATTTTCAATATATATATATATATCTTGAGATGTATATTTGAAATTAGAGGATTGTAACACTTGTATATTATGTGAGTCTAGTATTTTATTTTGTATACTCGCAGTTGGTATACGTATGAGATCTATTATTCCACCGTGATCCGCGATTTCCATTTTGTATGATATACTATTCTTATTCTGAGAAATCAACGTTTTTATCACTTACTGAGACTGTACACGTCAAATTTTATCCAAGAGATTAACTGAAAAGATATGTATGACGTGTCAGTGTTAGTTTAAAGTCATATTCACATATGGTCGCCCTTAACAAGCTATATTCTTCGTATTATTGGATGACAATATTTATAATATTCTTTAATAATATTGGTATCGCGGTGGGGTCATAATAGTTTGGTATTAGGGCTGAGTCAGAACATTATAGTGTATAATATCATATATTGAGACTAGTGGTACTTAGAGTCCTGTCCCCTGGGGTGTGTGGTAGATAGTTAAATTAATTATCCATTTAGGGATAGGAATAAAAATTGATTATTGGGATAATCAATTAGGACGTATTTTGACTTAAAATTTTTATTTGATAAATTGTAATTTTTGTGATATTAAAATTTTGGAAGATATTGTGTTAAAATCCTTTTGATTTTGAAAAATTATTTTTGGATTTTGGAAAATTGAGTATATGAGTTTAAAGATTTGAATAATCCATGAATAATCAGAGTTGTATAGCGGAATTTTAAGAATATAATTGTTCTGCTGTAAGTGACTCTTTATTTCTGGTTGATTGGTTGTTAGGAATTGATTGCTTGGCTATATTTAATTAAAGTGGATGCATGAATGCTAGTGATAATAAAATAAATATAACAAAGGAAAACTTATGATTATTTACTGTGTTGATTTGTCTAGAAAATGTTTAAGGATTTTAATCAATATGTGGGACGTCATGTCATTGATGGGGGTTCCTAAACATCAAACGAGATATTTTGACATAAGAAATAATTAATTTGGAAATTTGGAAAACATTTGAGTTTATAAATAATTTAAAATAATATTTTAGCCATCGAATAAATTATGAGAAATGGAGAGCATGGCAAGGCAATGTTGATATTCCATGTAATCAACTTTGCAGTCAAGTAATGAAATGAATCACTAAAATTTTGTGACTTAGTATTATTTTATATAGTGAAATAAGATTAAGGAAAATGTTTTAAATTTTAGAACTAGTTTATATTAAAAAAATGGAAGTTAATTGGGAAATGTTTAAAAGAAAAGGTTTATTTGATTTATAATATTTGAAGTATTATTTTAAAAGGAGATAAATATATTGTAAATTATATTTTCATGTATATGTAATAAAGTTTAGAAATAAAGAGATATTTTGTGAAAAAGTATGCATATATATACACAAACACACACACACACACAAATGGAATAAATATTAAAATATGCATTTTGAATGTAAAAAATACTTGGGAAGAAATTATTTTAAGTTATATATAGTTATTTTGGAAAGAAAGTATTAATTGGAGTTTGAAAATAGTATTAAAAAATGATTTGTAACTTAATATTATTATTTGTGAAGGTAAAATGTTTTAGAAAAATAATTGGGGAAATAAATTTTAAAAGGAAAATTTATCTATTAGTATATATACGTGTTCTAAAGTTTTGGTGGTACTAGAAAATTTAATGGAAGTTATTCAAGTGCATTGTCTAAGTATTATTTTGGGTGACGTGTGCAGCCATCGAACCTTAGCAATAATAGAGATAAGTGGTGAGGCCATGTTGACTTCACGGTCAACATCACAGCACAAGGTGATTTGCTATAAATAGATGGCTACGCAGCGTTGTTTTAATTAATGATGTTTATAAAATGAAAATGTTATTTTAAGATAAATGCTAAGAAAAAAATATAATAGTATGTGATATTTTTTGATTTATTTTGTATATCATTTATGATTTAGACGGATGATGAAAGTTTAGAAATAAAAAAAATCAGAAATTAATTGGAAGGGAATTAGATCTAGAATAATTTCTTGAGTTAGTAAATTCAAATTAAATAAAATTTAGTTAAAAATGATAATCTTTTAGTATGAAAGTTTTAAGATAATAAAAGATCATCTTTTACATTTTGGAAAATCTTGGGTTTTGAGTTGATAAGTATTAGGAAAATTATATTATGGATTTCTCTCATTACAAAAATTATAGGGACACAATTTTCTTAAGGTGAGAGCCTGTAACAATTATGTTGTTAACCTAATTAATTAAGTTTAACCTTGGATAATAAATGCTAAATTGTGATTTGTGAAATTAAATCTTGTTTTTGAGAATGGTTGATTTAATTTAATTAAGAAGCGAGTTTCATTTCTTAAAGAGAATTTAAATTTAAATTTGAAATATTATTAAATCAATTATTTAAATCCGGCATTTTAGAGAAAAATATTAGTATTAAGATTTATTTTTTAAAATGAGATTTAATAACTAATAGTTTATTTTTATTGAAATTAGTGAGAATGACTTTTATTTTTAGAAGTTATATTTAATTTTGTATAATATCTCAGTAATATTAGAAATGAGGATTTTTACTTGTTAATAGGCTTTAGTAAAATTGATAAATCAATTTATAATTTTTTTGGAACTTTAGCATAAAATAGGGGTTAATTTTTATAAGTGATAAATCAAAGTAAGATTTAGTAACACTTCCTTTATAAATTTGCAACACTTGTTATTGGGTTCATAACCATACCCTCTTGGCCTAAGAAGATAAGAATAAGAAATGAGAAGTAAAAAGCTACGTACAGAATTATCTCATTCTCATTTCTTTTTGCCGCAAACAAAAACACAAGATATCCTCTAACCATAGAACATAAATCAACAAATCCAAGAGCAAATCATTGGGGTTTTGATCAATAATATAGAAATCAACTTCAGTTAATATTATCCATCCTCTAATGTGTTTGATTAGTTGATTAATTTAAGTTTTTGTTTAGGGTTGCGATCATTTGTTTTCAAATTTCTGAAATAAACTTAGCGCTTGTGGGTGGAAGGTGTTAGCATAAGAGAATTTGGGTTTTAATCATCAAATTCAAGTGATAAAGGTGGGTCAACAACACACACAATCTATCTCTAGATTCATATTGCATGTATTTGCTGTTTTGGATGAATTGGTTGTTGCATTTATCTAAATTGCTTGGGGTGTTTGCATTTTCTGTTATGGAATTTTCTGTTTATTGAAAACCCTTACTATTTGTTCCCTCAAACAATCATAGTGTAGTTTAATTTAGGTTTACATGTTACTAAAATCAGTATCCTTTGAGACTGAAACCATCAGTGGTCATTATTTCACCATAGACGGGTTGCCGGAGTGAAATCTGGAGCTGTAGTAGCTCAAGATTTCATCCCAACCGGTGGACCGGTAGGGTATACCAGTGCACCGGTATGACATATTGCTGGAGCTATTACAGCTTCAGGTTGATGCCCGATCACCCGTTTGAATATTGCTTTTCTGGGCGTTTCTTTGTATGTTGTGCGCATTGATATATATTCTGGTTCATGGCTATTTCAACATGATTTTCAAATTTGTGAATGCATTTTGGAATGTGTAAACCTATGTCTAAATTGATTAATATTCATATGGTTTAGAACGAAAAGATATTTGCGAAAGAGTAGTCTATTATAATATATAGATTTCAAATTAAATTTTTAACTCAATCAAATTTCTTTTTATAAATAATTTTAATAAAGTGATTATAAATTTATATATAAATTATTTCTAATATAAAGAGTTATAGATTTAAAAATATGAATTTTTGGAAATATAAACTAAGTTGTTATAAAACAAGTGCGTAAATCTTAACTTGGGTATGGAATGATATATAGTTTTTTAAAAATGATTTGCAAGTTATGGATCTTTTAAAAATAAGAAATTGGAACACACACACAGAGGTGTGTGTGTGTCTATGACCTTGAAAACATAATTGCCGAACAATGTCACTTTATGGAATTTTAATTATCAATAGTTTTGGAACACGAAAAATCTTGATTTTCTAAAATAAGTACTTTTGGAATAATTTGAATTTATGGAAAATTATAATAGCGTTTTCTAAATGGTAGACTCAAAAGAGAAATTGTTTTGAGAGCCTTAGTTCTATAATGTGGGAAGTACCAATATTCGATTTACTGTTATCGGTTGGTTTAAATGCTCTCGAGTAATGCTTCATCGAATATGGTATAACCCATTGAATAGAACGTTTAAGTGGAACTTACCAACCCATTAACGAATACTCGAATTTCATCAAGTAGTATGGGATGCCTTAGTTAAATTCTTTTGATTGTTGTTAGGAAGTATTTAACACTTTAGAGTTGGATTCTCTTTTGGTGTGCGGCATGGGGCTGCTAGATCCTTAAGAGAATATAGTTTAGGTTTTCTATTGGTATCCGTAACGAGAGAAATTTACTAGCTTCTAGTAAATACTGGAATTTCACCATGCAGTGTGGGACATTTTGGTTGAGTTCTAGTGATTACTGAAAACGATAGTACATGGCACTTTACAGTATATTTCTTTTAGGGTTTGGTGGGACCGATAAATCCTTAAGAGGTATACTCTTGGATTTCTTTCCAAACTTAAATATATAATAAACTAGAGTTTTCGGGTCATGGTTGCTCATATCATTTTGATAGGTCGAGGTTTAGGATTTCCTCGATCCTTATGATTGGTTGAGATCCTATGTTATGGTATGGACGATCCTTGATATCAGATCGGTATGAGTAATACTAAAATGTTTGCATGGTATGGACAATCGGTAAGATCGGTATGTACGATCAAATGGGTGATCGGTATGGAATTGGTTTCTGTGTGTTAGAGTTAATGTATTTTGTTCTGTGAATCAGTGTTTAGTGACTAATATGTGTTTGTTATATCTGTGTGATGAAGTAAATTCCGAGATAAATTAATTACGTGACTTGTTATACCTTGGACATCTGAATTTTCTTATATGTTATTTGTTATGGTATTACATTTTGTTCTCACCCTTTTGGATATTTGGAGATAGTCTGACCCGGATGTTATTTTAATGCTCGGGTCAGGCCGAGACATTTTAGGTTACAGGACAGGTGGATGTTTGAGCTAGTTGGGAGATAAGCTGTTTGACTTTTAGTTTATCTCATTTAGGATTTCGTACATATATAATTTGAGATGTATATTTGAGATTAGAGAATTGTAACACTTGTATATTATGTGAGTCTAGTATTTTATTTTATGGACTCATAGTTTGGATACGTATGAGATCTATTATTCCGCTGTGCTTTGTGATTTCCATTTCATATGATATACTGTTTTGATTTTGAGAAACCAATGTATTTATCACTTTGAACTAAGACTGCACACGTCAAATTTTATCCCAATGATTCACTGAAAATCTAAGCATGACGTGTCAGTGTTAGTTTAAAGTCATATTCACATTTGGTCGTCCTTAACAAGTCGTATTCTCCATATTATTAAACGACATTATTTATAATGTTCTTTAATAATATGTGTATCGCGGTGGGGTCGTTACATATATTCTAGTTTCTCATGTAGCTCTTCTACTAACTGGGATCGCTATCTCATAATAGAACCTTCTTGTTGTGCGTCCGAGTTTCTAATGTTGAGCTTTACTTATTGAGAACCTGTTAACCCCGTTTTAGCCAACCTTTAGCTCCTATTATCTCATATTAGTTGCTAAATTCCTATGTTGACCTACTATCTCCTTATTTTCAGTGTAATATATTCAAAGCAACAACTCGAACAAACAAAATAGAAAACTACATAACCAATCCAATATGCAAGCAATCAAAACCAAACATCAAGGAAGCAGTACAATCAACCAAACAACCATTACTTTAGTGCAAGATACAACTTAAGTAAATAGCCAACTATATGGGTGAAGTAAGTATTCAACATGTGATAACCCAGATTTTTTAAACAACTATTAATTGGATGATCAACTGATTTTAAATTAGGGAGAAATACCGATATCTGGATGAATATTATAAATAGATATATGCAAAACTCTATAAAGTTGGAATTTATAAGTTTACAAGTATATGAGTGTGTGTGTATATATATATTGTGATTTGAAGCATGAGTTTGAATCCAATATAATAAATTTTCAAAAGTTATTTAAAGTTAACTATGTATTTTAAAAACTCTAAAGATAAATACTTATTCATTTAAAGGCATGATAATTAAAATAAGATTTAATAAAGGATTTATTATGCTCTCTTTTAAAATTTCTTAAACTATAATGGTTTGTAAATATACATAGGAAAGTTTAAAACAAATGATACATAAATTTGTATAAAACATTAGAAAAGATTTAAATAAAGAATAAATACTCTTTCTTTTAAAATTACACATGAATAAGAATAATTTAAAATGTATAGATTTTTAAACAATTTAAATAAAAATTTAAAACACTCTAAATACATGTGTAAGTCTCTTAAGACATCTAAATAACATGTGTAAGCTATTAAATAAACTAAATGACAAATGTTTATTTTTCTTACAAGTGTCACTTATTATTTTATTTTCTTTATATTTTCATAAATCCTAATTTAGTCTATATATACATCTTTCCCTTTTTCTTAAATTCTTTTCATATTCTTCATTTTCATTACAAAGAAAACTCAATCTGTTAAACATTCCTCAATTAGATCAAAACTCAACCCTGTAAAACAAATCACAAATTCAAAACAAACTAAACACCAGGTTTCAATCTTCAACTCGGAGATAAAAAGCTTCAACCAGTTTGAAAGTCTTCAACCTGGGAACTAAACTAATGCAAGTTCAAAGACTCAACCAAATTCGAGTACAGATCAAATTCAACAGAGTAAATCAAAGGTTCAAGCATTAATTTCAAAGTAATCGATTGGAAAATTAAAATTAAGTTCCAGATTCAAATTTAAAAGCATTTCCAGTCCTCTGTTTTCATTCCAGGTGAGTAAACTTAACTTTTAAAAGCTAAATTCTCTTATTTCTGTGTGCATGTAAGATCCGGTAATGGGAATGTCTTGCATATTAAATGCATGGATGAAATTGTTGATGTCTGTGATAATGAATGACTTGAAATGGTTAGTCATAGATGTACATGCATGTATATGAATTTAAAGTGCCTGTGCATATCTGTATTGAAATAACTTACCTCTGTTTGTTTTATCAGACCAAAACAAGTTTTTAAAAAAAAATCAAATTCTTTTTCCCCAATCTCCTTTAGGCTTAAGGATCTGAACGAAACATGTTTGTTTGATCATGATATAGGTCTTAAAAATACTTTTAAGAAGAATTAACTTGAATTTATCTGGGAATTTAATTGTACAGAGAAAAACTTTGAAACTGGGTCAAATTCAAATATCATATTTTTCTTGTTTCAATTATATCAACTTATTCGTTTTCGAAAACGATGATTTTTAAAAGTGGAATCAAGATTTTTAACTTCGTTTTAAGTGAGAAATCCCAAGTTGAACGGAATTGGTTATCTGCTTAATTCTAATGATCGGAGGAAAGTTGCGGGTCGAGGCCGTGGTGGAAGGTAGCTTGTGGGTCTGGAAGCGAAGGAAAAATAGAGTGGTGATCGGATGGTCGTTGTGGTGGCCGGACGGGGAAGAAATAGGGTTTAAGGACCAGGTTTGTTCGACGTTGTTTCTGGAGTTCGTTCAACGTCGATGATGTATCGGACTTGGCAGCAGTAGGGGGAAAAGTGAGGTGACCGTGTGGCGTAGCTAGGGGCTTGGTGGCGTGGATGATAGTGGTCGGCATTGTCGATGGCAAGGCGAGTTCGTCGAATGTTTCAGTTCCAGTTTTGGGTCAGTGGCTCGATTTTGATTTATAGGCCATTCGAGGCTCGGGGTAGTTGGAATCGAATGAGTGAAGCGTAGTCGATCTGCCGGCGTTGACGACGATGGTCGGAGCATCGTGGTTGAGGCGTACACGTGCACATGTATACGTTTAAGTCTGGGTTGTTGTGGTGTTTTGGGAAGAAGGGGTTTTCTCGGGTATAGCACGAAGTAATTGTAGATTTTTCTCGAAGAAATGGGGCAGGGAGGTAACTCGAAGTGGTAACCGGGATTTCATTGAGATGGCTCGGGTTTTTGGAAGCAAGGGCAAGTTTCAAAAGAAATAAAAATGTCCAGTTTTGAAATTTTAAATTAAATCAAGTTAAATGATTTCCTGGTCAATGTTTTTATAAAACTCGATGTTCAGGTGTTTTTCACTCGTAAGTTAACCAAGCTAATAGTAATAATAATAATAAATTCCTAAATGATTTTTAAATAAGATTTAGTGATGAAATTAGTATAGGTAATTAGAGAATAGTTAATGATTTTAATTAATTCAAGATTATTAACTAGTGATTATGAATTAATGTGATTTCTTTAAGATAATTAATTAGATTAATTAATTAAGGATACTCATTAGTAGAAGTTGGTTAAGTATAATTACTTAATGAAGTAAATAAATGAATAATTACTGAATATAATTAATTAGAAGATAATTACTTTTTGAAAGTAATTAAATGGAAGTAATTAAGGATTAAATTACTTAAGTGTAATTTATTTAAGGGTGGATTAATTGAGGTAATTAATTAAAGAATAATTAATTAAAGGAATTAATTAGAGGATCATTTATTAATAAATTAATTAATGAGATTGATTAAAGGATAATTATTTTAAATGGTTAAGGTTAATTCATTTATATAATTAATTAAAGACTAATTACTTAATGTAAAAAAAAAAGTAATTAATCAAGAATGATTATTAAAAGGGATAATTAAAGAATAATTACTTATTGTAATTAAGGGATAATTAATCAAGGAAGATTAATTAAGATAAATAATTAAGAAATGATTAATTAATTTGAAATTAATTAATGTTAAGTAAGATGGATTAAGGTAATCCAAGTGATTAAAGGTTAGTAATTAATTTATTTAGAGATTAATTAAATTAATTAAGAATGAATCAACTTGTTATGGATTGGCTGAATGATATTAGATGACTTGGATTGATTTTATCTCTGATGGACGATTGAGATGTGTTGTGATATGAATGGATTTAAACTGTGATAATGTAGGTTACCTATCTGAGTTGAATTGTTGTATGATATCCTGAATATGAATTGTATTGTTTAAACTTAACAATTTGGATTAGGGATCACATTGAATTCGAAGAGACAGGGGTCGGATATCAGTAAATACCCGAAACCACTTCGATTCTTTATAAATTGAGTTTATAACCAACAGGCTGGAATTGGAATAAATTAAGTAACTTGGCCTTTAACTAAGTAATGGTTCGTGGACATTGTTGTAATAAGTGATGGACTTTGGGAACTCGTAGAAAGGTACGAGTTACCCTGGATTGCAAATAAGTTTATAACTTAGTATTTCATGTTATATGGGTTTACTCACGCTGGTTTCCAGCCTGATCCGGGTGTTACTTTGATGTAATGCTCGGGTCAGACCGAGTATTACATATTTCCAGGTAAAGACGTTCTGGAGCTCAGGAGGCGAGCTGGATGGCAGGAACGTATGGAGTGTATTCCGTTGAGCATATTACTGTTGTTTATCTGAGACATGTTAATTCTAACTGTCTAGTATATTTGTAAATGGTTGTAACTCTGATGTAGTGAATGTAAAATAACAATTACAGTTTTCTTTGTGTAAAGAATATTATTTGATATTATATTTTATCCGCTGCGAATGTGAGAATATATGATTCTGAGTTTTGTTTTCTATTCTTCTTCTACCTCTTTCCTTTTCTTTTCCTTAACAATTCGGGATTTTCGGAGTTGAAAATTCCGGGTCGTTACATTTGGTATCAGAGCTGAAGGTTAAGCGAGAACCTTGGCTCTGTTGGGATTACTCATTAAGGATAGGGTCAATAGGACCCTAGAATGAGTTGAGTGTATATATATATATATATATATATTTATGAGAGCGTACTTGTTATTTTCTTATATAAAGGTTTTAAAATGATTTTAAAAATAAATGGTTTTTATATAAGTTTATCTTTTGATATATATAGAAATAATTTTCTAATTATTAAATATATTAAAGAAATTGGTTGTTAAATAATTGGAATTAAATAAGATAATGAAAATTAAGTAGTAATGGTAATACAACCAAATTAAAATTGAATGAAGATAAGTTTGAAATGGATCCAAACTGAAATAAAAAAATCCAATTAGAATTGAAGATAATTTAAAATTGTGAAATTTTAAATCTAAATCCAGAAAATTTGAAATTATTTTAAAGGAATTTGTTTTAAATTAAAACCAAAGATGGTTTAAAATTTTAAGGTATAACTTGGTGTGTAAAGGAAATAAATATGTATAAATGAGGATATACATTATATTAAAGATGATTTGAAATAAACTCTAAGTATCGAGTTTTAAATTTTTCCTTGGAATGTGATGTGAAAACCTAAAATGAATAAGTTTTTAAACTTAAGTGGGAAGATTTTTAATAAGAAGTTTAAAATTTGAATGGGAATTCAATTTGGGTAAAGATAAATTGAATTTAACTTAAGGAAAGTTAAATGAGTTTAGAATGAACAACTTGAATTAGAAATTTCAAGATGAAATTAAAATTTAACTTGGGAAGTTAAATGGTTGATTAAAATGGGAGTTATGAGTGATCTCAAAATGGGTTTGAGATTTGGAAATTGAAAATGGATAATAAATTATAATCTGAAATTTAAATGTTTTTAAATTCTTATTTGAACTTTATAATAAGTTAAGTAAAGATAATCTTAAAATGGAATTTTGGAATTTGGATCCAGAATTAAATGGTTTAAAGATTTAAGTTGTTAAATTAAAAATTAAGGTTGATTTGATTTAAAAGTAAAGGTTAATTTGATTTAAAGGATTAAATCAACATTTAAAATTTAACTCGAATTTATATAATTCGAGATAGTTTAAAATTGAGATTTAAATTGAATTAGTTCAAACTGAAATTGATTTAAATAAATGGGAATTGTGATTTAAGATGAATAAGTTTAAAATTCAAATGGAGAGTTTGAATTGAATTAATTTGAAATAAAAATTGAAGATTGAATGAGTTCAAATTCAAATGGGAAATTGGGATTAATTCACATAGAAATTGAAATGATTTGAAATTGAAGTGGATTCAATTTGAAATTAGTTTGAATAATTTGAAATTGTAATTAAAGTGAATATGTTTAAAATCAAATGGAATTTGATTTGAATTTGGAAAGGAACTAAGATTAATTCAACTTGAATTAGGATTGAATTAAATTCAATGGAAATTGAAGTATTGAGTCAATTTAAATGGAAGTAGAAATTTAAATTGAATTGATGGGGAATTGAACGGTTTGACTCTGGACTATTTTCCAAAGTAAATTGTTTTAATATAAACCTATTTTTCCAAACTATTTATTATACAATCTTTCTTCTTAAACCCCAAACTATCTTATACTTATTTTACAATTATTTTGGAACCATTTAACTATTTTGAAACTGTCTTATAAACTAATTATTATTTTCAGTTACTTATATCTAATCACTATTTTAAAAACTATTTTGCAATTATCTAACTATTTTATACCTACTTAACTATTTTACAGCTATTTTACAAACTAATAACTATTTTTCAACTACTTATATATTTTAAAACTTTTTCAAGCTATTTTTAAATTTAAATTGGTCAGAGTTCAAACTGTTTGTAATTGAAACAATAACTCAATTGGAATTGGGAGAAATTGTGAATACGTGAATAGGAATCTAAAGGAAATGTGAATAGAAATGAGAATTGATTTGGCTGATAACCAATAAAGATAAATACGTAGGATATACGTATATTATTCTATTCGCATAGTAATTTGATCCAGATTCGAACACAGAATTTCGAGATAATATTATCGATCCGAGTTGGTATTTTTCGTTCGAATTTCGACGGCGAACCTGGATATGGGTTTTTGATTGGTTCTGGATATTCTTTATCATAGTTGTGACTATGCAAGGAGAATGACGGTTTCTAATCAAGAAACCAGATCTGAGTCCGCAATAGGAAGTCGGGTGGACGATACTAGTTCGGAAGTGAAATTGCGTGATCGATTGAGCGATCAGATTGATATTGTGTACGGATGATATGTGTACATCGTACAGATTTGAATGAAATTAATATTGAAGATTTGTGGATAAGAACTGTAAAATGGTTTTTGAAAAGAAATATGGTTAACAACTTTATAAAAGATTTATCAAATGTGAATATTTGATTTAGAATAAAATAAAGTTATATATCCTTGTTATAAAAGATAAATCTTCC
The DNA here is from genome assembly GCA_030737815.1 of Allium fistulosum. Lineage (NCBI taxonomy): Eukaryota > Viridiplantae > Streptophyta > Magnoliopsida > Asparagales > Amaryllidaceae > Allium > Allium fistulosum. The sequence goes on from CM060906.1 coordinate 124,504,843, forward strand.
CTTGTTGAATCTATTACTAAAAGAAAAGGGTTTTGAAATATTTGAAGTATAAAAGAGGTTTTATACAAAGTTTGAAATGATCCAAAGATTTTCAAAGTTATATATATCTATATCTATATATATATAAAGGATCTTATGAGAATGATTTTGGAAAAGGTTTTGGGAACCTATGGATTTTGGAAAGGGCTTTTGATTTTTGGGAAAATCAATTTTGGATTTTGGAAAGCCTAGTTTGAGAATTATCGATTTTGGTAATCGATTTTGTGTAAAGGAGATTTTGATAAATCATAAAGGGTATGATTTGAAGATACTATAAGTATATAGTATAAAGTGTTTTGAGAATAGCTCTGGGGAAAAAGGCGCTCCCTTAAAATGAACTTCTCAGGAGTGCCACTGGGTGGTACTGCCTTGAACCCCAAGGGGGGATTCTAAAGTTGATCCTGTGAGGAGTCCGGACAAAACTAGTTCCTGAGGATTATTTGTGTAGCGAAAGTCGAGGGGCTGGTGCCCACAGAGGCATTTGAGTTATGCTGTGACAACAATTTAACTCAATGTCACTGCGATCTACTGCAGACCATAACGGAAGTCATGTGTGCCGCTGAGAGCCAACTGTCTACGTTTGATTTTATATCGGTAGACTGTGACACTATGGTAACATAGCGAAAGTCGTTTGAGCCGCTGAGAGCCAACAGTCTGCGTTTGATTTTATATCGGTAGACTGCGACCTATGTGGAGGAGTTTCATTTTGACAGCGAAATCGTGTGTGCCGTTGAGAGCCAACAGTTACATGGACTTTTGCTGTGATGGCAACGTAACCCTGGAATGTAACTGCGATCTGTTGTGGGTTCCATGCTGTTATCAGTTACATGGACTTTTGCTGCGATGGCAACGTAACCCGTGATGTAACTATGACCATGGATGGGGGTGATGATTTCCAGAGCATTCTCACCAAAGATATTTCCTCTATTTTCAAAAATGTTTTCTATATTTTCATAAATTATTTTCCAAATATTTTCACTGGGTGTTGAAAACGGGTTTGCTAAGTCCTTATAGATTTTCAGTCCTACGTCTGATCAACGTATGACCGAATTTCTGTGAGAACAAGGATAGACTTGTTGAAACATCGAGTTATAAAAGTATTTTTATAAAATTATTTTACAATATTATATAGATTTTAAGAGTGTTTTAAAAATGATCAAAGAATAATTTATCTGATTTTAAGTAAATAATAAATTTTGGCTTCGTTCCTTTTCGAGGACGAAAAGATTCTAAGGGGGGAGGAATGTGATAACCCAGATTTTTTAAACAACTATTAATTGGATGATCAACTGATTTTAAATTAGGGAGAAATACCGATATCTGGATGAATATTATAAATAGATATATGCAAAACTCTATAAAGTTGGAATTTATAAGTTTACAAGTATATGAGTGTGTGTGTATATATATATTGTGATTTGAAGCATGAGTTTGAATCCAATATAATAAATTTTCAAAAGTTATTTAAAGTTAACTATGTATTTTAAAAACTCTAAAGATAAATACTTATTCATTTAAAGGCATGATAATTAAAATAAGATTTAATAAAGGATTTATTATGCTCTCTTTTAAAATTTCTTAAACTATAATGGTTTGTAAATATACATAGGAAAGTTTAAAACAAATGATACATAAATTTGTATAAAACATTAGAAAAGATTTAAATAAAGAATAAATACTCTTTCTTTTAAAATTACACATGAATAAGAATAATTTAAAATGTATAGATTTTTAAACAATTTAAATAAAAATTTAAAACACTCTAAATACATGTGTAAGTCTCTTAAGACATCTAAATAACATGTGTAAGCTATTAAATAAACTAAATGACAAATGTTTATTTTTCTTACAAGTGTCACTTATTATTTTATTTTCTTTATATTTTTCATAAATCCTAATTTAGTCTATATATACATCTTTCCCTTTTTCTTAAATTCTTTTCATATTCTTCATTTTCATTACAAAGAAAACTCAATCTGTTAAACATTCCTCAATTAGATCAAAACTCAACCCTGTAAAACAAATCACAAATTCAAAACAAACTAAACACCAGGTTTCAATCTTCAACTCGGAGATAAAAAGCTTCAACCAGTTTGAAAGTCTTCAACCTGGGAACTAAACTAATGCAAGTTCAAAGACTCAACCAAATTCGAGTACAGATCAAATTCAACAGAGTAAATCAAAGGTTCAAGCATTAATTTCAAAGTAATCGATTGGAAAATTAAAATTAAGTTCCAGATTCAAATTTAAAAGCATTTCCAGTCCTCTGTTTTCATTCCAGGTGAGTAAACTTAACTTTTAAAAGCTAAATTCTCTTATTTCTGTGTGCATGTAAGATCCGGTAATGGGAATGTCTTGCATATTAAATGCATGGATGAAATTGTTGATGTCTGTGATAATGAATGACTTGAAATGGTTAGTCATAGATGTACATGCATGTATATGAATTTAAAGTGCCTGTGCATATCTGTATTGAAATAACTTACCTCTGTTTGTTTTATCAGACCAAAACAAGTTTTAAAAAAAAAATCAAATTCTTTTTCCCCAATCTCCTTTAGGCTTAAGGATCTGAACGAAACATGTTTGTTTGATCATGATATAGGTCTTAAAAATACTTTTAAGAAGAATTAACTTGAATTTATCTGGGAATTTAATTGTACAGAGAAAAACTTTGAAACTGGGTCAAATTCAAATATCATATTTTTCTTGTTTCAATTATATCAACTTATTCGTTTTCGAAAACGATGATTTTTAAAAGTGGAATCAAGATTTTTAACTTCGTTTTAAGTGAGAAATCCCAAGTTGAACGGAATTGGTTATCTGCTTAATTCTAATGATCGGAGGAAAGTTGCGGGTCGAGGCCGTGGTGGAAGGTAGCTTGTGGGTCTGGAAGCGAAGGAAAAATAGAGTGGTGATCGGATGGTCGTTGTGGTGGCCGGACGGGGAAGAAATAGGGTTTAAGGACCAGGTTTGTTCGACGTTGTTTCTGGAGTTCGTTCAACGTCGATGATGTATCGGACTTGGCAGCAGTAGAGGGAAAAGTGAGGTGATCGTGTGGCGTAGCTAGGGGCTTGGTGGCGTGGATGATAGTGGTCGGCATTGTCGATGGCAAGGCGAGTTCGTCGAATGTTTCAGTTCCAGTTTTGGGTCAGTGGCTCGATTTTGATTTATAGGCCATTCGAGGCTCGGGGTAGTTGGAATCGAATGAGTGAAGCGTAGTCGATCTGCCGGCGTTGACGACGATGGTCGGAGCATCGTGGTTGAGGCGTACACGTGCACATGTATACGTTTAAGTCTGGGTTGTTGTGGTGTTTTGGGAAGAAGGGGTTTTCTCGGGTATAGCACGAAGTAATTGTAGATTTTTCTCGAAGAAATGGGGCAGGGAGGTAACTCGAAGTGGTAACCGGGATTTCATTGAGATGGCTCGGGTTTTTGGAAGCAAGGGCAAGTTTCAAAAGAAATAAAAATGTCCAGTTTTGAAATTTTAAATTAAATCAAGTTAAATGATTTCCTGGTCAATGTTTTTATAAAACTCGATGTTCAGGTGTTTTTCACTCGTAAGTTAACCAAGCTAATAGTAATAATAATAATAAATCCCTAAATGATTTTTAAATAAGATTTAGTGATGAAATTAGTATAGGTAATTAGAGAATAGTTAATGATTTTAATTAATTCAAGATTATTAACTAGTGATTATGAATTAATGTGATTTCTTTAAGATAATTAATTAGATTAATTAATTAAGGATACTCATTAGTAGAAGTTGGTTAAGTATAATTACTTAATGAAGTAAATAAATGAATAATTACTGAATATAATTAATTAGAAGATAATTACTTTTTGAAAGTAATTAAATGGAAGTAATTAAGGATTAAATTACTTAAGTGTAATTTATTTAAGGGTGGATTAATTAAGGTAATTAATTAAAGAATAATTAATTAAAGGAATTAATTAGAGGATCATTTATTAATAAATTAATTAATGAGATTGATTAAAGGATAATTATTTTAAATGGTTAAGGTTAATTCATTTATATAATTAATTAAAGACTAATTACTTAATGTAAAAAAAAAAGTAATTAATCAAGAATGATTATTAAAAGGGATAATTAAAGAATAATTACTTATTGTAATTAAGGGATAATTAATCAAGGAAGATTAATTAAGATAAATAATTAAGAAATGATTAATTAATTTGAAATTAATTAATGTTAAGTAAGATGGATTAAGGTAATCCAAGTGATTAAAGGTTAGTAATTAATTTATTTAGAGATTAATTAAATTAATTAAGAATGAATCAACTTGTTATGGATTGGCTGAATGATATTAGATGACTTGGATTGATTTTATCTCTGATGGACGATTGAGATGTGTTGTGATATGAATGGATTTAAACTGTGATAATGTAGGTTACCTATCTGAGTTGAATTGTTGTATGATATCCTGAATATGAATTGTATTGTTTAAACTTAACAATTTGGATTAGGGATCACATTGAATTCGAAGAGACAGGGGTCGGATATCAGTAAATACCCGAAACCACTTCGATTCTTTATAAATTGAGTTTATAACCAACAGGCTGGAATTGGAATAAATTAAGTAACTTGGCCTTTAACTAAGTAATGGTTCGTGGACATTGTTGTAATAAGTGATGGACTTTGGGAACTCGTAGAAAGGTACGAGTTACCCTGGATTGCAAATAAGTTTATAACTTAGTATTTCATGTTATATGGGTTTACTCACGCTGGTTTCCAGCCTGATCCGGGTGTTACTTTGATGTAATGCTCGGGTCAGACCGAGTATTACATATTTCCAGGTAAAGACGTTCTGGAGCTCAGGAGGCGAGCTGGATGGCAGGAACGTATGGAGTGTATTCCGTTGAGCATATTACTGTTGTTTATCTGAGACATGTTAATTCTAACTGTCTAGTATATTTGTAAATGGTTGTAACTCTGATGTAGTGAATGTAAAATAACAATTACAGTTTTCTTTGTGTAAAGAATATTATTTGATATTATATTTTATCCGCTGCGAATGTGAGAATATATGATTCTGAGTTTTGTTTTCTATTCTTCTTCTACCTCTTTCCTTTTCTTTTCCTTAACAATTCGGGATTTTCGGAGTTGAAAATTCCGGGTCGTTACACAACAGTTGTAAGAACCACAAACAACATAAACAAATTAAGCAATCTAAACAAATCAAGTAAATGAAAATGGTTAAACAAAACTTAATTTTCTACATAAAATCAAATATCCTTACTTTTTTCCCATTAGCATGTAATCACAACGCCATAGCACATTTACAATGGGTGAAATAATTATCCGTATAACTCATTAGGGTAGTTCACTTAAAATAGGCACAAATGTTATCTCATCTTAATGGATGTTGATCAAACTCAAAACTCATATCGTCCTTTCGTCTCACGTTCTATGCCAACCATCACATATCCATCAATAGTGCATACAACTCAAGATGATTAACTTCAATGATTATCTCGACATAGTTAGGGAAATAGAAATACCCCTTCATCATTAATTTATTCCAAACAAAAAAATTTCTATATCAATTCACAAATATTCTTGCTATTCTTTAGTTCAGGAAAAAAAGTCCATTTAACATTTTATTATTACTATTTAACCAAATGTAGTAATAGTTTATCCCAAACTCTTTAAAATATACTATGTTTATTTTAACTCAAAATGGTAATCGGCTTCTTTAAGTACCTCAAAAATCAACTTGTACTATTTATTAAATTTCATTTTATTTTTTAAATAGCAATTAATACTAACTCATTGAATCTCATAAATAAACATTATCATTTTCAATTCATTATCTTATTAGTTCTCAATCTCAATGTTAATAATAACTCCCTCTAAATTTGTTTTTGGAATAAAATACTATTATTCACCTCGTGGATTCTCTATATAGTATATTTAGCAAGATATCCTCAAACAAAAAAAAAAACTTCCAAAATAATTTAATTTGTTATACCATAGTATTTTTCTTCATTTTATGTATTGATTTGAAATTATCAAATAGGACCAGGTCTATGTCGGCAAGTGGGGTACCTTAGTATTTTGATGGTGTCATTTGGGCTAGTTTTTTATGGTTTTATAATTTGAAGAGGAACCGAGTTACTATTTCGCCAACCAATTTTTTTACTTCCTATGATTACATTATTGATGATATTTTAAAGTTTATATAGAGAGGAGACGGTGCTTTTAATAAGAAAGGTTGATTTACGAAATATTAGATACGTGATAAGCTAATAACATAATATGTATCCTTGCATTAAGTCCATGGATGTATAGGATGTGAATTAGGGAAAAGATTAATGGATATGTATTGCAATCGGAAGTTGATCCAAAAAATATGTAATGTGGATGTAAAACACCTGGTTTTTTATAAAAATAAATAATTAACTGAATTTTTACATGTGAAGAAATTTGAATAATCCGACCTTTCCATTGCATCAAGTAGACTTTTCTAGCCTAAATTCATATATAAAAGTCAAAAATAGATACAGATGAAGGAGATGTATATTATTGACTATAGTGCGCATTTCGATGCAAAAAGGGTCAAGGTTCAAGTGGGTTGAGGGGGATATCGGGTTTTTGACTATTAACTAGAAGGATACATAACTCTGCTGATTCTATTCTCATTTCTCTTCATCCGTAGCCCCCGCTAAACCTAAATCTAGAAACTTTATTCCCTTTTACTTCTTACCCAATTCAAAATCAAATCTCCAAATAAAAATAGTAAATTGAATTGAAATAAAGATGAAATCAAATCAAAACACTAGCAAGCCAGGTAGAAGAAGGGAAATCAAATCAAATGTGGGAAATTCAAAGATTGTTACCGAAAACTTATGAAAACATCATAGAAAGGTGAGTGAGTTTATCTACAAAATGAATATGTTGTTAGATAAGCATTTAATTCCCACTTATACATCTATTGAGATTTAAATATGATTTGAAATTGATGATTTATATGAATTACGCAACTTGGAAAACCTAGAACACTATTTTGATAATAGAAATTCTTATGGAATGGGAGGAGGGTAGATTTAATAATAGTTCACCCTTTAAATTATAGATCTGATTCTATGCAATATATGTGAATTATTTTAGATGAACAAAAGTAAAGTTATATATGCATGGATCATAGGATAATTATATGGTCAACTAGATAAATTACAAGAAAGTTTGGATACAATAAAAGTTAAATATAGATCTAGATAATTGTTTAAAAGTGAGATTATACAAATTCAAAATTTTTGCTTGAAGTCTGGATAAAAGATAAACATTTAAAACTGAATAAAAAGAAAATGTTGAAAGAAACATTTTTAGACAAACGGCCTACTGACCATATTGAAACCGTCGACTAGTTGGCCTCGAGTAAACGCTGAATAAATTAGAGTCCAACCCGAGGAAAAAGAAGTTTATTTTCTAGATCGAACAGTCAACCAACTATAAGTCGTTAGTTAATTGAACTCTAAAGGAGTCAATTGATTGACTTAAAAGTCAAGTGATGGCCTGCTGAAAAAAATATTATAGGAGATTAGTCGATTGAATAGAAGTAATCAGCTGACTGAATGCCCAATGAGTCGACTAGTTATGCTTATCCAGTCGATGGTTACGCTATTAAGAAAATAATAATAATAGAGAACCAATCGACTGACCATGTATATATAGTCGATTGATAGCCTGTAAATAGCTCAGGTTAATCTTAGACCTGGTGCAGCTAAGTAGGACAGCTTTGAGGATTCATTTCCAGCTTTCCTTGATGTTTTGGAGTTTGCATAGCTCCATGATGTCGTATAACATGATACTCAATGCGGCGGGCCATTATATCACAGTTAGTTGCTCTTATCATTACTATTAGCACCACAGTTTCATATTTTGACTTGTGGACTATGTAATGTTGGGGAGGGGGGATAGAGATATCTATGGTAGTAGTGTTTACAACTGTTTGGGTGGATATACCGTATGGGCGGTCGAATTATCTATCGACCCTTTTTCTTCAGTTGAATGATATACAACATAAGACACATTTATCATCGAGGTTGTTTACTCGATGCTTTGGTAGCCAGTTTACCATCGAGACTGTGTACTTGTTGTGCACCTAGGCATTGTGATTGTATGCTTGGTATGCGACTTAAATTGTTTACCATTGAGATTGTTTACTCAATATATTTAGGCAGTTTACCATCGAATTTGTATATTTAAAACATTGCTAAGTTTACCCATTTTCTAGATGTCCTAACTTCAGGTGGAAATCTTTGTGTACTATTATAGGTTTTTAGGCATATTACACGTTGTTACCCTATATTATGTTAATTTTCTAATTCATTAGATGCAGTATACATATAAAAATAGACGCCCTTAGGTTGTGTAGACTATAAATGATAACTTAATTACATATTGATAGCGTACCACTTGTAATACATCTCACTCTCCAGACTATGTCCGACCTCCATTATTTTTCCCTCTTTATACCTACTTATAGGGCAACAGGATAATAGGTTGGAGTGACAAGAGGGAAAAAGATACATGAAGGAGCCGACCATGCGCTCTGGAAATAATCATTCCATATGTATCTACATTTGTCAGCTTACCATTTACCATATTTCTTGTTGGATATTATTGGGAACTCTATTTAGACATTCATGTATAAACCACTATCATTTTAAAACAAAAATAATTTATTTTTCTTTAGTATTTATATTTTCCCCTCCACCGTGAGATCTAAAAGGGTAGAATGTTTAAAGTATATATTTATCTCTATACCATATTGTAACCTCACTTGGAGGTCCAAAACTAATGGCTACGGATGCTGTAGTCATCCATAGTTATTAATCCTCGGCGACCAAATACGGTAATGTTAGATACATTGATATAACAGAAACACATGGATATGGACATTTTTTAAAATCAACAAACAACTTTATCATTCCATTTCAAATTCATTACATAATCCCAATATGAGAACCACGTTCAGAGAGAATATAGTTATTACAACATACGCCAAGAGCGACATATGAAGATGCCCCTTTGGATGACCAGAGTATATAACTAAGAAATTAAACATCTTTGCCTTTAGAAAAAACATAGCGGAATCAAAATAGAAAAGAAATCTAAATAGCTGTCATGCCTTCTGCACGTCTTCGGAAGCTTATTCATCTAAAGAGGTACCTGAAAACCTCAACTCTCAAACTACTCAAAATCAATTGAGCACCCGATAGTTTAAGGGGAAAACATAAACACCGAGTCAGACATAAAGCCTGGTATAAATAATAATCTACCATCTCAAACCGTTTAGATATCTAGTGAGACTACCCCGCTTAAGGGAACGGGTTTTGCCCTCAGTATATCTCATTTAAAACTTTATAAAACCATATATTGTGCTCCTACATCCACAATGGTTAAAACATAGCAATTCAAAATATTATGATGATATGCAAAATAAGTAAATAAATTCTGGATTACCCATCCTCGTTCATTTTGACTATCTATCTCAGTTATAGTTTCTAAGGTCACTATTTACCAATTAGTTTTCATCGGCCGACTAATAACCTGTTTAATACTTATGGACTCCCTGTCCAGTTTCATAGTTTTCATAGGATCACTAAGAACCTATTGGCCCTACCGATAACTTAATTGTTTCATGTGTTCTCCCTGAACCTATTGGTAACTCCAATAACTTCTCTCTTATCATAATTTTCATGGATTAACTAGGAATCTACTGACATCTGTCAATAACTTAATCCGGATATAGTTTTCATAGGTTCACTACCAACCTATTGGCCCCTGCCAATGATTCTTTCTAATCATAGTTTTCATGGGTTTACTATGAACCTATTGGCCCCTACCAATAATTTTTATATACATAGTTTTTATGGGTTTACTATGAACCTGTCTATCTGAAAACTTCTTTAATCAATATTTAGGCATCCTATATTCTGGTCTATTTGACCTCCAAGATGCAATTCTAATCATTCATGAGTTAACTTAATTTATATTCACTAATGGGTCAACCTAGCTGGTTATTCTACCCTTTCTACACAAAATAAAGTTATGGGTCCATTTCAATATGAATATATATATATAAAGAAGCAAACATAATAACATAATAATACAAACACCCGTGGTTTGATATCCTTGAAATCATTTAATATAAAATTGGTTAATCCCTTTAGCCTTATAATCAAGGAAAACTTCTTTAAAAACTCCATACTTAAAATCATTTCAAAACACTTTTATTATGCTATGGTTTTCCTTTAAAATGATATTAGGTTATTTTCTTTGAAAACTAAGGCTTTTGATACCTTAAAACTTTACTTTCGAAACCATTGGATAACCTCCTTCGAAAGCATTCAAATCTTCTTTTCAAAACACTAACATATACCTTTCGAAACACTTTAAAACATCTCTTTCCTTAAAAATATCTTTTGGATCAAAGTGAATACATACAAAAGTACCCCTTTCAAAACCATTAATCTTTATATAAAATTGTTTGGGGATAATTGATGGCTTCAGAACCATCCTTTCAAAAGCTCAATGCATTTAAATAAAACACCTGAAGTGTAACGAACCGAGCTTTTCGACCCTTGAAAATCGACACTAATACGTCCACTTTATTACATGCCGAACATTCAAGTGCCGGAAATATCGATCTGTTAGGGTAAAAGAAGAAGGTAGAAAGAACTGAACAAATAGAGAAGCTCACAATGCAACGGAATAACATATAATATAATCAAGTCTTTACAAAATCCGAGACCTCTTTTTTTATACATATACATATCAAAGTTGGACAGTTATAACACCTATCCTTACAACAGCAGACAACTACACATATCACATACACAATGGAAGATATCCAAAATACGAGAGTACGTCCTAGGCCTCCAACTCGACTCCATATCTCCAAAGCATATAAAGCTTACCTGGCAAACATGCTCGGTCTGACTCGAGCATTATAAAAAAATAACGCCCAAGTCAGTCTGGAATACCACCATGAGTAAACTCAAATCACAAAAAAACACTTTATTGATTTATTACTTTAAAAATCCTTTGAAATCAAAGGCATCCCGTAAGACCTCGCCGCACATAAATACGGACGGGTTTTTACCTTACGATAACCAAAACACTTTTATAGAAAATCCAGTGATATTATAATAATGTCTAAGGGTTCAAAGTAAAATATTAAAATAGCTGGAATGCTTACATCTCACATTCCAACATATTTGGTATACAACTTAAACCGTAAAGCTCGTATTAGAGAATGGATTCCAACTAATGACTAGGCTAGTGGGGTAGCGCCCATCACAGTACACCTCTAAAACAGTGCACCAAGATCGTACCTAACGACCCTTGCCAACACAGGATCGGACTACCCCTTGCTGGATAGTACCGAATATGTCATCACCCAGGTTGTTCCCAACCTTTATGGAGCTCCCTCATGCACAATTGAATCTAAAAATATGAATGGTCATTTAGAAAGGTGATAACATACCCTTTGTGGGAGCTACCCACACCTAGCCCTGCCGCATTTCCCCTGTTTTAATCATTTCCGGTTGATGAAGCTTGAGGCGACGATTACCTTTCAGGAAAATTTATACTTAGAATGCTCATTTCCCTCCAAATGACAATGTGCTAATAGCATTCATCCATACAAGTCCATTCCGAGTCTGAACAAAACCAAAGGCACTATTCCTACTACATCCATTTTGGAATCAACCTCAGGATTAGTAGCGATTAGCCTTTGCACTTCACCTCTCTATCTTCGATTCCGTACTCTTCACGATGTCTTCATCATGAAACGTTGAGTTGGATCGAAGTGGTTTTCGGATAACATATCCAATCCAGGTCTCTTCAAAACAACTTCGATAGTTTCCGGTAAACTCGACCCCGGTTCTTTAGGAAATAAATAGACAAACAAATAAGTGCGGAGTTCACCTCCTAACCATTTGAATGAATGGGTTTCCTTACCATTTTTCCCGGGAGAACGAAACGGGTTTATACGTACAGTATAGCACCACCGATGGTAATTGTACCATATAATTCCCACGTTTCTGCTAGATGTTTCCAAAGTTACGTTTTGGGTCCAAATTTGATAGTCGGTTATTTAACTATCACATAACAAACATCCAATCATGGTTTAATTTCAATATGGGATCCACTAAGCCTTTCTTTATTAATCTTTAGTTAATAAACCACTTTATCAAACTTGATCAAAAGAGCCTTTCAAAACACTATTCCCCAAACAACTTGCATTTCCATACTTGGAAAATATACATATACTTATCTCAATGGTATAAGTATATTTACAACTTTACAAAGTTTTCTTCTTTTCAAATCCCATATTAAATAACCAAACAAGTTTCCTTCTCAAAAGCTCATCCCATATTTCAGTTAACTTATAACTTCCAAAATAAAGTTATAGCCCACTTTTTATAAACCTTTCAGTTAATTTATAAAGCCTCTTTCCAAATCTCTGAAATGATTTATAAATTTTCTTCCTATTTATAAACTTCTTATAAATTTTCTTAAAGAAATTCTTTATAAAATATCCTTTATAAAACATCATTTGTAATCACCTTTAAATAAACCTTTTGTTTAAGTAAACTCCTTTCTATAGACAAGTTATCATTTATGAACATCTTGATAAAATAATTATATAACTTGTAAAACCATTTATAAACCATTATCCTCAAATTGATTAAAGAATTAAAATAAATTCAAAATCATACTTTATAATTTCAAAACGAGGCTTAGAACTCCCAATGTTACTAATTTAAGTTACCATTCAATTTCAATTCAAATTTACTTCATGGTTAATTGCATAGGTCAACATATATGTAAACACAACTCATATTCAATCAAGGAATATCATGTCAATATGAACTAACTAACATGTACATGTCCAAATCATAATAGCAGGATGGTGATTTGTCCTACTAAATATGTGTTCAAACAAATCAATCAATTCATAGCAGGGGAATTTATTCTACTAAACATATGTCCAAAAAATTCAAATCACTTATACTATAGAAGAATGAGGATTTATTATGCTAAAATATGTCATTTAATCTTCCTAATCATATAGATTACTTAAGGGCCAGGACAAGAGATCATTTGACATGGAATCGATTTACTTTAAAGGAAAATATATTCATTTCGGTTTAAAAATCACATTTTAAAACTTTTAAATAGATTTAATCAACTTAAATCCTAATTAAATCTTAATTAACCCTAATTAAATCAAGATTAAATCATAATTAAACTCTAATTATATTTAATGAACTCAATTAAGTCCTAATTAACTACTTAATGAATCTTAGTTAAGGTTAAGTCAAATCATTATTAGTTAAACCCTAATTAATTAAATATTAATTAAATAATCACTTAATTAATTAATAATTAATGAATCACTAATCTTAATTAAGTAATTATCAACCACTTAATTACTTTTTTAATCATAGTAAACCTTAATTAATACTTAATTAATCAAATAATAGTTATTAACTTAACTTAAGTGTGATTTAATCACTAATTAAGTGCTAATTACCATTTTATTAACTAACTAATTAATAAATTAATTAAATTATAAGCACCATTGTCCTAGTGGTTAAGTGATTCGAATTTGGTGTGAGAGGTCACAAGTTCGAAACTTGCGTAGCCTAATACGAATGTTTATTGACATGTGATATGTTGTCCTAGTGACATGTTGTATATAAAGTACCATTTCAAAAAAAATTAATTAAATTATTAAATTTCTAAACCTTAATCACTTTTAAATATTGCTAATTAAGTTTGGAAGAAAAAACTTTTATAAAACAATTTCAAAAACAAAACATTTGAAATTAAAGTTAAGAAAATCCATCGAACTGCATTTATAGCGACTATCGCTATGGATATAGTTCGCTTTAGCATAATTTAGAGTGAAACTCTTCCCTTGACTTTAATTTTCATGATTCAAAACAATTTTGAAAAGTTTTATAAACTCTAAAACAAAACTTACAAACTTAAAAAAAAACTATTTCAAACTTTAAACTTTTGGAGACAAAATCAATTCCATTCAGGTCTCAAAATCGATCGCGACATACACAAGTTGTTAATTTTGTTTTCAAACCATACAACCATAGTTCAAACCACCATCAACATCATATAAATGCATTCCATTCACATAAATAATCATATACATATACCAATATATGTACGATTTCAACCTCTTGTAATAACACATCAACATTCAACCAATTCCATAACCAAACTACCAATCCAATTCGATATCGACTAACATGATATTTAACTAACATTTATACCATAATATTATCATATCATTAAGAAAATATAAGGCTAATAAATTACCAAAAATAATAGAGTTTACTCACCTTAAAGCTCGACAAAATTCCACTCGAACCCTAGAAATTGAGCTCGAAAAAGGTCACTTTCCCATGGATTTTCGGACCACTTAAGCTTGGATTTTAAAAAAGTGATTTAAAGGAAAGTTTTATAAAATTTCCTCATCTACCATTTCAAAAAAAGAATTACCTAAAATGGTTAAATTTTGAGGAGGTCTAAAGAAGATGAACCATTTTCGGATATAAAACTCAGGTTTGAAATACACTATGTATAAATCAAAATTTCGGCCTTGCTATGCCCAAAATCAGAGAACGTGGTCTAAGGGAAAGTTGAAGCCAAATAAATTTCAGATGATTTCAGGAAAAGAAAATCTCAATTTGAGTTCGGGATTAGGTTGAAATGGCTGAAAGAATAAGAGAGGAAAATGAGGGCTATTTATAGCAAAGTGTTTATGTCTTAGGTCACATCAACTTATTTTAATATATATAATAATAATTTATAATAATGTTGTCTAGTCGCATCACTCCTTTTATAAATATATATTTATATATAATTATTATGTATTGTCACATCACTCTCTCAATAAATATACATACATACATACATACATATATATATAATTATTATGTGTTGTCACATCAATTTCTTTATATATATATAATTATTATGTGTAGTCACATCACTTGTTAAATTGAAATTAATTATAAGATAATATTCTTAAATATATTATTATCTAGTTAATTAACTCTTATATATACATATACATATACATATACATATACATATACATATACACATACATACATACATACATACATACATATACATATACATTTATATATATATATATAGTGCACAAAGACGAACAACGTTTTCGACAACTTTCCGGTATTGAAAAGTCGAAATTCCGAAAAACGTTCTTCGGTCATATTTTCTATTTTCCTACAAATAATTTAATTTGGTAAACAAATTTTGAAAACGACTTTACCATTATTATTAATTGATTAAAAAGAGTTTATTTGTCCATAAAAATTCATTTATTGACTATATAAAATATAAAATTGCCTAGTTTAAGTGACCAAAACCCTGGGTCATTACATGAAGGTTTGCTTTGAAACCCCCTTTCGAAGCCATTGCCTTCGAAACCCTTGAACCCATTCGAAAGCTTTTAGGAAGTGGCTTAGTACAAGTATAAAACAAAGCTATATTCGGAAAGCATTGATGACTTCAATCCCTTAGAAAGGTATACGAACGACAGAAGGTTTTGACTTGGTCAAAACTACTCTTTTCGAAAGCATTGATTTTAAAACAAGCAACTCATTCGAAAGCTACTATATAAACAAGAAGCGCCAACCCCTTTCGAAAGCAATTTAGAAAGACCCCTTTGAAAGCATCTGTTTCGGCTCCTTCGAAAGCATTTAGTAAAAACAGGCAAACACATTTCTTTTAAAAATAGAACAAAGATTTCGACCCTATCTAGAGCTATGTTTCGACACAATGCCTTCCACCTTTCTCCAATCCACTACGCACGAACATTGTGATACCTTATGTAATGGTTTCAGCTTAGTTGGTTTCGAACTGATAGGTTTCGAATTGGTTGAAGGGGAAGCATAGGGTCGAAAGGTGGCTTCTAAAAGAGGTGGTACCCACTTTTCTGGGTAAAAGCTGAATTAATGCTATTTAAAGTAATAACTTTATGACTAACTTGCCTATTTGTAAACATTTAATTGGTTGCCTTAATATTTTCAAATTTTTTACAAAAATAACTACCGAAATTACTTCAGATCTAATTAACACCATTTTAGCAAATAAGCCATTCTTTAAGCTAAGCAAATAAAACATATAAGTCCTTCTTCGAAAATAATTTAATTTTCATAATAAACTAGTTAGGAAAAATCGCCAAAAATTACAGAAATTCAATTTCAATTTGTTATCAAACATATAAAAATTTTAGGTCCAAATTCTTCATAAAACAGCTAAAATTAATTTTTGAACCCAATTATTCATATTTTCCTTTGAAAATTTATAATAAACTTTCCATAGCTTGGAAAATTACAAAAATTAAATCCCATCTTTAAAATCATGTTTCACATAACATAAAATTTTCTCATGGCATACGAAAATCATTAAAATTGGTCTTACCCACAAAATCGTGTAAAATAATTATCAAATTATTTTGTTTGAACCCAAAATGTTCAAATCCAAACATATCATCAATCAAAAATCATCATAGTAATGGATTTAATCTTAAACAATAAAAACAAATGATCATAAAACAAAATAGAGATGATTTAGATTATCATTCACCTTGATTAGGATAAGGATCTTCGAGATTTGATTGAGATTAATTTCCCCTAGCTTGAATCCTTAGCTTTAAATTGATTTTCTCCTCTTTTCTCCTAATGGCCGGCTTTGCTCCTCTTTGTTTACGTTTTTATAAAATGAAAAATGAGTGTGCATAATGAAGGGAACGAAATATATATAAGGGTTATGGTGCGCAATTATCCTTAATACCCGTGTCTTAATTAATTAATTAATATATAAGCTATTTATAAGCCCATTTAGGTAATTAAGCACGGCCTTTAATTATTTATTCAAATATCAATCCCCTTATATCTCTAATGTTTACATTATTCTATTTAATATATCTAATTAAATCTCCTGAATAATATTATTAAAAATTAAGGTTTTACAGGCTCCCCTCTTTAAGGAATTTCGTCCTCGAAATTCAGTAAGGACTAAATACTAAACATAGTAATCATCTGTAACCACTCTTAACAACCATACTAGCCTGCCTGACCAGCAAATATCTATCTAAAACTAATATAGACGTACCCTCAAAGCAGATCAGGATAAGTATCTCTAATCTTGTCTTCTGTCTCCCAAGTAAAGTCCATCTCATTGTCGCTCCACTGAACTTTCACCAACTTGACTGTCTTGTTCCTCAATCTTTTCTCATCTCTTGCTACAACCCGAACTAGTTGTCTAATAAAAGTCGAATTAGGCTCACTATCAAATCTTCCAATTCTATCGAAGGGATTGTAGTCTCTTGATCATGCAAATACTTGCGAAGATGAGATACATGAAATACATTATGAACACCTGCCATACTACTCGACAACTCTACTCTGAATGCGAGCTTTCTAATCCTTTCTATAATTTGGAATGGACCAACATATATCAGTGCCAGCTACCTTGACTTTCCAAACCATACCACACCCTTCATTGGTGATACTATATTGAAAACCTTATCTCCAATTGAGAATTCTAGGTCTTTATGTCTCTTATCTACGTAATTCTTCTATTTGGACTGAGCTTCCTTCACCTTTCTCGGATCAAGTCAATCTTCTTCATCGCCTCTCTAACCAGATCTGGACCTAGACCAATCTGTCTCCAGCCTCCAACCAATATGATGGTGACTTGCATGGCCTTCCATACAAAGCTTTAAAAGGTGCCATTCCTATAGTAGTATGATAACTATTATTATAGGAAAATCCAACCAAATGTAGGTGATCTTCCTAAGATCCACCAAAGTTCAATACACAAGCTCTCAATAAATCCTCGAGTACCTTATTGACTCTCTCTGCCTGCCCATCCATCTGAGGGTGATATGTAGTATTCATCTTAAGCTTGGTACCTAATACATCCTGTAGAATATTCCAGAATTCGCAAGTAAATAGAGCATTTCTGTCTCTAACTATACTACTAGGAATCCCATGCAGTCTATGTGACGCCCCACCTCGAGACCGATATTAACAAAGAGTATTACCGGGTAATACTGTCTGCTACTGCGGAGAATAGGGCTGGTTAGGAGCGACCATCTATAGTCTCGTCTTAAATATCTATTGAATACGTCGATTAGTGCTCTATATTTTTTTTCTTTCTCAAGTGGATCGACATATCCAATAAATGCTTAATACAAAACTACAGGTGGCTATAGGATCTATCAGAACAAAATACAACAACTCAAATGCGTAACACTTCACAGAACAACAAACAGATATATATATATATACTGATACATCACCATACAATACAAATAATACATCATAAGTGGTACGACGACCACAATATACACATGAGTCAAAACAATATACATATCAGAGTAGCTACAAAAAGACTCCAACAAAAAGGGCTAGCAGATAAGTCCATGCAGAAGTAGAATAGGCTAAGTCCATAAGGGTACCTAACCTGAAACACCTCGGTCTGACCCGAGTATAAAATACACGGGTTAGTCTAGCTAAACAAATCAATTTATAAGGATAAGTTATAATATGAGCATAAGGCAAGGTGCTAATCTTTTTAAGTGAGAAGGAATGATTCAAGGGTATATAGTTACTTCACGTGGTATAACTAAGTAGGTATAGTAATTTCAAGTGATATAAGGATGTCACTAAATATGAATGCAACTCAAAGGTGATAAAGTTCTATAACAAATCTCACAATCCAAGCATGCCTCATTTCATCGGCGTATCACAAAACATCAAATATGGTTTAGGAGAAAAACATAACTCCAAAGAGGAGAAATCCCAAACCTGCCATATCGGCAACTTAAAACAACCTTAAAGAAATCACCATCTCAAAATACGCCACAAGGCAATCAAATATAAATCTCCAACATAGGAGACTACAACCCCAAATAAACGCCAAAAGGCAAATCTCATATAATACGCCTAAAAGACAAATCTTAAATAACGCCAGTGTTGGCAAACTCAAATCTCAAATATAGAACTCGATAAGGAGTTCAATTTCCAAAGATATAATCGCCATATATAATATCTCGAATGGTTCAAATGGCCAATAATGTAAAAAGGCGATACACTTGGAAAATCACAAGGAAATCGATGAAATCATCTCAAAGATATAGCACGTGCTTATGGCCGAAGCTCGCCAAGTACCGTTCTCCCAAAATAAGGCGCCACGTCTCTTAGACAATCGTCCCGAAAGACAAATAAATACGTCTCTTAGACAAACATCCTGAAGGACAACATCCCGAAGGACGAATACGTCGCAATGACAAACGTCTCTTAGACAAACATCCCGAAGGACAAATGACCCGAAGGTCTAGTACTGGCAAATACGTCTCTTAAACAAATGTGTCACAAACTCTCAGATAGGAACCCGAACAGTGTTAACGTGTGTCTCATACCACACGTTCGCACTAAATAGTTTACTAACTGTTAGTAAATTTCACACTCAAAGCAGTAAAAAGTTTGCCTCATCTCATCGGTAAACTCGACTCGAAGGCCAAAACGATCAAACGGAAAAGTTGGGAATTAACCGATAAGATAAACGCATGTGTCCCATACCACGTGTTTTACCAAACCGTTTAATTCTCCTTCTCATTTGCTCGAAATGTGCAAAAAAGTGTAATTTATATATAAAATAATTTACTTTGGAAAACAAGCTTTGAAAACAAATTCTCGAAATCAATTTGAAAACCCTATTTGAAAATCTCCCTTATTATAGAAAATAAATAGATTTTACACTTGAAAATATTAAAGAATAGTATATAATAATTATTTTGAAATGCCCATAAATTTTAAAAATTATTTCAAAATCGTTTGGAAAAATCCGTGCTAGAAATCAAAGAAATTACTTAAAACCGTCAATTCAAATTCATTAAAAATCATGAAAACTGGGCTAGCCTGTTGATAGGCATCATAGCCCTAAAAAAATTCAGAAATATCACAAAAACATGAAGGAAAAGTCAAAAGTCAGACGGAAAAAAACATAAAAATGCATAGACAAAATAATACCCAGGTCTGAAATCTTTTCTGGGTTCAACTTTCGAACATAAAAGAGGTGGCCAAACGACCTCTGATTGAATTAAAAATTGGTGCGCAAATAGTAGAAAACTTCAGCTTTCAAACAAAAAAGAATCGATAAATCCCGACTGAAAGTGAAAAAGTTACGCTGTCTCAAACTTGGACTCAGACCATGTTTGCAACAGTTCAAAATCAAAAATATGCCCAGGCCTGAAAACTATCTTGGGTTCAACTTATAGGCCTGAAAAGAGAAACAAACGACCTCATATCGAGCAGGAAATTGGTAGGCATATATTTTAACACTCATACTTGAAACTGGAAAAAGAATCATGGAATTTAAAAAAACTATGATAAAGTTATGATGTCTCAAAGTGGAACCCAGACAGTGTTTTCACTGTAAAAATCTGGGCAAAAACATGCTCCGAATCAAAGTTCGGCAACATATTTCTATAAGCTACATAGGTCTAGATAAACTAAAATTCAGTATGCACAAATTTTAACACTCATACTTGAAAGTGGAAAAAGAATCATGAAATTTGAACAAGCTATGAGAAACTTATGATGTCTCAAATTTGAACTCAGTGTTTTTACTGTAATAATCTGGGTAAAAACATGCTCCGTATCAAGGTTCGGCAACATATTTCTATAAGCTACATGGGTTGAAATAACATGAAATTTGGCACAAACAAAATATAAAACTCATAATTTAATCTGGAAAAATAATCATACAATTTGAATAAGGTATGAGAAAGGTATGATGTCTCAGTTAAACCCAGACAATAATTTCACTGTAAAATCTGGGAAAAAACATGCTCCGAATCAAAGTTTGGCAGCATATTTCTATAAGCTACATAGGTCAAAATGACCTGAAATTTGGCATGCATAAATTTCGACAAATATAATTTAAGCTGCAAAAAGAATCATGCAATTTTAACAAGGTATGAGAAAGTTATGATGTCTCAAAGTTGATCCTAGGCAGTGTTTTCACTGTAAAAATCTAGGCAAAAACATGCTCCGAATCAAAGTTAGGCAGCATATTTCTATAAGCTACATAGGTTGAAATGATCGTAAATTTGGCATCCCTAAAGTTAAACAACTATACTTTAAACTGCAAAAGGAATCATCGAATTTCGACAGAAAACGGAAAATATACGCTGTCTCAGACATGGACTCAGCCATATTTGGAGCAGCTCAAAATCAACGTTACATCAAACGAATTTGCAAAATAAACAACCCAATTCATCACTACGAAACCTGAAACAAGCTAGAATGTGTGAGAAATATTCTCACCTTGGATTAGCAGCAAGTGATTAGCAATTTACAGCAAAAATCCGGATCAAAATGAAGGCTTGGAGGCTCAAATTGTTTCTTCAGCACCTGTAGAACCTATTTGAGCTACATGCAAGAAGAAATCAACCTATAGTGATTCAATTTTCACAAAATAGAAAACAACCTGAGACAAATTCATAGTTTTGAATTGATTACCTTAATTTAATAGCTTCAAAGTGATTAATTTTGCAAAAGAATTGGAGAAATTTGAGAATTGGATTCTAGGGTTTTAAGAGAAAAAGAGTTTTTCTGGTTTCTTTTGGTTACAACCCTGAAATTTGAAAGTACAGGTTTGAGAAGAAGATGGTTTTCTCTTAGGTAAGATTGTAGTTGGGCTTAAACCCAATAATAAAATAATTTGATTAATACACTAATTATCACTAATACACCAAAACACTTGCATTTTAAACAAAACAACCTATATTTACATAATTTCAATTTTATGAAATAACATTAACACACTTTATGTTTAACCAAATGTTTTATCAACACATAAAAGATATTTTAGCCATTTAAAATTATTTTTCATCATGAAATTCTTATTTTTATTTAAATACTTCAATTTACACCATTAATTACATAAAGCACTATTTTTAACACCAAAATTTACACAAAAATCATTTTCTTGTACAATTAAATGTGACAAACCTTATTAACATTATTTTTACATCCAAATATTATTTCTAACAAAATTCCATCTTTTTATTTATATTATTATCCATATTAAACTCAAACGTTTAATTAAAATTAACAAAATTCAACGTTTGACAGTAATTTCCAAAATGATTGCATTTTATCAAATTAAAACCATATAATGCTCATTTTTATTACAAACTAACATAATAAAGTTTTTAAAACTTTGTTTTAACATTTTATATTTATTTACAAAAAATAGTGTTGATTTAAATTATTCTATCTTTAATTACTTCAATTAATCCCCAAATCAACATATTACCATTATTCACAATTTATTACCAACCAAACTATCTTAATTCTATTTTTTTATTCCAAATCCATTGTTTATTTAAATAAACAATTTTAACAAATTTTTATCTCTCCAATTTATTTTATTTTCTCCATTATTAAATTATAACCACCGTTATAATTAAACTTTACAAGTAATCACCAAAACCAGGGTTGTTACAGTCTAACTATGTTCTTCATGAACAACTTAGCTAAAACAGGTGATGTCCTGGTAGACTTAACTGGAATGAAATGGTCACTTTTGGTCAACCTGTCAACTATGACCCATACACTTTCATTTCCCCTACTTGACCTTGGCAATCGGTCTATAAAATCCAAGGATATTGAATCCCATTTCCAAACTGGAATCTCTAAAGGTTGAAGCAACCCACTTGGCTTCTGATGTTCGGCCTTCACTTGTTGACAGTTTTCACACTGCCTAACTTACAAGCCAACATCCATATTCATACCTTCCCAATAGAAGCTCCTCTTCATATCTTGATACATCTTGGTCCCTCCAGGATGAATCGTAAACTTGGACCGATGACATTCTCCAAGAACTTCTTTCCTTAAGTCCTCAACATTCGGAACACACAACAGTCCCTTCTTTCTTAACCATCCTTTCTGGTCAAGATTAAAAGCCTTTAGATCATAGATCTCAGTTCCAACCTCAAGCCTTCTAATCCCCTCGGCTAATACTGGATCCTCTTTCTGCTTAGAAGCAATCCCTTTGATCATCACTGGTCGAACTTCCAAACAGGACAACATGGTGGTACTCTGACTAGAACTAGCAGTCGATCTTAACTGCACACTACAAGTAGTCAAAGCTTCCAAATCTTTCCACTCTACCAACATAGCTAACACCACATTTTGATGTCTTCTGCTAAGAGCATCCACAACTTTATTTCCTTTCCCAGGTGTATACTCTATACCAAAATCATAAGTAGCCAAAAACTCCAGCCATCTCTGCTGTCTCATATTCAACTCCACCTGAGAGAATAAATACCTTAAGGACTTATGTTCTGTGTATAGCTCAAATCTCTCTCCTAAGAGATACTTCCTCCAAATCATCAATGCAATGATCACCATAGACAACTCCAAATCACGGGCAGGGTATCTTACTTCATGCGGTTTAAGCTGTCGTGAAGCGTAGGCAATAACTTTACCCTTCTGCATCAACACAGCTTCCAATGCAGTTTCGCTTGCATCGGTATACACCACAAACCCTTGGTTTCCATCTGGAACTACTAACACTAGTGCATTGGTCAACAAATGCTTTAACTTAAAGAATGCTTGCTCACATTTATCGGACCAGACAAACTTCACCTCCTTTCTGGTTGAGTTAGTCAAAGGCTCTGCTATCCACGAGAAATCCTTGATGAATCTCCAGTAATAGCCAACAAGTCCAAGAAAACTCCATATCTCAGTCAGCGTCTCTGGTCTCTTCCAATTATTAACAGCTTCGATCTTATCTGGATCGACTGACAACCCTTTCTCTAAAACCACATGACCAAGAAACAAAACATCTTTCTTACAAAAATGACACTTGGAAAACTTCGCCTTCAGCTGATGCTGCCTCAGTGTCTCTAGCACTACACTAAGATGATCCTCATGCTCTCTTTCATCTTTAGAGTACACTAAAATGTCATCTATAAACACTAACACAAAGCTATCCAAATACTCTCGGAAAACTCGGTTCATCAAATCCACGAAGAAAGCAGGTGCATTCGTTATCCGAATGGCATTACTAACCACTCATACGAACCATACCTAGTCCAAAATGTTGTCAAAGGAATATTGTCCTCTGCCACTCTTAACTGATGGAAACCTATAGCCAAATCCAACTGGGAAAACACTCTGGCTCCACACAACTAATCAAATAGACCATCTATTCTTGGCAAATGATACTTATTCTTAATCGCCCTCTCGTTCAACTTACGATAGTCGATACACATCCTTAATGACCCATCTAGTTTCTTCACGAACACCACGGCCGCTACCCAAGGAAAACTACTTGTTCTAGTAAAATTTCCCCTTTCTAGATCCACTAGCTGCACCATTAATTCCTTCATCTCGGTCGGTATCATTCTGCTAGGTGGTTCACTCACAGGTTCAGCTCCTGGCACATGATCTATCCAAAACTCAACAGCTCGTTTCAGTGGTAGTCCTGTAACCGGCTCAAAGACATCTGCAAATTCTCTTGCTACTCGAACCTGACTTAAATCTTCTCCTACTCCCATAGCACATAACAAAGTACAACTACTCCGATCAGAATTCTCCATTGGGAATATAATTCGGTTATGACTATCAGGGTGTCTTAGTGATATCTACCCATCCTAGCAAAATATCCTAGCCTCGTACTTACTCAACCAATGCATACCCAAAATGATTTCGAAATCTACGAAATCGAAAACATATAGACTACATACAAACTTATGACCTAACAAGTCTAGTTCTAACCGGTCACATCTCATCCCTAGAGTTGCATACCCTCCTATTGGATTCGCAACCCTTAAGGAAGTAACAACGTATGTGGGTTATAAGCATAACCTATCAACCAAACACTGAGATATAAATGAATGTGATGCACCGGTATCAAATAGTACCCTAACTGGTATACTCTGAATCAAAAGCGTACCTTCCATCATAGTCTTTCCTTTTTTAGCTGTAGTTGGCCTAGCAACTGATGGTCTAACAGCAAAAACCTTTCCCTTGTCCACCCCGACTGGCTCTGGAATTGATTCTTATAATTTCCAACTTGGTCGCAGTTAAAGCACTTCACATTCTTCTTTTTTGCAGCCTCCTTTCCTTTTCCTGACAGACACTCATGACTTGAAGCAAACTAAATCAACATTTACCTTCTTGGCAGCCTCCCCCTTCTGGGCTCCCTTCTTCTTAAAGAACTTTCCCTTCTTTGCTTGAAAACCCTGGGTTTCAATCGACATTTCTCTCGCATAAATAACAAGCATCTCCTCATGTCGGACTGCCATCTCCACAATACATTACAAGGATCACGGAGATGTGGCAAGGTTGCCCTAGCAATCTCAGGTCTCAATCCCCGAGTGAACCTCTCATTCCTCTTGATAACGGTGTCTATAGTAGCATACTCATATTAGGACAACTAATCAAACTTAGTAGCATACTCGATTATCGACATCTCTCTCTGCTCCAAATCCATAAACTTTCTCATCAACGCTGACTTAGCAACTTCAGTTAAAAACCTCTGTTCAAATCTCCTTCTAAAATCTGCCTAAGTCAATTTCACCTTAACCCCAGCAGTAACACTATTCCACCAATGAGGTGTTGTCCCTTGCAACTGCATAGAGGCCATCCTTTTCTTCCGCTCATCATCTAAACCCAAATCAGTGAAGATTCTCTCACAGTGCAAAAGCAAATTCTCAACTTCTATAGCATCCTCCATTTCCACAAATGGCTTTCCACCAAGACTAGTGTAATCTCTGCTCAACTTATTATAATTATTCCCAACTGGAGCCATAGGATTAGCTCCTCCAACATTTCCAACGACACCAGCAGCAACCCTGCTTGCATCAGATTGACGAAGAATTGTTACATTTCCTCCATATCCACTGGTGGATTTCCAGCACTCACGTTGGCATCTGCATTTTGGTTAGCATTAGCTGGTCGACCCAGGTTCCTCCTAGTGGGTCGAACATTTTGGTTGGTTGTGGTGCTTCCTCTACCAAGATTTCCACTTCCGTTTCCTACCTCCATATCTTCTTTCTCGTAAATCTGCATAAGAGCCTTAGTAAAATATAGAACAATGGTTTAAGAGAGAGGGGAATACGTACTTATATATATATATCTAATACATGTAAGTTACTATAGCATTATCCCAAACCCCGATCTTATTTTTTGATTCATTGGAATATGTTTTGAAAAGTCTTTTAGGTTTAAATTTCTTTTAAGTTTCATAAATCTATGCTCTGATACCAACTTGTAACATCCCTCACTTGGAGGCCCAAAACTAACGGCTACGGATGCTGCAGTCATTCATAGTTATTAATCCTTGGCGACCAAATATGGTAATATTAGATACATTGATATATCAGAAACACATGGATATGGAAATTTTTAAAATCAACAAAAAACTTTCTCATTCCAGTTCAAATTCATTACATAGTCCCAGTACAAAAACCAAGTTTAGAGAAAATATTATTATTACAACATACGCCATGAGCGACATATGAAGATGCCCCCTTGGATGAATCACAGTATATAACTAGGAAATTAAACATATTTTCCTTTATAACAAAACACAGCGGAATCAAAATAGAACAGAACTCTAAATAGCTATCATGCCTCCTGCACGTCTCTGGAAGCTTGTTTGTCTAAAGAGGTACCTGAAAACCTCCACTCTCAAAATACTCCAAATCAATTGAGCACTAGAGATTTTAAGGGGAAAACATAAACTTCGAGTTAGACATAAAGCCTGGTATGAATAATAATCTATCATCTCAAACCATTTAGATATCTAGTGAGACCACGCCTCTTAGTGGAACGGGTTTTCCCCTCACTAGTATCTCATTTAAAACTTTATAAAACCATATACCATGCTCCTGCATCCACAGTGATTAAAACATAGCAATTCAAAATATTATGATGATTTGCAAAACAAGCAAGTCAATTCTGGATTACCCATCCCCATTCATTTTGACTATCTATCTCAGTTATAGTTTCTAGGGTCACTATTAGACTATTAGTTTTCATGGGCTGACTAATAACCTGTTTATGGACTCCCTGTCCAGTTTTATAGTTTTCATGGGATCACCAAGAACCTATTAGCCCCTGCCAATAACTTCATTGTTTCATATGTTCTCCCTAAACCTATTGGTAACTCCAATAACTTTCCTCTTATCCTAGTTTTCATGGGTTGACTAGGTACCTATTGACACCTGTCAATAACTTAATCCGGATATAGTTTTTATGGGTTCACTACAAACCTATTGGCCTCGGCCATTGACTCTTTCTAATCATAGTTTTCATGGGTTTACTATGAACCTACTGGCTCCCGCCAATAACTTTTCTTATACATAATTTTCATGGGTTTACTATGAACCTGCCCATTTGACAACTTCTTTAACCAGTATTTAGGCATCCTATATTCTAGTCTATCTGACTTCTTGGATGCAATTCTACTCATTCAGGAGTTAACTTAATTCACTAATGGGTCAACCTAGCTGGTTATTCTACCATTTCTCCTTAAAATACAGTTGTGGGTCTATTTCAATGTGAATATATATATATATATATATATATATATATATTTGTATGTGTGTGTGTATGAAGAAGCAAACATAATAACATAGTAATACCAACACCTGTGGTTTGATATCCTTGAGACCATTTTATATAAAACTAGTTAATCCATTTAACCTAATAACCAAGGAAAACTTCTTCAAAAACTCCATACTTAAAATCATTTCAAAACTCTTTTATTATGCCATGGTTTTCCTTTAAAATGAGATTGGGTTATCTGATTTGAAAACTATGGCTTTCGAAACCTTAAAATTTTCCATTGGATAACTTCCTTCGAAAGCATTCAAATCTTCTTTTCAAAACACTAACATATACCATTCGAAACACTTTAAAACATCTCTTTTGAAACCATTGGGTTTTTCCTTAAAAATATCTTTTGGGTCAAAGTGAAATCATATGAAAGTACCCCTTTCTAAATCATTAATCTTTATATAAAATTGTTTGGGGAAAATTGATGGCTTCGAAACCATCCTTTCGAAAGCTCAAAGCATTTAAATAAAACATCTGAAGGTTAGCTTCGAAACCCCCTTTCGAAGCCATTGCCTTCAAAACCCTTGAACCCATTCGAAAGCTTTTAGGAAGTGAATTAGTACAAGTATAAAACAAAGCTGTCTTCGAAAGCATTGATGACTTCAATCCCTTCGAAAGGTATACGAATGGCAGAAGGTTTCGACTTGGTCGAAACTACTCTTTTCGAAAGCATTGATTTAAAAACAAGTAACTTATTCAAAAGCTACTATTTAAACAAGAAGTGGAAACCCCTTTCAAAAATAATTTAGAATGACCCCTTCGAAAGCATCTATTTCGACTCCTTCGAGAGCGTTTAGTAAAAATGGGCAAGCGAATTTCTTTTAAAAATAGAACAAAGGTTTCGACCCTATCAAGGGCTATGTTTCGACACCATGCCTTCCGCCTTTCTCGAATCCACTATGTTCCAACATTGTGATACCTTGTGCATTGGTTTCGGCTTAGTTAGTTTCGACCTAGTATGTTTCGACTTGGTTGAAGGCGGAAGCATAGGGTCGAAAGGTGGCTTCTAAAAGAGGCGGAACCCACTTTTCTAGGTAAAAGCTGAATTAATGCTATTTAAAGTAATAACTTTATAACTAACCTGCCTATTTGTAAACATTTAATTGGTTGCCTTAAACTTTTCAAATTCTTTACAAAAATAACTGCCGAAATTATTGCAGATCTAATTAACACCATTTTAGAAAATAAGCCCTTCTTTAAGCTAAGCAAGTAAAACGTATAAGTCCTTCTTTGAAAATAATTTAATTTCCATAATAAATCACTTAGGAAAAATTCCCAAAAATTACATAAATTCACTTTCAATAAGTTATCTAACATATAAAAATTTTAGACCCAAATTCTTCATAAAATGACCGAAATTAATTTATAAACCCAATTATTCATATTTTCCTTTGAAAATTCATAATAAATTTTCCATAGCTTGGAAAATTATAAAAATTAAAACCCATCTCTAAAATCATGTTTTACAGAACACAAAATTTTCTCATGGCATACGAAAATCATTATAATCGGTTTTACCCTTAAAATCATGTAAAATAATTATCAAATTATTTTATTTGTACCCAACATATTCAAATCCAAACATATCATCAAACAAAAATCATCATAATAATTTTAATCTTAAACTGAATAAAAATGATCGTAAAACGAAATTGAGATGATTTAGATATTATTCACCTTGATTATGATAAAGATTTTTGAGATTTGATTGAGATTAATTTCCCCTAGCTCGAATCCTTAACTTTAAATTAATTTTCTCCTCTTTTCTCCCAATGGCCGACTTTTGCTCCTCTTTGTTTACATTTTTATGAAATGAAAAATGAACGTGCTTAATGAAGGGAACGAAATATATATAAGGGTTATGGTGCACAGTTACCCTTAATACCCTTGTTTTAATTAATTAATATATAAGCCATTTACAAGTCCATTTAGGTAATTAAGCACGACCTTTAATTATTTATTCAAATCTCAATCTCCTTATCTCTATAATTCTCAACCGAGCCCATAACCGAGCCCATATCTAATTAAATGTCATGAATAATGTTATTAAAAATTTGGGGTGTTACATATCTAATGCTTCAAAGCCTAGTGATCCATACTTCTTGGCACAAACATGAGTTTGAATGTCGTCTTTGGGCTTCAAAACGATGTCTCCAAAGGTTTGAGTTGTTATAGAGGATTTAAGGAACCTCAAATTAGGGAAGATGTTTATGCCACCTAAGCTATATTTTATTGAATGAGATTTTATTTGTTGTTTTTTAAACTTCCTATTATAAACAATAAATTGAAAGTAGAATGTATGAATTTCATATGAATAATATTAGGGCATTTTAAACTGCTTCAGCCATGAAAATTCAGAGGGTTGAATTTTCTGGGGTGAATGCACCTGTTTTGCCCAACAACTTGGCACTCATTTTTTGGGCACGTGAAGTTAGGTGCCCAGCTTAGGGCGTCTTAAAAATGGATGCTTACGGACATTCGTCTATATATAGATGAGTCTCCCTATATTTCCCACAAGTACATATATTTTCTTATAGTTTAATAAAAATTTGAAATGCCATCATATGCCATCAAAATCCCTAGGAAGACGATCAGAAACAGTGCAATGCCAGATGCAGGTCCAGTACATGTTATACCGACTATTGGGATGATAGTTTACAACCTATGTCTGACCATGGAGGTGATTGAGAATTTCATTCATAGGTTGACTATTGCTTTTGACACCATGCAACTATATTTTTATAACTTTTATAACACTATTAACAAATTCTTTGCAAACCAAACATGTAGAGTGAATTGGGATTGGTTTGGATAAGGGCTTAAGTAGCCTTAGTGAAGCTTGAGAAAGTATGCAAGTTCAATTGGATTCAAATTAAAGTCATATGCATATTAGCTATTCAAACTCAAGTCCGAAATATAGTGATATTCTTGTTTATAGACCAAGGATAGTCGAATGTAGTCATCCGAAAGAAGTATGCTCTGCAAAGTTTGCCAAGTCCTTAAATGTAAAACTCGAGAGTTACAATCCATCAAGGAAATATGCTATGCAACTGTTAAATGTTCAAGGCTTTATGTGCAAATGTCATATATGTACAATAGGCATGCGAGATGGCTGCCACGTGTTATTGCTTGAGATCCAAGGGTTTCAGCAGCATTTATTTGATGAGACTCGATATCTTCCTATTATTAACGAAACTCAACATCTTCCTTTCATTGATGAAACTCAACATCTTCTTAGCATTGGTGAAACTCGACATCCTCTCAGTCTTGATAAAGCTCGACATCACTTGCATGCTACTAAATGTGGCACCTTCATGTTCCACAACCCTTTGTGTTGTATAAGCTCAACATCTCTTCCTTGGTCTTTGTAACCCTGCTAGTAGAAGCTCGGTAGCTCTTGTAGTGTTGAAGCTCGACATTTACAAGTTCTTGTTAATTCACCATATTCAACATTTTAAAGCTCGATACCCTAGCTCGATGTTAGTGTTCGACATCACTTTCTTGTTACACAATCGACACCCTTCATGGTTGTTAAGATTTAATACCTCTTTTGCTTCATATGCTCAACAACCCTTATGGTTATTGAGGCTCGATATCACTTCCTTTCCATGTTCAAGCTGGATAGCCCGTGTACTTGCTTACGTTTGGTTTTTGGCATCTTTAGAGGTTCAGCACTTCTTTGCTATTAGTCTTTTGATATCTTCTCATTATCGCTATAGGCTTGATGTCCTTCTTTATATGAACTGCTTCCTTTAGGCTCGACATCCCATGTTATCTATAAATTCGACTTGCTCTTTTTCTAATTGTTTGATACTTGAAATATGTGATAACATTTAACCCCTTTGTGTAGAAGGAGCATATTATACTTTAGTATAATTTGAATTTTTATGTTGCCGTCGCGATATGGACACTACCACCTTGATATTGACATCGCTGCTTTTTTACATCAACTGTGCTACTTATTGGTATTCTGTTTTGATCCCATTTGTTCATTTAAATTGAAATCAATGCTTCATACTGCTTCTCTCTCTTCCTATAAATACTTTCTTCTTCTCCCTCTTCAAGCTTTTTCCTGCAAGTTATACTTGAAAAAGCAATTTTAATTTTCTTATTATAATAAAAAACTTTCAATCTCTATAGGATTCAAGCTCGACTTCACGTATGGCTTTAGTCAATTTAAACGAAAGATAAAAGATGGGGTTTTCAATTTTGAAATTAGGGTTTTGAGGCAATTGTATCCATGTACTTTTGTAGTTTTGAGAATCTTAGTTTTCAGATTCAAATGTCGATTGTAATACATCATTTTTCGATAGTTTGATGGCTATTGTGCATTTGACAACTTTCTGGATATTCGATAACCTTCTGGAGTTTCAACGATAAAGACCGATATCTATTTAGAAATTCGACACTTAGTTAGAAATTTAGTTAATTGCTAAATACTCGATGCCTACCTAAAATTCAACCATATGTTGCTAATTAGTTATAGGTTCACAATTCACCATTCATCTTAAAAATGGACAAATAATTTAAAATTTGGTACACTTTTGAGGTGTTAGTAACTAGTTATAAACTCGCTAATAAGTTAGAAATTCGACAGCCATCGAGAAGTTCGATAATCGATTTCGGATCAGACAATTGTTTAAAGGATTGTTATTCAATTATAAACTCAGCAACCTTATAGTGAGTTGCTATCCTTCTATAAATTCAATAACTACATAAGGGTTGCTATGTAGTTACAAACTCGATATCTTATATAACTTCATTTACTATAGGTTTGAAAAGTAGTTATAGCATTTTCAACTAGATATGAATTCATTAGCTGTTTATACATTTGACATTTTACAAACTAATTAGTTAAAGTGCCTTTAAACAATTTCAAAATCACTAAAATTTATGAGACTGATACCTTGTTATGGACCCGACAACTAATCATAAGTTCGACACAATTTTGTGAACTCAATAATATAGTGTAACTCTGATTCGTTGTTACGAAATCATTGGCTAGTTATATAACTATGAATTCAATAATTATAAATGAGTTTTCAATTAGTTATGAAGGTGCTATGCAGCTACGAACTCGACATCTTATTATAAGTTTGATATCTAGTGATGGACTACTTAGTTAGTTATCAATTGGCTATAGATTTGACAACCATTCATAGTTTTGGCATTTCATTATGAACTAAATAGTTTTAAGTGAATTTAGTACTTAAAGGTTAAACTTCTAATAGTCCATTCTTACATCCATATTTAGGGATTTGACATTTCTTTAACATGCTCTTAGGTATTCTAAACTTTTATTGAATATTTAGTACTCCCTTGACCTTATGTAATATCATATGGCAGATAAATGGCCGGCAAGAAAGATGATAAGGGTTCCAAACCTTCTCCTGCCTTTGAGAAAGATGATTATAGGCTCTTCCAATCACTTATAACCACCCTAGATGAGAACAACACCATCCTTCAACAATTCAGGATTACTGATATAGTGGCCAGAGTAGCAGGACCATCTGGTAGGATACATAATCCTCTGGATGGTTTTTTTTCTTTTATGCCGTTCCTTATTTGGCATTCTTGCTATCTTCCTCTTTTTCACTTTTTCATTCGATACTTGGATCATCTAGGCATTGCCCCGATATAATTGCTGCCCAATTACTACACTAATCTAAACCGCCTCGAGATCTTGGCCAGGGAAGCTGAACTCCCTTCTCTCGATGTTGATACCCTTTGATCATTACTAACTCCCGTTAAAGTGAGAAATTAGTCAGTCGGTACAATATATCATCTTCTCCCTCAGAATAGTCCAATCATTAACTTGATTAAAAAATATAGAGACTGGGAGAAATAATTCTTCAATATTAAGAGCCACATTCCTAAAATTAGCAGGTCCTTCTCTATTCCTAGTAAATCTTATCGCCTTTTCCTTTATTACTTATACTATATTCTATGGTTGTCTTATAATGATATCCTCTTTCAGACCCTGCCTCTAAGAAGATGAATCCTACCATTGTTGGTACAATTAGTGCTTTGACCTTAGCATCTCAAACTATTGGAGATAGATGTAAAATTTTAACTTAGGTCAACCTTAGAAAATACTCCATTACCCTGGAGAACCACAAGGTTCTAGGGGCGGTGAAGAAAGATGCCCATGGGAGATGTAACAATCCGGAATTTTATCACTTTGATTTGCAAATATTTAATTAATTTTAAATATTCAACATATAATTTTTATAATTAAAATAAAACTATTTTATATAATAAATAATGATGGTAAATAGTGTAACAACCCGCATATTTATCAATTTTATATTTAAATATTTTTTTTAAATATTTTATCGTTAGTCGGATGTTAGTCCGAAAAGCTACTTTTTGCATACGGTCAAATTAGGACTCGAGACCACCTTCATTGAGTTCAAAATGTCGTTTGCTACCTTTTTGAGTATAAACTTCGATATGTTTGGAGCTAGCTAAAAATTTGACCTTTTTCACTTTGGGTTTGGGTTTGGGTTCAGTCCACTAGTCATCCTTATACCCCAAACTAAACCATCCCTCCCCATTCACTCTCACTTCCTCCTCTTTTCAGTTCTAAAGCAAAAATGGTGGGAGAGATGGGAAATTAAAACTCCAAGCCCTAGTTCCTCTTTCAATCTCAAATTCTTGCTCCAAATCTAAAGAGAAGCTAAGGTATGCATCTCCATCTTCTTCTCCAATTCATTCTCTCTTTGATTTCAGAAAATTCCTAAACCTAATTTGGGAAGTGTTTCCTTTTTAAGCTTAGATTCAAGCTTCTTTTGTTAAGATTGAAGTGTGGTTGACCTTTCCTTGTCTTCAAGCTTCTCATTCATTGTTTTTGGGTTCAAAGGTGAGATTTTTATCTCACATCTTAGCCTATAATTATCTTTGATTGTTAGGTATGAATTCCTAACACTATTTCATGTTCAATTGCTTTTGGTTTGAATTGCTTTGGCGAACCTTTCAATTTTTGATGTTTTGAAGTCAAAACTTTGCATCTCCTTGCTTTGAATTGTGAACATGTTTTTGGTTGTGAATCGGAGAGCCTATAGGGCCGAACCATCGATTGACAAAAGCCCCGAATTCCATTGCTCGACCGGGTGAAAGGAGTGGGAGATTGCCCTCCCACTTGGCTGAAAAACAGGTTCAGCTTGTCACCAGACGTCTGCAGGTAGGCTCAGACGTCTGGAGTCTGTTTCAGGAAGTTCCCAAAACTTGCTGCAAACGTCTGAGCATATACCCCAGATGTCTGGAGTCTGTGAACTGCTCTATTTTGCCTATTTTGCCTATTTTTGCCTATTTATCTCGAGACGTCTGGAGTCTGTGAACTGTAGGTCGAACACCGTAAGCAGGGGCGTTGCCACCCCCTGGACCCCCCTCCGTAGGCGATCTCATCTGAAAAACATTCAACAGAACTTCCACGTTGATGCATTTTGAGCTGATTTCCTTGGATTTTGTTCACGTCTTCGAATGTGAATCTTTGTGATAGATTGTTTCAACAATCGTTTTATGACTTGTCACTTTAAAGATATATGAAGGTTTCAATACTAGTAGTAAATATCAAAATTCTTTCATCAAAGTGATTTCAACACTATTTTAAATATCAAAAGTTCGTTTTCTCAAACCGATTTCCAACCTACTAGTATATACAAGCCTTTACTTCACTCGGATGAGAAATCGACTGAAACGACTTAGTAAAACGAGTGGTATGAAACGCTTGCGTTCACTTCGTCGGTTAGCTCTTGGACTTGTTCGATTGAACCCTTTTTGTGACAATTTCCTAGTGAAGATCTACAGTTTGTTCGTAAATATTTAAGTTAAGCTAGTGGTTATGGGACATGAAGCTAAACTCTTATATTTACTAGCTTAGTGTAATTGACACTTCTTGATGATCATGACGATCATTTTTGTGATTTAGACTAGCAACTGTGCGATGTCTCTTTGTTTACGAGGGAGACTAAACCCCGCTTGTGTGATGTTCACCATCACATAGAAATGGGGTAGCGACCCATGGTCTTCGGGCCATTCGTGTGTCAAAATTTAATGGATAGCTTCCATGAGATAGCGTCTCATCTTGTGTTACACGTGTTGGTGAGTTTTCATACTCCCGTCTTGTGATAGGCCTCCCCCCTTCTTGTGATTTCTAGATTTCTTGTGATGATTTCTGGAATTTTGTGTTTCACCAATTTTCGTGATTTCCATTGATAAGTTTTATCAATTTTTGTGCATTGGTGAATTTGTGTGTCATTGACTTGTTATGAATATAAGTTTAGGGTATGATACCCTATTTTATCTTTGAGAAGATTCTTGTGATATTGATTAATCTCTTGTTGATTTTCAATTACATACTTATAGTAGTATGCCATTATGGTTATTACATGTTCATGCCATGTCTTTTACTTTATACCATATCATATGATATTTATAGCTAGACTGATCTGTTTATTATTTTCTTATAAATAATACTCGGGTCAGACCGAGATGTTACAGGTGCTTCTGCTTGATTCCTGTTCCGGGATCTATTACTCTGACTTTTGGCTAACTACTTAGATTAGTAGTTTTTGTTGTACACATTTGAGATATTGACTCATTGATGTATTCTTTTGTATAGCATGTTGCTCTTCTTTTTGTATTATCGTGGATCTTTCTGACCACTACTCTGATATACACTTTCATGTGTTATATATATATATTCATATCTTCTTCCGCCTTTGTAATATGGATGTCCGTGACTGATTTATGTTATGATTATTTCTATGTTTGTTTCCGAAGATTATATATAGCCACTGTGTGATAGCTTTGAGTTTGTATCGGTATGTCGAATTTCCTCCTTAAATGATATGCATTCTATTCTATCTGACATATCGGTGCTCGCACAAAGAAGTTACATGGATGGTCGCTCCTCAACAGCCTTATTCTCCTTGCTAGTCGACAGCATTACACCGTAGTGTTCTTGGCTAGCGTGGGTATAGAGGTGGGGCGTCACAAATAGTTTTTCAAATTTTTTACAAAAATATTTAGTCCGAAGAAAGATTGAAAATGTGACCGAAATTCGTTTTTTGAATTTTCGATTTTTCGTCGGCTAAAGGTTGTCGTAAGGTCGTAATACTTTTGTAGACATATACATACATTTATAAACTACTTTAGACATATTGGAAGGCATGTGAATATACATACATATATATATATATATAAACTAAAGTGAATATATACAATGTAAAGTAAGATTTAATATAAAAAGATATATATATATATATATTATTAGAAAAAGGTACCTTTCCAACATAAGTAAACATGAGATTAATGGATGTTTGTATTGACTTGATGGGACGATGGCTAAAAGGGGATAGATTTAGGTGAGGTGGAAAGGAGGTAGTGAGGTGGCATAAGGAGAGAGGAGGGCAAAGTACGAGGGGTAATTTTGTAATTTAACGTGTTAACATAATATAAAAGCTAATTTTCCTAATTTCTTTTTCATTTTTATCATTCTCTGTTCACTTTGCAAATTTCCTAAGCTTGAAAGCATCTTCCATGGATTCTCTTTAAATTTTAAAAGTTAGATTCAAAAGTTTATTTTGCGTAGAAAGTTTTCAAAATGGTTTTAAACTCCTACTTTTCCATTTCTGTCTCCTCTTACTTGAAAACCCAAGCTTTCATCACCTTTGAACAGCATGGCCGAGCCGTGTAGCAACCCTAGGTCGAGCCTAGTCTTCATGGCCGAACCCATTTTGGGATGTTTTGGTCCAAAAGTTTGTGTTTGGTTTTCCTAAAGTGAAGTTCTAGGCCTTAATTTTGCAAAATTAGACAAAGTTTAAAAATTCATGAGTAAAATTTTGGTTTTAAAAGTGAAAGTTTAAACTTTGGTATATTGCACAAATTTGTGGTATTACATGTGCTTGCTAATGATGCTGAATATTGGGATTAAATCATGTTGTGATTTTGCTTATGTATGTGAATTCTTGTATGTAGTTAGATTAGAATTGGATTTGGAATCTAATTTTGTGAATGACAGTAAAGTTTAAATCTTTCTTATGATTATGATTGTGATTTGGTTATGGGTGTTGCAGACATTGTTTTGTGTAGGTTGTCTAAGTAAGATAGCACTTTGATTTAGTTTACCGACGAAGAATTCTTATATGAAAATACGAGCTTTGGTTTAGAAATCAAAATCAATTTAAAAGTTAGTAACTTTATTTTTAATTTTCAAATACTTACTTGGGTTTCAAAAAAGATAGTAACTTTCCTAGTGGATGGGTTTAAAGAAGAAAACAAGAGAAAAATTCTAAGAAAACGGCATCCATAGTGATAATCGTTATGGATATAGTTTCGATGAAAATTCGATTTTTGAAAAGTTTGAGTTTGTCTACTTTAAAAGTTTTGTAAACGTTTTACAAAATTAATTAAAAAATGTTTTAGAAAGTTAATTAAGCTTTTAATTATTAGTTAATTAAGTTAGTAGTTAATAATTAATTAAATATTAAATAAGGATTATTAAATTCAATTAAATAAGGATTAATTACTAATTAATTATCTTTTAAAGTTAAGAATAATTTTAAATAATTATTAATTAAGTTAATTATATTTTAATTAATTATAAGCTAAGTACATAATTTATTTTAATTAATTATTAATTTAATAAATGGTTTAATTATTAATTAATTACTAGTCAAGTTGAATTTAACTAAAGGATTTGATTAAAACTTAATTATGATTTAATTATTTGTAATAAAGGTTTAATTTATTATTTAAGTTTTAATTAAAAAATATTTAATTTATTAATTAAGATTAATTGATATCTAAATATTAATGAAAGTTAAAATTATTATTTAATAATGAATAAAGGATTAATTATTGTTTATTTATTCATTAAAGGTTTAGTTATTTCTTGATTTACAACTAAATTAAATTAAGAATTAACTAAGATTGATTATTATTTAAATAAAGGGTTAACTTGTAAATAATAATTTTTTAAAAGGAGTTTTAAGCAATAAATTCTGCGTTTCAAAGAATCAAATTGTTTTAAAGGTACTTCTTCTTCAAAGATGGTTTTGACCTCAAGGTATTCAAATGTTGGTACTATTAAGAAGACAAATTAAGAAGACAAATGACTGTAAATGAGTTATGATGTGACTGTTTGTGATTGTGTGGAGATTTATTAGCAGAATAAAAACCCTATACCGTTGTAAATTATTTGTTTGTATGGACATCTGATAGCAGAATAAATTCCTATTCTACTATAAATTGATTGTTTGATTGTGTGGACATTCGATAGCAGAATAAATCTCTGTTCTCCTATAAATTGATTGATTGTTTGTATGACATCTGATAACAAAATAAATCTCCGTTCTGATATAAATTGATTGTTTGATTGTGTGGACATTCGGTAGTAGAATAAATATTCGTTCTGCTATAAATTGATTGTTTGATTATGTGGACATTTGATAGCAGAATAAATCCTCGTTCTGCAATAAATTTATTGTTTGTTTTTATGGACATCTGATAGCAGAAAAAATCCCCGTTCTACTATAAATTGATTGTTTGATTGTGTGGACATTTGATAGCAGAATAAATCTTCGATTTGCTATAAATTGATTGTTTGATTGTGTGGATATTCGATAGCAGAATAAATTCCCGCTTTACTATAAATTGATTTAATCGTTTGGACACCTATTTAGCAGAATAAGTCATCATTTTGCTACTATTGTTATTTGGACATGTATTTGCTAGTTAGTTCATATTGACATGTTATTCTCTAATTTCGATATGATTTATATTTACATATATGTTGACTTATGTAAATAAATTGTTAAGTGAATTGGAAATCAAATTAAAGTAAAATGGTGACTTAAATTTTGCCATTTGAATTGCTAAGCCTCCTTTTAGGAATGATAAAGTGGTGTCTGAATTAACTTAAATTCTTTAATCAATTTAGGTTTAAAAGTTTATGAATGATTTTTAAGTTATATAATTATGTAATAAAGATATTTAATAATAATAACTTGTTTAAGAAAAGGGTTTCATTAAATAAAAGAGTTTACTTAAATGATGTTTTATATACGATATTTTATAAAGTAAATTCTATAAAGAAGTTATAAAAGATGATTTATAAAAAGTTTCAAAAATAAGAAAAAAGATTTATAAATCATTTTAGAAATTTGTAAAGTGGTTTTATAAATTATATTTTAGATTTATTGGAGTGAGTTATAACTTTATTTGGATGTTATATGTTATTTGGAATATGAAGTGAACTTTTAAAAAGGTATTTTTTTATAAAGAATAAGTGGATTGATTTTTATAGGAAGTAATGTTTTAAATAGATATTATTTGGCCATTTAATATGGAGTTTGAAAAGATGGAAAATTCTGTAAAGTTTGGTAAATATAGTTATACCGTTGAGATAAGTACATAACTGTTTGTCTAAGTATAAAAGGGATGTAAGGGGTTTGGGAATAATGTTTTGTAAAGATCTTTTGATCGAATGTTTGTAAAGTGATTTTAATTAATTAAAAATTAAATAAATAAGGCTTAGTGGATTCCATCTGGGATTAAATCAATGGTTGAATGTTTGTTTATTTAATAGTTAAATAACCGACTATCAAAATTTAGACCAAAAGATAACTTTGGAAATATCTAGGAGAAACACGGAAATTATATGGTACAGTTACCGTTGGTGGTGCTATACTGTACATATACATTCATTTCGTTCTTTTAGGAAAAATGATAAAGAAATCCATCCACTAATGGTTAGGAGGTGATCTCTGGTCTTATCTTTGTCTGTTTATTTCCTAAAGAACCAAGGTTAAGTTTACCAGAAATTGTCGAAAGCTGTTTTAAAGTGACCGGGATCGGATATGTTATCCGAAAACCACTTTGATCCAAATCCCGTGTTTCGACTTGAAGACCTCTTGAATAATATGGAATCGAAGACAGAGCTTTAAAGTGCAGGGCTATTTGCTATCATTCCCGGGATGGATTCCCCAAAAAGGATGTAATAGAAGTAACGCCTTTGGTTTCGTTCAATCCCAGAATGAACTTGTATGGATGAATGCTAGCATTGCATTGATGCCTGAGGGCAGTGTAACAATCTAAGTGGGAAGTCCTAAATAATGGTAAAACGTAGCCTCAAGCCTTATCAATTGGGAAATGACAATAGCCTGGCATGCAGCCACTACACCAAAATATGCTTTTACAGCGTTTGGAAAACGCTATGATAGGATATAACAGCGTTGTTAGAAATACTGTATAACGACATGCGGTCGTAGATACAAAATTTACAATAGCAAAAAAATAAACGCTGTTATAAACTCTTTTCGACGGCGTTCTTTTACTGCTGTAAATAATCTTCTACAACGTTTACTATTTGCTTTCAAATATGTTAATGGTGTTTTCCGTTACCATTTTATAAACGCTGTTGTTAATTTTTCACAACATTTTTGTAATGTCATAGTCATATGCAATATCTTTTCATAGAATTGACAACATGATTTAAACGCTATTGTAGTAATATGCATTATCTTTACATAGAATTGACAACATGATTTAAACACTATTTTTTGTTCCTACTATTTTTACACCCATACCATGTTGTACCATTGTAATATTTACACACCCGTATCATTAAATCTAAACTGCATTTTATTGTATTTCAACCCGATAATACACATAACATATACAAATCAAACTAAAAACTATCATATAAAAGCATAATCATTAATCATTTCCATAAATTAAGTTGAACATGATATC
The DNA here is from genome assembly GCA_030737815.1 of Allium fistulosum. Lineage (NCBI taxonomy): Eukaryota > Viridiplantae > Streptophyta > Magnoliopsida > Asparagales > Amaryllidaceae > Allium > Allium fistulosum. The sequence continues at coordinate 124,546,372 of CM060906.1, forward strand.
CATTAACAAATATTACATAAATTCATAAACAAGACAAAGGAACAATGTCTTCTTCAGGCTAATCTTTGATGTGATTAACCTTCAACTGCAAAATCACCATATGAAAATTGATAATAATCAAATACGCATTATATGAACTTGTGTACAAAGTGTAATAAATAATTTGAATCAATATCCGAATGACACCCCTTACCTTGCCGTTCCGAGCTTGAAGACCCGCTTTCAAATTGGAGAGATCTCTAGAGAGAAAATTTGTCTTCATACCTTTAGCATGTTCCTTGATTCTTGTAATACATTAAGTACAAGACAACATATGTATATATTTCATCATAAACAATAGACTTGTAGAAAAAAGACCACAATATAAATCAGGAACTGCTTCAAAAACAAACATCAAAGTAGACCAAGTAATGTTAATTGAGAATGAAAGTCCTGAAATGCCATGATATTCTTCATGGTAGAGTGCAACCTGCAAGTTATAGTTGAGTAGTAAAATTTATACCCATATTCTGAGTAAATAACTAATATGCAACAGCTAAAAAATACAAAGTAGGAATTTGTGCAAATGCACAAAACTGGAAATCTTGACCTCAAAGAATAAAAAAAACATGAATTTCAGTTTAGCATAAACTGGGTCCTGGTTATGGTGTGTCCAACGGACTAAATCTTAACATAATTGCTTAAGAGAAACAAACACAAACATTTAAATAAACATAAGACACTAACTTAGTTAAAATTTTCTAATACTTAGTTAGTTTTTATAAACTTATTCAATATTTATAAATCTTAGTTAACTTAGTATTATTATTATTATTATTATAAATCTTATTTAATTATTAATACTACTACTATTATAATAGAAGATTTAGTTATATTTTATATTTTTATATACTTAGTTAATTTTTATAAACTAAACTTGTTAATTTTTATAAAATTAGTTAACTTAGTTAATTTTTATAATACTTAGCTAATTTTTATAAACTTATTTAATATTTATAAATCTTAGTTAACTTATTGTATTATTATAAATCTTAGTTAATTATTATTATTATAGAAGATTAAGTTATATTTTATATTTTTATATGCTTAGTTAATTTTATATACTAAACTTGTTAATTTTTTATAAAACTAAGTTAACTTGGTTAAATTTTTATAATACTTAGTTAACTTTTATGAACTTATTTAATATTTATAAATCTTAGTTAACTTAGTACTATTACTATAAATCTTAGTTAATCATCATCATCATCATATTATAAAATAATTAGTTATATTTTATATTTTTATATACTTAGTTAATTGTTATAAACTAAACTTGTTAATTTTTATAAACTAAACTGGTTAATTTTTATAAAACTTAGTTAACTTAGTTAAATTTTATAACACTTAGCTAATTTTTATAAACTTATTTAATATTTATAAATTTTAGTTAACTTATTATTATTATTAATATTATTATTATTATAAATCTTAGTTAATTATTATTGTTGTTGTTGTTATAGAAGATTTAGTTATATTTTATATTTATATACACTTAGTTAATTTTTGTAAATTAGACTTGTTAATTTTTATAAAACTTAGTTGACTTAGCTAATTTTTATAAAATTTAGTCAACTTTATAAACTTAATTAATCATTATTATTATTACTGTAAACTCGCTAATTTTTATAAAACTTGGTTAATTTTAGTTAAGTTTTTATGATACTTAGTTAATTTTATAAACTTATTTAATTTCTATAAATCTTAATTAATTTTTATAAAATTTAGTTAACTTAGTTAATTTATTGTTATTATTATTACAATAATAGATTTAGTTATATTTTATAATTTTTATAATACTTAGTTAATTTTTATAAACTTGTTTAATTTTTATTAAACATAGTTAATTTTTATAAACTTGGTTAATTTATTATTGTTATTATTATTATCATAGACTCATTTAATTTTTATAAAACATAGTTAAAAGTTAACTTGGTTAATTTATTATTGTTATTATTATTATCATAGGCTCATTTAATTTTTATAAAACATAGTTAACTTAGTTATTTATTTATCATTCGGATCCAGTAGGATATTGCCAGTATTTATGTTGTAATTTTCAAACCCCGGTCCAAACTATAATTGGACATCTTATATTGTATCAACTACTGCATAGTTTGCAAATTTATTGATATGAAAAAACATCATATATAGAACATATGATGCATTGTAGCTTTATAATTATAGTATGAGATCACTGCATTTTAACCATTCATATTATGACCAAGTACATAATGCATTCTTTAGAACAGCTGAAACCCAGAGTATTCATCATAAATGAGAATTGTTCTACGATCACAAGTGATAGAGACTTGTAAAAAAATCACAATCTTTTGCATGGTCAGTTTTATGCTCATTTTGCATGCTCATTTGCAAACTGAGCTTAGTTTGAATTCTCAATTGCAAGCTGGACTTGCAAATTGAGCTTGCATAGTTGCAAACTGAAAATTTTAATGTATTTACATGTTCGTAAATAAAGGCAGTTTGAACTGATAGAAAATTACATCGTATTTATCAAAAAACTGGAAATTTGAGGTCTACAATGTTTATCTTATAACAATAGCACCTATGGTTGTAGGAACAAACAGAGATGAGAAATGAAATAGTATTAAACTAGAATTTACAATTTGGTTAAGCTTATCCAACAAGGATGAAAGAATATCATCAGATGGTTGTTTGAATATTGCTATACTTAATGGATTATGAGCGTTCTTTTGGCAGTTTTGCATTTGAACATAAAGTAAGAACTAATCACAAATTAAGAAGACATTTCATTCAATAAAATGAACTATTTTGATCCACAAGAAGTGGAATCGACAGGGCCATAAGAGAATTGATATATACGTGAAAACAGCATGTGTGCAGCAAGCATATACTTCTCTAGCTCCTTCCTGGTGCAGCAGTTCTACACCTTTAGTAATAGTTCCTAATCACCAATAAGTTCTTCAATAAGTGCTTATTGGTAGTAATATACTTCTCTAACTCCAACCTGCATATGTAGTTCTTCAATAAGTGCTAGTTAAAAAAAACTTGATTTTCGCTGTCAGTGTAAAGAGTTTAAACCATTGATACATACCATATAACCTTTTAAATTAATCGACTCATCTCCTCCTGATTTTTGAGCCTGCACAATTGCTTGTGCCAACTGAGGACCATAATGTCTTGAAATTGTAACATTTATACGAGATGTTTGTATAAAACTTTCATATATACGTCATTTTATTACTAAATCACCTGCATAGCTCTCTCCAGTTATATAAAAATCATGCCCAATATACCGAGGAAATCTCTTGAACCATTTTTGCAGGAATTTCAAGGAATCCGTTGCTGCATAGATTAAAGCAGAAAGCTTAAGTCTACAACTATCATTAGTGGTGAGTGAGTACCTAATCAGGGTTTTCTTATAGTGTTTCAAGGAATTCTTTGCTGCATAGGTAAAAGCAGAAAGCTTAAGTCTGCATAGGTAAAAGTAGAAAGCAGAAAGCTTATGTCTGCAAATATACTGGGTACGCTTACAACACCATCCCAGGCTGCAATTAAAATAGGTTTTTCTTGTAGTGTTTTACATTAATCAGGCTCGCAGTTAATGACAGGGATGGACCAAAGCAGTCATAGAGGTGTCAAAAGAAACATAAATTTTGTAACAAACCACATGAAATGTTTTCATACCTAACCACTTAACTTCATTGCCTTTGCCTTTTACAACTTGAGTTTTTATTCCAAAGAAACGAATTTCTCTCCAAATTTAACTTTTTTCCCTTCAACATTGCTACTCTACCCGAGTGGGTACCTGCAAAAAGTTGTGTGTACATCTCTATCATTTCTTCTCTAGTTTTGAAATTACCAATAATACGTGACACAAACATATAATATAGAAAACTAAAAGTCTGTTGTAAGTTACCTTTGAAAAATGAAATATTGTAAGCCATGTATACGTCTTAAGCCAAACAATATTGATAATGAGGCAATAGTTTACCTATGCAAAATCCAGTTACAGCATCATCTTGAGATAATTTGGTTTTACCATGATATCTAGCTCTATCAATTCCTCTTTAACAAGCTCCAAACCCTTTGAGAAATTGATAATCAAATACATATGTAAACAATAACTTTTAGAATTGGAGTAAATATTTATGAAGACAAAGTATAGTTATAAAGTTAACATGGCACTTTTCAAAGCATCTAATATGCAAATTTAGAAATATCTAACCCAATAACACACAAATTTCATAAATAACAAAAGTTAATGAAACACCTAATTCCCAAATGAAAGAATTTTTATATCAACTATACATGTAGCATTAGAGTACCAAATTTTGTTAATAAAGTGTTTGCACTCCAATCCTCAGTTTTACCCATTTGGAATCAACATCATATGCATATCAACTTAGTTGTATCATCTAAGTGTTTTCATTCTATACCGTCCATGGATTAAAAGACCAGCCTAAAAAATATTTTATACAACCAACTTTATCAATGATAAGTCGTAATCCAATCTAATGCCAACATTCTTCTACAAACTAGTGCATACTACTAAGTAAATGATTTTTCTTCTCTGCTAGAGATGAAATGAGTAAAATAATCCTAATCATTGCATAGGAAACTTGGTATTGATAAAGAAATATTTAACAAGATTAACGCAAATATATTAGGAACTTACACATATTAGTTAACGCAAATACATAAATGCATCCATCCTAGTTTGAATTCCAGTTTAAACACAATAAATAAATATTCTAACGAGCTAGAGAAACGAGAGGGATAAATAAAGTTGCTGCTTTTGTTATGTTTTTGCGGATGAGGTCAAATTATAGCGTGCCTAGTTGATTTTCCAAACCGTAACGAACCAAAAGATAGCAAGTTTAGTTACAACGTTGTTCCAATGGGCAATCAATAATATATTTTCTTGTAGTGATAGCAACAAAGCCATATCCTAAATTTATGTTTCCATAGTTAGAGCATTAAAACCAAATATTATATTATAAAATTTATTTAGTTATACAGTTAAAAAGCTTAAATGTTTCTAAAACGCGTTCTTTCTCTATCTCCTTATGTAATAATCTTGTTAATAAACTATTTATTTTTATCCATACAAAAATGAATGTTATCTAAATACTTTGATATAGAATATATTTAGAAAATGTAAAATACATTAACACATTGATGCATAGAAATAATTAACAATAATTTCCCAGTAATGTCTCCTAATCAGTGTATAGTAATGAATTTGTATTCAACATGATCTATTTCAAGTTAATCTCTTCACTTTAAATTGCACTTTTTCGTTACCAAACATGTACAAAATGTTTCCAAATTCTTATTTTAAAATCAGTTGGTCGTGCTAATGGGAGTGTTCATGTCATAAATATAGTATCTATTGGAGCTTACTAACAACTATTTTGAAACGCGGCCGAACGATGACTCTAACTAAAAAATATATTCTTGCAAGGTTATAACCTTGAAGTCATAATCTGTGGCTAATTATTTATAATCTATCGCATCATTGGAAACAAGAATGGCTTTCATCTATGAAACAAGTATAATGTGAAATATGCAGTGTCATAAATAGTTGCTGCATTTAAATATCAAGAATGTATTGGATAAATTCCATTTCATGCAAACTCAGGAGTACCTGCATGGTCAGCGATGGTTTGGAGTCTAATGTGCCTTAACCTTGGTGGTCTTCCTACCTTCAGTCCTGTCTTTTATGCTTAATGATGTAGCCATTTGGAACCGTTTTATCTCATTCTTATCCATCATTATTCTTATCCCTTATGTCACATTATCATAATATGAAAATGCCAAAAATAAAATTTGGTTTATATATCAACCTGCATGGTATAGATAAGATATAATAACAAAAGAAAATAGCATGCAAAGTATTTCTATGTATAGTTCTAACCACTTATATCTACATTTCTAACCCTTAAACTAATATTTTTAGATGAAAAGATTTAGTGAAAAAAATTAAAGTCCAATACAGTTATAATCCTTTTGCATATGTGAACATCATAAAATAAAGCTACATTACATTAGATATGCACTCACAGATTTGATTAGATGTGTTACGTTTTAATTAAAACTAAATAATAAGTTTTAAAATAGATATCAACGAAAATTATCATATACGAAGTATATAATGGAGAAAATAATCACTTGCATTTAACGTAGATATAAAAAAGAAAATAATAGGTGATGTTGTAATTCTCACAAATAGTTCACAGATTAGGCTGATATTATCGATGTCACTGTCCATGTAAAGCCTTTTGTTGCATTAGATCAGACTACCACCACCGTGCACTTCCTGCTGTAAAGCATATTGTCCACACTATATTCTAGCTGACTTGCGGTTCACTTCCATTCAACTGCCTGCTTACAATTGCTATTCATGCTATCGTTACGGATATACTTCATGTTTCATATGTTTTCACCGCACGTCTAATCATTTCAGCTGGCACTTTTTCCAAAATCCAAATTTCAACATTAGTCAATCCTAACCTAACAAATAACATAGATTAACTCAATCCAACTTAATAACCCGCAGGTACAAATTCATACAAATTTATAAGCACAGCCTATTTCAAGCATCGATATCAATTATTTCAGCTACAGACCATCATTAAGCTAAGTAAAAGTCTGAACAAACAATAAAGAATCTCCTTTCAATCAGCAGCATAATAAATGCTCGAGCTAACCATATATTGATCTAGATAATCAACGGACGTCATTCAAATAATATCTCAATTCACTTTACCATAACATAATGCCTCAACAAATCACAAATAAAATCAAAGGCTCCATATTAGATTTTACCTTGAAAAATCACAACTTGATGTGAAAGCGGGTTGACATTGGAGGCTGGGCACCAAACAACGAACTGGAACAATTTGATGTAGGTTGGAGGCGTTATTTATATTGTCGATGCGGGGTTTCAATTTATCAAATATAAGGGAGGTATACAGGGGTTTTAAAAGTGTTAAATTTCGAATCGCGAAGTCATCATGTTGCGGAAGTGGGATGAGGTGTGTGGATTGATTCCTAAAATTGGTAAAATTAATTGGAATAATTTAATGAAGTCATGATGTTAGGGCATGGTAAGGATTTCAGATGAAGTCGCTACTCTGGATGTTTGGCAAAATCTACAGAGACCAACTGCGAATTTGAGATTTTGGGTTTGTTGTTATGGGGAAGAAGATGACATGTTTTAAGCGGTGAATAAAAACAAGGAGGGAACTTAGGTGGGGTTGGAAATTTACTGGATAGTGTGCTAAATACACCGTTCTATGTTTTGTTTTGTTTTCTTTTTCATTTATAAAAGGATTTTCAACTGCAGTAGGCGTCCAAACGCTGAGCTTCGGTGCTGTTATAAATAACTTTTCTTGTAGTAGGGCCAAGTGGGTCGCTCCCATCAAGGTATGGTCATCCCAAATCTAGATCGATTACTATCTATTCATGTATGCTTCGGGGCCCAAAGTGGGGTGATCATATTCGGCACTACTAGTCAAGTTGTAGGCCAACCCTATATGGTAGGGGTATAAGATATTCTTGTCAGACCGCAGTGCATTTTATCTTGAGCTATACCATCGGAAGGTAGTCCCTTACCTTGCCATAGTATGGAATCCATTCTCTAGTACGTGACTTTACGGTTTTAGATGTACCCAACTATGTTCAAAATGAGATGCAAGCATTTCAGCTATTCATATTTTACTTGAACCGTCAGACATTATTATAATATCATTGGGTTTTCTACAAAAGCATATTGGTTATCCTAAGTAAAAAACCAGTCTGTGTTTATATGTGGCATGGTCTTACGTGATACACTTGATTTCAAAAGTGTTCTAAAAGAAATAATTCAGTTGTTTGAGTTTACTCACACCAGACCCATGTTTAACCTGGAGTTTTATTTTCTTTCCCTAAAACTTTTAGGTGCTCAAATTTTTTTGGGCAACTAAGTAGTTCAAGTTTTTTACGGATGCATCTTGGAGGAGCTTGAAGCATAAGGCTTCATCGATAGCTAGTTATTATCTTGTTTTTCGATGTATTTTATGTATCCTACATCTGATATGTAGGGATAGACAGTTATAACCGTCCAGGTTAGAATTATATTAGTATGACTCTGATGTATCATTTTGGAAATGCCTTTGTAAAGAATTATGTTGATTAATATATGTTAATTTGTTGAGTTGTGAGATTTTGTGATAGTTTAGTTTCTCCTTATATCTTTTATCTTCTTTTTCACCCCTAATGACCTATCTTTCAAACACGTAAATGATCGACACATGAATATCGTGGATGTATTAAGTGTCGTCTTTAGGTGTAAGAAAGGTATCAGAGCGCAAGGTTAAGCGAGAACCTTAGTTTTGGTGGGGTAACTCATTAAGAGATAAGGTAATGGAATGCCTTATGTTGAGTTTAAGTGTATGTATATATACAAGAGCGCGTATTTGTTAGTGATACAAAATGTTTTATATTGTGTTGTTTGATCTATTGTGTGGCTTATGAGTTTTGGTCGACGAGCTTGATTAACGTTGTTGATAGGGATTCCTAAAAACTTAAATAAGACCAATGGACATAGTATTGTTTTGAAATTGGGTAAAAGAAATAATTTTACCCAGAATATATTTTATATATAAAGAATGATTTTCAAAAACAGTATAGTAAGGTATAGTTAGTTGAGGTGTTTTTTGTTAGGAGATAATTATATTATATTATTATCATTTAAGGTTTGTTTAGTCATGCTCATCCAGTTTGAGCATTGGCTACTGTTACTGTGTATTGGTAACGCCCCTTTTTAAGATTTGGGTTAGATAGATAGGAATTGGGAAAAAATTGAAACGACATCTTGTGAATTAAGTTTCACAATTTTACTATAAGGCGTTCGATTGATAATGTGGGGTTAAATTGATTTATTAAAAGATGTTTATTAAAAGCTAAAATATTTGAAATAAATATTAGGAAAATGATTTTATAAAAGTTGATCTATAGATTGAATCTATAAGAAGGTGTCTTTTAATTAAAAAGAATTTAAGTTAAAACTTGAGGACTAAAATCCAGGTGCTTTTGAAAAATAATTTTCAAGGTTTCGAAAAATAATAATAGTATTATTTGAAGAAGAATAATTTGGGTTAAGGAAATTTGGGAATGAAATTGTTAAGAATGAGGTATTTTCTTTGGATTGGTCAAAGAGGAGGAGTCTCGATTTGTTTTGCGATGATCTGAATAATCTTCTAAGTGACGATCAGATGTTTGCATAGGTGAACGTTGTGGTGCACTTAGTAAATTATTCTCTTTATCATTGTACAATCGAAACAAGTTCAAATTCGAATGAACCCAAAGAGAGTTGGTGATAAATGTTTTGTTGGAAAAATGAAAAGTATTATTTCAAAATGGGATTTTGAAATACAAGTAATATTCTTAAGTTAACTAGTTCGAGTGGCTTGAAATCAACTTAAATTTGGGGAAGAGATGTATTCGGATGGTAAACACTTCTCTTGAGTATTACGCTTCCTAGTTAGGGAGTGAATGATACTGTTTGGTAGCACCTAGTTCCTTAGTATCATTTTGGAGTTATTCAGGCTTTATATATATATATATATATTTTTGATTAAAATATAGAGTTTCTGATGCAGCCCAGAATGGAGAAGTCATAGGTCGTGTACGACCTAACATGTTGATAGGTCGAGACCGACCTAAGGAGGATATTAACGAGTTAACATGTCGTGAAGAATGGTGGAAAGTTCAAGTTTTAGGTCGCAGCCGACCTAATGAAGTCTTTAAGTCATTCCAACGACTTAGTGAAGATCGGCAACGACCTAGTGGGAATGTGCGAGTTAACGAGATACTGGAACGACCTAACGAGTTTCTAGCTCGTATACGATCTAACGAATTGAAAGATAGGTCGCTGGAACGACCTACCGAGTTAACTTGTATACGACCTACCGAGTCACACAGTGAAGAGGCAGAGCAATGTGGTGAAGTGTTAGGTCGTAAACGACCTAATGAGTCAAGAGATAGGTCGGTGAAGACTGGAGGCGTGGATCTTCTCTGCCGACTTAATCTCGGCGGTTGATTTCTTAAGTCGTACCTGTTTGATTTTTAGGTCGTTACCGACCTAAGTTAGGTCGCTGAAGCTTGGTGCCTGGATTCTATTGCCGACTTAATCTGAACCGTTGAAGTCTTAGGTCGTTCTGTTTGTAAGTCGTAAGTCGTCATAAGTTGAGTCGTGTGTTGTTTGTTGTAGTTATTTTGAACATGTTGTTAAGTCGTTCTGTTATAAGGCTTAAGTCGTGATGTTTGTAAGTCGTAAGTCGTCTGACTTTTTAGGTCGTGACTGTTAGGTCGGCGATGACTTAGGAGTTGTATTTTTTTTCTGTTTTGCGTGTTGTAGCCTATAAATAGGCAAGTTATTTCATTTGTAAAAGTTGTTGATTTTTGAATAAAATTCTCTTTTGATTGCTGTGTGCTTTCATCTAAATTGGTAGTTGAGTGTAATCTCCTATCTCCTCTTTCGGTTAATCGAGTGCGCTCGATTCAACGATTGTAAAAGCCGATTCGCGGAATCAAGTGCGCTTGATCAACGCTTGAAGAATTGAAGATCTTTGAACCCGGTATCGTGCGCGATCAACGAGTTCGGGATAGCTAGAATTCGGTATCTTCGGATCAATGAATTTGGGCATTTCAGTATCTTCCAATCCACTGATTACTACTTTCACCGATCGAAGATTGTTTTGTTTAATCCGCTGCGTCAGTTTTGGTATCAGAGCTTGTTTTAGCCAATCATAGCTAAATCGAGACTTGGAGCCTATTCATTTTGAAGTTGAAGTGTTGAGCCGAGATCAAGTTGAAGTGTTCGACTTTGTATTAAAGTTTGGAGATCGGATCTTAGCATTTGGAGAAGTTGGGTTCATCGCGATTTGCAACAAGTGTGGAGTTTTCGATCCATTTCATTTGGATCAAAGTTCGAATTGTGTTTGAATTTGAAGAGTTTGTAAAGTTTCAAGTATGCCGCCAAGGAGAGCTAATCGTCACCAAAACGTTGAAGCTTTGTATCGAAGAGAAGAAGCTGACGAGATGGAGCAAAGAATCAATGAAAACTTTAGTGAAAAGCTTAACGAAGGAATTGGTCGGTTAGAGAAGATGATGTTAGAGATGAATCAAAATCGGAGAAGGGTTTCACCTGAATCTAGCCATGGGGGAAGTAGAGTCTCACCACAATCCAATCGAGACAGAAGTGTTGATGATGATCAAAGGCGTGGGAGGAACGTGAATGATCGTGAACGGAGGAATGTAGATAGAAGGGATGATGGTGGTAGACGTGATGGGAGTAGAGATGTGGGTGGACGAGATAGACAACGATACACATCTGATTTTGAAGAGGAGTATGATGGTGGTAGTGTTCGAGGACAAGGACGAGGACAAGGAAGAAATCACTCTGAGTATGATCACAAATGGGAGTCGGGGATGAAGACTGAAATTCCTGAATTCAAAGGTGGTATGTAAGCAGAGGAGTTTCTAGATTGGGTAGCTAATGTTGAAGAGATTTTTGACTTCAAAGAAGTTCCAGAACAGCGTAGAGTGAAGTTGGTTGCTACAAGGTTGAGGGGTAGAGCTTTGGCATGGTGGCAGCAGACCAAACTTACACGTGAACGAATGGGAAAGTCAAAAGTTGAATCTTGGGAGAAGATGAAGAAATTGATGAAAGCAACGTTCTTACCTTACAATTATCAATCTTTGATGTATCAACGTTTGCAAAACTTAAGACAAGGAACGAAGTCTGTTAACGACTATGCTGATGAATTCTATCAACTTATTGCGAGGAATGATATTATGGAAACGGAAGAGCAGCTGACATCTAGATTCATTAGGGGATTGCGAATGCAGATTCAGGATATGGTTAACATGTTTGATCCCAGATCTGTAGCGGAAGCACATCAAAAAGCGTTGGCTTGGGAGAAACAGGGACGACGAGGAAGTGGTGTGTTTACTAATTCTAACAATCAAGTGAAGGGTGTTGGTGGGAGTTCTAATATTTCTAAACCTATCAGTAGACCAGTAGTGAAGGAGGTTGAGAAGACAAAGGTTAACAACGGTTTCAAATGTTACAATTGTCAGGAATTTGGTCACAAAAGTAGCGAATGTCCAAAGCCGAAGAAGAGAGCTATGATAGCGGAGGTTAAGAATGAGGATGAAGAAGCTGAATGTTCCAATTCACCACCTGATGAGGAGGAAGAAGAAGTGTCGGGAGACGAAGGTTATAATCTCATGATGAAGAGGTCCTGTTTAACACCAAAGCAAGAGGAGGATTGTAGTTGGTTGAGGAGCAATATTTTTCAGTCAACATGTACTATTCTGGGGAAGGTTTGCAAATTTGTTATTGATGCTGGAAGCTGTGATAATATAATTTCTTCAGAAGCTGTGAGGAAATTGGCATTGAAGACTGAGAAACATCCAAAACCGTACAAGCTAGCTTGGTTGAGGAAAGGCGAGGAGGTGAAAGTTGGACGAAGGGCTTGTGTGAAGTTTTCAATTGGAAAGAAATACAAGGATGAAATCTGGTGCGATGTGGTAGATATGGATGTCTGTCATTTGTTGCTGGGGAGACCGTGGCAGTATGATAGGGCAGTGCAACATGATGGGCGTACCAACAGTTACAGTTTCATGTTTGAAGGCACAAAGATTACTCTAGTTCCAAAAAAGCGACAACAGGAGGAAAACAAGTTGGAGGAGATTGAAGAGCTTAAAACTTTGTTGTCTTTAAGGAGTTCGTGAAGGAAGTCGAGGAGGAGCCTGAAATGTTTTTGTTGATTGGGCGAGAAAGCAGTGAAGAGGTTGAAATACCAAAAGAAGTAAAGCCAGTTTTGAAAGAATTTGACGATGTATTTCCAGAAGAGTTACCAACGGAGTTGCCACCGTTGAGGGATATACAACATCAGATAGATCTTGTTCCAGGTGCTGTGTTGCCACACAGACCGCATTATCGAATGAGTCCGAAGGAACATGAAGAGTTGCGGAGGCAGGTAGAGGAATTGCTTGAACAGGGGCGTGTGCAGGAGAGTTTAAGTCCTTGTGATGTACCAGCTTTATTGGTACCCAAAAAGGATGGAACGTGGAGGATGTGCACTGACAGTCAAGCATTGAATAAGATTACTGTGAGATATAGATTTCCAAAGCCAAGGTTGGATGACTTATTAGATCAAATAAGCGGAGCTACTATCTTTTCGAAGATTGATTTGAAGAGCGGATATCATCAAATTTGTATCAGACCAGGAGATGAGTGGAAGACTGCTTTTAAAACCAGGGAGGGTCTATACGAATGGTTGGTTATGCCATTTGGCTTATCAAATGCACCAAGTACTTTCATGAGGGTGATGAATCAGAATTTTAGACCATTTATTGGAAAATTTGTGGTGGTGTATTTCGACGATATTCTGATTTATAGTGGGAGTCCAGAGGAACATTTGAATCATCTAAGAGAAGTGTTGATGGTACTGCGACAAGAACAATTTTATGCTGCAACGAAGAAATGCGTGTTCATGACGCATAGTGTTTTATTTCTGGGGTATATTGTATCGGAAGAAGGAATACAGGTTGACCAAAGTAAAATCGAAGCAATTAGAGATTGGCCGCAGCCCTAGACGATAACGGAAGTTCGTAGTTTTCACGGGTTGGCTTCATTTTATCGAAGATTTATTCCACACTTTAGTAGTGCGATGGCGCCTGTTACTGATTGTATGAAGGGAAGACAGTTTTCATGGACGGAGGAAGCAGGAGTTGCTTTTGAACGAATCAAGGAGTTGTTGACGACAGCACCAATCCTAGCATTACCTGATTTTCAGTTGTTGTTTGAATTACATACTGATGCATCAAAGGTTGGGATTGGAGGAGTGTTGAGTCAAAGGGGTCGTCCTATTGCCTATTTCAGTGAGAAGTTGTCCGGAGCAAAGATGCGATACAGTACATATGATGTGGAGTTTTATGCTGTTGTGCAAGCTATTAAACACCGGAGACATTATCTATTTCAGAAGGAGTTTGTTCTTTACACTGATCATGAAGCATTAAAGCATTTACAAGGGCAAGACAATATTTCAGCAAGACATGCATCGTGGATTGCATATCTGCAACAATTTACTTTTGTTGTTAAACATAAGTCAGGGGTTACGAATCGTGTGGCTGATGCTTTGAGTAGGAGGAATCATTTGTTGACTACAATGAAAGTTGAAGTAACGGGGTTTGACATGTTACCAGAATTATTTGTTGAAGATCCTTACTTTGCGAAGTTTGTTGATAAAGTCAAGGAGGGAGTGACGGATGAGTTCGTGATGGTAGATGGTTTTCTGTTCAAGGGAAATCTATTGTGCATACCTGATTGTAGTTTGAGAATGAAGATTATAAAAGAGCTACATGAAGAAGGACATGTTGGGAGAGACCGTACATTACAGTTGATTTCACAATCTTACTTTTGGCCATCGATGAGGAAAGAAGTGGGAAGGTTTGTGGAGAGATGTCATGTTTGCCAAGTTTCTAAGGGAACAACGACAAATGCGGGACTGTATATGCCGTTACCCGTGCCTGTAAAACCATGGGTGGATATCAGTATGGATTTTGTTTTGGGTTTGCCTAGAACTCAAAGGGGGAATGATTCTATATTCGTTGTGGTGGACAGATTTTCCAAAATGGCACACTTCATCGCTTGTAAAAAGACAGCTGATGCCGTCCGGGTTGCTTAATTATTCTTCAAAGAGATATATCGTTTACATGGTTTACCGGAATCCGTTGTTTCTGATCGGGATACCAGATTTTTAAGTCACTTTTGGATAAGTTTGTGGAAGATGGTCGGAACAAAGTTGAAGTTTAGTAGTGCCTATCATCCGCAAACAGATGGACAAACGGAAGTGGTTAACCGATCATTGGGAAACTTGTTGAGATGCCTTGTGAAAGATAACCTGAAGAGTTGGGACATGAAGTTATGCCAGGCAGAATTTGCTCATAACCATGCGGTGAATCGTAGTACAGGGTTCAGTCCATTCCAGATTGTATATTCCAGTTTACCGAAGGGACCGTTGGACTTAACGGTAGTGCCACAATCAAAGAAGATAGTTAAGAAAGCTGCTGATTTTGTTGATGGATTGGCGGAATGTCATAAAATCGTTCAGGAACGATTGGAGAAAGCAAATGAGAAATATAAACGATCTGCAGACTTGAAGCGAAGGAATGTTGAGTTTAATGAAGGAAATATGGTTTATGCAGTGTTAACAAAAGATCGTTTTCCAGTAGGCGCGTACAATAAATTGAAAGCACGAAAGATTGGTCCAGTGGAAATTTTAAAGAGAATCAATGAAAATGCTTATAAATTGAAGCTGCCAGATGATGTGTATACGTCTGACGTATTCAATGTTAAGCATCTCGTACCATATCACAGGAATGAGTTTGTTGGGGAAGATGCAGAAAGTGCAAATTCGAGGACGAATTTTTCTCAACCTGGGGAGGATGATGCAGCCCAGAATGGAGAAGTCATAGGTCATGTACGACCTAACATGTTGATAGGTCGAGACCGACCTAAGGAGGATATTAACGAGTTAACATGTCGTGAAGAATGGTGGAAAGTTCAAGTTTTAGGTCGCAGCCGACCTAATGAAGTCTTTAAGTCATTCCAACGACTTAGTGAAGATCGGCAACGACCTAGTGGGAATGTGCGAGTTAACGAGATACTGGAACGACCTAACGAGTTTCTAGCTCGTATACGATCTAACGAATTGAAAGATAGGTCGCTGGAACGACCTACCGAGTTAACTTGTATACGACCTACCGAGTCACACAGTGAAGAGGCAGAGCAATGTGGTGAAGTGTTAGGTCGTAAACGACCTAACGAGTCAAGAGATAGGTCGGTGAAGACTGGAGGCGTGGATCTTCTCTGCCGACTTAATCTCGGCGGTTGATTTCTTAAGTCGTACCTGTTTGATTTTTAGGTCGTTACCGACCTAAGTTAGGTCGCTGAAGCTCGGTGCCTAGATTCTATTACCGACTTAATCTGAACCGTTGAAGTCTTAGGTCGTTCTGTTTTTAAGTCGTAAGTCGTCATAAGTTGAGTCGTGTGTTGTTTGTTGTAGTTATTTTGAACATGTTGTTAAGTCGTTCTGTTATAAGGCTTAAGTCGTGATGTTTGTAAGTCGTAAGTCGTCTGACTTTTTAGGTCGTGACTGTTAGGTCGACGACGACTTAGGAGTTGTATTTTTTTCTGTTTTGCGTGTTGTAGCCTATAAATAGGCAAGTTATTTCATTTGTAAAAGTTGTTGATTTTTGAATAAAATTCTCTTTTGATTGCTGTGTGCTTTCATCTAAATTGGTAGTTGAGTGTAATCTCCTATCTCCTCTTTCGGTTAATCGAGTGCGCTCGATTCAACGATTGTAGAAGCCAATTCGCGGAATCAAGTGCGCTTGATCAACGCTTGAAGAATTGAAGATCTTTGAACCTGGTATCGTGCGCGATCAACGAGTTCGGGATAGCTAGAATTCGGTATCTTCGGATCAACGAATTTGGGCATTTCAGTATCTTCCAATCCACTGATTACTACTTTCACCGATCGAAGATTGTTTTGTTTAATCCGCTGCGTCAGTTTCATTTCAAAATGTTTTTGAAATGAAAACCGGGTATTTGGATCTTGAGTTTTCTTTGGGGGATAAATGAAAATAGAAAAGTTGAATCAAATAGGGGTATATACTCTTAGGATGCAGTGGAGTAGTATCAAAGTGACCCTAAATTTAGTTTTATGAAATGTTTTCATAATAAGTTAGTGGAATTATAATTGGTATTAGGGGGAACCAATTAAAGAAGTGCATAGGTTGGACGTAGATCGTCTCTCATTTTCATATAATTATGATCTAAGATTCGAGTACAAGGCTTTGAGGTATTCCACACCATTCCAAATAAGGATCTCTTACTCAATTTTTGACAGCGAGCACTCAATGAGGATTTTTGGTATGGGACCAAAGTTTTCTATCATAGTTACAGCTATGTAAGGAGAACAGAGATTCTTAATCAAAGAGCCTAATCGGAGTCTGCACTAGAAAATTGGGTGAACGATACTAGTTCGGAGGTGAAGTTATGTATTCGAGTAGTGATTGAATTAGACTTTGCATATGAATGATCTATGAACATCATGATAGTTAGTCTTGGGTATTCCTATGGTTAAATTTCGGGGACGAAATTCTTTTAAGGGGGAAGAATGTAACGACCCAGAATTTTATCGCTTTGATTTGCGAATATTTAATTAATTTTAAATATTCAATATATAAGTTTTATAATTAAAATAAAACTCTTTTAAATATTAAGTAATGACGGTAAAATAGTTTTTCAAATTTTTTTACAAAAATATTTAGTTCGAAGAAAGATTGAAAATGTGACTGGAATTCGTTTTTCGAACTTTCAATTTTTTGTCGGCTAAAAGTTGTCGAAAAGGTTGTAACACTTTTGTATACACATACATGTATATATAAATTGCTTTAGACATGTCTGAAGGCATGTGAATATATATATATATATATAAAATGAATATATACAATATAAAGCAAGATTTTATATAAAAGGATACATATACATATACATATATATTGTTAGAAAAAGATACCTTTCCAACTTAAGTACACATAAGATTAATGGATGTTTGCATTGATTTGATAGGAGGGTGGCTACGAGGGGCGGATTTAGGTGAGGTAGAAAGGAGGCGGTGAGGTGGCATAAGGAGAGACGAGGGCATAATACGAGGGGTAGTTTGGTAATTTAACATGTTAACATAATATAAAAGCTAATTTTCCTAATTTCTTTTTCATTTTTCCCATTCTTTGTTCACTTCGCAAATTTTCTAAGTTGGAAAGAATCTTCCATGGCTTTTCCTTAAATTTTAAAAGTAAAATTCAAAAGTTTATTTTGCGTAAACAGTTTTTAAAATGGTTTTAAACTCCTCCTATTCCATTTCTATCTCCTCTTACTTGAAAACCCAAGCCTCCATCACCCTTGAACACCATGGCTAAGCCCTGTAGCAACCCTAGGCCGAGCCTAGTCTTTATGGCCGAAACCATTTTGGGATGTTTTGGTCCAAAAGTTTGAGTTTGGTTTTCCTAAAGTTAAGTTCTGGGCTTTTAATTTTGCAAAATTAGACAAAGTTTTCAAAATTCGGTGAGTAAACTTTTGTTTTTAAAAATAAAAGTTTAAACTTTGGTATCTTGCATAAATTTGTGGTATTACTTGTGCTTGCTAATGATGTGGAATGTTGGGTTTAAATCATGTTATGATGTTTCTTATGTATGTGAATTCTTGTATGTAGTTAGATTAGACTAGGATTTGGAATCTTATTTTGTGAATGATGGTAAAGTTCAATTCTTGCTTGTGGTTAGATTAGACTAGGATTAGAGGTTGGATATGATTTGGATGAAGTTTTATGGATCAGTACCAATCCATAGGGATGGATCAGTACCGATCCATATCTTTGATGGATTTGTTCATTGAACTTCCATAGTGGCTTTGGTTTTACCTAGTGGCCTTGGTTATACTTGGTTCCCGGGCTGCTGGCTACCTATTTGGGTTTCCTGCCTTGATAACTTCCACTTCCAACTTGCCAAGTTTGTTGAAATACTATCTGGTCAAACGGCGGGATAACACTAATCCCCTAAAGTATATCTTGTTTTCAACGCGATGTGGTTTGAATTGAGATAATTCGAAATTGTCACAATGGATTCTAGTCCATGCTTCAAATGGTCATCATACTTCCTTCGGAACATCTCTGTGGAGTATAGTATCTTTGGCTGTTCATTGCGATACTTTGTTGGCATCAGACACTATAAAACTGGAGCATGCTCTTGTATTTTGTCATTCTAAATTCGGTAGTTCCTAGAAGAATCCATTTCCAGATTTTTCAGGTTTGAATATGCCGTCATGATTCTAGTTATTGAATGTTGAGAATGTATGTGCACACACACTCTAATTATTCTTCATGTTTCAATTCCAGGTTCCTACATGCCCTTGTGGAATCCCATGCACATACGTACATGTATATGCACATGTACACACCTTGATACCATATTTTTAAATGGTTTGGTACCGATCCATGGGCATAGATCGGTACCGATCCAACACTTGTAGTTTGGCTATTTTGTAACCGAGAAATTTTATTTTGGGATTATATATAGCTCGACCGGATCCCTATTTCCTCTTTCACTTTATTTTCCTTTGATACACCAAGCTTGTGCCACGATTAAACTTCCTTGCTTCGAGAACTCAAACTCGTGCCGTCGTTTTATGTTCTCTTCCATCGTAGCTATTAGCTACCTCGAGTACTGCAGCAGTTGTTCGCTCCAACATCGACACCATCGATTGACCTACTAGGATCAAACCCGATCCAGCTTTGAAGCTCAAACCCTTGTTTGAATCAACAGCCATCTCCAAGACTTGAAGTTTTTAGGTAAGCGGTGCTGGTGAAGGTGAATTTGGACAATAATTCCAATAGTGGGCCATGCTTGGATATGGGGAGAAGGCATTAAGGTTGAAGGTCCATCCAAGGGTATGGATCTGTGCCGATCCAACCCTTGGTGGATTTTAAACTTCGAACTCGTTTGAGCGTTCGTAATGGTAGTCAAAGTCTGTTTCCTCGAATGAAATCTCCCAGGCTCTAAGTGCTTCAATGTAAGGTCAACGACGTGAAGCCCTTTGGGACGGTCAGTGTAGACGGTCACTTCAAATACTTGATTTTTCTAATGAACTATTGCATAACATCGGACACTAACACTACACGACATTGAATTTGCAACATACCATACCGAGCTTTCACTGTAGCATGGGGGTACAGTATTTTAATCTTTTTAATATTAGTTATATGTTGAGTTTTGGTAGCTATAGGTCATAGAAATTCCGAGCGTCTCTCCGCTAGAGCTGCAGGCTCATCAATTTCTAGATACGCCAAATTAGATAGCGAGTCAAGTTCGACCATAGCTCCTTCTACACATCACACTCCAACACCATCTGTGTCCTAACCTATAAATCAACAAGCTGGATAGCCACCCCAGCGGTTCCTGTTGAGCCTGTAGAGGGTCCTGAAGTTAAAGCTGCTACGGATACCCTTGATGATGCTAAGATATTAGATAATCCCACAGACTCGGTTGCTTTGAAAATAAGAGAGGGATCACTTAGAAGGATTTGCAAACAACATGGCATTCCACTTGAAGACATATTGGTTTCCACACGCCACTAACGAGCACATCACCCTCCAACTGGGCATACCACATGCAACTGATATATGTGTTTGGCGAGGTGCGTCCTACCATTCAATCAATTCATCTGATGGATTCTACACTTCATGAGGCTGGCTCCAGCTTAATTGGATCCCAACAGCTATGCCTTTCTACACAATTTGTTTGATGTCTTTGCTCATCATTTGAATCACGTCCAAGCGATGAAGAGATCCAATACCTTTATAGCTTCAAACACCTTAGGGAAAATCTTTCCCTCACATTTTTGTAACCGCCTAGAGGGTGTAGGATAGTGACTGACACCTGGAATAAGCTTACTTACTTTAAAGATGAATTTTTCTTTGTACGTTGTCCACCCGGATTTGCACAGCGGTGGCTGTCAACGCATAACTTTTATCTTTATTCTTTCCATTCAAGATTGCTTCATAGTTTTGTTTGCACAAATCATTTTTCTTTTGTTCTTTTAGATGTACCAAATAGACCTAGCAATGCGGCCTTAGTAGAGACTCTCAGGTTTCTTTACGAAGTTCCAGATGTAGATAGGGAGGCAAGGACATTGCTCAACGATGAGAACCTCTAGGCTTATAACTTGTTAGAAGCAGGCGGTAGCATTGGTGATCAAGTTTTAACAGCCTCAGATGGTGATGAAGAAGATTCCACATTTTAAGGTGGTGAAGAGGTCCCAATCATGCCCCTAGTTTACAGTCTGATGGTTGAACTGGAGAAGTACAGGAACTTGTTGAGGAAGGCGAAGATGGTGAAGCAGACCACGATGATTTTGATATGGGAAATGAGTCTCCTAATAATGATGGAGGTGATGGTCGGGATTTTCCTTTGAAGCAACGCCCTAAGGTAAGGGTTCTTCTCATATGATATACAAGGCAACCTCCACCAGCCACTAAGGTAGAAGTGACACCCATTTAGCTTTCCCTCATTCAAGTTTCTTCTTCTTCTTGATAACATCAAAGAAGGGAATACATTTATCGGCAGCTTTGGAAACAAACCTACTCAGGGCGGTCATCCTTCCATTCAAACTCATTACCTCCTTCCTGGTTTTGTGTTCGGCCATGTCCTTAATGGCTTGAATCTGGTCAGGACTAGCTTCAATCCCTTGGGTACTTACAAGGTAGCCTAAAAACTTTCCCGAATGTACTCCGAAAGAGCACTTTTGTGGGTTCAATTTCATTTGATATTTCTGCAGTATCCTGAACATCTCTTCTAGATCCTTAAGGTGATTCCGAGCCCTTCCAGATTTTACTAGCATGTCATCCGCATAAACCTCCATATTTTGGCCAATTTGCTCTTTAAACATTTTGTTGACCAACCTTTGATATGTTGCCTCTGCATTTTTTAGTCCAAATGACATTGCTTTGTAACAATAAATTCCCATTCAGTTATAAAGCTAGTGTGTCCCTCATCTGGCTCGAACATTGGTATTTGATTGTACCCTGAATAGGCATCCATGAAAGACAACAATTTGTGTCTGCTTGCTGCATCTACTAACTGATCAATTCGCAGTAATGGAAAACAATCTTTCGGACATGCCTTGTTCAAGTGTCTGTATAGTTAATGCACGTTCTACATTTTCCAATTGATTTGATTACCAGAATTGGATTGGCTAACCACTTTAGGTATTATATTTCCCGAATGAACCCATTCTCAAGAAGTCTATTAACTTCTTCTTTCAAAGCATCAGATTGTACATGGTCTAACTGTCTCTTTTTGTGCCTAATGGGGGTTGCTCCTTTATTTATATTGAGTGCATGACACATGGAAGTTGGATCAATCCCCACCATATCAGAATGTGAGCAGGCAAATACGTCCTTGTTGCCGTTAAGAAATTGGATCAAATCCTTCTTCAAGTCGCCATTCAAATCTTTTCTCACTTTGACCACTTTAGTAGTATCGCCTAAATCTATGCACGCCTCCTCAAGGTCCTCTATAGGTTTTATCTTTATGTTTCCCCTCGGCAATCAAATTTTGTGATGATCGGGCCTTCTTCAGCAGAGTTAGCATCGATTCTCTTCCTTTTTCCTCTAGGTGGAATGTACCTTTCATACATGCGCTTGTTGGACTTATTAATTTTAACTTTTGCTTCGAATGTTGGATGTGAAAATCCATGATATAAAGGCTATAAAATAATGGAAGAATCAAAGTAAGCGAAATACTTCCTTTTATATTGATCTAGGGTAGCAAAATACATCTCTCGGGAGCTGAACTGCTCCCTTCGGACGATGCCCCATCCTTTCTTTGTCAAGAATTTTACCATTAAGTACTTTAAGGAGACAAATGCATCTATTTCTTCAAGTGTCGGCCTGCCAAAGGAGGCGTTGTAGTAAGATGGTTGGTTGATGCTCACAAAAATAGTCTCGAAAGTTCTTCAAGATGGTGGCACCCCCATTTGCACAAGCAGCTTCACTTGCCCCACCGAAGTCGACCCTTTGTTATTGAATCCAAAGATGGGTTCCATGCTGGGCTCTAGTTTATCCTCGGGAATGTTCATCCAATCGGAAGCGTGCTTGAAGATAACATTGACTACACTGCATTTGTCTACAAGAATTTTGGAGACGATGTACGATCCGATTTGAGTAGTAATCATCAATGGATCATTATGCGGATGGTGAACCCCTTTTTTTAACTCTTGAGGAGTGACAACAAGATTCGACATTTGAATATTGAACCGTGGATTCTTCAATGGGGGCTCTTCTTGGATAGAGAAGACGCCTTCCTTAGCTTCCTTGATGTATCCATTTCGGGCCCCTTTGCTATTTCCTACCGGATGCGGTCCACCATGGATTACATCAATTTTGTTTATCGGTGGGCTTAAACTCAGTGGGTCTTCATCTTCCAGTATGTTAACGGCATTGCTGGGATGTTTTTTGGACCATCCCTTGCTCGTTGAGCTTTATGCTTATCCTGAATAAATTCTTTCAAATTACCCTCGTAGATCAGTTTCAGGATGATTCCAGCCAGAGCTCTACACTCATCGGTCTTGTGACCATTCGCCTTGTGATATGCATAGTAATCTCCTCTCTTTCTTTGCTCTGGGTTGTTCTGAACTTTAAAAGAAGTTGGGAAGTTGACCATTTCTTTCGCCACAGCATAAACGTAAGACGGTGGCTTGTTCAAAGTGACTACGTTATCAATTGGCTCTTCCCATTTCGTTCTTTTATGTCCTTGATCTAGGCTGAATCTTCATCCTTCCTTCTTGGGATAGCTTTCATCTTAGCATAGTAAAGCTCATCCATCAGAATGAACTTATTAGCTTGGAAGTGGAAATCTGGTAAATCTTTACAACCGTTAATGAAGAGCTGCTTCCAGAAGGGGGTGTTCTCTATTAAGCCGGAATGTACCGCGATAAGCTTGTCTCGGTCATTCATGTCCTTTGCTTTTAGTGCTTCAATGTTGAATCTCCTCAGATAGTCTCCTAAGGATTCTCCCAGCCTTTGCTTTAGGTTGGTCAAGACTGTACAATTTATAGTGGGATCTGTACAAATGCAGAACTGTGCGGAGAATTCATATGAGAACTGCTTCCATGAATAGATGGGTTTCTCTTGATACTGTCTGTACCATTTGGCCGCTGCTCTTTGGAGAGTGACAAGGAATAATCGGCATCTGACAGCTCCTGTCGCATTTTATAAATCCATTTGGCTATCGAAAGTCATTAAATGATCATCTGGATCTGTGACTCCATGGTATTTCATTGTTGGGATCTTCCTATAAGACAGGATGGCGGTTGTCATGATCTCGTATGTAAAGGGGGGCACCCGTTAGCTATCGTTGGCATTTTCATCCATAGTCCTTTTCCCTTTTGTATTCATTGCATTCTTAATTGCCTTCTTAGCTGCGTCCTTCAAGTATGCTTCCATATTATGGTTGTTTTTCTGGTCCGGAAAGCATTCTTCTAATGTAGTGCTTTCGGATTGTTCAATCGATTTTTCGAGAACCCTCCCTTAATGATTAGCTTTAGATTGAGGGCGTTCCTTCTTCTTTGAGGATGTTAGATCTATTTTGCTTTTGTCTTCGTTGGACTGAGCTTTCAAGTTCCTTCTAGGCGAAACTACCTCATCCCCTGGAGTTGGTTTTGCTGTTTTTGAAGACTTCTATGATAACACCATTTTGAGAAGCTCTTTCATTTCTTGCAGCTGCTGCTCTAATATTTTGATCTTTGCAGTATTATCATCTTATTGAGCTGGAGACGAAAGATGCCCTTAAACAACCCCATCCAGATTAAAGGACGGAACTACGTTCTCCTTAAGAGTTTTTGTGTAGATAACCCCTTCCTCCATTCTGCTTAGTCGTTTAGATTTCATTTTCCTACGCAAGTCAAATGATCTAAAATTAGTCTATAAGATAGTAACGAGGTCGGAGGTATAAGCCCTCCTTCGAGCGCCAAAAATGTTAACAAGAAAACTTGTCAACATCCCCAAAGCTACGTGAATAACCAATAAGGTCATATAAGATAAGGAGGTCAAAGAAGTTTCTCTTTCAAAACCCACCTTTCGACCTGATTAACCAAGTCAAAACAATCGGTGGTTAGGGTAGAAATACAGGCTATGGAAGAAGCATTCAACTCAAAACCTTTCTTTTGAATGAGTCAAAGGCAGCTATTTTTGAAGGCTTTCGACCATGTCGAAAGGTTCATTTCAACCCTTTCAAGCCCGTCAGAAGGTACGCATGTTTCATAAAGATGAGATAGATGCACTCGACCACATTGGTTTCATCTCTTTTGTTGATGATCCACTTCGAAAGGGTTGCAGATGTAGTGGGAGGTAAACCCCTTTCGAATGAATTCCTTTCTCAACATTCTCTTGCCAACTATAGACTGGATTCCCTTCAGAATACCCCTTTCGACCAGGTCGTAAGAAGCCTTATCCTTTCGAAACAGATCCGGATTGTAATTGCCTAAGCTTCATTCAATTTACTTTGCATGAGATCAGCCTGGATATTCCTGAGTTTCATAAACTAATCAATGTCGAAACATCATCACCATTTTTATTTTCCGCATTTTGATTTCGATGAAGATGTGTTTCGAATGATCATATCCAGATTGATCTCAATATATCGCATAGACAAAAAGAAGATAATAGAATAAGATAGAATCATGTGCAATGGATCATTAGTCTAGGTAACAATCATAATGTTCTTCTTCATAATCTAAATCCTTAATGAATTCGCCATCTTTCCATTTTTATTAATCCAAAACGAGTTACAATTATGAGAGCTTTCCCCAAATTGATTTAGGGTTTACAAAGATGTTTATTGTTGCAAAGAAATTGAGATAAGAGAAATGAGCTTAGGATTCTAAAATCCGGTCTCCAAAACTGAACCCCTTGGGTATTATTTATAGATGCAGGTCGACACCTCTTCCGCGCCTATGCCTTCGACCCAGTCGTAAGACTCTTTTTTATATGCCACCACATTCCTTTCGACTTGGTCGAAAGGCTTCGTCTGCCTTTGATGCAGTCAAAAGGCATCTCTTTCCAATTCTTTAACTCACCCTTGTGCTTTCCTTATCCTACTCCAGACCTTTTGACTAAGTCGACAGGGTCTTTTATCAACCTTTCGTCTTTGTTGAGTCTTTAGTATTCATTTTCCTGCTTTCTCCAGAACTCCTCACGGCGTCGTCGTAAGGTCCTCAAATGCGCCTTTTTCTTCATGTTTCTTTTGCTGTCATTAGGTGTAAAGATAGGAGCTTTCGACTTTGTCGATAGGTTGTCCATACGGGCTTCGAAGATGTTGAAGCATCAATGGCTTCGATGTAGTGGGTTGCTTTCGAATGCATGCTTATGAATTGATGCGGAACCTTCTTCTGATGTCATTGGCTTCGACTGGTTCGAAAGGCTTGGCTATGCTTTCGAAAGGGTTGTTATAAAGGCGAAACCTTTGGTTTTGAAAGGTTTGGCATGCATGTGAGTGGTTGATGTTCATTGCCTTTGAAAGGTGGTATCGAGCCTGCCCTTGCTTTCTTTAAGTATGTGAATCCATCTGCATCGAAAGGTTGAAAGTGGCGGAAGGGTAGTCCTGCCTTACTCTTCCATCTGATCCAAAAGCTTTCATACTGTTCATTACTTGTAAGAGTGCATGGTGCCCCCGACTTCTTCAAAAGCCTTCTCAATTCCTTTGAAACGTTCTTTTGTAACCTTTGTTGAAACTCATGCCTTTAACTCCAACAAAGCCAGACATTTACATTAACATTCTTTCATACTACTATGCTTAAGTGGAATTTATGGATAACAGGTTTTACCTACTGCAACTTGCAGACTTCCACTTCAAACATTTCTCTTGAGCACTACGCAAATGTCCAACCCTTTAAACAACTTCGTCTTCTTCACAATAAACTTCCCAACCAACGTTCTGCAGAACTCTTTCTTTATGCTAACATTAACATCAATAAAAAACCAATCTCATCAATTTCTGCAAATACCATCACAACAACTGTATTTCTTCAAAGCCAGTTCATCGTATCATCAGGCTTCTCGACTAACAACATCTATCCAAACATGGAAGCTGTTTCATCATTCCATAAGCAAACTCTAGTTTCATCTAAAAGCAAGTGCAGCTCTGTCTAACTCGGACAACAACAGCGAACGTGCTTCAATAATTCTAGCAACCCCAGTACATGACATTACCAACACGACATTACCAACTCAATTCGTGAACTATAAGACTCCTCTCGTAACAAAGAAGCAATCAAAATAGAACTCCTCCAAACAAAAGACACAAACTTCATCTCACGTGAATACTTCTCCAACACTCCACCAATATCCAAAACACATCCATCCATGTCAAAACATATTTCCACTCTGCCAGTTTACCAACTGCTCTTTTCCCTCACTGGATTTTGTCTCAATAACATATCTAGGTTTGAGCCTTTATTTAATTTCAGCATAACAAAGCATTCTTTATTTTATCCAATTCTTTATCTTGTAAGCCACTCCACCTTTGACTTATACAACTTGTTTCACCTTTATGCGCCAATGAGTGACAATCACTTATGATATATTTATTCTATTCTATTTAAATATTGCTTTTAAAATACGAACCCAACATTTGCACATATTTGGCCCAACCGACTATGCATATTCAAATACAAAGTAGTCGACTGTACGTGGACACCTTGCATGTATGGTGGTTTTGAAATCAACACAATTTCAGACCACAACAGATCATTGCCAAAGCAAAGTAGAGTAGAGCATCACCATAAAAATAAGCAAACATCAACATCGGTTCACTCAGCAAGATCCAATGGGAATACTGACCGTCTCAGCATCGTTGCAGTCTCAGATGTCCTTGGGCTTCAGGCCATCTCATCCATTTCCAAACAGTGCTTTCTCCAATTTTAATAAAGCTAATCTCAGCTCGAGTTCGTCTCCAACATCACAAAGCTTCAACAGCCATAGCAATACGCACACACTTCAACATCGAAATCCAATCTCGTATTTTCATATATGGTGACCTCATCCATAACCAGTTGAGACTCCACGCAACGAAGAAGAGACTCGGCAGCGTTCTACACTGACGACAAGAAGCACTAGACATGGCAACAACAAAGTAGTTTACAATGTAGCTCTTTCAGCACAAGATGTGTTCAGGCAAATGACATCTCAGTTCCACCAATCTAAAGGCGGTGTGGTCGCGAGATTCTCTAAACTTCAAGTGGTGGCGTGACTCTCGATCTTTGGCCGTGCGAGCATCAGGGATAAGTAAGACGAAGGTGATCATCTCAGCAAGTAGGCGAAGTGTGGCGCTAGGCGTTAAGAAGGCAGTGAACTTTTTGGATCAGAATTTGTACTGATTTCGCAAAAGAAGAGGAGCACATAGATTTGGGATTTATTTATTTCTTTTTTAACTTTCATCCATTGGTTTTCTCAAAACTCAAAATATTTCCCTTTATTCTCTTCCTACCCTACCTCTAATACCATGTTAGCATTTAAAGTAGAGAGGATGATGACAGAGATTTAACAGTAAGCACAAAGTACTTCATTGTAATTAACTTGATTGAAAGATTACATACAATCAACTTTAAATAAGAATAAAATAATCTACTACTTTCTAAACTAAAGCCACTAAGATAGCCACAAAACCAATTCTAGCACATAAATAGAGCACTTATTACCACTACTAGAAAGGCTTCAGAAAGCGATATAGCCTAGCGACGGCTAGCAACGGCTAAAAAAGCGGCCGTTGCTAGCCTTCGCTTATCGCGTTATACAAACCTACTACCCGAGAGAAAACATTTTCATTCTCCCTCTCCCCAAATCCACTCAGATCCGCCGCCCCCCGCCACGAGCCGCCGCCCTCCGCCACCAGGAGCCGTCGCAACCTTCGGTCGCTAATTTCAACCTCTCCAAACTTGCTGGTATCTCCTATTTTCCATTATCTTTGTTTAATTTAGGTTTAAATTAAATTAGTTGATGATTTAGGGATTTGGAATTGGATGATTTAGGGGTTTGGAATTGATGAATATATGTTATTAGTTTATGATATATAGTTTATTATTTGAATTGGGTATATAATGGTAAACCTAATTTAGAAAATTAGTTGATTATGTGTTTGAAAATGGTGATTATTGCGTATTAGGTGATGATAATTAGTGTTGATTTGGTGGTATTAATTAGTGAATTTATTGTTTACTATGTTGTTAAAAATTATGGCTAATTTAGAATCCAAAAAATAGTCCATGATTATTGAATAATATGTTTATTGATAAGTTTACGAGAATGTTTGTTATACTGTTGTAAGTGCTAACTACTTATTTAGTTCACAAAATCGTTAATTAAAATTTATGTAGTTAAACAAAAGTTAAAATACGTTTTAAAATTTTAGATTTAATTAATAAATATTTAAGTAGTTAAATGAATTATAAAATAGTTTTTGTAGTTGTTAAAATAGTAACTCATAGTTCCCATTTGTGAGATAAGGCATATTTTCCGAGTTACTGATAGTTCCCATGGATTTTGATTCATAATTAAACGAATTCTATTTGGCTACATTAGTAAAAAAATTTAAGATCAATATTTCACTACAGACCACTAATACTTCAATATTAATAGTTTTTAATTTGTGCTTTATTTATGTGAACCCCTTAGAGAATTTTTGGCCCCGTCTGACAAGTGTTGTATATGATCGTTATATGGATATTCGTTTTTCCACAGAACGGACATCTATATTCATCTGATACAATATTTGTTGGATTTGTCCTAGTATTTGGACAAGTTACAAACACAATAAAATAATCATATTTTATAAATCATTTCAGTTTAAACGGTTCAGAAAATTTCGATGGCACTTCCTTTTTTCCCTATGTACACGCATTTATGTACGATACAGGGAATAAAGGGAAGTGCTGCCGAATTTTTTTAGAATCGTTTAACCTGAAATGATTTATAAAATATTATTACGTTATTGTGTTTGCAATGGGAAGTAGGATAACCGGCCGTCAAAGTAAAAAAACAATAAACTTAAGAATTGAAAATTTGAATGCAGTATTTATTTGAATTTGTTAAAATAGTAAAGGGTTATATATGAATTTTTACAAGACTTTAATATGAAGTGTGTTATTCAATCTTCTAACTTACATTTTACAAATCAGGAAATATGTTCGATTATTTTCTCGATCGTAGTTGGATGTATGAACCTCAAAAAGGAAAGGATCAATAAAAGAACGTTTCTGTAATGGTGTACACGTATTTATTAGATTTGCTTAATCTAATAATCGAAATAACGTAGACATTCATTGTCCGTGTAGTAAGTGCAAACATCTGAAGCATTGGAAACCAGATGTAGTAGAAGTACATTTGTACAAATTTGGTTTTGTGCCGAATTATTACTTATGGGATCGTCATGGAGAACTTGTTCAACCAACACCTAATCCTGTAGTGTTAGAGGACGATAATACTATGCCGAATTCTATAGAAAACATGGTGCAAGATGCTGCACGATCAATGTTTCCTACCTTTGACCAAGGTGATGATGGGAACGAAAATGTTGATGAAGAGCCGACCGCGGAAGCTAAATTTTTTTATGATTTATTGGATTCTGCTAAGAGGCCATTTAGGGTGGATGTACAAGCGGAACCGAATTATCTGTAACCGCCGAATACATCACTATGAAATCGAAATTTAATCTTACAGAAGCTGCATTTACAGCAGTTGTACAAACTGCAAAACGACACATGTCACCTAATAATTTGATGTGTGATGGTCATTATAAAGTAAAAAAACTTATGTCTGCTTTTGGATTGCCGTACCAGAAGATAGATACATGTGTAAAAGGTTGCATGCTGTATTGGAAAGAAGACGCTCATCTTACTAAATGCAGAATATGTAACGAGGAAAGATACAAACCAAGAAAAAAGAAAGGAAAAGAAGTTCCATATAAGAGGTTGCATTATTTACCCATCACTCCCAGACTTCAACGGTTATATGCATCTTCTGCTATAGCATGTCATATGCGATGGCACGGTGTGAGAACACCAGAAGAAGGAACTTTGATACATCCATCTGATGGAGAAGCATGGAAACTTTTCGATAAGACTTATCCTGAATTTGCAGCAGAGAGCCGTAATGTTAGGCTTGACTTATGTATGGATGGATTTTCCTATTTGGTTATGTTGATTTTCTTATATGATTTTGTTAATATATGTTGGAATATGCAATATTTGATGATTTGGTTGTGTTGATATTGATTATATGGTATGATGGAATGGTATTATATATGTGGAATGATGGAATTATATTATTTGGATTGATTGGGATTGAGGGTTGAAGGTGCTGCAATGTGGCAGCAAATATATTTCAGGTTTGCAACGGCTAGCGATGGCTAGCAACGGCCCTTTGGTCAAATATAGCGACGGCTAGCAAAGGCTAGCAACGACAATATTGCAACGCTTTGCATCAACAACCCAGGAAACCAACAACCCAATGGTTGCTTCCACGTGGACACTTAGCCGTTACAAGCTGTTGCAAAAGTAACAACGGAGTCGTCGCTAAGGCCGTCGCTTTCTTCAGTTGCAACGAGATATTTTGCAACGGCTTTTAGCGACGGCTAGCGACTGCCGCCAATGGCTATTAGCCGTCGCTAAACAGTGCTTCTTTTGTAGTGTACATACAGCTCTATATCTAAATTTAACCTAGTATCCGATGAAATGTTTTCTGAATAACAAAAAACACAACTTACCAACCTATAGCTCTCAACAATTTTGTATGGAAGAACACAATGAATGTAGTCTATCTAGCAATCAACTTCATAGGTGATGAGATATAGAATAAAAACTTGACACAAGCGAGAAAATAGAACATTTTAGATGATTGTCGAAGTACCATGAACTTGCTATTTTGTAAAGGGAAGTGCAATGTGAGAGTGGTGTGAGTGTCTTGATGTGTTTGCTTATGTGTACCTTGATTTCATAAATATATAAAGTCATCACATCTAATTAATGTAGTTCATTATTCTTTTACAAAAATGTACGTCCCTAGGTAAAAATTTGAAATATGAATTTGAACAATTTAGTTCATACGTTTAGTAGCTATAGTATATATCAATGCTACATTGCTTGAAATCAACTTCAATCACGATGGTTTCCAATTTTCAAGTTATGTATATACATATGAAAATAGATTTTAGGAAGAAAAAAAAGTGTACAATACCAAATTTAAATTTTCCATGCCAGCAAAGAATAACAAATAAAAAACAACTGTCTACAAACGTATTTTCCAATACAATGATTAAGGGCATAAAATTAAAAAAAAATTGCCCATGTGCGAAGCACGGACCACACGCTAGTCAACTAGGAGGAAAATAAGATAGTAGGAAGTCCATTTAGATTAATTTAGTGAGTTTGGAGATCAAATGAATTAGTGAGTTAGAATATGTGTTTTGAAATTCAACTTTCATAATTTTTGGTAATTTTCAAAAGACTTAATTTTACCTTAGTAACATAATATGGATTACGATGGAAGCAGGTAAGCAAAAGATACCTATCAATTTGGATGTTTATGAGAAAACCTTATTAGTATTAGCTAACTAGACTTGACTATATGGTGTGTAATTTCTTGAAAAAGTCAGGTACGTAATTAGTTAAGCTCACCAATCAAAATGAAAATGCCATTTATAATTTGCACCATGCGCATTCATTTTAATGTCTCGGTGATTTGAATCCATGACCTCTAGAACTTGAATTTAGGGCATCGTACCACTAACTAGTTGAGCTGATGGTGCTTAACATAATTTGCATCATTTTTTATAACAGGATTAAAATTCTAAGAGGAGAAGAAAATATTTGGTGCCTTAAAAAGATGAAATTGACACGACCCTTGTAATAGTTGGTGCTAAATAAGTTAATTTTGGGTTTAGTATGAAACATACAGTTCATATTGTTTTAGGGTGTTGCTAAAAGCCTAAAAGCACATGGAAAAATGCCGACCAATACCATATTTTTTTTATTAACCTCAACTAATTAAGTTTGCTTCCTAATACCGTTTTTACTTTTCCACTCAATCATTAATCATTGAGCTTAATATCTTCTTTCTCTTAAACGCGCACACTTACTTCTTCATCTCGTTTAAAACCTAAAACCCTACTGCCCAACTTCATCATGCCGTTTATCCTCTCCCTCTTATCTTCTTTCTCCGTCATCCACCATCATTGTTATTGCTCTCTAACCCGAACCACCTAAAATCTCCAAATTTCAAAATCATGTTATCAAAATTGATTAAATTTGTAAATTTCGATTGCTAACCAATGAAGGGAAAAAACCTTTCTAAGGAAGAAGGCGACTTAGTGAATTGTCAATATTCTAAGGAAGAAATTAAGGTGATTTTGACTTAAATTAATTTTGTAGTTTTTATCTTCTGCCGCATTGTTCATTTGTGTTTTTAGGATTTGTTCAATTTTTCTCCTGGTATTTAGAAATGACATTAGTATTTTATTGAGATGCTTGGTTTTTTCTTGATGACTCTGGTTGACTTTCTTATTGTTGTAAAGTGAGAAAACTACTTTACTAAAGACGATGATGAAGGAGGGAAGTTAGGGTATATGAAATGGTAGCCAATTTTATTTATTTGATGGTATGAAATAGCATGTATGATGACTAATTATGGTGCTCTTCAAAAATGGTATTAGTCATTACTTTTCTATGTGCTTTTAGTAGTACACTTCTTTTATTATAAGTTATTTATATTGTTTTAAATGCATTAAAAATCTGTCGATTAATATTGTTTCTAACTAAGTCGTCACCTATTGTCCTTATATGAGTAACAATTGTGTTGTATATAATAACTACACAGATTCATGTTTGACATTCTACCATAAAATCATAACATTTCACGATTAGGGCTATAAAATTCTGTCATTTTTCATGTTTTTAATTTGAAGGAAAATGCAATAGTGCAAAATCCATTTGTGTTAATTAAGTCTGATCAAAGCTAAAATAGACTGGAGAGGTAGTATATGTTATTTGGTGTTTCGCATTTTACAATTTTGTGTGATGTTCAAAAGACTTAATTTTACCATAATACGAATTATGGTGAAAGCATGTAACCAAAAATATCTATTAATGTGGATATTTGTGGGGAAACTCTTAATACTATAAGCTATCAAAGTTCAGTTTATAGCATGTAATTCCTAAATTGGTTTTAAAATTTCATTAATAAAGAGTCTCATGTTGCTTTCCAATTAACTTATAAGATGCAACTTAAATATAACAAGTTTGGAAGACTAAAAGAGCAAAAAAATTAGAAAATTAGAAAAACCAAATATTTAGAACAACAGGGAAATGGACACAGAGAAGAAGTTGCAAAAAAATGTAGTCTCACGGACAACAAATTTGGCAAAAAATTTAGTCTCGGTGACAACAAATTTGTTTTTTAGTCTGAATGACACTTTATAATGTTAACAGAAAATGATAGTGATATACACTAAAAAGTGTCTTTCAGCCAAAAAAACAAACTTCCTGTGAATCTTGCTACAGGGCCCGATTATTTGAGGTCAAAATTGTGCGGAATTTGATCCAATGGTGGATTTCAGGGGGTGCTTCATCAGTGGAATGGTTGAGATATTTACCGCACAATTTCGGGCCTAAGACTCTCGGGCCTTATAGCAATTTCCGTCCCAGAAACAAAATTTTGTCCAACCTTTTCCCTGAGCCTTAAAACATCTTTAGATAATATATTATTATTTTAGTTTTTTTTCAAACCAGATAAAATGAAGTGAAAATTAAATACATCTCGACTTTCATTTATTGTAGTAATAACAAAACAAATCTATCAAATAGTCGGATACATGACCTCCATGGCAATCCCACAAGTACCCTCAACGGCACCAGAACTCCTCTCAATTCTTGCGAACCCACCTTCACCCCAGTCCTCACCCCACGAGTTCTTCACCAGCCAAAACTTCATACCCGACTCCATCCCATATCCAATAACCGCGACCTCATGATCAAGATTGGTTCCACACAGCTCATGCCCAACGATCCCACTCAAGTAATGCTGCAACCCGCTCGAGTCCACTGCAGCGGACACAGGTTGGCTGGCCACAGCAGCCAACATGGCCTCTTCGTCATTGGCTGGCATACTTACAAAGTTTGATATCGTAGCTGCAGCAGATAGGTTTGTAGTGCATGATTCTTGAGATTTTATGAAGGGAAGGTTGTCTTCGGATGTGATGCCTCCGTTTGTCATGACGTATTGGTAGGACTCTTGCGCATCGCCGAGTCTGTAGCAGCCGGATGGGTCGTTTGGGTGGGTGCAGTTGAGGAGATGTTGCTCTGAGAGTGGGACTAGTTTTTTGTTTCGGATGTAGTTTATTCCTTCTATTGTTGCCACTGCTGAAAATATCCAGCAACATTCTGTATTTTTTTGGAAAAGATAATCTATATGTTACTTGGAATTAAGTAAAATTTATTCATGGATTATAGTAATTAAGAGAATGTTCTTTTTTATACATAACAATTTTGTTTGTGGTATAAATAACAATGTTTACTTAGCTTATAATTAGAATGAATAAGAAAAATTTGCATTTTGCTTCACTATTTACTCACGGTTAGCAAATTTGCATATAATTTTTAATTTTGAGCACATTATTGTTTTATTCCGTGAGTAGCGTGCAAATTATAGGAAAGCGATAATAGGCAATCATGTTATAGGCAAACAATATGTAAAATTTAAGTTTTTTTTATCAAAAATCATAAAAATTCAACAAACTAAATTTTGTATAAAAAGTTACCGGTTGAATACTATTTTTAATCAAGAACATAAAAGGTTGTTGAAATATTTATTACGAAATAAGCTTAGTTTATATGTCTTTGAGAATTATATTGTTTTTTATTCTTAATGTAATGAACTGAATAATAAACTATATATCTCATGGTTTTCAACATTGCATAATAACATTAATCTTAATCTTTTTTTATTTCTATTTTTCAAAATAAGATTTGTACTTGAATCTCACTCTAGAACATTATACTACTCATCACTCGAGCTAGTGGTCCTTAACCAATTACTCTTAGTCTTTGGATCACATCTGCAAAAATTGGCCAAACTCATTGTATGTTAATCCAAGAAAGTAATTAGGGAAATTTCAAGAATTGTATGTATACGTAATCCTAACTTTTTACTTAATTATTAATATGATACAATAAAAAGAAAATATTTAATTGAAACTCACGAGCTTATGGAAGCCTTAGGAAACAAAAGCATCACGTCTGCACACATTCACACACACATATATATAAAAACATTCAAACACTTATACACACACATACACATACGCACGCGCGTGTGCACGTGCGCACAGACACATACACAAAAGCACAAACACAAACACACACTTCAAGTTGATATTTCAAGTCTTACCACAAGGGTTTTGATTCTTAATCGAGGTAACCGCTCCCAGTTGATTCCAGTCCATACTCGGAGGTACGTTCACGTTGGATAAATCAAATCTCACATCATTAGTTTCAAGCAATGATGAATCCGTACGTTTATAGCCCCCACCATAGAATTTGAATTCCTCTTTAGTCCTATCGGAAAACTTCGTGAGACCAAGTGTATATTTTCCATTTCCAGCTTTATTCATTGACTCAATATATTCTACATTGACTTTGAATGTTCTGAACCGATGTTCTTTTTCTGCTTCATCTTTGTATACCGGTTTGTACTTAGCTATCCATTCCTCGAATCTTGTCGATAATGACAATTCTTCATCGTTGGTTAATACACGAGATGCATTACATACATATGTTGAAATTGCAATCGTATGGAAAAGGAAAATTAGAATTTGAGTCATTTTTGATGACGTGGTTGAAGTTTTATGAGTGAAAGAAACTATTTGGTTTGTTGAAAGGATGAAAATTGCACGACTTATATAACATTTGATGCTAAATTAGCTCAGTTTCGACTCAGTATGTAATCTACAGTTGATATTATTTTATTAAATGGTTTAAATATGGACCTTAAATGCGTTAAATATCTATTAAAATGGATCAATATTGTTTCCAAGATTATATGGATAATAATAGCCGTGTAATAAATACATGGATTTGCATTTGACATTCTACGGGGAAATTAAAACATTTTTCAATTTGGACTAATAAAGGTCTATCCCTTTTTAATTAACTCGTAGGAAATAAAATAGCGGCAATTCCATTTCGATTAAATGAGTTCAGACATAGAATGGATTAGAGCGGTAGAATATGTGATCTGGAGATAAACTTCTATATTTTGTTGTAATTTCGAAAAGTCCTAATTTTGTAGTAATATGGATTATTATGATGATGAAAGTATGCAAGGAAAAATACCTCATAATGTGGATGTTTGCATGGAAACTGTAATAATATTAGCTACTAAATTTAGACTTCGATGTAATTTCTTTTATAGAAAGTAATAATCAAATTTTTTAATTTCAGCGCATCAATTAAAAATGAAAATACCATTTATTAGACTCTTAAATATACATTTATAGGGTTTTCCAAAATTGTGCCAGTCCTAAATTGGTTTTAAAATTTCGTTAATGTACCATATGGTAAATGCCTTATTAGTGAGATTAAAAGTCAAGAAGGTAGAATAGAAGGGTAGAACACGTGATCTATAGTTTAAACTTCAATTATTTTTGGTAATTTTCAAAAGACTTAATTCCATCGTAATATGGATTATCATGAAAGTATGCCAGCAAAAATGCCTTTTAATGTGGATGTTTGTGAGGAAATCATAATAATCTATTAACTAATAGTAAAGCAGAAGAAGGTAGGGCTCTCTAATTAATTTTAGGAATTCCCTCATCTCTCCTTAATTCTCTCCACAATTTATTGTTGTTATAATTGTTATAATGTTTCTATTGGTTCTCTCTTCTATCATTAAAATCTAATGCTAATTTTAACTATTATTTATAGATTTCTTCGAGTTTTTTCTGTTATTTTACGTTTCTGTTTTTGTATATTAAATTTAGTTAGCTGATCTTAAATTAAGCTTTTAAAAAAAATACAATTAACGAATATTCATTAATTTTAAAAATGACAATTCAATATGTATACCGCATTCATATTGACAAAAATAATAAAATTAATTTTTCATTCAAGTCCAGATACTATAATTATATATAAACTATTACAATTTTGTACTAATAGTTTCTTCTTTCATTTTGCATTTACATGCCACCATTCAATATTTTAACAATTGTTTACGGATTTCTCTTAAGTTTCCTTATATTATTTTACATTCAAGCCCATATATTTGAATTTATTAATTGATCTTGAATTTAATTTTTTTAAAGTAAATCCAAATAACAAATATTTATTAATGGATCTAATAAATCATAAAAATTGATAATTTAATGTGTATACGGTATTTGTACTGACATAAATGGTAAAACTATATTTTCATTAAAGTCTATATAATTTAATATTTTCAAAATTATATACAAAATTGTCTTTGATACTTTTACATTTTTCTACATTTAAGTTAATAAAAAAATTTCCTTTCTAAAATTAGTTATTTAATACAAAGAATTTAATATATACATCGTTTACCTTTAGTCAAATTACCAAAATCTAAATTTCAATTTCATAATATTTGTACATAAATATTTATTTATGAAATTTTTTAAAAATATTAATTTCAAAATTTATTAAGAATACTTATTTTCATTTATTTGATTGATAAATAATGAATCCTAAAAAATAATAAATCGATATATAACTCATTTTAATCAACATAAATGTTGATTTAATTAATTTTTATTTAAATATAAAAATATACGAATTTCATAACAATAATACACGGTTATAAATATTCTAAGTTCAATTTATAACTCATTTATCCTAAAAAAATTCATCAAATATAGCATAATAAATTATATTCTTCAAAAATTGCTATAATATTATTTTTCTACAACATACCGTATGCAACGCACGGGTTACACCCTAGTATTACTGATAACTAAATCCAAACTATAGTATGTTTTTTTCTTTTTAAAAGTTAAGTTTTGTAATTTAAGCCCATCAATTAAAGATTAAAAATAAATAAGATACTAATAAATAAATTTGTGTGATTTGCTAAAATTGTGCAAACCTAATAAATAAATATATTTTGAACGTAATAATAAGGGGCCCTAATTGGTTTTAATGTTTGATTAATAAAGAGTCTATTATTGCTTTCCAATTAATCTATAAGACGCAACTTCAATATAATAAGGACCGTTTAAAAAATTCGAAAAACTGCGATAGGACCACGGTTAACCTGCAATCTTGGAGTGTCACGTTCCTAAAAATCGAATAACCTTACAAATGTGTGAACCAACATTCTAACCTCAAAACCATTAAAAAAGCCCTCTAAACCAACCTCTTTGAACCACACAGTTTTCAAATTTGGGAAAAAAATACTATCACATCACTTTTCATTTTTCACATACCCAGTTTAACAATAATTTCATAACCTTAGCCACCAAATTATTGTATTATCTTATCAATTTGTAACGATAAGTGCGTTACTAGTGTACATTTTATTAAGCATTATTAAACAAAACCTATTTTTCCTTAAAACTTTAGGAAATTTACAAATTTATGCAGGGAAATTGTTATAGAATTTTTTAAATTAATATTAATTATTATATTCAATAATAATCATTTTTAAAATTCAATATACTAATAGTTCGTTAAAATTTTATATCAACTGAAATGATTTTAGATTTTAATCAAAAATATAAAAATTAACGATTAACGCAGTTCTCACGATTTAACCGGTCAAACCACTCTAACATTTAACCTCACATCAATATGGTTCGGTTGACGGATCGGTCTTCGAAACTATGGTAATAAGTTTGCAAGACAAAAGAAATCAAAATAAAATTAAAAATTAAAAACAAAACAAAATTAAAAAACCAAATACTTAAACAGCAAATTATTATTTTAAATTTTTTTCCAACTAGATAAAAAAAAAGTGGAAAATTAAATACATCTAAATTTTCATTTACTATTATGATGAAAGCAATCTATCAAATAGTTGGATACATGACCTCCATTGCAATCCCACAAGTACCCTCAGCAGCACCAGCATTTCTCTTAATCCTTGCTAACCCACCTTCAGCCCAGTCCTTACCCCATGAGTTCTTCCTTAGCCAAAACTTGGTACCCGACTCCGTCCCATATCCAATAACCGTGACCTCATGATCAAGGCCGGCTTCACACAACTTTTGTGGAGATGTGGTGTATTTATTTTCTGGTCATTTTGAGATTTCTAACCCCTCAAAATCACAGGTAAATGCCAATCGTGGATAATATACATTTGAACTATTAATTAATTAATATTGTGGTTTAGATAGGGTTATGACTACCAGACCGATCTAAAGTTGAAGTAGTTGATTTACCTGATACAAGCATCACATCTAGAAAAATTAGCCAAATTTCCGATGGCTAGCGGCCGTCACTAGCCGTCGGAAATGCCATCGGAATATGGATCACGACTTGCGTCTGTTTCCGATGGCCCCGATGGGATCATAGTTACGGCGTCCGAAGGCTGTTACGACGGCTATTCCGATGAATATTCCAACGGCTCCGACGAAGTTATTTTTCCACTAAGCCTTCGGGAATCCGTCACCCAGCGTCGGAATCCGTAACCCGACATCGGAATATGTGGCCAGTAAGGCGCCGAAAGCCGTCTCTTTCCATCGGATTCCCTGACCCATAGGCCGTCGGTGGCCGTCGGTAATCTAGGTGATTTTTTTTCTTTTGCGTGCTGCGGTTCCTTACCATAATCAATATATAACTCAGCAAAATCAATATATAAGCCTCATATATAAACTGAAATCAATATCAATATTAACATCAATATAAAATAAAACTCAAACATCGTAATATCACACGCAAACATATTAACATCCAACATCCAACATCAAACTCCAATATTTACAAAACAAACCTTCCATCATCATTTTCACCCATCCAGCTTCAATATTTACATCCAATATTTACATCCAACGTTAAACTCTATATATCAACTCCATAAATCAACCACCAAATCAATGTCAAATACCATGAACACCATATGTCCTTAAATTAACCTCACCATCATTCAATGTTAATATATACACAAAACTACATCCAACACCATATGTTTATAAAAAAAACTGCAAATTGTACCTCAAGACTCATCATCGGCTCCGGAACCACCGAACGAAGGGAATGCACCATGACACTCCACGTACTCGGCCAAACGCTGGTTGAGTCGCTCCATTTGCACCGCTTGGAGGCGGTCCTGCTCCTGCAGCTGGACAATCTGCTGTCTAAGCTCATTAATCTCCACACTGTCCTAAGCCTTTTGGTAAGCCCTTTGTACTATCCGAGCCTAAAGAACAAGTAGAAATATTTTTAAGTTATTACGTAACTTTTATAAAAATTAAGC
Organism: Allium fistulosum; assembly: GCA_030737815.1. Classification (NCBI taxonomy): domain Eukaryota; kingdom Viridiplantae; phylum Streptophyta; class Magnoliopsida; order Asparagales; family Amaryllidaceae; genus Allium; species Allium fistulosum. Next base: position 124,587,546 of record CM060906.1, read on the forward strand.
AAATTTTACAACGTAGTTAAATTTTATAAATTACTGATTGATTGCCGTGGCTGTAGCGCCTGTTTCTCTAGGTCGGGTCCATAACCGAGTCAAACATCGCATCCTCCTCGTTGGTGGTCAACTGCTCCCGTCCAGAATGCTCAAGCATTTGCGCACGTGCCTGCATAAATTTTTCCTACAATGCAAAATTAAATACAAATAAATATTACACGACATTATTATAACATTTTATAATTAATTAAGTAAAATGATCATTATTAATAACTTATAACTGAAAACATGCTTAACTGTGCGGCGTATGCTCTATCATCCTCATGCCAGCCGTACGACACCGTTCCCTAGTCATCTGTCTGCCTAACAATATGTGTATGCTCAAACACGTCCATATACGAGACCGTACCCCCCGTGCTCTTTCCTGCAATAATTGGTGTATATTATTGTTGTTTATATAAATTTATACTAAAAAAGTTATAACTATTCGTAATTCCAATTAATTAATTTATCAAGTCCTCACGATGGTGCTGGAATAATTTTGAGCTACCGTGGTGTGTGACAGGATTTTTCTCCATGTTCACAGAGTTCATATCCGACTCCGTCTACGAATTAAAAATTAAGATTATATTTTATAGGAATTAATTATGTATTCTGTACTAAATAAATTAAGGTGGTATCTTATTACTCTTACCTTGAACTCGTCGCTACCCTACCATGCGACCCAATCATCGCAGACGCTGGCACCTGTCCACTATGGCTTCTTCTCGGTTTTTCTTATCCTAGACATCGTATCCCTGTAATTCTTTACCACTTTTGAGTTCCAGTGGCACTGGCAAAGGGACACGTCCTTTTCTTGCAAGTCTACTACAACCTGTATATATGTTGAAAAGCGGACATAAGTTTTTTCAGCATTTAAACATGTATTTATTTTTTGATATAACAAACCAAAAGCGGACATAAGTTTTTTCACTTCATAATGATTTTCACACATTAAATTATCCGGTGGCATATGCCGTTTTGCAGCTTGTACTATAGCTGTAAACCTGGCTTCTGTGAAGTTGTATTTTGATTTTTATCGCAATGTATTCTGTAGTTACTGATAGTTGAATACCGTTTGTACAACCATCCCAGAGGGGTTTTTTAGCAGCATCCAATAAATCTTAATTTTTTTGCTCCAATACTTGGCTCTTCTTCAACATTAACATCGTTAACATCAACTCAGTAGTAGGGAACATTGAACGTGCTGCATCTTCAACCATATCTTCTATGAGATTTGTCGAAACAAGTTCATTATCCACCTCGTCCTCCGAATGTATGGGATTAGGTGCTATATGTTCTCCATGACGATCCCACACTAAATAATTCGGCATGAAACCATATTGGCGCAAATGAACTTTTACAATATCAGGTATCAAATACTTCAATAGTTTACACCTACTACATGGACAATGAATTTCTTCGTCGTTTTCATTATTACGTAAAGCGAATTAAATAAAGACGTGTACACCATTTTGAAAATGTTCACTTATGGAGCCTTTTATTTCTCTTCTTTGTTGGTACATCCAGCTCCGATCGATAAAATAATTGACCATATTCCCTACTTTAAAACATAAAAGAGCATTTATCATTTACGTCTTGACATTTTATTTTTCAAATAAATCATATATTGAAATTTCACAAATATATAATACTATTCTATTTAATTTTATTTTCAAACTGATTTACACAAATTATTATATGAATATAATCTAAAATTTTTAAGTTATTATTTTACGCTTTGATGGTTGATCATCCTACTTTCCATTACAAATACAGTAGTAATTATGTTTTGCAAATTATTTTATTTTAAACGATTCAACAAAATTTCGGCAGCACTTCTACTTTGTTCCCTGTATCGTACACTTACATATTACACATGGAACATAAAGAAAGTGTTGTCGAAATTTTGTGAACCGTTTAAAATATAATGATTTGCAAAATATAATTACTAATGTGTTTGTAACTTGTCCAATACAGGAATAAATCCGACAAATATTGTATCAGATGAATAAAAATGTCTGTTCTATGATAAAAACGAATATCCATACAACGATCATATACAATATTTGTCAAACGGGGCCAAAAACTTTCTAAGGGATTTACAAAAGTAAAGCGTATTATACAAAAAAATTTACAATAATCTATTTACATTCTAAAAAATGCATACACTAAATCGTTATTTTCGTCATTTTAAAAACAAATACATCAAATTTGAGCATCGACTCTACTTAATCCAAAGTAGCCCTAACGCGCGTTTGCAGTAATTAATCAACGCATATACACGAATTAACGCACATATACACTAAACAAATTTTCTCTCTCAACATTTCAGTAATTAACAATTGTAATAACAACCTAATTAGCATTCAATGGGGTATACCAAACAATCAATGGGGTATTATACAACTATAATAACAAAATAAACCTAATTTAACAAATCAAACTTAAATATAGGGTTTAGGAATTTAACCTTCTTACCAAGCAATAGGCGATGGAGCTAGCTAAAAATCAAAGAATCCGAGGTGCTGGAGGCGTGGAAGGCCGTCGACGGCATGTCCAAGGTGCTGGAGGAGGGTTTGGAGGAGTGAAGGCAAGATTTGGGGAAGAAGGAGAATGAATGGAACTGTCAGCCTATTTTCAGGTATTCGTGATTTTTCGACGGCTTCCGACGGCCGCCAACGGCAACATTATCTACGGCTTCCAACGGCTATCGACTGCTATATTATTTTAATTTCAATTATGCCATGGAAATTGCTAGCCGTCACTAATTAGGCGATAAGCCATCGGCGGCCGTCGAAAATTATTGTCGCTTTTTACTGTTCTTCTAGTAGTGAACGTGTTTGCACTAGTTATAGTAGTGTAAATGTAAATAGTCTATGAAATTGCTAAGAAGTACGCGGAGAAGAATCATGGAGAAGGTATACTAAATGTCAGATATTCTATTTTTCTTAAAAAAAGAAAGGTACTTTATAGATAATTAAAATCATATATGTCCCTGATATGCCTCATTAAAACCTAACAATCCCCCTAACCTAAATGGGTGCCTTACCAGAAAAAAGAGTACAAATCTTGTCCATATATTAACAATATAACAATATAAATGCCAAAACCAAAGTTGACTAATAGATGGAGGAGTAAAAACAAGAAAACCACGCACTCAAAACCATCCATATGTGCAACTTGGGCAAGAAAAAGCAAAACAAAAATACAACAAAAGATACAAAATAAAAAAACAAAACATGGACACGTGTGGTTCCAACCCATACACGAAACAACAAGCAGGATCACCGAGAAAGCATGCGAGAAAACAAATACGCAGAAGCTTTCATACGAGATAGCAAAATATCTCAGATCTAAATAAACTCAGACAAGCATTAAAAATGGCGGCCAATGTAATCAAGATGGCAAATTCTCTATCAACAAACGCCGCTGAAAATCCACAAGCGATCAAAATCGAACTCAAGGAGGGTGGATCTCTAAGTTCGGGTCGATTCTGATCTCAAAATCAGACAAGATAAGTATCAACTCTCTCGAAACCTTCTTCAAATCCACTGATATTTCCAATAAATGTTTGCGATCTTGTGTAATGAGAATATTTCTAACGTTAGCTGGCATTTCAACTCATTTGAATATTATCGAGTTCCGCTCACACCATATATGCCATATCATCGTAGTAAATGAAATGTTCATAATATGGTAATATAGGCTATTACTGAGTTGAATTTGACACATTTTCTAGAATTTGATTGATATCGTAGGAATTGCCGATGCTAATTTTGAGTTTGTGCATAATATCTTCTATAATTTGTCTGGAGTACGAGGAATTGAAAAATAAGTGGTTTGTCTGGAGTACAAGCAATTGAAAAATAAGTGGTTTCTATCCTCGTTATGATTTGAACAAAGAACACAAACTTGATTGATATTGCTATTCCACCTGTTGACTCTATCTTTTGTGTTCAATCGATTTAAAATAGTCGGTAATGAACATATCGACATTTTGGGAGCACCTTTATTATCCCATATGATTTTTGACTACCGAACTTCATTATGTTTGATTCTAATCTGGTCTCAGGCCGAGTTGATATTGAATTTACCATTGTTGCTTGGCATCCACAGCCAGAAATCATGTTGTTTTTTATTATCAATCTTGATATTATGCACCGTGTCATGGTATTGAATAGGAATATATTCAAGATGATTTTACCACACATTATCAGTAATAAGAGATGATACATTTTGTTGTTTATTGAATAAAATAGATAACTAGCCTGCATCGAGTTAAGTCAACGTCGTAGTAATTTCTAGAATCATTTGGATGAACTTTAAATCATGATTAGCACGTAAAATGAAGGTTACACAAAAGAAGTTGGTCTAATAAACTTATATTTGTACAATCTGTTAAAGTATTAAATTATGTTTTCATTTTTAGCAGAACCATTCCATTAAATATATGTGCGTAGAACATGTTTGCACTAGTTATAATAGTAGTGTAAATGTAAATAGTCTCTCAAATTGCTGGGAGGTATGCTTAGAAGAATTATAGAGAAGGCATACTAAATGTCAGATATTCTATTTTTTATAGAATAAAATAGATAGAATAGATAAAACAGATAACTAGCCCGCATAAAGTTTAGTAAACCTAATTTGAATGAAATTTAATATTAGGATTAGGTTAAAAATGAAGCTTACAATTAATATGCGAGGCATCGAATAGCATAATTAGGGTCCAGTTTGAAATAAGAAGGCAAAGGAACATGCAGTGATTGTTATTAACAATTAATGTTTATAAGAGAAAGTAACAAATTATTAATTTTATAAATTATATTTTGTTCCAATATATTAAGTGTATATTTTTATGAAACTTTTGATAAGAATTTGAGATAAGAGTTATAGAAATAAAGAGAAAGACTTGTCTCATAATCTATTTTATATCAAAAAAATAGGTAATAAAATAGATAATTAGCATGTTTAGGATTTAGATAGAAATGAAAGGGGAAACAACTGGAGCAATATTAATCAGCAAGGTTAGGTTAAAATGAAATTTGGAAGTTACAGAGAGGCATTGAATAACATAACTACGAGCTAGTTTGAAATGAATAGGAAAAGAAACAGGCATATGTTATTTTTATTAATATGACGAACAACCAATTTGGTAAATTATAATTTGTTTATACGGCTTAATTTTTTTTTAAATGTATGAGAGATAAAGAATTTCAAATGGGAGTTAATATGAATTAATAAAGGGAAAGATTTGTCTCATATTCTCTTTTATTTATATATATTTATACATAATAGAATTAATTAATCAATGGATTTATAATATATATGGATTGATAATTTAGTAAAGAATTAATTAATCAATGGATTTATAATATATATGGATTGGTCATTTAGTATGAATTGACATTCAATCAAACAAGGAAAGTTGGACGTTCCAATAAGAATTAACAGATACCTTTTCAGTTTCTCTCATCGACTTTTAATCTCACCACCGTTTAATTACTCTCATTGTTAATTAAGTTATACTCTTATCGTTTCTTTGCTTTTTTTTATTAGTTATACATCCACTAATTTATTCATTAACAGTTTGAAAATATGAAAATGAAACCACTTTTACTTCTCTGATAGTATAGTAATTAATATTTGACTAAATGTTTTAAATTGGACGTAAATCTTATAAATCTATATATTTCTATACCACTGGAACTAAAAGAAAATTTATTTTTGCTATTATGAAAAATCTTTGGACCTAAATAGTTATAATAAAATTCGAAATGTCAATTATAACCAAGAAAATAAACTTCTTTACCCAAATTGATTTTCAAAAGTTTAATTATGCCAAAATGTAAGTTATTTTTAGGTAGATACTTTTATTTATCCAATTTAGTTTTCCGACTTCGACTTCCAAAAAACAAAAATAAAAAAAGCTATTTACTTGATGCAATACAAAGAACCCCAAGTTGGACTGAGTTTAAATTGTGGTGGTTGACACTGTTTGTGAAGAAATTAACATATATTGTAATCATAATATTTCGTATGCTAGTTAATCCATGGTAATAAATGTACAAAGTATTCTTCTCTTTGCATAATTCAAAGAAAGATGTTTTATTATTTTAATCCAACAAATTGAGAGCAATCAGGAATAATAGTAAATTCATGGTAATACAAGTAAATTGTTACGTGGATTTCCCTCCTAAGTATTCTAAGTTGATAAATAATAAATGGAAGAACTCTCTATTTGACATACAATGTCTTAAGAATATTTGAATAGTAAGACAATTTCCTAAAATCATAATATTTTTGATATAACATTTTGTTAAATAACCAAATTGTATTATAATCATTTCCCGTTTACATTGCCTAAACTGGACGGTAAAAATAAAGAAAAAGTTTTGAAAGAGGTTTTGATTGATGCATTTATATATAGAATTAATGTTACCCATTGTTATTGGAAAAAAGTTCTTATTGTTAAATGTACTTGTGATATTAGAAACATATTGTTTCCCCTTATTTTCTAAATATATTGTCTAAAGTGCACATTTCTAGCATATGACTAACTAAACAAGTCTTCAATATAGTTACCTTGTATCATACCATTGACGGATCTAATTCAGAAAAACAAAATATACCAACGTGTATGGACTAAAAGACTGACAATGAATTAGTAGTGTACATGACGCAAAATATCTTCCCTTTAAATCTTTAATACACTACAAGGAGTACTGTTTATTCCAACGGGGGGGGCAACGGCCGCCAACGGCATTGACCAATGGCTTCCAACGGCAAGTATTTTCCGGATTATAACCAAGAGAATAAAAAGTTGACCGTTGGACGCCGTTGGAAAATGCCGTTTGCGGCCGTTGGTAGCCGTTGGAAACCCGAGCCAAAATAACCTGCAGCACCTTCTTCCTCCCCACTTCGTTTTTCCCCAAATTATTTCCAAAAACCCTCCATCCCCCTCCCCAATTCGCCAACCACTTCCATTCAAGCCTCCAACGTCACTCGGTAGCATCTTGAACCCCTCTCCAACCCCTAATCTTCTCCAATCAAGGTATAAACCCTAATTCCCTTTTTTATTAAATTAGGTAATTTAGTGTTAATTAGGTAATTTAGTGTTAGATTTGCAATTTATATTTTTGTATTGACTATTGTATGTGTAGTTTAATTTATTGATGTTTAATTTTTATTATTAACCTATGTATTGTAAGTTAATTGTATATTATAGGTTGGTGTATTGTAATATCCCGGAAATTTAGGGCAATATCAATTTAATAATCTGTTTAAATAATTAAACTGATTGATAATTTTTGATAATAAGATTTGAATTGAATATATATATATATATATATATATAAATATGATATGTTAATTCATTTAATAAATAGTAGTAGTTTATAATCTCCTTTATAAATTATTTTAAAATTGATAAATATGTTAATTTCAAACAATATTAATAAAGTGTTGTTTTTATAATAAAAAGACCTTAATAAAATAAGATTGTTATTTTCAAATTGGATGTGTTGTTTTAAATTTACTTTAAATTGGATTTTAAGAATATAATTTGAATTTGAATTTGAAATTCAAAAGAGGTAATATTTAAATAGTTTTAGATTTTAAATATATATGTATAAGCTTTTATTTATAAGTATAATTGGTTAGTTCTTTAAAAAAAAAAATTATCTTTATATATATAAATAGATAAGTAATAAGTGTTTAAAAAAATAAAGAAAAATCTTTTATCTATATTTAAAATAAATATAAACTAACTAAAAAGACATGTGTAAATTCCTAAAGCTTTAAAATAACATGTGTACATTAATAAACCAATGTAATGACAAATGTCAAGTTTTGAGTTTTTGTCTTTCTTTTATTTGTTAAATCATTTTATTCTATATAAAACATATGTTCTTATCTACATTTCTTTTTCTCTTTTTCAAAGACAAGAAAACTTCAGCCTAAACTAAAATCCTCAAAACAAAATCTGAAACAAGATTTCTTTCAATAAAACAAAATTCTCAAACAAATTCTCAACCGAAATGTTCTCAAATAAAATCAGTAATCCTCAAACCATAATCTCAAATAACCTGTAACCTCTCTTCAATCTGAAAACAAAAAGGTTGCATTTTTTTCAAATCTGGAATCAAAACAAATCTGTAATCAATATCCTCTAAAATGCTTCTTCATCAAACATGCAAATCACTTTCAAAACCCAGACCTGTAATGCATTTTCAATCTGGAAACAAAAGACTACAAATTCTTTTCAAAATCTGGAAGCAAACAAAATCTGGAAATCAAGAGTATAGCCTGCATGCAAATTTAAACAGCTAGCAAATCAAGTATTCAAGTTTTAAATCAAAAGCCATGGCCAGATCAAAATTTAAAGCCTGAGTAATTTCTCTGTTTTAAGAAATTGGTGAGTAACTTACATTTTTAAAAACTTAAGTATATGATATCTGTTGCATGCTATAATTCTTGAATCTATAATATGCCTGCATGTTGTTTAATATGTTTGGAATGTATGTATATTTTTGTATATATGGATGTAAATTGGTGTGCATGTTTGTTATATCTGTTTCCAGTTTTTAAACTTAAGTTTTGATTGAAAATTCTGTATCTCTTAACTTAGTTAATATCATGATTTAAGTTATAAACAAATATTGTTTGTTTTATCATAGATTAGAATTTAGGATTTAATTTAAGTTAAAACAAAACCTGAATGGCCAGGGAAAATCAAAAGAACAGAACAAGTTTTATATAAGTGGAAATTCAAAGATGTTAATTTAACAATTCAGGATTATAAACTGAAGCTCTAGACTGAATTATGATTTTTAGAAGAGAAATCACAATTTTAAAGTTTATAAATAGTGAGATATTCTAGTATGAACGAAAATTGGGTTTTTGCTGATTTCTGGCGATCAAATGGATTGTGGATCTCGGGATTGAAGTTAGAGCACGTTGATAAGTCAGTGATCATGGGAAAAATGGTTAGGAGATTTTTAATTCACCGTGGTGATCGAGGAACGAAGATGTAGGGTTTAGTCAACAGTTTTTGTCGATGGTTATCTCGAGGCTAATTCATCGCCGTGGAGAAGCTAGAGACGATCGCATGAGGGGGAATCGTATCGTGGTGATGCAAAGCTACTATGGACATGGCGGCATGATTTCTGGCAATCGGTGGCGTCGAGGCGAGTTGAAACAGATGATCGAAGTTCTGTTCCAGGTTTGGTCGAAATGCTCGTTTTCGATTATTGAAGTTGTTCGTGGTTCTGGTGTTTTGGATCGCGAGTGGATGTCGTAGATGTTGTGCTGGCGATGGTGTCAGTGGTCGGAGGCGATCGTCACGCTTGTGCACGTGCACATGTACTTTTCGTACATCTGGAAGAAGTTGGGTTAGAGGAAGAAGAAGATGAAGTCTTTGTGACTCGAAGTCATGCCGTGATTGTTGGAATCTGGCTCGAGTTGTTTCCAGGGGAAACTCGTTTGGGTTATAACAGTTTTTAGAAAATAAAATAGAAGGAAAACTCGAAGGGATACTCGGGGGTTTTCAATTTTTCCTCGGGTATTTTGTTGTTTGGCTCGGGTCAGTTGGGAGGTTGCATATTTTAAACCTGACAGCATTTTCTTTTAAAATTTAAATTGAGTTTATATTGAAAAGCAGTTTTCAAAACAAAGTTTTAAAATAAAATGTTAAAGTATGGATTTAAATTCAATTTGTATCCTAGTTGAAATAAATAGTTTATAAAATTATAATGTTTTAACAAAAATGAAAAATGTTAAAAGTATAGTTTTGTAAAGGTTTGAATTTAAAAATCTTATAAATTACCTTTATAAATGTTAAGTGTTCTTAACATTTGAATTTAAGAAGATTTTGTAAATTTGATTTAAGCCTTAGTTAAAGTTAAATTTTAATTATTTTAAATCTTTAATTTTGAAAATAAATTAAAAAGAAGATTTAAAAGTAAACTGTTTTAAAAGTCTTTTGTTAATAATAATTAAAGTGGTTAAAGGTTAATAATTTAATTTAGAGATTAATAAAGGTTTAATGCTATAGGAGTCATTAAATTAATATGATAATTAAAGAATAATTTAATAATTTGATTAATTAATGGTTTAGTGTTAATTAATTAAATAATTAGGACTATAAGTTAATTAATTAAGTGTTAATTAATTTGGGACTTAGAATCATTTGTTAAATAAGTATGAGTTATTAATGGATGATTGGAAATTAATTAATCAAGTGATTAGAAATTAATTTAAGAAATTAATTTAGTAATTAGAAGTTAATCTAATGGTGATTAAGAATTTATTAATTTGTAATTAATAAATAGTTGATTAAAGATTTATTACTTAAAGAAAGTAATTAAAATGGTTAATAATTAATGAGGGATCATTAATTAGGAATTATTAAATAATTAATAAATGGGATTAATTTTGATAATCAAGTAGATTAATTAACTAATGATAATCTTTTATGAATTGGTTAAGTATAATTATTTAATGGAAGTAATTAAGGTAATTAATTAAATAAATTTGATTAAGTTAAATTAATTAATTAAATTAATTTAAGATATTATTTAGAGATGTGATAAGTATAATTACTTAAATGTAATTAGTGAAACTGTAATTACTTAGGAAAGTAATTAAAGTTAATTAGTGGATATAATTAACTAAGGATGATATAATGAAAGTAATTTGAGTTAATTACTTTAAATAATTAATCAAGGGATTAATTAAAAGATAATTAATTAATGAGTAATTAATTTATGGAAGAGTAATTAAGGTAGTTAATTACTAGATGAGATTAATCAAAGGTGATTAATAAATGTGACTAATTAATTATTAAATGTAATTTATTTAAATAAGATAATTAATTAAGAGTAATTAAGGATCATTAATTAATATAATTAATGATGTAATTAAGAATTGATTAATTAAGATTAATTAATAAATAATAAGTGATTAAAGTATTTAATTAATTATAATTAATTGAGGATTAATGTAATTAAGTATAGTTAATTAATAGATGAAGTAATTAAGGATTAATTACTGAAATGGTTTAAGATAATTAATTTGTGAGATTAATTAAGTATTAATTACTTAAAGTAATTAAAGGGTAATTAATCAGGAATGATTAATTGAGATAGATATTTAGAATAATGATTAATTAATTGGTTTAATTAATAATTAAGTAAGAAGGATTTATAAAATGAAATAATTAATTTAATTCACTTTAAATTGATTAGAGATGATATGAATCATTACTTAAGGATGATGAATGATATTGAATGCTTTGCATTGTTTGATATCTCTGATGAGATACGATTGATCTATGATATAGATGTTTTGGTTGAATTGAAATGATAATATGAATTATCTGTTTGGATGATATTGTAGATTATCTAGTGTGAATTATCTATCTTTGTGTATATAGATAAAGAATTGAATTGTTTTAACTTTAAAACAACTTGGCCTTTAAAGATACGTTTTGGATTTCGATGAGACCGGGATCGGGTTTCCGTATACCGGAATTCCAGGTCTGGAGACCCGAATACCACATCGATCCAAATTTACGATAGGTCGTGAATCTCAAGTGAAGATGAAGATTCAGAGTGCAAGGGTTATTGTCGTTAACTCTGAGGGTGATTCCAACACGAGTGTAACGAGATAATGCCTTCGGTTTCGTTCGAACCCGGAACGAACTTGTATGGATTGAATGCTATCAGAACATCGTCAGGTGGGCGATGAGCATTCTAAGTGGTGTGTTCTGATTTAAAGGTAAATCGTAGCCTCAAGCCTCATCAACCGGGAATGGCTAAAACAGGGGAGGTGCAGCAAGGCTTCGTGGGTAGCACCCACTGAGAGTAAAGTCATCCCTGTCTAGAGAGTTCCTCCTTTTATTTCGGCTTAGTGGTGCAGTTGGCGACGGCCATCTGTGGGGTGATTTTATTCGGGATTATCCAGTAAGGGATGGTTCCGGCTTTGTGTTGCAGGGGATTGGGAGTGATCCTCGGTACGGTGATCTAGGCCCCGTACTGTGATGAGCGGTACCCCGGTAGCTCTGCCATTGTATGGAAATCCAAATTCCAATAAGTGATAACGGACTTGATTGTATACCTAGTATGCTGGAATTTAATAATGTAACAATTTCGGCTATTTCATATTTATTTGAAAACCCTAGACCTATTATAATACAATCGAATTTCCTATCAAATGTTTTGGTTAGCGTAAGGTAAAAACTTACCCATGTTTATTTGTGGGAAGTCTTACGTGATACTTTTTCTTTCAAAAGGTTTTGAAGTTAAACAAGTTTAACCTGTTACTCACACCAGACCCATGTCTGACCCAAGTGTTTATTTCTGTTTTATAAACTCTTGGGTACTCAAATTTTTACGAGTAGCCAAGGGATTCAGGTTTAGCTTTGACGAATATTCCGGAGGAGCAATGGAGCAGGAGGCTTCGGCGTTCGTAGATATAGTATTCCGCTGTGTTGATATCTGTGTTAGAGTCTTGTATTGTATTTGAGTTGTAATATCTAGACAGATGTTTATAACTGTCTAAGTATGTGTTGTATAGTTGTGTAAACTCTGATAAGTGTTGTATACTATGTAATAGTTTCTTTATGTTATTAATATAATTTATTCGTTCCGCTGTGAGATCGTTGTTGTTGTTTCTTCTTTCTTCTCTTCTTTTCTATTTTCTACCTCTTTCTTTCTTATTAATGGCGCGTCATTCTGTGGAATGAGTGGCGGGTTATTACAGTGGTATCAGAGCTTAGGTTGAGCGAATACCTAAGCTATTGGTTAAGTGAATATCAGAACACTAGGTTGAGTGAATACCTAGGTTCGGAAGGGTTGTTCAATTAGGATCTGTAGCAACCTGTTTGAGTCCGAGTGTATATATATACGAGAGTGCGTATTTGTTAGTTATATAAAATGGTTTTATATTGTGTTAATTGATCGGTTAAGTAGTATATGGATTCTGGTCAATACGAGTAGCTACCGTTATTGATAGGGATCTCTAAACACTTGGACCAGGCCAACGGACACAATATTGTTTTAAAAGGGAAGGTGAAATAATTTTACCCAGATATATTTTCTATATATAAAAAGTATCATTTTAAAAGTATATGGTATTTATAATGATTGGTTGAGATGATAATAATTTATCATCTAAGATTAGGAGTCTGAGTGTTGAGGTTGGAAGTATATTTGTCGAGACTGTAAACCTAATACCGTCTCGAGTAAACTTTACTGTGGTAAAGAATTTCATCGATCTCCGAAGGAAACTGTTATGGTTCGGAGTTTATCTTTGTAGTTTGGATGAGTAAAGTTGGAGCTGTCGGTTGGACAGAAGCGAGTGATGGTATCTTGATACTTCTGGAAGAAGTAGCTGCGTGATGAGATGCAGTGACTATGGATGTTCCCGAAGATGTTTTCTTTGGAACAAGTTAATGAAGTGTGTCTGCTTCGGTGTCGAGGCTGAGTTCAGCAAGATGTTTTTGTTCTGTTTGAAGTCCGAATTTCTAGAAGAACTTTGGATTGAGAAGTCTGTGGCATCTGTGGCAGTAGTGCAGCTCGGAGTGTTCTGTTTTCGGCAGAAGTTTTTCTGAAGGTGAAGTTCAGAAGCAGCAGAGAGAATCCATTTCTTCGATGGATTGGATAGTCAAGTGTGAACTGTTCTGATTGGTAAAGAGAGAACAGTTTTATTTGGCTGGGTGGATCGCAAAAGTGACTTGCGATAGTTTGAGTATTCTTTTGAGTTATCCGATATTCTCTGGAATGTGTTGTCCAGTCTGTGCTTGTGTTCATCATCAGCATTTTCATTTCTACTCCAGATCAGAGTGGTGCAGCGGGAGCAGTTTGGCAAGTGCTCCTGTTTATCTTTTCCAGATAGGAGAAGTTAGTTCAGTCTACTGATATGGTGAAGTAGAGTTGTGTTTTGGATTATTGGTAGATCTTGAGAGGATCATTGTTGATTGGGTTATTTCTGGTCCAGTTATTGCTAGAAGCATTAGCGAAGGTTGAGTTGATCAGGAAAGATCTGTAGACAGCTCAGGATCGTCTGAAGGATTTTGTGGATAAGAGACGATAGAATTTGAAATTCGAAATTGGAGACTTCGTGGTTGTGAAGTTTTTCTCTGGTTAAAGGGAGCAATAAGATTTGGTAAGTCTGGAAAGTTAGCTCCGAATTGTTTTGGATCTTTTCTGTGATCTAATTTGGATAAGTGCTTTGATCTACTGGATTGAATTGTCAGTTTGGATAACTGGAATTCATTGTGTTTTACGTATCTCTGAGGGAGTACATGTTTGATCTATCTCTGGTTTTGGAACCAGCAGTTCTGGAAGATTTGGTTGTTAAGTCAGACTCGTCTGTAGTCTGATATCGTGTTTAGTTCTATAGATCTAGATGAGTAGAAGCTCTATAGTTTAGTAGTGTTGATTTTTGGATTCTGTTAAGCGAGTATCCCGGTATATATATACTTGGGGAAACTCGGGGAAATTTTTATCCAAAATTTTGTCTGGATAATTAAAATTGTTTGATTGAGTGAATTGTTTGCTATGGTTGTTAGCATATAATTTATGGTTGTGATTTAAATAGATTATTAAATTACCTTTGTTTTAAATTTCGGGGACGAAATTATTTTAAGGGGGAAGGAATGTAATATCCCGGAAATTTAGGGCAATATCAATTTAATAATCTGTTTAAATAATTAAACTGATTGATAATTTTTGATAATAAGATTTGAATTGAATATATATATATAAATATGATATGTTAATTCATTTAATAAATAGTAGTAGTTTATAATCTCCTTTATAAATTATTTTAAAATTGATAAATATGTTAATTTCAAACAATATTAATAAAGTGTTGTTTTTATAATAAAAAGACCTTAATAAAATAAGATTGTTATTTTCAAATTGGATGTGTTGTTTTAAATTTACTTTAAATTGGATTTTAAGAATATAATTTGAATTTGAATTTGAAATTCAAAAGAGGTAATATTTAAATAGTTTTAGATTTTAAATATATATGTATAAGCTTTTATTTATAAGTATAATTGGTTAGTTCTTTAAAAAAAAAAAATTATCTTTATATATATAAATAGATAAGTAATAAGTGTTTAAAAAAATAAAGAAAAAGCTTTTATCTATATTTAAAATAAATATAAACTAACTAAAAAGACATGTGTAAATTCCTAAAGCTTTAAAATAACATGTGTACATTAATAAACCAATGTAATGACAAATGTCAAGTTTTGATTTTTTGTCTTTCTTTTATTTGTTAAATCATTTTATTCTATATAAAACATATGTTCTTATCTACATTTCTTTTTCTCTTTTTCAAAGACAAGAAAACTTCAGCCTAAACTAAAATCCTCAAAACAAAATCTGAAACAAGATTTCTTTCAATAAAACAAAATTCTCAAACAAATTCTCAACCGAAATGTTCTCAAATAAAATCAGTAATCCTCAAACCATAATCTCAAATAACCTGTAACCTCTCTTCAATCTGAAAACAAAAAGGTTGCATTTTTTTCAAATCTGGAATCAAAACAAATCTGTAATCAATATCCTCTAAAATGCTTCTTCATCAAACATGCAAATCACTTTCAAAACCCAAACCTGTAATGCATTTTCAATCTGGAAACAAAAGACTACAAATTCTTTTCAAAATCTGGAAGCAAACAAAATCTGGAAATCAAGAGTATAGCCTGCATGCAAAATTAAACAGCTAGCAAATCAAGTATTCAAGTTTTAAATCAAAAGCCATGGCCAGATCAAAATTTAAAGCCTGAGTAATTTCTCTGTTTTAAGAAATTGGTGAGTAACTTACATTTTTAAAAACTTAAGTATATGATATCTGTTGCATGCTATAATTCTTGAATCTATAATATGCCTGCATGTTGTTTAATATGTTTGGAATGTATGTATATTTTTGTATATATGGATGTAAATTGGTGTGCATGTTTGTTATATCTGTTTCCAGTTTTTAAACTTAAGTTTTGATTGAAAATTCTGTATCTCTTAACTTAGTTAATATCATGATTTAAGTTATAAACAAATATTGTTTGTTTTATCATAGATTAGAATTTAGGATTTAATTTAAGTTAAAACAAAACCTGAATGGCCAGGGAAAATCAAAAGAACAGAACAAGTTTTATATAAGTGGAAATTCAAAGATGTTAATTTAACAATTCAGGATTATAAACTGAAGCTCTAGACTGAATTATGATTTTTAGAAGAGAAATCACAATTTTAAAGTTTATAAATAGTGAGATATTCTAGTATGAACGAAAATTGGGTTTTTGCTGATTTCTGGCGATCAAATGGATTGTGGATCTCGGGATTGAAGTTAGAGCACGTTGATAAGTCAGTGATCATGGGAAAAATGGTTAGGAGATTTTTAATTCACCGTGGTGATCGAGGAACGAAGATGTAGGGTTTAGTCAACAGTTTTTGTCGATGGTTATCTCGAGGCTAATTCATCGCCGTGGAGAAGCTAGAGACGATCGCAAGAGGGGGAATCGTATCGTGGTGATGCAAAGCTACTATGGACATGGCGGCATGATTTCTGGCAATCGGTGGCGTCGAGGCGAGTTGAAATAGATGATCGAAGTTCTGTTCCAGGTTTGGTCGAAATGCTCGTTTTCGATTATTGAAGTTGTTCGTGGTTCTGGTGTTTTGGATCGCGAGTGGATGTCGTAGATGTTGTGCTGGCGATGGTGTCAGTGGTCGGAGGCGATCGTCACGCTTGTGCACGTGCACATGTACTTTTCGTACATCTGGAAGAAGTTGGGTTAGAGGAAGAAGAAGATGAAGTCTTTGTGACTCGAAGTCATGCCGTGATTGTTGGAATCTGGCTCGAGTTGTTTCCAGGGGAAACTCGTTTGGGTTATAACAGTTTTTAGAAAATAAAATAGAAGGAAAACTCGAAGGGATAATCGGGGGTTTTCAATTTTTCCTCGGGTATTTTGTTGTTTGGCTCGGGTCAGTTGGGAGGTTGCATATTTTAAACCTGACAGCATTTTCTTTTAAAATTTAAATTGAGTTTATATTGAAAAGCAGTTTTCAAAACAAAGTTTTAAAATAAAATGTTAAAGTATGGATTTAAATTCAATTTGTATCCTAGTTGAAATAAATAGTTTATAAAATTATAATGTTTTAACAAAAATGAAAAATGTTAAAAGTATAGTTTTGTAAAGGTTTGAATTTAAAAATCTTATAAATTACCTTTATAAATGTTAAGTGTTCTTAACATTTGAATTTAAGAAGATTTTGTAAATTTGATTTAAGCCTTAGTTAAAGTTAAATTTTAATTATTTTAAATCTTTAATTTTGAAAATAAATTAAAAAGAAGATTTAAAAGTAAACTGTTTTAAAAGTCTTTTGTTAATAATAATTAAAGTGGTTAAAGGTTAATAATTTAATTTAGAGATTAATAAAGGTTTAATGCTATAGGAGTCATTAAATTAATAAGATAATTAAAGAATAATTTAATAATTTGATTAATTAATGGTTTAGTGTTAATTAATTAAATAATTAGGACTATAAGTTAATTAATTAAGTGTTAATTAATTTGGGACTTAGAATCATTTGTTAAATAAGTATGAGTTATTAATGGATGATTGGAAATTAATTAATCAAGTGATTAGAAATTAATTTAAGAAATTAATTTAGTAATTAGAAGTTAATCTAATGGTGATTAAGAATTTATTAATTTGTAATTAATAAATAGTTGATTAAAGATTTATTACTTAAAGAAAGTAATTAAAATGGTTAATAATTAATGAGGGATCATTAATTAGGAATTATTAAATAATTAATAAATGGGATTAATTTTGATAATCAAGTAGATTAATTAACTAATGATAATCTTTTATGAATTGGTTAAGTATAATTATTTAATGGAAGTAATTAAGGTAATTAATTAAATAAATTTGATTAAGTTAAATTAATTAATTAAATTAATTTAAGATATTATTTAGAGATGTGATAAGTATAATTACTTAAATGTAATTAGTGAAAGTGTAATTACTTAGGAAAGTAATTAAAGTTAATTAGTGGATATAATTAACTAAGGATGATATAATGAAAGTAATTTGAGTTAATTACTTTAAATAATTAATCAAGGGATTAATTAAAAGATAATTAATTAATGAGTAATTAATTTATGGAAGAGTAATTAAGGTAGTTAATTACTAGATGAGATTAATCAAAGGTGATTAATAAATGTGACTAATTAATTATTAAATGTAATTTATTTAAATAAGATAATTAATTAAGAGTAATTAAGGATCATTAATTAATATAATTAATGATGTAATTAAGAATTGATTAATTAAGATTAATTAATAAATAATAAGTGATTAAAGTAATTAATTAATTATAATTAATTGAGGATTAATGTAATTAAGTATAGTTAATTAATAGATGAAGTAATTAAGGATTAATTACTGAAATGGTTTAAGATAATTAATTTGTGAGATTAATTAAGTATTAATTACTTAAAGTAATTAAAGGGTAATTAATCAGGAATGATTAATTGAGATAGATATTTAGAATAATGATTAATTAATTGGTTTAATTAATAATTAAGTAAGAAGGATTTATAAAATGAAATAATTAATTTAATTCACTTTAAATTGATTAGAGATGATATGAATCATTACTTAAGGATGATGAATGATATTGAATGCTTTGCATTGTTTGATATCTCTGATGAGATATGATTGATCTATGATATAGATGTTTTGGTTGAATTGAAATGATAATATGAATTATCTGTTTGGATGATATTGTAGATTATCTAGTGTGAATTATCTATCTTTGTGTATATAGATAAAGAATTGAATTGTTTTAACTTTAAAACAACTTGGCCTTTAAAGATACGTTTTGGATTTCGATGAGACCGGGATCGGGTTTCCGTATACCGGAATTCCAGGTCTGGAGACCCGAATACCACATCGATCCAAATTTACGATAGGTCGTGAATCTCAAGTGAAGATGAAGATTCAGAGTGCAAGGGTTATTGTCGTTAACTCTGAGGGTGATTCCAACACGAGTGTAACGAGATAATGCCTTCGGTTTCGTTCGAACCCGGAACGAACTTGTATGGATTGAATGCTATCAGAACATCGTCAGGTGGGCGATGAGCATTCTAAGTGGTGTGTTCTGATTTAAAGGTAAATCGTAGCCTCAAGCCTCATCAACCGGGAATGGCTAAAACAGGGGAGGTGCAGCAAGGCTTCGTGGGTAGCACCCACTGAGAGTAAAGTCATCCCTGTCTAGAGAGTTCCTCCTTTTATTTCGGCTTAGTGGTGCAGTTGGCGACGGCCATCTGTGGGGTGATTTTATTCGGGATTATCCAGTAAGGGATGGTTCCGACTTTGTGTTGCAAGGGATTGGGAGTGATCCTCGGTACGGTGATCTAGGCCCCGTACTGTGATGAGCGGTACCCCGGTAGCTATGCCATTGTATGGAAATCCAAATTCCAATAAGTGATAACGGACTTGATTGTATACCTAGTATGCTGGAATTTAATAATGTAACAATTTCGGCTATTTCATATTTATTTGAAAACCCTAGACCTATTATAATACAATCGAATTTCCTATCAAATGTTTTGGTTAGCGTAAGGTAAAAACTTACCCATGTTTATTTGTGGGAAGTCTTACGTGATACTTTTTCTTTCAAAAGGTTTTGAAGTTAAACAAGTTTAACCTGTTACTCACACCAGACCCATGTCTGACCCAAGTGTTTATTTCTGTTTTATAAACTCTTGGGTACTCAAATTTTTACGAGTAGCCAAGGGATTCAGGTTTAGCTTTGACGAATATTCCGGAGGAGCAATGGAGCAGGAGGCTTCGGCGTTCGTAGATATAGTATTCCGCTGTGTTGATATCTGTGTTAGAGTCTTGTATTGTATTTGAGTTGTAATATCTAGACAGATGTTTATAACTGTCTAAGTATGTGTTGTATAGTTGTGTAAACTCTGATAAGTGTTGTATACTATGTAATAGTTTCTTTATGTTATTAATATAATTTATTCGTTCCGCTGTGAGATCGTTGTTGTTGTTTCTTCTTTCTTCTCTTCTTTTCTATTTTCTACCTCTTTCTTTCTTATTAATGGCGCGTCATTCTGTGGAATGAGTGGCGGGTTATTACATGTATAGTGTATTGTGTGTATAGCGTAGTGTAGAATGCTCCGTGTATGAAAATATAGTGCGATAAGTTGAATGATGACATTAGATTATAAAATATCGAAAATGATATTTAATTTTATAATATACGGTTACGTTGATTATTTTTAATAAGTAATATAGTGTAGTAATTTTATAATGTACGGTTAAAAAATATCGAAAATGACAGTAAGTATAGTATCGAACGTCAATTTTTTTTATAAATATAATATGTTACAGAGTATGTAATATATTCGAAAACCCTTAGAATGTTTTTCGGCCCCGTCTGATAGAGTACGAAACAGAGTCTGAAACCGAAACTGACGAGGACTGATCAATAATCTACATTTTGAAGGTAATTATATTTACCATTATAATATTTTCATTAAAAATGTTATGCTAATGTATGATATGTGTCACGTACTCTTCTTATGTTATGCCATAATGTATGTTTTACATATAGTCATTTAATGTTCTCATATAATGTTTGTCTGTAACATATTCTATAGATATGTCTTCACGTAGACGATCTCGGTCTACACATTCTGGGTCTCCCTCCTCTTCACAGAGAGGGACTATTCGTCCTGCAGATCGTGATCGCGCTGGTCCATCAGAGGAGATGCCACGCACTGCAATTTGGCTAAAGCCAAAAGCCGACGGATCTGGGTAAGTATTAAGTTTCAAAATTAAATTTTATTCTCGTACAGTCTATTATAAGTATAGTAGTCATAAAATAGTAAATGCTTTTTTTTCTTGTTAAACACAGTGGTTTTATGTTAGAGCCATCAAATATAGTTCTTTCATTATCTAAGCGTGCATACCAGAGTCGGATAAATGAATGTTGGCCCAAATGGTCCTTGATTCCAGAGAACGTGAAGGAAGCTATTTGGCAGGACTTTTTGGTATGAGTGATATTACTTGTTAGGTTTAAATATCTAATCATGTTTACAGTACGCATAAAAAATCTTATTACTTGTTAGGTTTAAATATCTAATCATGTTTACTTGTTAGGTTTAAATATCTAATCATGTTTACACTACGCATAAAAACTATATAACTCTTATGTAATCAAACATGCAGGGCCATGTGGACATCCAGGATGTAGATCTTTCCGTTGTACAGCGTCATTGGCAGAGTAAAATTGCAAAGAACTACAGGGAGACTTTAAATGCTGTGAAATCAAGTGGAAGCAAGCCAAATTGGATGAGCGCTGGTGTGTGGGAACAGTTTATGCGCTGGTGGGCCAATGAGGAATTTCAGGTAAATTTAGCAAATATTTAAGTTAAATTGTTCTACGCAAATAATATTTAAATTAAAACTATAAAACAATTTTTTTTTCAACTTAAATTTGCAGAAAGAGTCAACTAGGAATTCTGCTAACAGGAGCAAGAATCCCGTCACACATCGCGGTGGTTCTAAGTCATTCCAGCATCACCGCGAGGACTTGGTATATTTATTAATTAACATAAACATTTATATAAAAATATTTAATATATATATATTTATATGTGCATATTTCAGGAAAGACAGCGTGGTGGTCCTGTCAGTCGTTGGGATGTATTTGCGCATACGCATGCGGTGACTCAGATTGACGATTCAGGCTCATATTCGTACACCTGGGAAAGTAATGACAAAGCAAGGACCGCATATGTAAGTATAAGATAATGAACTAAAAGTTTTAAGTCTATTAAAATAGCATTATCTAAATTCAATTGTATTTTGCATACTAGGAAAAGTTTCAGGACGCACGGACATTGATGCTCCAGGACACCGGAAGAGCAGAGTTGACCATTGATGAGGAGAACGCAATATTTGAGTCTGTCATGGATCCAGCGACCCACGGAAGGCGCTTTGGATTTGGAAGCCAATCGGTATTTTAATTTAAATTTAAAATAATTTTTATGAAGCATGTTCATTTCGATATCATATATATAAACACTTTAGATGTGAGCTTAGCTAGAGTAAATATTTAAACGTATTTACACATATATTTACACATATTTACTAATATTTACAGGTTGACGTAGTGCAGAAGAACTACCAGCGGGCTCAAGATAAGGAGGAGATCGCACAGCTACGAGCCCAGATCGCCACGCTTCAAGACCGCGATCGCCGCCGTGAAGAACAAATGGAGCAGCTAAACAATAAAGTGGCGGAGTTCATGGAGCAATACGGGCGGTTTCCTTCCTCCGGTGGTTCTGCTGACGAGTGAGTTGAGGTATGTTTGAGATGTTTTCTTATGTGTGGAGTGGTGATGGTTTGTATTTATTGTTGTATGGTGTTAGACATTTGGTGATGGTTTAGATGTGTTAGGCATTTGGTGATATGTTTGGATGTCTTAAACATTTGGTGATGGTTTGGATGACGATTGGTGACGGCTTTTTATGTGTTGTTTGTATATATGATGACGGTTGGTTTGGATGACGTTTGATTTTGACGTAGAAACTAATTTGATGGATGTAGAATTTAGTTTGTTTTGATGGTTTGGTTGTTTATGTGTATGATTTGATTATTATATTGTGTTTGGTTATATATATGTGATTGTTATTGGATATACGCTCAAAATGGAGCAGTTTTAATATTTATGATATTGTGTGCGGTCGGAGGTGAGTAGGAGCAGCCAAGTAAAAAAAAAAGTTTCAGATTTCCAACGGCTTCCAACGGAAACCAACGGCCAATTGGTCATCTATAACCAACGGCTCCCAACGGCTACCGAAACCAACGTTTTCCAACGGTGAACCAATGGCAAGTTGGTCAACGAAGTTTGCCACGTGGCCAGATGAGCCGTTGGTAAGCATTGGTATAACGCCGTTGGGGGCGTTGGGAACCATTGGAAGGCGTCGAAATGTATTCCAACGCCCTTTCCAACGGCTCCCAACGGCTTACCAACGGCCGCCAACGGCTTGGAGCCGTTGGAAAGAGCTGTTTGCCTTGTAGTGATAATAGTTGTAATATCTTTGTCGTCGCACTTTTTTGTTGTAGACTTGAACTTTCCAAAATGCCCTTTAAACTTTTTTGAATCCATATATTAACTGAGTACATATACTGATCAATTTCCATACCTATTTTTGTGCTAAGATTGAATATATCCATATTACCTGAGTAAATAATCCATTTAACATGCATTAATTGCACAAAAATTGATCAATTTCCATGCCTGTTTTTGTGCTAAGATTGAATATATTCATATTACCTGAGTAAATAATCCATTCAATACGCATTAATTGTACATAAATTGATCAATTTCATGCCTGTTTTTGTGCTAAGAATGAATATATCCATATCACATGAGTAATAATCGATTCAATGCACATTAATTGCATGTACGAATTGGTCTTACCCTTTGGAAGTATCCACACAGCTATACGATTAAATATATCCATGCATATATTAACTAAGTAAATAAGCAGACCAAAATCTATGCCTATTTTAAAGCTACGATTGAATATGTCCACATATTAACTTGGTAAATATATCTTAAGTACATCCATATCTTTAATAATATATTACCTAACCGACTAAATATATATTAAATTCTTGAGTCGGTCTATCTCCTAAACTACTGCACTTTCCTCCCTATAATTATAGAACCATATTTTCTCCTCTTCCACACAAAAACAATCATCACATTATCCTCTTCAAACACTGCAATCATGCTACATCATTTAAATATTCTTCAGTTCTTCAGACTAAAGTGGCATGAGAAAGCTTTGCAATCGTACTATATCATTAAAATATTCTTCACTTCTCCAAACTAAAGTGTCATGAGAAAGCTTCTCAGGTACATAAACGGCTATGTCTTACAACTATAGCATGTACCCATATATTATATAATACATCATGTTATATATTATTAACGTCTTTTAAACTGTACTCGCTAAAATTATACAGTACAAGTTGATGAATCAGAATCAAATATCTAATCTGTATGAGTACGTATCTTGATTTATATTTTGATTTGGTTTATACTTCTTTGCTGACTTTATACTACAAATAATAACCTTAATTGTTGCAATTCTTAAAGTACTTCAAGTGTATGGTGTGATTGTAAACTATTGTAGCAGTGTTATTTTGTAATCAACAACAAATTATTGCTTTATCATTTTATGCCAACTAATCCCCTAATAAATATGCTTTACAATCCTTTTCTAATTCGTTAGATTTCACAATATCAAATTATTGTTCAACTTGGTGATAGAATTTAATTTGTAACAATTGTCAAAGCTTCTAATTTGCTGGAAAAGCACACATAGTGTTTTGTTTGCAATTTTGTATCATTTAATTGCGTAAAGTACTAAATTTAACATCTTTCGTCTACTGTACCATCGCTAATCAAGTTTAAAGGACATTAATTATATAAGTCCGTACAGTTTAAAGGACGTTAATTATATTCATGTTCTACTTAGGTATCAAAATTATGTATATCTGCAACCGTATATAATATATTTTTAATACATTTGGTAAGTTATTTTGGAAGCCCAAATACCAAATCATGCAATTGCCAATATTAGCCTGTACGCATATATTAATCATTTTATGCCAACTAATCCTCTATAAATATATCCTGTACCAATATATTAATCGTTAGATTCCACAATGTTAAATTATTGCTCAACTTGGTGCTAAAATTTAATTTCTAACAATGAATGGATAATATAATGGTATCAGACTCATATGCCGTGAATTTTACAAAAATCTTATAGATGTAGAGATTGCCACTGGGCAATTTGCCTGATATCGGGTTTTCTTACCAAGAATATCTATGAAACCTTCCGAAGATATCCATTTTCCATTCTCATTATTGCGCAAACAATTTCCTATAAGGTTGAGTTTTGCCCTCACTGTTAACAAAGCACAAGGACAAACAATTCCAAATATAGGAATTTACTTGCCTTAAAACTTCGATCATGATCAACTTTATGTTGCGTTATCAAGAGCGGTTTCAACGAGTGACAAAAAAGTTTTGATAAAAGATGGCTATATCCATGGAAAATCGGAAAATTATACTAAAAATGTCGTTTATAGAGATGTACTTATATCTGCTAAAAGAAAAAGAGTTGAATATAATTTTATATGCATTACTTTTGAATTTGTTTAGACTGTTTAGCTTTTTTACTTCTTTTTCTTAGTGTGACAATTTATAAATTATGCAACATTTGTACAAATAACTTTTCCTTGTATTTTTAAAATACACAATGTTTGTAGAACAACAATTCATGTGCGAAGCGCATGCCGTTCTCACAGGCGAGGCACGTACCGTTATGCTCATATACTAGAAATGAGTTCCCTACCGAATTTTCAATTGAATTACATATGTTAATAAATATATGAATTGATATCTCCCAAATCGAAGGAAAATTACAAATCAAGATTAACGTGCATACCTTATACCAGTAAATGATTCCAAAGCCCATGCAATATAAACAAGGTAAAAAATTTGTTTTCCTTGTATTATGAACTTAAATATACGCAATGTATGTACGTTTAGACACTAAATTAAATATAACATTTAATTATCCATTAATTATATTAAACATACCTTGATAGTCCTAGCATTTCAAATTCAAACAAAGTGGAAATTAGGCAAGTCTCCAATCAGATGCGAGCTAATTAATGACATATACATATATGTCATTTCAATTACTTTCTCACTGTATGATTCATCAATAAGATCATAGCTAGAACAATATCATTCAACAACAAAAATAACCAAACGAAACTAAAAACTAATGGAGGCTACAAGCATTTCTGAATCAACAAATCATAAAAGAACATCCACGTAGAATTCTGAAAGAAAAAAGACTACTGAAGTCAGAATTGAGTTATCGAGTAAAAAAGCTTGAGAAAAGAAGAAAGGAACTGGATTGTCGGGCTACTCTTAATGAGATCGATCATTGAACATTTGAAGAGGAGATAAAACAGGTATTATTGGGTCTACTTGTTTTTTAAAATGAAATAATGATTTGGTATTATTGTGCCTTCCTCACTCTATGTAATATTTATTTTTACGCAGCATGAATTGAAAAACAATCCACTTTGAATAGCAATCAGAGAGCGAGAAAAAGCCGTCAAACACGTCTTGTCGCTTTTAAACAAACAAGAGGTCTGTTATACAATTATTTATACATATATATATATATATATATATCTGTGTGTGTATGATTATTATTTTTCCTCGTGTAACTAATTGCGTGTATACAGGAAGAGGAAAAAAAGTGTTTCTTACAAAATTTTCTGCTTGGAATAACAGCTTGATCAGAAGCATAAAAAAATATTTAGAGATTCAGTAGATTCGAAGAAAAATTCTGATTAATCATATAGGAGGGGAAGAAGATGCAGTTCTAAAGGTGAGAGTCAATGAAATGAATGAAGAATTGGAAGAAAAAATGGAGGAGATGAAGTCTCTTAAAGACTTAAACCTAACGTAAGTTGTGAAAGAACACACTATTAACGATGAGTTACAAGATGCTCGGAAGGAGATTATCATGGTAAAAAGTTTGTATTTATACGTTTACTCAACCTTCGATGTTGGTCTTTTACTTTTCTTTATAAACTGATTTAGGAGTTGAAGAAAATTCCAAGAAACTCACACACTCATGTAGGAGTTAAAATAATCAGGGAAGTGGATGTTGAACCATTTATTGCAGCATACAAGAATAAATTTTCGGCTGAAGTGGCACACGTTAAAGCAATAGAATATCATACTACATATCTAGTAGAGCTTACAAATACATAATGTATCCTTTAAAAATGATCGTAGTCAATGGGAAACACACTCTTGGTGCATTTTGATACCTAGTTTAAAACAATTTTTTGGTCGAAAAAATGAATACGAAACTTTATTGCATCTAATTCAATGATAGATTGAGAACTATGGAACCATGATACATGGTTCTTTTTGAAGACTGAAGTAGAATAATTTTCAAGAGAACTGTGGAACCATGATACGAATGTGCATTTTGGATAAGTGTAATAATACAACTATCTCTAGATTAACATCTAGAAAGTTTACCTTATATAGTGTATCACTGTGAATTTACAGGGAAGACAATGATGTCGCAACTTGTTGGAAAATTACTACACTAGGCTTCAAAATGCACCAAAAATGCATGTGTATGTTTCCCATTGACTATTATCATTTTGAAAGGATATGTTATGTGTTTCTAAGGTCTACTAGATATGCTGTACGATGTTCTATTGCTTTAACGCGTGCCACTTCAGCTGGAAAATTTATTCTTGTATGCTACAATAAATGGTTCAACATCCACTTCCCCGATTATTTTAACTCCCACATGAGTGCACGAGTTTCTTGGAATTTTCTTCAACTCCTAAATTAGTTTATAAAGAAAAGTAGAAGAACAACAACAAAGTTTGAGTAAACGTATAAATACAAACTTTTTACCATGATAATCTCCTTCCAAGCATCTTGTAACTCATCGTTAATTGTGCGTTCTTTCACAACTTATGTTTGGTTTAATTCTTTAAGATACTTCATCTCCAATTTTTCTTCCCATTCTTCATTCATTTCATTGACTCTCTCCTTTAAAGTCGCATCTTCTTCCCCTTCTATATGCTTCATCAGAATGTTTCTTCGAATCTGCTAAATCTTTAATTCTTTTTTTATTGCTTTTGATCAAGCTGTTTTTCCTTGCAGTAGATTTTGTAAAAAGCCTTTTTTCTCCATATATATATATATATATATATATATATATATACACACACACGAATAATTGTATAACAGACCTCTTATTTGTTTAAAAGCGATAAGACGTGTTCGACGACTTTTTCTCGCTCTTTGACTGCTCTTCGAAGTGTATTGTTTTTCAATTCATGCTGCGTAAAAATAAATATTACATATAGTGAGGAAGACGCAATAATACCAAATCATTACTTTAGTTTAAAAAACAAGTAGACCCAATAATACCTTTTTATCTCCTGTTCAAATATTCTGCGATCGATCGCATTAAGAGTAGCCCGACGATCATGTTCCTTTCTTCTTTTCTCAAGCTCTTTTACTCGATAACTCAATTCTGACTTCATTTCTTTGAAAATTCTACGTGAATGTTCTTTTATGCTTTGTTGATTTAGAAATGCTTGTAGCCTCCATTAGTTTTTAGTTTTGTTTGGTTATTTTTCTTGTTGAATGATATTGTTCTAGCTATGATCTTGTTGATGAATCATACAAAGGGAAATTAATTGAAATGGTATAGATGTATATGCCTAATTTCCACTTTATTTGAATTTGAAATGCTGGGATTATCAAGGTATGTTTAATACAATTAATGGATAATTAAATTTTATATTTAAGTTGGTGTCTAAATGTAAGTACATTGTGTATATTTAAGTTCATAATACAAGGAAAACCACATTTCTTACCTTGTTTATATTGCATGGGCTCTGGAATCATTTACTAGTATAAAGTATGCACCTTAATCATGGTTTGTAATTTTCCTTCGATTTGGGAGATATCAATGCTATACTTATTAATATGTGTAATTTAATTGAAATTTGATGGGGAACTCGTTTCTAGTATATTAAAAGGAAAGATATTTTGCGTCATTTACATTACTAATTCATTATTGTTATTTTAGTACATGTAAGCTGGTATATTTCATTTTTCTGAATTAGATCCGTTAATAGTATGATACAGGTAACTATAGTGGAGACTTGTTTAGTTGTCATATGTTAGAAATGTGCACTTTAGACAAGATATTTAGAAATAAGGAGAAACAATATCTTTCTAATATCACAAGTGCATTTAACAATAAGAATTTTTATGGAATAACAATGGTTAAAATTAATTCTATATATAAAAGGTTCAAACTTGATAGATTACGGGTACTCGGTCAGTGAAAACCAAAATATTCGTACGGGTCCAAATCGATAGTTTTAAGAGTCATCATGATTTCAGATTCATTGACCTAGAAATAGGATTGGGGTTTTGGACCAAAGGTCCCTATTTTCAAAGTTCATGCACAAAAAGTTTCTGCTCATAAACCCATGTAAATTAGGTCCCTATTTTGTTATTTTTTACCAAACTGTCCTCTTCCAGAAAATCGACTTAGCATCCTTTTTAGGGGCAAAAGCAATATAAATTAGCCAAAATCTAAAAATAGAGACCTAATTTTCATAACTTATTCGGGAGGGACTTTTCTTACATCATCTTTCAGTTCCAGGGAGTTGACAGCCATTCCTTGAATATGATTTCTTATTTAATGGGATTAGTTTAACACAAAAAAGCATATCGGGCCTCTTCGAAAATATGGTAATAAGTTTGCAAGACAAAAGAGATCAAAATATAATAAAAAATTTAAAACAAAACAAAATTAGAAAAACCAAATATTTAGACAGCAAATTATTATTTTAATTTTTTTTTCAACTAGATAAAAGAAAGTGGAAAATTAAATACATCTAAATTTTCATATATTGTTTTGACAAAAGAAATCTATCAAATAGTTGGATACATGACCTCCATGGCAATCCCACAAGTACCCTAAGCAGCACCAGAATTTCTCTCAATCCTTGCTAACCCGCCTCCAGCCCAGTCCTCACCCCACGAGTTCTTCCCTAGCCAAACTTGGAACCCGACTCCGTCCCATATCCAATAACTGTAACCTCATGTTCAAGGCTGGCTCCACACAGCTCCTGCCCAACAATCCCACCCACATAATGTTGCAGCCCACTTGAGACCACTACAACGAACACGGGTTGGCTGGCCACGGCAGCCAACATTGCCTTTTTGTCGTTGAACGGTAGTTTTATGACGTTCGATATTTTTGCTGCAATGAACAGGTTGTGGTGCATAATTATTGAACTTTTATGAAGTGAAGGCGGTCTTCGGATGTGATGCATCCGTTTGGTATGACATATAGGTAGGACGCTTTAGCGTCGCGGAGTCTATAGTAGCCGGATGGATCGTTTGGATGGATGCAGTTGAGGAGATGTTGCTTTGACAGTGGGACTAGTTTTTTTTTCAGATGTAATTTATTCCTTCTATTGCTGCCATGGCTGAATATATCCAACAACATTCTGCATATTTTCGAAATGATAATCTGTATGTTACTTGCATGTAAGTAAAATTTACTTATGGATTCTAGTAAAGGCAATTTCTTTTTTAACTGTGAGCAACATACCATTTTTTTTGAAAACCCACGAGAATCCGACGTGCCGGTAAACTTATGAGGAGGGTATAGTAAAGTCGTCCACTGATCCAAGCCCCCATACCCAGGTAAATTTATATAGGATGGGGAAGCGCACAGTAGGAATCAAATCTGTGTCTTTTTACCAGAACCCAAGCCTCCTTTCCACTGCGCCACACTTGCGGACGCAACATACCGCGTTGTTTGTGGTGTAAATGACAATTTTTGCTTAGCCTATAATTAGAAAGTATATTATGATTCAAAAAAATTGCATTTTGCTTCATTACTTACATACAATTAGCAAATTTGCTTGTAATTTAAAATTCAAAGTACTTTAATGTTTTATTACTTTAGCAGCATGCAAATTATAGGAAAGCAATAATATGCAATCTTGTTATAGGCAAAAACTATGCAAAATTCAAGTTTATTTATGAAAAACCTGAAATTTGTATATAAAGTATATATCTTCTTAAAATTTTCCAAAATTTAATAGTTGAATACTACTTTTAATCAAGGACTTAAAAGGGTATTGAAATATTTATTATGAAATAAACTTAATTTGTATGTCTTTGAGAATTATATTGTTTTTCATTCTTAATGCAATGAACCGAATAGTAAAAGTATATATCTCATGGGTTTCAACATTGCATGATTACATTAGTCTTGATCTTTTTTATTCAAAATAAGATTGGTACCAGAATCACAATCTAGAACATCATACTACTCGTCACTAGAGTTAGTGGTTTTGACCCATTACTCTTAATCTTTGGATCCAATCTAACAATTCCCTTATGTTTCTCTAATTAGTTTATTTAATCAACATAGTTCAGACTGGGCTACTTTTGTGGAGATGTGGTGTATTTATTTTCTAGTCATTTTGAGATTTCTAACCCCTCAAAATATCATGTAAATGACAGTCGTGGATAATATACATTTGAACTGTTAATTAATTAATATTATGGTTTAGATAGGGTTATGAGTACCAGACCGATCTAAAGTTTAAGTAGTTGATTTACCTGATATAAACAGCACATCTATAAAAATTAGCCCAATTTTCGACGGCTAGCTGTCGTCGCTAGCCGTCGGAAATGCCATCGGAATATGGGCCACGACTTGGGTCAGTTTCCGGTGGCCCCGATGGCATCATAGCGACGACGTCCAGCGGCTGTTTCGACGAATATTCCAACGGCTCCGACGAAGTTATTTTTCCACTAAGCCTTCATGAATCTTTCACCGGTCGTCGGAATCCGTAGCCCGGCATCAGAATATGTGGCCAGTAAGCCACCGAAAGCCGTCGCTTTCCATCGGATTTCTTGACCCGTAAGCCGTCGGTGGCCGTCGGTAACCTGGGTGATTTTTTTTCTTTTGCGTGTTGCGCTTCAATACCACAATCAACATATAACTCAGCGAAATCAATATCAATATTAACATCAATATAAAATAAAACTCAAACATCATTATATCACACGCAAACATATTAACATCCAACATCACACTCTAATATTTAGAAAACAAACCTTCCATCATCACTTGCACCCATCCAACATCAATATTTACATCCAACGTCCAACTCCACATATCAACTCTACAAATCAACCACCAAATCAATGTCAAACACCTCGAACACCACATGCCCTTAAATTAACCTCACCATCACGCAATGTTGATATATACACAAAACTATATCCAAAACTACATGTCCATAAAAAAACTGCAAATCGTACCTCAAGACTCATCATCGACTCCGAAACCACCAGACGAAGGGAATGCACCATGACGCTCCACATACTCGGCCAAACGCTGGTTGAGCCGCTCCATTTGCACTGCTTGAAGGCGGTCCTACTCCTGTAGCTTCACAATCTGTTGTCTAAGCTAATTAGTCTCCATGCTGTCCTAAGCCTTTTGGTAAGCCCTTAGTGTTGTCCGAGCCTAACGAACAAGTAGAAATATGTTTAAGTTATTATGTAACTTTTATAAAAATTAATCAAATTTTACAACGTAGTTAATTTTTATAAATTACCGATTGGTTGACGTGGCAGTAGCGCCTGTTTCTCTAGGTCGGGTCCATAATAGAGTCAAAGATCGCTTCCTCCTCATCAGTTGTCAACTGCTCCCGTCCAGAATGCTCAAGCATCTGCGCACGTGCCTGCATAAACTTTTCCTGTAATGCAAAATTAAATACAAATATATATTACATGACATTATTTAATACTTTATAATTAATTAAGTAAAATGATCATTATTAATAACTTATAACTTAAAATAAACTTAACTGTGCGGCGTATGCTCCATCATCCTCATGCCAGGCATACGACACTGTTCGCTCATCATCTGTCTACTTAACAACGTGTGTATGCTCAAACACGTCCATAGATGAACGAAGGTCGACAAGCTAATGCTAATCCAAATGCAAAGGCCAATGTAGATGTTGTGTAACAACCCAGAATTTCTGACATTTGAAATTCGAATATTTAATTGATTTTAAATATTAACAAGTAGAATTAATAAGTCGAATAATTTAAAATTCGAATATCTGGATTTAATTGGGTAAATAAATCGATAATTTAATAGTTGAAATTCTAGAAATAATTGAAATCTGGATTAAATGTGAAGGAAAATGATTTATAAAGTTATATTAAATCAAATTGAAGTTATAGTGATGTTATAGAACTTTTAAATTGAATTTAAAGTAAATTGTGAAAATTGAATATTTTAATTTTTAATCGACT
This sequence comes from Allium fistulosum, assembly GCA_030737815.1. Classification (NCBI taxonomy): domain Eukaryota; kingdom Viridiplantae; phylum Streptophyta; class Magnoliopsida; order Asparagales; family Amaryllidaceae; genus Allium; species Allium fistulosum. Next base: position 124,620,629 of record CM060906.1, read on the forward strand.
AGTGAAATTAGCCATTTTTGGCACAGTCTCAGAATTGGACGAAACTAGTTCCATTGGATCCGTAATAGTTTGTTATTATCGGATTTCAATTTTCATAACAATCGGAGTTGTCGTTTGACCGCGGCAGCTCGAAACGCATCGAAATTGTTTTAATATTAATTTGGCGAGTTAAAATAGTCATTTTTCAAAAAGTCTCAGATTTCGACGAAACCAGTTTCATCGGATCCATAATGTGATATTATTGTATGGTTTCAAATTTCGTGTCAATCGGATTTATCGTTTGTCCGGGGCAAGCCAAAACGCATCGAAATCGGTTTAATTTAAATTTGATCGTTTTTCTCCGTAACTCGCACATATGACCGAATTAGCTCCCGAAACATGTTCCATTGTGTTCAGAACGCGGGGTAAACCTTAGAAACGTCAGCCGGCACACTCGAAACCCTAATTAGGTCAGCCGCCACCTACAGTATTAATGGTTGAAAATGCATCCTCTTTCTCCTCTAATATCTCATGATCCATCAACAATTAGAGGAAGTGGTCAACTACAAACTTCTAGAGGACGACGAGAGCTTCGATTCCATACGGTGATGATCGAAAATGGGGCAACGGATCAACGGCAATTGGCGATCAAAGTGGTGCATTTCTCCTCGTTTTGCATGCAGCAGAGATGGCCGAGCTCCACCATATTGTGGCCGATGGTAGGGCTCTGGTAGGCGCATGTACTGGTGGTAGTTGATCGTCTTCAAGTGGACCGAGGTGGTGGTTATAATTGGATGAAGACGGCGGCTTCTATGGGTTTGAACGTGGGTTTTTCACGTTTGGGAGGAAGAAAGGGGGTGTGGCCAGATCTGAAGTGGAAGAGAATAGACGGCCAAGATGCAATAGGGTTTGAAAATCAAATAAAAATTGTATATTTATATTATATAAATTCGTACAAACTTTAAAATGCGATAACTTCTTCATACGAGGTCCGTTTTGGACGAAACGAATTGCGTTAGCTTCGTTTTGTTGAGCACTATGCAATGGAGCTGGATTGGAAGCAATTGGAGTCAGTGAAAATTTTGGGTAAAATTAAATGCACGTTTATGAAATAAAACGCTGGAACAGAATTGAAACCAAGGTGAGAACTCCTCACTCAATCGAATGTTTTGTTTCGATTTAAATTTTAAATAGTTAGATTTAAAATTGTTGATAATGCTGATTGTGTGAATTGGATGATATCTGTTATCTACTGTGTTAAATAGACATTATACGCCGTATATTAAGCGGAGGTTATTTATTAAAAACATATACCGCGATAATTTCACATTGAAGTGGAATTGGTATTATATATGTATATAGCAATATATATATTGGAATATGTATATATTGGAGTTGATTTTCCCACATTATATAGTGGATGAGACCCTATTGCGCCGCATAATAGAGGATAATATTTATAAATCCCATATACCGCGATAATTTCACTATGAAGTGAAATTGGTATTGTGCTAACATCTGTGGATGCAGGGAAACAGGTTGGAGGGATCCAACTGGATTTCTCAACTGTATTGATTTATTTACAGATATTGCTGTATATTCTGTTATCATATTGATATATGATGTTTGGATGCCGTGATTGATTATTTGGTGCTGTTGCATCATTGGGCCTATTTTGAAGTTTTAAAAATGTTAAAGTAATGATTTCTAATTTATAAAGGATTTTTAAAGTGATTTTTGAAAGTATACGTTTTATTAAATTTTGGGATTGATTCATTTTAAATAAATAAATGTTAAAATTTTTATGTTATAAAAATTTAGAATTTTGTGATATAAAACCAAAATTTGATTTTTGGGAATATGAAATGAACTATGTTGTAAAATAGTATGAATGGAGATTTTTGAATTTATTTATAAATGGTTTATAGATATAAGATTTATAAAAATTGAATTTTTATCAATCGAAAAATGGAATTATAAAAGGATAGAATCTACGATTTGGGAAGTTATAAAATGAATGAATTTGTAAATAGAGAATTATAAGTAGTTTGCTTATAATTTGGATTTTGGCTTGTAAATGGGATATGGACAGAATTTGTTAATAAAGTGATTTTATAACTTGAAGTTGTTATAAAATATAAATGTGATTTATAAACGTTGTTTATAAATCCGAAATCACTTATTTTGATAAGTGAATTTTAGAAGTTAATTAAAGGAATTGTATCCATGATTTTAGACGATGGATAATCTTTTAAATAAATGTTTAGAAACATTGAATTGGGTAAATAAAGTATATTCACGATTTTGGACAGTGAATATATTATTAGATAAAATGGATATGTTTTGGAGAAGTGATATTACGAAATGAAGTAATTGTTTTAAAACGTGTTAAGTATCGAAAACATAGGTTTCAATATTTATTGTTGAAATAGACGTTTCGAGGAATAAGGAAATGGTGAACTATAACACTATTGTTATAGTAAATGGTTTCCGAAAGGAAATGTTTAATATAGTATTGGGATTTATATATCTATCTAAATTTCGAATCCCTATATTAGTGATTTTGGGTCGTCGTAACGATGTTTTACGCAACATTCGTTTTGACTCAAATAAATGGTTCTAAGAGAATGTTTTCCTTAAAGAATGAAATATATACTTAATTTTGATTAAGTATATCGAATATTTTTCAAGTGTTGAAAATAAATGGATTTGTGAAATACTTGTTATTAAATAAGTATGGAAATGTTTTCCAATACGAAATGAAAGGTTTGAAATTTTATCTTTTAAAGATAAATTGAAAAGTGAATATTTGAAATTTGTTTCAAATGGTTAAGTGTGGAAAATTATATATCTTGTAAAGATATTTTTGGAAATTAAATAATTTGGAAAATAATTTGGAATCTGATGATGTTGCGCATCTTTATTGATAGTTAAATAACCGACTATCAATATTTACCCTTGAATAGGTATTTGTTGTGATTTGCTTGAATTTGAATGCCACACTTATTTTTGAATATGCGCTCACTATTCGGGTTAGCCAGGAAAGGACCTTTAGGTCGTATAACCCATTCCAAATTAGTGATACGATGATATGGATCGTATTGAAGACCGGTGGTGAAGACCGGGTATTTGTGAAAACGATAGGATGACCTATCGATTGTCTCTACACCGTTAGCTACGGTATTGAGATTTCCTTTGTGATGGGAAGTTTTATCGGGATTGTGAATATCCGGATTGCAAGGGCTTCTTTGGAAGTGCCTTCGGTTCTGTTCGAACCCGGAACAGACTTGTATGGTTACATGTCTGATATTACATTTTGAGATGTAAAGCTGATTTCTTTCAAATACATTTCTGTTGGTGGCGGAGAATTTATTCTCTTATCTTAACACCCTTCTCTAAGACGTACGAGCTCAGAGGTTATGTAGTTGAAATTTATCGGCGATATATTCCCAATTTGGTAATGTGGCATGCTGAGTGTTGCTGTAATGATGATCATTTATTGATCATTTGTGATCAAAGCGTGGCTTTGTGAAAAAGCGTAGCTTTGTGGACGAGACTTCGTCAGAGCCGCACAACCCAGAAATGGTCGAAACAGGAATGTTGCGGCAAGGTTATGAGGGTCGCGCCCTTTAGGGTATGTCATTTCCTTCTGGAAAGGTGTGGTATCATGGTATGGAGCCCAGATACTTACTCATGTGGACACACTTTATTTATTATGTGTGATGTTGGTTACCGAGCGCTCGGATAAAGGTCCCAAAGGACCGGGGGATGGCATATTCGTGAGTTACCTAGTTATAGGGGTAACCCGACCTTGTTGGCAGAAAGCAGTTTATCTCTCGGAGCGTCCATCCAGAGGCATTTCCTACGTGGCATAGGAAGTTCCTTAGCCTGACCATTTGTTGGAAAATCCAAAGAAACAATACGAACCTTGTACGGTTTTAGTTGTAGAACCTGCCATTTACTTATGGTGGTCACCACTGTTTAGATGGTAGCTATAGTTGGCATACGATACTGGTCGTATGTTGGCTAAGATTAATATTATACTTTCGAAATATTTTCTGCACTATGCACTAATAATAATAATCCAATGATTTGCGTAGTAAGCATATTTGACTAGCATTGTGTGTGTGGCGGGAGGTCTTATGGTAGTTTCATTTTCCAAAAGCATTGCGAATATTTTTCTACTTGCTTTGTTGTTGTTGTGTTTTAAAGATAAAACTGTTTAAGTTCTCACACCGGTAACCATGACTGACCTGGAGTTTATTGTTTCCTTCCTAAACTCTGAGTGCCCACCAATTTCCACACGGGCAGTCTAGAGTTAGGTTATCAGGTCATTCTGGATTCAAGAGATGCTGTGGAGCTCAGCGGCGAGCTGGATGGCAAAGCGTACCACTTGTATATGATAATATTTATTCCGCTGTGTATTCTATATGAGGACAAGTTATATAACTATCCAGTGTGTTGTATATTGTTGTTGTAAACTCTGATGATGATGATGTAATGTATAAAATGATATAGTTCTTTGATTTAAAGATTATTCATTTATCTATTATATGTTGTTCCGCTGCGAATGTGAGATTCTGATATTGTTTCTGTGTTCTTTTTCTTTCTTTTTCTTCTACTCTTCTTTTTCTCCATAACAATTCGGTTTTCTGGCATTCGATTGCTCGGCAGTTGATACAGTGGACGTATTAATGTCGATTTTCGAGCATTGAAAAATCGCAATCGTTACATTATAGATGTTGGAACCCCACCGGTAGATATGGGGATGATGTATTAGTTTTTCGTCAACTTGAAGCAAGCTGGAGCAGCGGCAGGGGTAGCTGAAGGTAATGCTGTGAATAATGGAGGAGCCAATCCTATGGGCCCAGTTGGCAATAACTATGCCATGGTGAGCAGGGACTATACCAGTTTGGGAGGAAAGCCTTTTTGTGGAACTGAGGATGTTGTTGAGGTTGAGAACTAGATTTTGAACTATGAAAGGATCCTTACAGATTTAGGCTTGGATGATGGAGAGAAGAGAAGGTTAGCCTCTAGACAATTGCAAGGGTTAATGCTTCACTGGTGGAACAGTGTGACAGTCGGAGTTCCACAGGAAGAACTGACATGGGCTGATTTTAGAAGAAGGTTTGAGCGGAGGTTGCCAAGTCGGCATTGATGAGGAAGTTCATGAATCTTGTACAAGGAGGGATGTCAATGATCAAGTATGCTGCTAAGTTTGATGAGCTATCTCGATATGGTTATGCTTTGGTTGACACAGATGTCAGAAGGAATGAATGATTTTTTAGAGGATTGAGGCCAGAGCTTGGCAGAATAGCTATGACTCATATTAGAGAACCTAGTCATGTATTGGTGGAGATGGCCATTCGACATGAGGAGATGCTTGCTGTGTCTGTTAAGGAGAAACTAGTTGAGTTCCAGGGCCTTCAGGGAAAGAAAAGTAAATTCTTCAAGAGGAAAGGAGCCCAAAAAGGGGATGCTGCCAAGAAAGCGAAGGCTGATTTAGTGTGTTATACATATGATAAGAATGGCCATTATGCCAACGAGTGCAGATCTAGTAAAGGAAAGAAGCCTGTAGAGAAAAAGAAATTGAAATGCTATAACTGTGACCAAGTTGGGCATTATAAGAGCCAGTGTCCAGAGCCAGTCCGGGCGGACAGAGGGAAGGTGTTTGCTATTGGACCATTGTCTTCTTCTAGACCTACTGCTGCATAGAAAAGGAAAACTGTGATGGAATGTACACTTTTGATTCAGAGCATACAAGTTAGAGTACTTTTTGATACCGTTGCATCACACTCATTTATATCACAGTAATTGGTTGATAGGTTATGTATAGAACCCGCATACCTTGTTACTTTCTTAAGGGTTGTAAATCCAATAGGAGGGCATGCAACTCTTGGGATGAGATGTGACCAGTTAGAACTTGACTTGTTAGGTCACATGTTTGCATGCACTTTGTATGTTTTTGATTTCGTAGATTTCAGGATCATTTTGGGTATGGATTGGTTGGGTAAGTATGAGGCTAAGATATTTTGCCAGGATCGGGAAATATCGTTAAGGCACCCAGATAGTCATAACCGAATCATTTTCTCAGTAGAGAATTCCACTAAGAGTGTTTGTGCTTTGTTAAGTGCCTTAGAGGTGGGAGATGACCTTAGTCAGGTTCATGTAGCAAGAGAATTTGCTGATATATTTGAGCCGGTCAATGGATTACCACCGAAACGAGCTGTAGAGTTTTGGATAGACCTTGTACCAGGAGCTGATCCTATCAGTAGACCACCTAGCAGAATGTCACCGACAGAGTTGAAGGAATTGAAGGTGCAGCTAGTGGATCTTGAGGGAAGGAATTTTATTAGACCAAGCAGTTCTCCTTGGGGAGCGGCTGCGGTGTTTGTTAAGAAACCAGATGGGTCGTTAAGGATGTGTATCGACAATCATAAGCTTAACGAAAGGATGAATAAGAATAAGTATCCTTTGTCGAGAATTGATGACTTATTTGATCAGTTGAGTGGAGCCAGTGTTTTCCCAATTGGACATGGCGACAGGTTTCTATCCACTAAGAGTGGCAGACGATAGTATCCAATTGGCGGTGTTTCAAACCAGATATGGATCATATGAGTGGTTGGTGATGCTATTTGGATTGACAAATGCACCTGTTTTCTTTGTTGATTTGATGAACCGGGTTTTCCGAGGCACTTGGATAGGTTCATATTGGTATTCATAGATGATATTTTAGTATACTCAAAAGTTGAAAGAGAGCATGAGATTCATCTTAGAGTGATGTTGGAGACGTGGAGGCAGGATCGGCTAAAAGCAAATGTTTCAAGTGTCGTTTTTGGAAGAAAGAAGTTAAGTTTCTTGGTCATGTGGTTTCAGAGAAGGGGTTGTTAATCGATCCAGATAAATCAAAGCTGTGAACAATTGGAAGAGACCAGAAATGGTGATCGAGATCAGAAGTTTTCTTGGACTTGCTGGCTATTACCGGAGATTCATCAAGGATTTTTCGTGAATAGCAGCGCCTTTGACTAAGCTTACCAGGAAGGAAGTGAAGTTTGTTTGGTCCGACAAATGTGAGGGAGCGTTCCTTAAGTTAAAGCATTTGTTGACCAATGCTCCAGTATTAGTAGTTCCCAATGGTAATCAAGGATTGGTAGTATACACAGATGCATGTGGGACTGGATTGGGAGCAGTATTAATGCAGAGGGGAAAAGTTATTGCTTATGCATCTAGACAACTTAGACCGCACGAAGTAAGATATCATACTCACGGCTTGGAGTTAGCAGTGGTAATTTTTGCTTTAAATATTTGAAGGCATTATCTCTCAGAAGGAATTGAATATGAGGCAGCGGAGATGGCTGGAGTTTTTGGCTGCTTATGATTTCAATATAGAATATACCCCAGGGAAAAGTAATAAAGTAGCGGATGCCCTCAACAGAAGACACCAGAATGTGGTGTTGGCTATGTTGGTGGAGTGGAAAGATCTAGAAGCTTTGCCAGTTGTGGTGTGCAATTAAGATCGACTGCTAGTTCTAGTCAGAGCACTACAAAGTTGTCTTGTTTGGAAGTTCGACCAGTACTGATCGAGAATATTGCTTCTAAACTGAAGGGGGTCCATTATTAGCTGAGAGGATTAGGAGGCTTAAGGTTAGAACCGAGGTCGATGATTTGAAAGATTTTTGTCTTGACTAGAGAGGATGGTTGAGAAAGAAGGGACGGTTATGTGTTCCAGATGTAGAGAACTTGAGAAGAGAAGTTCTTGAGGAATGTCATCGATCCAAGTTTACGATTCATCCTGGAGGGACCAAGATGTATCAAGATATGAAGTGGAGCTTATATTGGGTAGGCGTGAAGAGGGATGTTGGCTTGTGGGTTAGGTAGTGTGTGAATTGTCAACAAGTAAAAGCCGAACATCAGAAGCCAAGTGGGGTTACTTCAGCTTCTAGATATTCCAGTTTGGAAATGGGATTCGATATCCATGGATTTTATAGATGGGTTGTGAAGATCAAGGAGAGGAAATGAGAGTATATGGGTTATTGTAGAAAGGTTGACTAAGAGTGCTCATTTCATTCCAGTAAAGTCAACCAGAATGGCACCTACATTAGCGAAGTTGTTCATGAAAAACATAGTTAGACTTCATGGGATTTCTAGTAGCATAGTCAGCGATAGGGATGCAATTTTGGAGGAGTCTACAAGAGGTATTAGGTACCAAGATCAAGATGAGTACAGCTTATCAACCACAGACAGATGGGCAGACAGAGAGAGTCAACAAGGTACTTGAGGACTTGCTAAGAGCTTGTGTATTGGACTTTGGTAGATCTTGGGAGGACCACCTACATTTGATTGACTTTTCCTATAATAATAGCTATCATACTAGTATAGGAATGGCGTCTTTTGAAGCTTTGTATGAAAGACCATGCAAATTGCCGGCATGTTGGTTAGAGACTGGAGACAGATTGGTATTAAGTCCATATTTGGTTAGAGAGGCGTCAGAAAAGATTGAATTAATCCGCAGACGGATGAAGGAAGCTCAATCCAGGTAGAAGAGTTAAGCAGATAAGAGGCGTAAAGACCTAGAGTTCTCAGTGGGAGATGGGGTTTTCATTAAAGTATCAACAATGAAGGGTGTGGTACTGTGATGCCCCACCTCTATACCCACGCTAGCCAAGGACACTACGGGGTAATGCCGTCAACTAGCATGGAGAATAAGGCTGTTGAGGAGCGACCATCCGTGTAATTGCTTTGTGCGAGTACCGATATGCCAGATAAAAATAAAACTTTTCATCTCAAGAGGAAATCCGACATATGGATACAAACTCAAAGCTACCACACAGTGGCTATATGGACCTCGGAAACAAATATAGAAATAAACATAACACAAATCAGTCACAGGCAATTCATATCACAAAGGCGGAAATAGATATGAATATAACACATGAAAGTGTACATCAGAGTAGTGGTCAAATAAGATCCACAATAACACAAAAGAATAGATACAAGTGCTAGCCAAAAGAATATGTATACATCAAGGAGTCTAATCTCAAATGTATACAACAAAAACTACTAAACTAGAGTAGTAAGCCAAAAGTCAGATGATGGTTCCAGATAGAAAGTCAAGAGGAAGCACCTGTAAAATCTCAGTCTGACCCGAGTATTATTTAAGAAGAAAATAATAAACGGATCAGTCTAGCTATAATTATCAGATAAAATGAGATAGAATATGAGATATGATAATAAAACGTATGATAACAATGAAGTCATATTGTGATAAGTATACATTAGAAAATCACGAAAGTCATACAAAATCTCAAGAATCTCATAGCATCAAAAAGAATATCATATTCTTTATTTAATTCACCAAGCCACAATAAATGACATACATATCAATGCCAACTAAAAAAGGTGGTGAAACATAAATTCCAGAAATCATCAATTAGAAATCCAGAAATCACAATAAAAGGATGGCCAATCCCAAACAGGAGCATGAAAGCCGAAACATTGACGCAGTGCAAACGGTACGTCCAATGAACTGGAAAGCCGAGACATCGATGTAGTACAAACGGTACATCAGATGAATCAAATATTGACGCAGTGCAAACGGTACGCCCAATGAATTGAACATTGACGTAGTGCAAACGGTACGTCCAATGAACTGGAAAGCCGAGACATCGATGTAGTACAAACGGTACATCAGATGAATCGAATATTGACGCAGTGCAAACGGTACGTCCAATGAATTGAACATTGACGTAGTGCAAACGGTACGTCCAATGAACTGGAAAGCCGAGACATCGATGTAGTACAAACGGTACATCAGATGAATCAAATATTGACGCAGTGCAAACGGTACGTCCAATGAATTGAACATTGACGTAGTGCAAACGGTACGTCCAATGAACTGGAAAGCCGAGACATCGATGTAGTACAAACGGTACATCAGATGAATCGAATATTGACGCGGTGCAAACGATACGTCCAATGAATTGAACATTGACGTAGTGCAAACGGTACGTCCAATGAACTGGAAAGCCGAGACATCGATGTAGTACAAATGGTACATCAGATGAATCAAATATTGACGCAGTGCAAACGGTACGTCCAATGAATTGAACATTGACATAGTGCAAACGGTACGTCCAATGAACTGGAAAGCCGAGACATCGATGTAGTACAAACGGTACATCAGATGAATCGAAGCACATTAAAAGTACATGGGTTGCTAGCCCACAAAGAAATGAGACGGAGCTCAATAAAATGAAGCACAGTCCTTCACATGGACAAAGAGACATCGCACATTGCTAGTCTAAACCATAAAATGATCATCATCGATCATCAAGAAGTGTCGATTACACTAAGCTAGTAAATATAAGAGTTTAGCTTCATGTCCCATAACCACTTGCTTAACTCAAATATTTACGAACAGATTGTAGATCTGCACTAGAAAATTGTCACAAAAAGGGTTCAATCGAACAAGTCCAAGAGCTAACCGACGAAGTGAACGCAAGCGTTTCATACCACTCGTTTTACTAAGTCGTTTAAGTCGATTTCCCATCCGAGTGAAGTAAAGGCTTGTATATACTAGTAGATTGGAAATCGGTTTGAGAAAACGAACTTTTGATATTTAAAATAGTGTTGAAATCGCTTTGATGAAATAGTTTTGATATTTACTACTAGTATTGAAACCTTCGTATCTTTAAAGTAACAAGTCACAAAACGATTGTTGAAACAAATCGAATCACATAAATTCACATTCGAAGACGTGAGAAAAATCCAAAGAAATCAATCCCAAAAACCATCATAGTAGAAATTCTATTGAATGTTTTTTGGATAAGATCCCCTACGAAGGGGGGTACGGGGTTCGACCTGCCCGGTCACAGGGTTCGACCTGCCCGGTCAGGTCGCGGGGGTCCAGGGGGCAGCGCCCCATCAAAACGGTACGACCTAGTGAAGACAAAATGAGGTCTAACGACCTAAGGGGGATAGGGTCGAGCGACCTAACGAGGTACCATCCCGAAAGAGGAGTCATCAAAGTCTTAAGAAATGATAACAATAAACAAGAGACAACACGAATCGATTAAAGTTGGAAATTCAAACAAAATAGGCAATATAGGCATAATTGGCAAATAGGAGCAGGTCGGTCAACCGGACTCCCTGAGTCGGTTGACCGGACCAGAGACAGAAGTGCTCGGGTAGCAGGTTGGTCGACCGGACCCTGAGGTCGGTCGGCCGAAGCATGTAACCTGGACTTCCAAACAGAGGCAGGGAGATGCTAGAGTAGCAAGTCGGTCGACCGGACCCTGAGGTCGATCGACCGGAGCCTGTTTCTAGCACTCCCATGCCAATCAAATGAATGCCAATCCCTTCCGAAATGCAATCGGTCGAGCAACGGCACTAAGGGTTTACGCCCATCGACTACCCGGCCATATACGCTCTTAAATGCACCACAAAAATCATGATCAAGGATCAAAGTTTGGATTTTTAAAGAATTGAACTCCAAACACTAAAAATTGGAATATTCACCAAATCAATCCAAACCAAGTGCAATTGCACAAGAATAAGTGTTAGGAATTCATACTTAACAATCGAAGATAAATATAGTTTAAGATGTGAGATAAAAATCTCACCTTTTTACAAAAACAATGAAGAAGGAGCTTGAAAGCAAAGGGAGAATCAACCACTCTTCAACACAACCCAAATGAGCTTGAATCTATGCTCAAAAAGTAGAACATTCCCAAAGTTAGGTTTAGGAATTTCTGAAATTGGTAAAAGAATGAGTTGGAGAAGAAGAAGAGAAGGCTTACCAAAGCTTCTTCTTTGAGTTTGGAGCTAGAACTTGGATTAGCAATGGAACTAGGGTTTAGGAATTTCCATTTCCAATCTTTTCCCCCATTATTCTCTTGAGCTTGAGAGAGTTAGGAAATGAGGAAAGAATGAAGAGAAGTGGAGAGGGGTTGGGTTGATATAACCAGAATTGGGCAAGTGGGCTGAACCAAACCCAAAGTCCAAAGTGAAAAAGTAGCAAAATTCTACTAACTCCAAACATATCGAAGCTTATACTCAAAAATGTCGCAAACGACATTTCGAACTCAATGGAAGTGGTCTCGAGTCCCAATTCGACCGTATGCAAAAAGTAGCTTTTCGGACTATAATCCGACGAACGATGTTATATTTAAATAAAATATTTAAATATAAAATCGATAAATATGCGGGTTGTTACAGGTACGGTTTGGAAAGTCAGGAAAGTTGGCCCCGAGATTTGTTGGACCACTAGATTTTAGAAAGGATTGGAAAACTTGCTTACAGAGTTGAGTTGCCGAGCAGTATGGCAGATGTCCATAATGCACTCCAAGTGTCTCATCTTCGCAAGTATGTGCATGATCCAGAGGCTACTATTCCTCAGATAGAGTTGGAGGACTTGGTAGGAGAGTCTGATTTGACTTTTATTAGTCCACTAGTTCGGGTTGTAGCGAGAGATGAGAAAAGATTGAGGACCAAGACAGTCAAGTTGGTGAAAGTTCGGTGGAACGGCAACGAGAAGGACTGTACTTGGGGGACAGAGGAAATGGGGTTATATTCCTTAGTATAAATCCCACCCTCCACCTTAATAAACTTTTACTCTCTCATTCATAACCCCTTAATATATTTCGGCCAGCAATTAAAAGCTCAAGGAAGAACAGAAAATTAAAGATAAAAGCTAAGGAATTAAAGCTAGGAATTATCTCATTCTCGAATTAAATAATCAAGGTGAATAATAGTGTAATCATCTCATTTTTGCTTGTTTTGGTTCGGTTATAGATAGTGATCGAAAGTATTTTGTTGTGTTGATCATGTTTGGATCTAATAATCATTGTTTAGATAGAATAATGATTTATGATGATTTATTGGAATTTTTAAGGAATCAAAATGATGGGTTTTAGAGTAAAAACCTTAGTAAACGACCTCCAAACAACTTGACTTTTGAATATGCTGTGTAAAACGTAATTTTGGTGATGGTTAATTTCATAATTTTCGGAGTTAATAGGAATATTTTATGAATTTCCTAAGGTGAAAAATGCATTTATTTCTGGTTTTAATTATTAAAAATAATAAAATAATGGATTTTGCCCTAAAATTTTTATATGATGAAGAAAATGTTATTTCAGATTTTTTTGTGAATTTTTTAGAATTTTCCTAAGTGATTTCGATTTATTACGAAATTTTCTAAGTTAAAAAGGCTTAATAATTATATTAAAATATTAATATAATTAATTATTTTCAAAATAATTTCAGAAATAATAATACTGATCGGTAGCAAATTTTCTGCAAAGAAGTGTCTTTAACCAGTAGAAATTTGACAAAGAATTGATAAAGTTTGTCCTTAACCAATAGAAATTAGACAAAGAGTAAGTGTGGCAGTTTTCCAGTTATTTACGACTCTGCCACTGAACCTTCCACCTTAGAACCTAAACCCTTTGTCATTATAACCTTCCGCATAGATAACCCTTCATCCTTAAACTTTCCGCAGCATTTCTGAAGCTTTCTGCAATCTTTTTGATAAACCTTTCGTCATTAAAACCTTCCGCATAGATAACCTTTCGTAGTTAAACCTTCCGCAGCATTTCTGGACCTTTCGGCAGCGTTTTTGGTAAACCTCCAGACCTTGCCGAAAGCAACCCTTCAGCCTTGCCGGAAGCTACCTTTTGGTAGCAGTTGTAAACTCTACGGAAGCTCTTATTCAGCAGCTTTTCTCATTATTGTTTGTAAAACTTCAAATAGGCATAACTTTCTAACCGTAAGCACATTTTTCTATTGTGACCGCTCTACGAAAAGGAAAATCATCATTTGAACACAGTGGAATAGGTTAGAGACCTTAATTCTATGCCTATAAAAATTTATGGCTAAAACAAAGTTTTATATTTCCGAAAGGGGTTGTTTTCTTTATTTTCGAATATGTTTGCATTGTTTTCTTTGCCTTTGAAGGAGTTACTTTCGAAGGGGTTGTAAAATTGATTTTTTACCAAGTTTTATATTTTTGAAAGGTTGAATTAAAAGTATTATAAGACAAGTGCCTAATGTTTTTAGGAGCTTTCGAAGGAGGTTACCCTATGAAGTCGAAAGCTAGGTTTCGAAGTTATCAAAAGGTTTTATGACCGAAATTCTATTTTTAAAGGAAAAATCATGGCTATATTAAAGGAGTTTTTATAATGGTTTGAGAAGAATCTATCTTTGATAAATTAAACCCACAGGGGTGGTATTACTATGTTTTACATTGTTTCTTCTAATATGGATATATTCACTTTAAAATGGACCCATAACTGTATTTTGGGGAAAAGGGATAGAAGAACCGGTTAGTTTAACCCAATATTGAATATAAAATTGAATAAACTCCTGAATGAGTTAAATATAAAGGAAAGATATTGGTAGGGTTAATAGGTTTCCAGTAAGCCTATGAAAACTGTATGATACTGGAAGGGGCCAATAGGTTAATAGTTAGCCCATGAAAACTATGTATGGATGGAAATGTCACATAGACAGGTTCATAGTTAGCCCATTAAAATTATGTGTAAATGAAGATGTCAAATAGATAGGTTCATAGTCAGCCCATGAAAACTATGTAATGAAGATGTCAGATGATAGGTTCATAGTTAGCCCATGAAAACTATGTAATTGGACAGTGAGTCCTTAATTGTTTAATCGGTTATTAGTTAGCCCATGAAAACTATTAGGTTAATAGTAATTCTAGAAGCTATTATTAAGACAGATAGTCAGAATGAATGGGGATGAGTAATCCAGATTTGATTTGCTTGTTTTACATATCATCATAATGTATTGAAATACTTTGTTTTTAACCATTGTGGATGCAGGAGCATAGAATATGGTTTTATAAAGATTTTAGGATACTAGTGAGGGGAAAACCCGTTCCGCGAAGGATAATAGTAATTCCTCTTTAGTCCTATCCGAAAACTTCATGAGACCAAGAGTATATTTTCCATTTCCAGCTTTATTCATTGACTCGATATATTCTAAGTTGTCTTTGAATATTCTGAATCTATGTTCTTTTTCTGCTTCATCTTTGTATACCGGTTTGTACTTAGCTATCCATTCCTCGAATCTTGTCAATAATGACAATTCTTCTTCATTGGATAATACACGAGATGCATTACATACATATGTTGAAATTGCAATCATATGGAAAAGAAAAAATAGAATTTGAGTCATTTTTTGGGGACGTGATTGAAGTTTTATGAGTGAAAGAAACTATTTGGCGTGTTAAAAGGATGAAAATTGGACGACTTATATAACATTTGATGCTAAATTAGCTCAGTATGTAATCTTCAGTTGATATTATTTTATTAAATGGTTTAAATATCGACCTTAAATACGTTAAATATCAGTTAAAATGGATGAATATTGTTTCCAAGATTATATGGATAATAATAGTCATGTAATAAAAACATGGATTTGCATTTGACATTCTACCGGGAAACTAAAATATTTTTCAATTTGGACAAATAAATGTCTATCCCTTTTTAATTAACTAGTAGGAAATAAAATAGTGGCAAATCCATTTCGATTAAATGAGTTCAGACATAGAATGGATTAGAGCGGTAGAATATGTGATCTGGAGATCAACTTCTATATTTTATTGTAATTTCGAAAAGTCCTAATTTTGTCGTAATATGGATTATTATGATGATGAAAGTATGCAAGGAAAAGTACCTCTTAATGTGGATGTTTGCATGGAAACCTTAATAATATTAGCTACTAAATTTAGACTGCGATGTAATTTCTTTTATAGAAAGTAATAATCAAATTTTGTAATTTCAGCGCATCAATTGAAAATGAAAATACCATTTATTACACTCTTAAATATACATTTATATGGTTTGCCAAAATTGTGCCAGTCCTAAATTGGTTTTAAAATTTCATTAATGTACCATATGGTAAATGCCTTGGTAGTGAGATTAAAAGTCAAGAACATAGATTAGAAGGGTAGAACACGTGATCTAGAGTTAATACTTCAATTATTTTTGGTAATGTTCAAAAGACATAATTCTATCGTAATATGGATTATGATGAAAGTATGCCAGCAAAAATGTCTAATAATGTGGATGTTTGTGATGAAATCATAATAATCTATTAAATAATAGTAAAACAGAAGAATTTAAGGCTCTCTAATTAATTTTAGGAATTCCCTCATCTCTCCTTAATTCTCTCTACAATTTATTGTTGTTATAATTGTTACCATGTTTCTATTGGTTCTTTCTTCTATCGTTAAAAACTAATACCAATTTTAACAATTATTTATAGATTTCTTCGAGTTTTTTCTGATATTTTACGGTTAAGTTTATATGTATTAAATTTAGTTAGCTGATCTTAAATTAAGCTTTTAAAACAAATACAATTAATGAATATTCATCAATTTTAAAAATGATAATTTAATATGTATACCGCATTCATATTGAAAAAATAATAAAATCAATTTTTCATTCAAGTCCAGATACTATAATTATACACAAACTATTACAACGTGATACTAATATTTTCTTCTACCTTTTAACATTTACAGGCCACCATTCAATAATTTTAACAAATGTTTACGGATTTCTCTTAATTTTCCTTATATTATTTTACATTCAAGTCCATATAATTGAATTTATTAATTGATCTTGAATTTTTTTTTAACTAAATCCAATTAACAAATATTTATTAATTGATCTAATAAATCATAAAAAGTGATAATTTAATGTGTATACCGTATTTGTACTGACATAAATGGTAAAACTATATTTCTATTAAAGTCTATATAATCTAATATTTTCAAAATTATGTACAAAATTGTCTTTGATACTTTTACATATTTTTACGTTTAAGTTAATAAAAAAATTTCCTTTCTAAAATTAGTTATTTAATACAAAGAATTTAATATATACATCATTTAACTTTAGTCAAATTATCAATATCTAAATGTCAATTTCATAATATATGTACATAAATATTTATTTATGATATTTTATAAAACTATTAATTTCAAAATTTATTAAGAATACTTGTTTTCATTTATTTGATTGATAAATGATGAATCCTAAAAAATAATAAATCGATATATATATATATAACATATTTTAATCAACAAAAATGATAATTTAATTAATTTTATTTAAATATAAAAATGTACGAATTTCATAACAAAAATACATAGTTATAAATATAGTAATTTCAATTTATAACTCATTTATCCTAACAAAATTCATCAAATATTGCATAATAAATTATATTATTCAAAAATAGCTATAATATTATTTTTCTACAACATACCATATGCAACGCATGGGTTACACACTAGTATTACAGATAACTAAATCCAGACTATAGTATGTATTTTTCTTTTTAAAAGTTAAGTTTTGTAATTTAAGCCCATAAATTAAAGATTAAAAATAAATAAGATACTAATAAATAAATTTGTGTGATATACTGAAATCGTGCAAACCTAATAAATAAATATATTTTGAACATAATAATAAGGGGCCCTAATTGGTTTTAATGTTTGATTAATAAAGAGTCTATTATTGCTTTCCAATTAATCTATAAGACGCAACTTTAATATAATAAGGACCTTTTAAACAACTCGAGAAAGTTGCGATTGGACCACGGTTAACCAGCAATCTTGGAGCGTCACGTTCGTAAAAATCGAATAACCTTACGAATGCGTGAACCAACATTCTAGCCTCAAAACTAAAAAAACCCTCTAAACCAACCTCTTTGAACCACACATTTTTCAAATTTGGGAAAAAAATATTATCGCATCACTTTTCATTTTTCACATACTCAGTTTAACAATAATTTCATAACCTTAGCCACCAAATTATTGTATTATCTTATCAATTTGTAACGATAAGTACGTTACTAGTGTACATTTCTCACCCCACTAGTTCTTCCCTAGCCAAAACTCAGTAGCCGACTCCGTCCCATATCCAATAACCGTGACCTCATGATCCAGGCTGGCTCTACAGAGCACCTGCCCAACAATCCCACCCAAGTAATGATGTAGCCCACCCGAGTCCACTGCAGCGGACATGGATTGGCTGGCCACGGCAGCCAATATGGCCTCTTCGTAGTTGGCCAGTAGTTTTACGAAGTTCGATATTTTTGCTGCAATGAACAGGTTGTGGTGCATGATTACTGAATTTTTACAAAGGGAAGGCGATCTTTGGATGTGATGCCCTCGTTTGTTATGACGTATTGGTAGGACGCTTTAGGGTTGCGGAGTCTATAGTAGCCGGATGGATCGTTTGGATGGATGCAGTTGAGGAGTTATTGCTCTAAGAGTGGGACTATTTTTTCCGAACGTAATTTATTCCTTTTATTACTGCCATGGCTGAATATATCCAACAACATTCTGCATTTTTTGGAAAGGATAATCTGTATGTTACTTGCATGTAAGTAAAATTTACTTATTAATTCTAGGTAGAGCAATTTCTTTTTTAACTGTGAGCAACATACCGATTTTTTTTTTGAAAACCCAAGAGAACCCGGCGGGCCGGTTAACACATGAGGAGAATATAGTAAAGTCGTCCGCTGATCCAAGCCCCCATACCCCTGGTAAATTTATATAGGATAGAGAAGCGCACGGCAGGAATTGAATCTGTGTCTTTTTACAAGAACCCAAGCCTCCTTTCCACTGCGCTGGACCCGCGGACGTAATATACCACTTTTTTTATGGTGTAAAGGACAATTTTTGCTTAGCCTATAATTAGAAAGTATATTATGATTCAAAAAAATTGCATTTTGCTTCATTACTTACTAATAATTAGCAAACTTGCCTATAATTTACAATTTAGAGTAGTTTATTGTTTCATTACGTGAGCAGCATGCAAATTATAGGAAAGCAATAATAGGCCACCTTGTTATAGGCTAAAACTATGCAAAATTCAAGTCTTTTTATGAAAAATCTAAAATATGTATATAAACTTTATATCTATTAAAATTTGCAAAAATTAAATAGTTGAATACTACTTTTAATCAAGGACATAAAAGGTTATTGAAATATTTATTACAAAATAAACTTAATTGGCATGTCTTTGAGAATTATATCGTTTTTCATTCTTAATGCAATGAACTGAATAGTAAAACTATATATCTCATGGGTTTCAATATTGCATGATAACATTAGTCCTGATCTTTTTTTTTTCCAAAATAAGATTGGTACCAAAATCTCAATCTAGAACATTATACGACTTGTTACTGGAGTTAGTGGTCTTGACCCATTACCCTTAGTCTTTGGATCTAATCTAACAATTCCCTGAAGTTTCTCTAATTAGTTTATTAATCAACATAATTCAGACTGAGCTACTTTTGTGGAGATGTGGTGTATTTATTTTCTGGTCATTTTGAGATTTTTAACCCCTCAAAATCAAACATAAATGCCAGTCGTGGACAATATACATTTGAACTATAAATTAATATTGTGGTTTAGATACGGTTATGAGTACCAGACCGATCCAAAGTTCAATTAGTTGATTTACTTGATACAAGCATCACCTCTACAAAAATTAGCCAAATTTCCGACACAGCTCATGCCCAACGATACCACTCACGTAATGCTGCAACCCGCTCGAGTCCACTGCAGCGGACACAGGTTGGTTGGCCACAGCAGCCAACATGGCCTCTTCGTCGTTGGCTGGCAACCTTACAAAGTTTGTTATTGTAGCTGCAGCAGATAGGTTTGTAGTGCACGATTCTTGAATTTTTATGAAGGGAAGGTTTTCTTCGGATGTGATGCCTCTGTTTGTCATGACGTATTGGTAGGACTCTTGCGCATCGCCGAGTCTGTAGCAGCCGGATGGGTCGTTTGGGTGGATGCAGGTTAGGAGCTGTTGCTTTGAGAGTGGGACTAGTTTTTTGTTTCAGATGTAGTTTATTCCTTCTATTGCTGCCACTGCTGAAAATATCCAGCAACATTCTGCATTTTTTTGGAAAAGATAATCTATATGTTACTTGGAAGTAAGTAAAATTTATTCATGGATTATAGTAATTAAGAGAATGTTCTTGTTTATACATAACAATTTTGTTTGTGGTATAAATAACAATGTTTACTTAGCCTATAATTAGAATGAATAAGCAAAATTTGCATTTTGCTTCACTATTTACTCACGGTTAGCAAATTTGCATATAATTTTTAATTTTGAGCACATTATTGTTTTATTGCGTGAGTAGCATGCAAATTATAGGAAACAATAATAGGCGATCATGTTATAGGCAAGCAATATGTAAAATTTAAGTTTTTTTTATCAAAACTCGTGAACATTCAACAAACTAAATTTTGTATAAAAAGTTACTAGTTGAATACTATTTTTAATCAAGAACATAAAAGGTTATTGAGATATTTATTACGAAATAAGCTTAGTTTGTATGTCTTTGAGAATTATATTGTTTTTTATTCTTAATGTAATGAACTGAATAATAAACTATATATCTCATGGTTTTCAACATTGCATAATAACATTAATCTTAATCTTTTTTTATTTCTATTTTTCAAAATAAGATTTGTACTTGAATCTCACTCTAGAACATTATACTACTCGTCGCTCGAGCTAGTGGTCCTTGACCCATTACTCTTAGTCTATGGATCACATCTGCAAAAATTGGCCAAACTCATTGTATCTTAATCAAAGAAAGTAATTAGTGAATTTTCAAGAATTGTATGTATACGTAATCCTAACTTTTTACTTAAATATTAATATGATACAATAAAAAGAAAATATTTAATTGAAACTCACGGGCTTATGGATGCCTTAGGAAACAAAAGCATCACGTCTGCACACATTCACACACACATATATAAAAACATTCAAACACATATACACACACATACACATACGCACGCGCCTGTGCACGTGCACACAGACACATACACAAAAGCACAAACACAAACACAAACACACACTTCAAGTTGATATTTCAAGTCTTACCACAAGGGTTTTGATTCTTAATCGAGGTAACCGCTCCCAGTTGATTCCAGTCCATTCTCGGAGGTACGTTCACATTGGATAAATCAAATCTCACATCATTAGTTTTAGGAAATGATGAATCCCTACGTTTATAGCCCCACCATAGAATTTGAATTCATCTTTAGTCCTATCGAAAAACTTTGTGAGACCAAGTGTATATTTTCCATTTCCAGCTTTATTCATTGACTCAATATATTCTACATTGTCTTTGAATATTCTGAAACGATGTTCTTTTTCGGCTTCATCTTTGTATACCGGTTTGTACTTAGCTATCCATTCCTCGAATCTTGTCGATAATGACAATTCTTCATCGTTGGTTAATACACGAGATGCATTACATACATATGTTGAAATTGCAATCGTATGGAAAAGAAAAATTAGAATATGAGTCATTTTTGATGACGTGGTTGAAGTTTTATGAGTGAAAGAAACTATTTGGTTTGTTAAAAAGATGAAAATTGCACGACTTATATAACATTTGATGCTAAATTAGCTCAGTTTGGACTCAGTATGTAATCTACAGTTGATACTATTTTAATAAATGGTTTAAATATGGACCTTAAATGCGTTAAATATCTGTTAAAATGGATCAATATTGTTTCCAAGAATATATGGATAATAATAGCCGTGTAATAAAAATATGGATTTGCATTTGACATTCTACGGGAAAATTGAAACATTTTTCAATTTGGACTAATAAAGTTCTATCCCTTTTTAATTAACTAGTTAACTAGTAGGAAATAAAATAGTGGCAATTCCATTTCGATTTAATGAGTTCAGACATAGAATGGATTAGAGCGGTAGAATATGTGATCTGGAGATCAACTTCTATATTTTGTTGTAATTTCGAAAAGTCCTAATTTTGCAGTAAAATGGATTATTATGATGATGAAAGTATGCAAGGAAAAATACCTCTTAATGTGGATGTTTGCATGGAAACCGTAATAATATTAGCTACTAAATTTAGACTACGATGTAATTTCTTTTATAGAAAGTAATAATCAAATTTTGTAATTTCAGCGCATCAATTAAAAATGAAAATACCATTTATTAGACTCTTAAATATACATTTATAGGGTTTGCCAAAATTGTGTCAGTCCTAAATTGGTTTTAAAATTTCGTTAATGTACCATATGGTAAATGCCTTATTAGTGAGATTAAAAGTCAAGAAGGTAGATTAGAAGGGCACATGATCTAGAGTTAAAACTTCAATTATTTTTGGTAATGTTCAAAAGACTTAATTCTATCGTAATATGGATTATGACAAAAGTATGCCAGCAAAAATATCTATTAATGTGGATGTTTGTGAGGAAATCAAAATAATCTATTAACTAATAGTAAAGCAGAAGAATGTAAAGCTCTCTCTAGTTAATTTTAGGAATTCCCTCATCTCTCCTTAATTCTCTCCACAATTTATTGTTGTTATAATTGTTACAATGTTTCTATTGGCTCTCTCTTCTATCATTAAAATCTAATACTAATTTTAACAATTATTTATAGATTTCTTCGAGTTTTTTCTGTTATTTTACGTTTAAGTTTTTATATATTAAATTTAGTTAGCTAATCTTAAAAAAAGCTTTTAAAACAAATACAATTAACGAATATTCATTAATTTTAAAAATGACAATTCAATATGTATACCACATTCATATTGACAAAAATAATAAAATCAATTATTCATTCAAGTCCAGATACTATAATTATATATAAACTATTACAATTTTGTACTAATATTTTTTTCTATCATTTCGCATTTACAGGCCACCATTCAATAATTTTAACAATTGTTTACGTATTTCACTTAAGTTTCCTTATATTATTTTACATTCAAGCCCATATATTTGAATTTATTAATTGATCTTGAATTTAATTTTTTTTAAGTAAATCCAATTAACAAATATTTATTAATGGATCTAATAAATCATAACAAGTGATAATTTAATGTGTATACCGTATTTGTACCGACATAAATGGTAAAACTATATTTTCATTAAAGTCTATATAATTTAATATTTTCAAAATTATATACAAAATTGTCTTTGATACTTTTACATTTTTCTACGTTTAAGTTAAAAAAAAATTCCTTTCTAAAATTAGTTATTTAATACAAAGAATTTAATATATACATCATTTAACTTTAGTCAAATTATGAAAATCTAAATGTCAATTTCATAATATTTGTACATAAATATTTATTTATGAAATTTTATAAAAATATTAATTTCAAAATTTATTAAAAATACTTATTTTCATTTATTTGGTTGATAAATAATGAATCCTAAAAAATAATAAATCGATATATAACTCATTTTAATCAACAAAATTGAAGATTTAATTAATTTTTATTTAAATATAAAAACATACAATTTCATAACAATAATACACAGTTGTAAATATTCTAATTTCAATTTATAACTCATTTATCCTAAAAAAATTCATCAAATATAGTATAATAAATTATATTCTTCAAAAATTGCTATAATATTATTTTTCTACAACATACCGTATGCAACGCACGGGTTACACACTAGTATTACAGATAACTAAATCCAGACTATAGTATGTATTTTTCCTTTTAAAAGTTAAGTTTTGTAATTTAAGCCCATCAATTAAAGATTAAAAATAAATAAGATACTAATAAATAAATTTGTGTGATTTGCTGAAATCGTGCAAACCTAATAAATAAATTTATTTTGAACGTAGTAATAAGGGGCCCTGATTGGTTTTATTGTTTGATTAATAAAGAGTCTACTATTGCTTTCCAATTAATCTATAAGACGCAACTTCAATATAATAAGGACCGTTTAAAAAACTCGAGAAAGCTGCGATAGGACCACGGTTAACCTGCTATCTTGGAGCGTCACGTTCCTAAAAATCGAATAACCTTACGAATGCATGAACCAACATTCTAGCCTCAAAACCTTTAAAAAAGCCCTCTAAATCAACCTCTTTGAACCACACATTTTTCAAATTTGGGAAAAAAATACTATCACATCACTTTTCATTTTTCACATACTCAGTTTAACAATAATTTCATAACCATAGCCACCAAATTATTTTATTATCTTATCAATTTGTAACGATAAGTACGTTACTAGTGTACATTTAATTAAGCATTATTAAACGGAACTTATTTTACCTTAAAACTTTAGGAAATTTACAAATTGATGCAGGGAAATTGTTATAGAATTTTTTAAATTAATATTAATTATTGTATTGAATAATAATCGTTTTTAAAATTCAATATACTAATAGTTCGTTAAAATTTTACATCAACTGAAATGATTTTAAATTTTAATTAAAAATATAAAAATTAACGATTAACGTAGTTCTTAAGATTTAACAGGTTAAACCACTGTAACATTTAACCTCACATCAATATGGTTCGGTTGACGGATCGGTCTTCGAAACTATGGTAATAAGTTTGCAAGACAAAACAAATCAAAACAAAATAAAAAATTAAAAACAAAAAAAATTAGAAAAACCAAATACTTAGACAGCAAATTATTATTTTAAATTTTTTTCCAACTAGATAAAAAAGAGCGAAAAATTAAATACATCTAAATTTTCATTTACTGTTGTGACAAAAGCAATCTATCAAATAGTTGGATACATAACCTCCATGGAAATCCCACAAGTACGCTCAGCAGCACTAGAATTTCTCTTAATCCTTGCTAACCCACCTTCAGCCCAGTCCTTACCCTATGAGTTCTTCCCTAGCCAAAACTTGGTACCCGACTCCGTCCCATATCCAATAACCTTGAACTCATGATCAAGGCTGGCTTCACACAGCTCCTGCCCAAAAATCCCACCCACGTAATGCTGCAGCCCACCCGAGTCTACTACAGCGGACATGGGTTGGTTGGCCACGGCAACTAACATGGCCTCTTCGTCGTTGGCCGGTAGTTTTACGAAGTTCGATATTTTTGCTGCAATGAACAAGTTGTGGTGCATGATTATTGAATTTTTATGATAGGAATGTGGTTTTCGGATGTGATGCCTCCGTTTGTTATGACGTATTGGTAGGACGCTTTAGCATCACGAAGTCTATAGTAGCCAGATAGATCGTTTGGATGGATGCAGTTGTGGAGTTGTTGCTTTGAGAGTGGGACTAGTTTTTTTTTCGGATGTAATTTTTTCCTTCTATTGCTGCCACGGATGAATATATACAATAACATTCTGCATTTTTTAGAAAGGATAATCTATATGTTACTTGCATGTAAGTAAAATTTACTTATGGATTAAGAGCAATTTCTTTTTTAACTGTGAGCAACATACCAATTTTCTTTTTTTAAAACCCAGGAGAACCCGGCGGGCCAGTAAACTACTCAGGAGGGTATAGTAAAGCCGTCCGCTGATCCAAGCCCACATACCCCTGGTAAATTTATATAGGATGAGGAAGCACATGGTAGGAATCGAACCTGTGCCTTTTTACCAGAACCCAAGCCTTCTTTCCACTGCGTCGCACCCGCGGACGCAACATACCACTTTGTTTGTGGTGTAAATGACAATTTTTGCTTAGCTTTTAATTAGAAAGTATATTATGATTCAAAAAAATTGCATTTTGCTTCATTACTTACTTACAATTAGCAAATTTGCCTATATTTTTAAATTCAGAGTACTTTATTATTTTAATACGTGAGCAGCATGCAAATTATAGGAAAGTAATAATAGGCAATCTTGTTATAGGTAAAAACTATGCAAAATTCAAGTTTACTAATGAAAAATCTAAAATCTATATATAAAGTTTATATCTTCTTAAAATTTCCAAAAATTTAATAGTTGAATACTACTTTTAATCTAGGACATAAAAGGTTATTGAAATATTTTTTATGAAATAAACTTAAATTGTATGTCTTTGAGAATTATATTGTTTTTCATTCTTAATGCAATAAACTGAATAGTAAAACTATATATCTCATGGGTTTCAATATTGCATGATAACATTAGTCTTGATCTCTTTTTTTTTCAAAATAAGATTGATACCTAAATCTCAATCTAGAACATTATACTATTCGTCACTGAAGTTAGTGGTCTTGACCCATTACTCTTAGTCTTTGGATCCAATCTAACAATTCACTGAAGTTTCTCTAATTAGTTTATTTAATCAACATAATTCAGACAGAGCTACTTTTGTGGAGATGTGGTGTATTTATTTTCTGGTCATTTTGATATTTCTAACCACTCAAAATCACACGTAAATGCCAGTCGTGGATAATATACATTTGAACTATTAATTAATTAATATTGTGGTTTAGATAGGGTTATGAGTACCAGACCGATCTAAAGTTCAAGTAGTTGATTTACCTGATACAAGCATCACATCTAGAAAAATTAGCCAAATTTCCGGTGGCTAGCGGCCGTCACTAGTCGTCGGAAATGCCATCGGAATACGGATCACGACTTGCGTCTGTTTCCGATGGCCCCATGGGATCATAGCTACGGTGTCCGAAGGATGTTACGACGGCTATTCCGATGAATATTCTGACGGCTCCGACGAAGGTATTTTTCCACTAAGCCTTCGCGAATCCGTCACCCGACGTCGAAATCCGTAGCCCGATGTCGTAATATGTGGCCAGTAGTAAGCCGCCGAAAGCCGTCGCTTTCCATCAGATTTCTTGACCCGTAGGCCGTCGATAATCTGGGTGATTTTTTTCTTTTGCGTGCTGCAGTTCCATACCACAATCAATATATAACTCAGCAAAATCAATATATAAGCCTCATATATAAACTGAAATCAATATCAATATTAACATCAATATAAAATAAAACTCAAACATCATAATATCACACGCAAACATATTAACGTCCAACATCAAACTCCAATATTTACAAAACAAACCTTCCATCGTCATTTTCACCCATCCAGCTTCAATATTTACATCCAATATTTACATCCAATGTCAAACTCCACATATCAACTCCCCAAATCAACCACCAAATCAATGTCAAACACCACAAACACCACATGTCCTTAAATTAACCTCACCATCACTAAATGTTAATATATACACAAAACTACATCCAACACCACATGTTCATAAAAAAATTGCAAATTGTACCTCAAGACTCATCATCGGTTCCGGAACCACCGAACGAAGGGAATGCACCATGATACTCCACATACTCGGCCAAACGCTGGTTGAGCCGCTCCATTTGCACTGCTTGGAGGTGGTCCTGCTCCAGCAGCTGGACAATCTGCTGTCTAAGCTCATTAATCTCCACAATGTCCTAAGCCTTTTGGTAAGCCCTTTGTGCTATCCGAACCTACAGAACAAGTAGAAATATGTTTAAGTTATTATGTAACTTTTATAAAAATTAAGCAAATTTTACAACGTAGTTAATTCTTATAAATTACTGATTGATTGCCATGGTCGTAGTACCTGTTTCTCTAGGTCGGGTCTATAACTGAGTCAAAGATCGCATCTTCCTCGTTAGTGGTCAACTGCTCCCGTCCGGAATGCTCAAGCATCTGCGCACGTGCCTACATAAATTTTTCCTGCAATGAAAAATTAAATACAAATAAATATTACATGACATTATTATAATATTTTACAATTAATTAAGTAAAATGATCATTATTAATAACTTATAACTGAAAATATACTTAATTGTGCGGCATACGCTCTATCATCCTCATGCCAGGCATAAGACACCATTCCCTCATCATCTGTCTGCCTAATGATATGTGTATGCTCAAACACGTCCATATACGAGACCGTACCCTTCGCGCTCTTTCTTGTAATAATTGGTGTATATTATTGTTGTTTATATAAATTTATACTAAAAATGTTATAACTATTCATAATTCCAATTAATAAATTTATCAAGTCCTCATGATGGTGCTGGAATAATTTTGAGCAACCGCGGTATGCGGTAGGATTTTTCTCCATGTTCACAGAGTTCATATCCGACTCCGTCTACGAATTAAAAATTAAGATTATATTTTACAGGTATTAATTATGTATTCTGTACTGAATAAATTAAGGTGATATCTTATTACTCTTATCTTGAACTAGTCGCTACCCCACCATGCGACCCAATCATCACAAACGCTGGCACCGATCCACTGTGGCTTCTTCTCGGTTTTTCTTATGCTAGACATCGTATCCCTATAATTCTTTGCCACGTTTGAGTTCCAATGGCGCTGGCAAAGGGACACATCCTTCTCTTGCAAGTCAACTACAACCTGTATATATGTTGAATAGTGGACATAAGTTTTTTTAGCATTTAAACATGTATTTATTTTTTGATACAGCAAACCAAAAGCGAACATAAGTTTTTTCACATCATAATGATTTTCGCACATTAAATTATCGTGTGGCATATGCCGTTTTGCAGCTTGTACTATAGCTGTAAACCTGGCTTCTGTAAAGTTATCTTCAACCATATCTTCTATGAGTTTCGTCGGAACAAGTTCATTATCCACCTCGTCCTCCAAATGTACGGGATTAGGTGATATATGTTCTCCATGACGATCCCACACCAAATAATTCGGCATGAAACCATATTGGCGCAAATGAACTTTTACAATATCCGGTATCAAATACTTCAATAGTTTACACCTACTACATGGACAACAAATTTCTTCATCGTTTTCATTATTACGTAAAGCGAATTCAATAAAGACATGTACACCATTTTGAAAATGTACACGTATAGAACCTTTTATTTCTCTTCTTTGTTGGTACATCCAGCTCCGATCGATAAAATAATTGACCATTTCCCCTACTTTAAAACATAAAAGCGCATTTATCATTTACGTCTTGACATTTTATTTTTCAAATAAATCATATATTAAAATTTCGCAAATATATAATATTATTCTATTTAATATTATTTTCAAATTGATTTACACAAATTATTATTTGAATATAGTCTACAATTTTTAAGTTATTGTTTTACGCTTTGATGGTTGATCATTCTACTTCCCATTACAAATACAGTAGTAATTATGTTTTGCAAATTATTTTATTTTAAACGATTCAACAAAATTTCGGCAGCACTTCCCCTTTGTTCCCTGTATCGTACACTTATGTGTTACGCATGGAACATAAAGAAAGTGTTGTCGAAATTTTGTGAACCGTTTAAAATAAAATGATTTGCAAAATATAATTATTACTGTGTTTGTAACTCGTCCAATACAGGAACAAATCCGAAAAATGTTGTATCGGATAAATAAAAATGTCTGTTCTGTGATAAAAACGAATATCCATACAATGATCATATACAATATTTGTCAGACGGGGCCAAAAACTCTCTAAGGGATTTACAAAAGTAAAATGTATTATACAACAATTTTTACAATAATTAATTTACATTCTAAAAAATGCATACCCTAAATCATCATTTTCGTCATTTTGAAAACAAATACATCAAATTTTGAGCATCGACTCTACTTAATCCAAAGTAGCCCTAACGTGCGTATGCAGTAATTAATCGACGCATATACACGGATTAACGCACATATACACTAAACAAATTTTCTCTCTCAACATTTCAGTAATTAACAATTGTAATAATAACCTAATTAGCATTCAATGGGGTATACCAAACAATCAATGGGGTATTATACAACTATAATAACAAAATAAACCTAATTTAACAAATCAAACTTAAATATAGGGTTTAGGAATTTAACCTTCTTACCAAGCAATATGCGATGGAGCTAGCTAAAAATCGAAGAATCCGAGGTGCTGGAGGCGTGGAAGGCCGTCGACGGCATGTAGGAGGTGCTGGAGGAGGGTTTGGAGGAGTGGAGGCAAGATTTGGGGAAGAAGGAGAATGAATGGAACTGTCAGCCTGTTTTCAGGTATTCGTGATTTTTCGACGGCTTCGGACGGCCGCCAACGGCAACATTATCGACGGCTTCCAACGGCTATCGACAGCTATATTATTTTAATTTTAATTATGCCATGCAAATTGCTAGTCGTCGCTAATTAGACGATAAGCCATCGGCGGCCGTTGGAAATGGTTGTCGCTTTTTACTGTTCTTCTAGTAGTGAACGTGTTTGCGCTGGTTATAGTAGTGTAAATGTAAATGGTCTATGAAATTGCTAAGAAGTATGCGGAGAAGTATCACGGAGAAGGTATACTAAATGTCAGACGTTCTATTTTTTTTAAAAGAAGGGTACTTTATAGATAATTAAAATCATATATGTCCATGATATGCCTCATTAAAACCTAACAATCCCCCTAACTTAAATGGGTGCCTTACGAGGAAAAAGAGTACAAATCATGTCTATATATTAACAATATAACAATACAAATGTCAAAACCCAATTTGGATAATAGATGGAGGAGTAAAAACAAGAAAACCACGCACTGAAAACCATCCATATATGCAACTAGGGCAAGAAAAAGCAAAACAAAAATACAACAAAAGATACAAAATAAAAAAAAACAAAACATGGACACTTGTGGTTCCAACCCATACACGAAACAACAAGCAGGATCACCGAGAAAGCACGCGAGAAAACAAATACGTAGAAGGTAGTAGACGAGATATCAAAATATCTCAGATCTAAATGAACTCAGACAGGCATTAAAAATGGCGGCCAATGTAATCAAGATGGCAAATTCTCTATCAACAAACGCCGCTGAAAATCCACAAGCGATCAAAATCGAACTCAAGGAGGGTGGATCTCTAAGTTCGGGTCGATTCTGATCTCAAAATCAGACAAGATAAGTATCAACTCTCTCAAAATCTTCTTCAAATCCACTGATTTTTCCAATAAATGTTTGCGATCTTGTGTAATGAGAATATTTCTAACGTTAGCTGGCATTTCAACTCATTTGAATATTCTCGAGTTCCGCTCACACCATATATGCCATATCATCATAGTAAATGAAATGTTCATAATATGGTAATATAGCCTATTACTGAGTTGAATTTGACATTTAGTTTCTAGAATTTTATTGATATCGTAGGAATTGTCGATGCTAATTTTGAGTTTATGCATAATATCTTCTATAATTTGTCTGCAGTACGAGCAATTGAAAAATAATTGGTTTGTCTGGAGTACAAGCAATTGAAAAATAAGTGGTTTCTATCCTCGTTATGATTTGAACAAAGAACACAAACTTGATTGATATTGCTATTTCCACCTGCTGACTCTATCTTTTGTGTTCAATCGATTTAAAATAGTCAGTAATGAACATATCGACATTTTGGGAGCATATTTATTATCCCATATGATTTTTGACCATCGAACTTTATTATGTTTGATTCTAATCTGGTCTTAGGCTGAGTTGATATTGAATTTACCATTGTTGCTTGGCATCCACCACCAGAAATCATGCTGTTTCTGATTATCAACCTTGATATTATGCACTGTGTCATGGTATTGAATAGGAATATATTCAAGATGATTTTTCCACACATTATCAGTAATAAGAGATGATACATTTTGTTGTTTATTGAATAAAATAGATAACTAGTCTGCATAGAGTTTAGTAAATGTCATAATTAATTTCTATAATCATTTGGATGTACTTTAAATCATGATTAGCACGTAAAATGAAGGTTACACAAAAGAAGTCGGTCCAATAAACTTATATTTGTACAATATGTTAATGTATTAAATTACGTTATCATTTTTAGCAGAACCATTCCATTAAATATGTGTGCGTAGAACATGTTTGCACTAGTTATTATAGTAGTGTAAATGAAAATAGTCTCTCAAATTGCTGAGAGGTATGCTTAGAAGAATTGTAGAGAAGGCATACTAAATGTTAGATATTCTATTTTTTACAGAATAAAATAGATAGAATAGATAAAACGGATAACTAGCCCGCATAAAGTTTAGTAAACCTAATGGGAATGAAATTTAATATTAGGATTAGGTTAAAAATGAAGCTTACAATTAATATGCGAGGCATCGAATAGCATAATTAGGGTCTAGTTTGAAATAAGAAGGCAAAGGAACATGCAGTGATTTTTATTAACAATTAATGTTTATAAGAGAAAGTAACAAATTATTAATTTGGTAAATTATATTTTGTTCCAATATATTAAGTGGATATTTTTATGAAACTTTTGATAAGAATTTGAGATAAGAGTTGTAGAAATAAAGAGAAAGACTTGTCTCATTATCTATTTTATATCTAAAAAATAGGTAATAAAATAGATAATTAGCATGCTTAGGGTTTAGATAGAAATGAAAGGGAAAACAACTGGAGCAATATTAATTAGCAAGATTAGGTTAAAATGAAATTTGGAAGTTACAGAGAGGCATTGAATAACATAACTACGGGCTAGTTTGAAATGAATGAGAAAAGAAACAGGCATATGTTATTTTTATTAATATGACGAACAACCAATTTGGTAAATTATAATTTATTTATATGGCTTTATTTTTTTTAAATGTATGAGAGATAAAGAATTTGAAATGGGAGTTAATATAATTAGTAAAGAGAAAGATTTGTCTCATATTCTCTTTTATTCATATATGTTTATACATAATAGAATTAATTAATCAATGGATTTATAATAAATACAAATACAAGGAATATGGATTGGTCATTTAGAATAGAATTAATTAATCAATGGATTTATAATATATGGATTGGTCATTTAGTATGAATTGACATTCAATCAAACAAGGAAAGTTGGACGTTCCAATAAGAATTATCAGATACCTTTTCAGTTTCTCTCATCGACTATTATTCGCACCACCGTTTAATTACTCCCATTGTAAATTAATTATACTCTTATCGTTTCTTTTCTTTTTTTATTAGTTATACATCCACTAATTTATTCATTAACAGTTTGAAAATATGAAAATGAAATGGTAAATAAGTTGCAGGTAATGCTTCATTTAAACCTGATTATTAAACCACTTTCACTTCTCCGATAGTATAGTAATTAATAATTGACTAAATGTTCTAAATTGGACGTAAATCTTATAAATCTATATATTTCTATACCACTGGAACTAAAAGAAAATTTATTTTTGCTATTATGAAAAATTTTGGACCTAAATTGTTATAAAAAATTCGAAATGTCAATTATAACCAAGAAAATAAACTTCTTTATCCAAATTGATTTTCAAAAGTTTAATTATGCCAAAATGTAAGTTATTTTTAGGTAGATACTTTTATTTATCCAAATTAATTTTCCGGCTTCTAAAAAACAAAAATAAAAAAAGCTATTTACTTGATGCAATACAAAGAACCCCAAGTCGGATTGATTTTAAATTGTGGTGGTTGACACTGTTTGTGAAGAAACTGAACATATATTGTAATCATAATATTTCATATGCTAGTTAATCCAAGGTAATAAATGTACAATGTATTCTTCTCTTTACATAATTCAAAGAAAGATGTTTTATTATTTTAATCCAACAAATTGAGAGCAATCAGGCATAACAGTAAATTCATGGTAATACAAGTAAATTTTTACGTGGATTTCCCTCCTAAGTATTCTAAGTTGATAAATAATAAATGGATGAACTCTCTATTTGAAATACAATGTCTTAAGAATATTTGAATAGTAAGATAATTTCCTAAAATCATAATATTTTTGATATAACATTTTGTTAAATAACCAAACTGTATTATAATCATTTCCCGTTTACATTGCCAAAACTGGACAGTAAATTACCATGGGTTTTGCATAAGTTTCGATTGATGCATTTATATATAGAATAAATGTTAACCATTGTTATTTGAAAAAAGTTCTTATTGTTAAATATACTTGTGATATTAGAAAGATATTGTTTCCCCTTATTTTCTAATATATTGTCTAAAGTGCACATTTATAGCATATGACTAACTAAACAAGTCTCCAATATAGTAACCTTGTATCATACCATTGACGGATCTAATTCAGAAAAACGAAATATACCAACGTATATAGACTAAAACACTGACAGTGAATTAGTAGTGTACATGACGCAAATTATCTTCCCTTTAAATCTTTAATAATAGTTATAATATCTTTGTTGTCGCACTTTTTTGTTGTAGACTTGAACTTCCCAAAATGCCCTTTAAACTTTTTTGAATCCATATATTAACTGAATACATAAACTGATCAATTTCCATACCTATTTTTGTGCTAAAATTGAATATATCCATATTACCCGAGTAAATAATCCATTTAACATGCATTAATTGCACATAAATTGATCAATTTCCATGCTTGTTTTTGTGCTAAGATTGAATATACTCATATTACCTACGTAAATAATCCATTCAATATGCATTAATTGTACATAAATTAATCAATTTCCATGCCTGTTTTTGTGCTAAGATTGAATATATCCATATTTTATGAGTAAATAATCCATTCAACGCGCATTAATTGCATGTACGAATTGGTCTTACCCTTTGGAAATAACCACACAACTCTACGATTAAATATATCCATGCATATATTAACTAAGTAAATAAGCAAACCAATTTCTATGCATATTTTAAAGCTACGATTGAATATGTCCACATAATAATATTAACTTTAATAATATATTACCTAACGGACTAAATATATATTAAATTCTTGAGTCGGTCTATCTCCTAAACTACTGCACTTTCCTCCCTATAATTATAGAACCATATTTTCTCCTTTCCACACAAAAACCATATTTAAATATTCTTCAGTTCTTCAGACTAAAGTGGTGTGAGAAAGCTTTGCAATCGTACTATATCATTAAAATATTCTTCACTTCTCCAGACTAAAGTGTCGTGAGAAAGCTTCTCAGGTACATAAACTGCTATGTCTTACAACTATAGCCTGTACCCATATATTATATAATACATCATGTTATATATTATTAACGCGATGAATCGAAATCAAATATCTAATCTGTATGAGTACGTAT
Organism: Allium fistulosum; assembly: GCA_030737815.1. Classification (NCBI taxonomy): domain Eukaryota; kingdom Viridiplantae; phylum Streptophyta; class Magnoliopsida; order Asparagales; family Amaryllidaceae; genus Allium; species Allium fistulosum. Next base: position 124,655,415 of record CM060906.1, read on the forward strand.
CTTGATTTATATTTTGATTTGGTTTATACTTCTTTGCTGACTTTATACTACAAATAATAACCTTAATTGTTGCAATTCTTAAAGTACTTCAAGTGTATGGTTTGTAAACTATTGTAGCAGTGTTGTTTTTCTAATCAACAACAAATTGTTGCTTAATAATTTTTTGCCAACTAATCCCCTAATAAATATGCTTTACAATCCTTTTCTAATTCGTTAGATTTCACAATGTCAAATTATTGTTCAACTTGGTGATAAAATTTAATTTGTAACAATTGTCAAAGCTTCTGATTTCCTGGAAAAGAACACATAGTGTTTTGTTTGCAATTTTGTATCATTTTATTGCGTGAATTACTAAATTTAACATCTTTCGTCTACTGTACCATCGCTAATCAAGTTTAAAGGACATTAATTATATAAGTCCGTACAGTTTAAAGGACGCTAATTATATTCATGTTCTACTCAGGTATCAAAATTATGTATATCTGCAACCGTATATAATATATTTTTAATACATTTGGTAAGTTATTTTTGAAGCCCCAATACCAAATCATGCAATTGCCAGTATTAGCATGTACGCATATATTAATCATTTTATGCCAACTAATCCCCTATAAATATATCCTGTACCAATATATTAATCGTTAGATTCCACAATGTTAAATTATTGCTCAACTTGGTGCTAAAATTTAATTTCTAATAATGAATGGATAATGGAATGGTGTCAGACTTATATGCCATGAATTTTACAAAAACCTTATAGACGCAGAGATTGCCACTGGGTAATTTGCCGGATATCAGGTTTTCTTACCAAGAATATCTATGAAACCTTCCGAAGATATCCATTTTCCATTCTCATTATTGCGCAAACAATTTCCTATAAGGTTGAGTTTTGCCCTCACTGTCAACAAAGCACAAGGACAAACAATCCCAAATATAGGAATTTACTTGCCTTAACACTTTGGTCATGATCAACTTTATGTTGCGTTATCAAGAGCGGTTTCAACGAGTAACAAAAAGTTTTGATAAAAGATGGCTATATCCATGGAAAATCGGAAACTTATACTAAAAATGTTGTTTATAGAGATGTACTTATATCTACTAAGAGACAAAATAGTTGAATATAATTTTATTAGCATTACTTTTGAATTTGTTTATACTGTTTAGTTTTTCTACTTCTTTTTCTTGGAGTGACAATTTATAAATTATGCAACATTTGTACAAATAATTTTTCCTTGTATATTTAAAATACACAATGTTTGTAGAAAAAAATTTCACGCGCGAAGTGTGTGTTGTTCTCACGGGCGAGGCACGTACCGTTATGCTCATATACTAGAAACGAGTTCCCTACCGAATTTTCAATTGAATTACATATGTTAATAAATATATGCATTGATATCTCCCAAATCAAAGGAAAATTACAAATCAAGATTAACGTGTAGACTTTATACCAGTAAATGATTCCAAAGCCCATGCAATATAAACAAGGTAATAAATTTGTTTTTCTTGTATTATGAACTTAAATATACGCAATGTATGTACGTTTAGACACCAAATTAAATATAACATTTAATTATCCATTAATTATATTAAACATACCTTGATAGTCCTAGCATTTCAAATTCAAACAAAGTGGAAATTAGGCAAGTCTCCGATCAGATGCGTGCTAATTAATGACATATACATCTATGTCATTTCAATTACTTTCTCACTATATGATTCATCAATAAGATCATAGCTAGAACAATATCATTCAACAACAAAAATAACCAAACAAAACTAAAAACTAATGGAGGCTACAAGCATTTCTGAATCAACAAATCATAAAAGAACATTCACGTAGAATTCTGAAAGAAAAAAGATTACTGAAGTCAGAATTGAGTTATCGAGTAAAAGAGCTTGAGAAAAAAGAAAGGAACTTGATCGTCGGGCTACTCTTAATGAGATTGATCGTAGAACATTTAAAGAGGAGATAAAAAATGTATTATTGGGTCTACTTGGTTTTTAAAATGAAATAATGATTTGGTATTATTGCGTCTTCCTCACTCTATGTAATATTTATTTTTACGCAGCACGAATTGAAAAACAATCCACTTCGAAGAGCAATCGGAGAGCGAGAAAAAGCCGTCAAACAGGTCTTGTTGCTTTTAAACAAACAAGAGGTATGTTATACAATTATATATATATACCTATGTGTAGGATTATTATTTTTCCTCTTGTAACTAATTGTGTGTATAGAGGAAGAGGAAAAAAGGTTTTCTTACAAAATTTTCTGCTTGGAATAACAACTTAATCAAAAGCATAGAAAAATAATTATAGATTCACCAGATTCGAAGAAAAATTTTGATTAATCATATAGGAGGGGAAGAAGATGCAGTTCTAAAGGTGAGAGTCAATGAAATGAATGAAGAATTGGAAGAAAAAATGGAGAAAATGAAGTCTCTTAAAGAATTAAACAAAACGTAAGTTGTGAAAGAACGCACAATTAACAATGACTTACAATATGCTCGGAAGGAGATTATCATGGTAAAAAGTTTGTATTTATATGTTTACTCAATCTTCGATGTTGGTCTTTTACTTTTCATTATAAACTGATTTAGGAGTTGAAGAAAATTCCAAGAAACTCACACACTCATGTAGGAGTTCAAATAATCAGGGAAGTGGATGTTGAACCATTTATTCTAGCTTACAAGAATAAATTTCCAACTGAAGTGGCACACATTAAAGCAATAGAATATCATACAACATATCTAGTAGAGCTTACAAACACAGAATGTATCCTTTCAAAATGATCGTAGTCAATGGGAAACACACTCTTGGTGCATTTTGAAGCCTAGTGTAGAATAATTTTTTGGTCGAAACAATGAATACGAAACTTTTTTGAATCTAATTCAATGCTAGATTGAGAACTATGGAACCATGATACATGGTTTTTTTTAAGACTGAAGTAGAATAATTTTCAAGAGAACTATGGAACCATGATATGAATGTGCGTTTTGGATAGGTGTAATAATACAACTATCTCTGGATTAACATCTAGAAAGTTTACCTTATATAGTGTATCACTGTGAATTTACCGGGAAGACAATGATGTCGCAATTGTTGGAAAATTACTACACTAGGCTTCAAAATGCACCAAAAGTGCATGTGTATGTTTCCCATTGATTGTGATCATTTTCAAAGGATATGTTCTGTGTTTCTATGGTCTACTAGATATGCTGTACGATGTTCTATTGCTTTGACGTGTGCCACTTCAACTAGAAAATTTATTCTTGTATGCTACAATAAATGGTTCAACATCCACTCCCTCGATTATTTTAACTCCCACATGAGTGCACGAGTTTCTTGGAATTTTCTTCAACTCCTAAATTAGTTTATAAAGAAAAGTAGAAGAACAACAACAAAGTTTGAGTAAACGTATAGATACAAACTTTTTACCATGATAATCTCCTTCCAAGCATCTTGTAACTCATCGTTAATTGTGCGTTCTTTAACAACTTATGTTTGGTTTAATTCTTTAAGATACTTCATCTCTAATTTTTCTTCCAATTCTTCATTCATTTCATTGACTCTCTCCTTTAAAGCTGCGTCTTCTTCCCCTTCCATATGCTTAATCAGAATGTTTCTTCGAATCTGCTAAATCTTTAATTCCTTTTTATTGCTTTTGATCAAGCTGTTTTTCCATGCAGAATATTTTGGAAAAAGCCTTTTTTTCTCCGCCTGTATAAACACAATTAGTTACAGGAGGAAAAATAATAATCCTACACACACAAATATATATATATATATATATATATACACACGAATAATTGTATAACAGACCTCTTGTTTGTTTAAAAGCGATAAGACGTGTTCGATGACTTTTTCTCGCTCTTTGACTGCTATTCGAAGTGTATTGTTTTTCAATTAATGTTGCGTAAAAATAACTATTACATAGAGTGAGGAAGACGCAATAATACCAAATCATTACTTTAGTTTAAAAAACAAGTAGACCCAATAATACCTTTTTATGTCCTGTTCAAATATTTTCCGATCGATCTCATTAAGAGTAGCCCGACGATCATGTTCCTTTCTTCTTTTCTCAAGCTCTTTTACTCGATAACTCAATTCTGACTTCATTTCTTTGAAAATTCTATGTGAATGTTCTTTTATGCTTCGTTGATTCAGAAATGCTTGTAGCCTCCATTAGTTTTTAGTTTTGTTTGGTTATTTTTCTTGTTGAACGATATTGTTCTAGCTGTGATCCTGTTGATGAATCATACAAAGGGAAATTAATTGAAATGGCATAGATGTATATGCCTAATTTCCACTTTGTTTGAATTTGAAATGTTGGGATTATCAAGGTATGTTTAATACAATTCATGGATAATAAATTTTATATTTAAGTTGGTGTCTAAATGTAAGTACATTGTGTATATTTAAGTTCATAATACAAGGAAAACCACATTTCTTACCTTGTTTATATTGCATGGGCTCTGGAATCATTTACTAGTATAAAGTATGCACCTTAATCATGGTTTGTAATTTTCCTTCGATTTGGGAGATATCAATGCATATATTTATTAATAGGTGTAATTTAATTCAAAATTTGATTGGGAACTCGTTTTTAGTATATTAAAAGGAAAGATATTTTGCATCATTTACATTACTAATTCATTGTTGGTATTTTAGTACATGTACGCTGGTATATTTAATTTTTCTGAATTAGATCCGTTAATAGTACGATACAAGTAACTATAGTGGAGACTTGTTTAGTTGTCATATGCTAAAAATGTGCACTTTAGACAAGATATTTAGAAATAAGGGGAAACAATATCTTTCTAATATCACAAGTGCATTTAACAATAAGAATTTTTTTGGAATAACAATGGTTCAAATTAATTCTATATATAAAAGATTCAAACTTGACAGATTACAGGTACTCGGTTAGTGAAAACCAAAATATTCGTACGGGTCCAAACCGATAGTTTTAAGTGTCATCTTGATTTCAGATTCATTGACCTAGAAATAGGATTGGGGTTTTGGACCAAAGGTCCCTATTTTCAAAGCTCATGCACAAAAAGTCCATGCTCATAAATCCATGTAAATTAGGTCCCTATTTTGTTATATTTTACCAAACTGTCGACTTCTAGAAAATCGACTTAGCATCGTTTTTAGGGGCAAAAGCAATATAAATTAGCCAAAATCTAAAAATAGGGACCTAATTTTCATAACTTATTCGGGAGAGACTTTTCTTACATCATCTTTCAATTCCAGGGAGTTGACAGCCATTCCTTGAATAGGATTTTTTATTTAGTGGGATTAGTTTAACACACAAAAGCATATCGGGCCTCTTCAAAAATATATTGGAACTTAGTCTAATGGATAAATGAATCATTAAATTGAATTTATCACATCTAATTACTTTTGTTATCGGGCTATGTATTTTGAGGTACGAATAAAATTTAGAATGCTCCTAATAAGTCCTATTTACATACTCGACCAACATATCGCCCATTCAAATTTAAGAGTGAATACTCTGGTCCTTTTTGGTGTTGCCCTGCATTAAATATATATGCTTTGTTAATTTCTAATTTATTTGTTTAAGGTTAATTTTTTTTAAAGTGGTTAGTAGTATGTAGTTAATAAACAAAGTTATAATTCCTATAACAGTATATTGGATACTAATTTACAAAATGCCAATGGCTACTACACATAAGATTTACAGCTTATGTGCTGATTTTTTTCCAAATTTGTAAAAAGAAAAAATTTCTTGGACAACTTTATGTCTACCAAAAATGAGTTACATCATAGCATGTATTTTTGCAGTATCATATATATGCAAAACATATATTTTTGAACTGATATGATTATAGGTTAAGATATATCCATTGAAAAAAATTATAATACTTTTTTGTCTAATTATGTAGTAATTGATTGACAGGCAAGTGAATTAAAAAATTAAGCACACTACGAATATCATAGGTATATGTAAGTATAGTTAGTAAAGTTAGGTTTCTTTCTTTCTTGTATTGTACTATCAATTGTCGAACTTATATATACCTAAACCTTTCGATCTTGCTTAAACGTGGACCACTTTTTTTGTTTTCTTTTCTAATCCGACAATAAACTAAAACTAACTGCTAATACTTTTGCCTAATTATACACAAGCTTATGGGTCGGTTCATAGATTTGAATCTTTTATAAAATCAAATTATAAGCCCTAACTATAAATGTACTATTACAAACCATTATTATCATCTTCTATAAAATCAAATTATAAGCCTTTGCATGTATTTGTAAAGAAGATCATTAGTTTAATATTTGATCATAAAATTAAGATTCGGGAAATCATATAATACTTATCATTGTTTCTTGATTCGGGAAATCATATAATATTTTCATGTCCCTTTCAAAGATGACAAATCAAGAATTAAATCAAACATAACTTACTGCCAAATGAAACACAATCAACAGAGAAATATTCCTAGTTTTCTCATAGGTTCACACAACAATAAAATAGCTAAAAACAAAAGTAGTGAAAAATTTAAAACACAACTCAACCAGCAATGACCTGGCGCATACTAATAAATAGATATAAAAAATGATAATAAAAAATTTGAAGTAAGATACCATACCTATATCAGCGGCAACGGTGATCAAATCAGATTGAAGAGTAGAGCGTGGTTTGGCGGAGAGTGGCAGGTTAGAGTTTGCCGGTTTCGTCGATGGCAACGACAACGAGCTGTCTAGCTTTGTCGATGGCAACGGTGGGAGCGGGTTTAGCTTCGTGGATGGCAAGGGCGGCAAGCTCAACACGGTGAGGTTAGGGTTTAGCGTACTTAGTTAATAAATTGAGCGGCCAATGAAATTAAAGGAGGGTAGTGGAAAATTTTATTGAGCTGGAAAGGGGTATTGTAACTGTTGAAAAGACAACTGGCACGAACAGTTGTTATAATTAAACATTTACAACTGGCACAAAAGGCAGTTGTTATAGACGTATATTGCAACTGCAGCACAAATAAAGTTGTTAAAAGTACCTTTGTTACAACTGCTGGAAATAAACAGTTGTTAAAAATAACCAATAAAAACTGTTGGTTTGTGTCAAGTTGTAAAGTAAAAGTTGTAATATGGCTTTTTTATTGTAGTGTGGGGTGTCTCGCATTGTGTGCGTGTAATTGACGCATACGAGGAAAAAATTATCCCATATCGTGAAAAATAATGGAGCTGGAGTGGTATATATATGAGTTTGGTCGTACTTAACAACAAAGGATTCCTTTTGTTAAAAGGTGTTGACTAAACCATACGTTACCCCATGGAGGAATGTATGGACAAGATTTCAGCATGTGTTGAAGTTCTGGAAAATTATAACATTTCTCAATTTTGGCTAGTAAAGATCTATCCCTTTTTAATTAACTAGAAGGAAGTAAAATAGCACCGAATCCATTTGGATTGAGTTCAGAGCTAAAATGGATTAGAGAGGCAGAATATGTGATTTGGAGTTCATCTTCTATAACCTTTTTGTAATTTCTTAAAGTATTATTTTTGTATTAATATGGATTACTATGACGACAGTATGTAAGCAAAAAATTCTACGAATGAGGATATTTGTTAGGAAATCTTAATAATATTAGCTACTAAATTTAGACTATGATGTGTAGTTCCTTTTATAACAAGCAATAATCAAAGTTTTGTAATTTAAGCGCACCAGTTAAAAATGAAAAACTAAATACCATTTAGACTATTAAATATACATTTTTATGGTTTGCTAAAATTGTGCCAACCAATAAAATGGATATGTATTTTGAAAGCAATAAAAACGAGGTCAAATTTCATTAATGTACCATATGGTAATGCCTTATTGGCAAGGTGAGTAACATTCCAAAGGTTTAAGAAATTCTTGCTCCTAATTTGAATGAAAGGTTTCTAAAACTGTATATTTTATGTGAAAAGAATCATTTGTACAGACTTTTAATTTTTAATTTTTCATTTTAATATGATGATGTGCGATATTTGCTGGATTTTGAAAATTAAATACAACTCGATTTTAAAATATTTGCTATAAATGTCTTAAATTAATTTTATATGATAATGTGGAATTTAAATATGAACGTTCAAGTCACAATTTTGAACTGAAAATTGAATATTATTTTAATATTCTCTTTGACATGCTTTGTTGAAGAGACGTTGTAACGCCCCACCTCTATACCCATGCTAACCAAGAACACTATGATGTAGTGTTGTCAATTAGCACGGAGAATAAGGTTGTGGAGGAGCGACCATCCATGTAACTTCTTTGTGCGAGCACCGATATGTTAGATAGAATAGAATGCATATCATTTAAGGAGGAAATCCGACATACCGATACAAACTCAAAGCTATCACACGGTGGCTATATATAATCTTCGGAAACAAACATAGAAATAATCATAACATAAATCAGTCACAGACATCCATATCACAAAGGCGGAAGAAGATATGAATAAATGTATAACACATGAAAGTGTACATCAGAGTAGTGGTCAGAAAGATCCACGATAATACAAAAGAAAAGCAACACGTGCTATACAAAAGAATAAGTACACAACATAGAGTCTATATCTCAAATGTGTACATCCAAAAACTACTAATCTATGTAGTTAGCCAAAAGTCAGAGTAATCCTGAAGAGAAGTCAAGCAGAAGCACCTGTAACATCTCGGTCTGACTCGAGTATTATTTATAAGAAAATAATAAACGGATCAGTCTAGCTATAAATATCAGATGATAAGGTATAGGATAAATAATATGGCATGAACATGTAACAACCATAATGGCATACTACTATAGGTATGTAAATGATAATCAACAAAAGATTAATCAATATCACAAGAATCTTCTCGAAGATAAAATAGGGTATCATACCCTAAACTTGTATTCATAACAAGTCCATAACACATGAATTCACCAATACACAAAAACTGATATCATATCAATGAAAATCATGAAAATTGGTGAAGCACAAATTCCAGAAATCAACACCAGAAATCCAGAAAACACATAAATAGGGGGAGGCCTAACACATGAATGGGAGCATGAAAACTCACCTACGCGTATAACACATGACGAGAAGCTATCTCATGGAAGCTATCCATTAAATTTCCATACAAAAATGGCCCGAAGACCATGGGGTGCTACCCCATATATGTGATGGCGAAACATCACAAAAGCGGGGTCTAGTTTCCCTCGCCGACAAAGAGACATCGCTCAATCGCTAGTCTAAATCACAAAAATGATCGTCATGACCATAAGGAAGTGTCAACCACACCAAGCTAGTAAATATAGGAGTTTAGCTTCATGTCCCATAACCACTTGCTTAACTGAAATATTTATGAACAAGCTGTAGATCTTCACTAGAAAATTGTCACAAAAGGGGTTCAATCGAATAAGTCCAAGAGCTAACAGACGAAGTGAACGCAAGCGTTTCATACCACTTGTTTTACTAAGTCGTTTAATTCGATTTCTCATTCGAGTGAAGTAAAGGCTTGTATATACTAGTAGGTTAGAAAAACGGTTTGAGAAAACGAACTTTATATTTTAAAATAGTGTTTGAAATCATTTGGAAGAATTACTACTAGTATTGAAGCCTTCATGTTTTAAAATGACAAATCACAGAAATTGATTGTAGAATCAGTAAGTCGCAAATGTTCACGTTCGAAGACGTAAATGAAATCCAAAGAAATCAACTCAAAATGCATCAAAGTAGAAGTTTTGTTGAATGTTTTTCAGATAAGATCCCCTACGGAGGGGGGTCCAGGGGGGTGGCAACCCCCTAGGTGGGGGTGCGGGGGCAACGCCCCTGCTACGGTGTTCGACCTAAGTGAAGACAAGCGGCCTACGACCTAAAGCAAAATGAGGTCTAATGACCTAAGGGTTCACGCGACCTAACACAATGGCCGAGCGACCTAACAAAATGGCCGAGCAACCTAACTGGAGCAAGCGACTTATAGGTCATACGACCTAATGGTGAGCGACTTAAGGGAGGTGAGCGACCTAAGGAACTCGCGACCTAACCAGGTAATAAGGTCGAGCGACCTAAGGGGAAAGGCCAAAGTACGCGACCTATGGATTGAGGCAGGACCGAGCGACCTACGACCTAGGCGACTCATGACCTACGACCTACGACCTAAGGCCCGCACGACCTAGTGAAAGCCTACGACCTAAGATGGAAAAAGGGTCGAACGACTTAATTGGAGCTTAGGTCGGAGACGACCTACGAGATATACAGGCCGACTTAGTGGAAATGGTCGAGCGACCTAACTCGAACGACCTAGTGGGTCGAACGACTTACGAGTTAACACACGAACGACTTAACGACCTAGTGTAAATGGTCCAACGACCTAACTCGAACGACTTAGTGGGTCGAACGACTTAACTAAAGCTTAGGTCGGAGACGACCTACGAGATAAGCCAGGATGAGCGACCTAACGTTTGCCTAGGGATTATAGGTCGGAAACGACCTACGACTTAAGCCAGGGCGAGCGACCTAACGTTTGCCTAGAGATTTTAGGTCGGAAATGACCTACGACTTAAGCCAGGCCGAGCTAAATGCAGGCAGAGACTTTTCCACGCGCGTGAGCGATCGGGGCAGAATGACCTATGAAGCCAGAGCAACCTAATAGCAGTTTTTTCACCGAAAACACTAGAAATTTGGATTTTTCGCCAATCCAATCCAAACCAAACGCAAATACATGTGCACAAGGGACAAGGAATCATTCCCAACAGTCCAATGACAGATATAGGCAAGATGTGAGATTAAAAATCCCACCTTTTCACTAAAATGGATAAAGATGAAGATTGAAAGCAAGGAGAAGCAATCCAAGGCTTGAATCTAATATCTTCTACTTGAATTTGGAGTTGAATGTTGGATTTGCAATTGAATTTGAGTTTGGAGTTTTAATTTCCCATTCCCTCCTCCATTTTTGACAAAGCTTGAGGTGTTTGATAAAGTGAGGATGAGGAGGTGGGTTGGGGCTGAGTTAAAGAAGATGCAGTCCAACCAACGTCAAAGGCGGGAAAAAGTGACGAAAATTCCACTTACTCCAAACATATCGAAGTTTACACTCAAAAAGATCGCAAACGTTATTTTGAACTCAACGGAGGTGGTCTCGAGTCCTAATTTGTCCTCGTATCTGAATATTCAATTTTTCCAATTTCTTTGGCATTTGAATGAGGTTCTAACCAGTAGTGGAAAATTAACTCATATCTTTATTTTTGCAATTTTCTTTAACTATGTTCTTACACTGGTCTTTTTATTCATGAACACTTTACTGGTATACTTCTGTTCACTTTTTATCGTTCTCAAAATTTGTTTCTGATGTTAAGGAGCCATTGTTACATCATATTTGTATATTTATAATAATTACTTTTTTCTAATCCCATCTAAAGCTGATAGAGTTAGTTCGTTCTAATGATTTTTTTTATAGTGACCTAAAATGTTAGTAATCTCAGGGTATCACCAAATTAATAAAAAGAAAACAATAAATAAACATTGAGCTCAAATCTATATTAACGTGCTCTTTTTATATATTTAGATGAATGACAAGGACTCATCATTCAGAACTTTGGTTTAAAGTCCATTTACTTGGTTATGACAAAAATCAATAGGAGAAGGTTCATTTGAAAGTAGGTGGCCCAATGGCCCATGGCCTTATAGGGTCCAGAAGAAGAATATTAGTACATTTTTTTGGCAGTTAAAATTTTATTCTCCACACTTTTTCCCCTATTAAAAACCCAAGTCTTTCCTTTCTCTCTCAACAAACCAACAAATTCATTTGTACAAAGTTAGAAGGGCCTAGTAGTTTTTGACAGTGTTGAACAGGTCGGTGCGTTTGCGACGAACGGTTTAAAATTTGAAGTTGAAACGTTGCTACATCGGACATGAACGTGGCTAAAAATGGCTACGAACGGCATAATCATTTATTGAATATGTCATAAAATCTTACTAATATGTTATAAAAACCACATTATCATTTATTCTAGCAAATATCTTATATTAATCTTACTAAATATGTTATAAATGCATCACCATTTTCATTTTGAAATTAAATACATTCTGATTTTCAAAATCTTAAATTAATATGATGACATGTTATTTTATTCGAATTGGAAACTTAATTACATCTCGGTTTTCATTTATTCTAGCGGTAATAAAAACAAACAATCAAATAGTTGGATACATGACCTTCATTGCAATCCCACAAGCACCTTCAGTAGCACCAGAATTCCTCTTAATCCTCGCAAAGCCACCTTCACCCCAATCCTCACCCCATGAGTTCTTCACCATTCAATACTTCGTACCCGACTCCATCCCATATCAAATGACCGCGACCTCATGATCAAGGCTGGTTCCACATAGCTCCTGCCCAACGATCGCACCCAAGTAATGCTGAAGCCCACTCGAGTCCACCGCAACAGACACGGGTTGGCTGGCCATGGCAGCCAACATGGCCTCTTCGTCGTTGGCCGGTGGTTTAACAAAGTTCGATATCTTTGCTGCAACGGACATATTTGTGGTGCATGATTCATGAGTATTTGTGAAGGGAAGGTTGTCTTTGGATGTTATGCCTCTGTTTGTCATGACGTATTGTTAAGACTCTCGGGCATCGCCGAGTCTGTAGCTGCCGGATGGGTCGTTTCGATGGATGCAGTTGAGGTGCTGTTGCTCTGAGAGTGGGACTAGTTTTTTTGTTTTGGATGTAGTTTATTCCTTCTATTGCTGCCACTACTGAAAATATCCAGCAACATTCTACATTTTTTGGAGAAGATAATCTGTATGTTACTTGCATGTAAGTAAAATTTACTTATGGATTCTAGTAAGAGCATGTTCTTATTTTGTATCTATGAGTAACATACCAATTTTTTTGTGGTGTAAATAACAATTTTTGTTTAGCCTATAATTAGAAAGTAAATTATGATTCAAAAAATTCTCATTTTGCTTCATTATGTACTTACACATAGCAAATTTGCCTATAATTTAAAATTTAGAGTACTTTATTGTGTTTTATTACGTGAGAAGCATGCAAATTATAGGAAAGCAATAATAGGCAATCTTGTTATAGGTAAAAACTATGCAAAATTCAAGTTTATTTATGAAAAATCTAAAACCTGTATACAAATTTTATATCTTCTTAAAATTTGCAAAAATTTAATTGTTGAATACTGTTTTTAATCAAGAACATAAAAGGTTATTGAAATATTTATTACGAAATAAACTTAATTTGTATGTCTTTGAGAATTATATTATTTTTCATTCTTAATGTAATGAAGTGAATAGAAAAACTATATATCTCATGGGTTTCAATATTGCATGATAACATTAGTCTTGATTTTCTTTGTTCTTTTCATTTTTTTCCCTCTCAAAATAATATTGGTACTTGAATCTCAATCTAGCACATTATACTACTCGGCTACTCGTCATTCGAGCTACTGGTCCTCAACCATTACTCTTAGTCTTTGGATCCCATCTAACAATTCCTTGAAGTTTCCTTAACTAGTTTTTTTTAATCTACATAATTCAGACTGAGCCACTTTTGTGGAGATGTGGTGTAATCATCTTCTTGTCATTTTGAGACTTCTAACCCCTTAAAATCACACATAAATTAAAATATACATTTGAACTATTAATTAATACAGTGGTTTAGATAGTGTTATGGGTACCAGACCGATCTTAAAGTTCAAGAAGTTGATTTACATGATATAAGTATCAAATCTACAAAAATTAGCCAAATTCATTGCATGTCAATCAAAGAAAGTAATTAGGAAATTTTCAAGAATTGTGTGTATACATAACTCTAACTTTTTACATAATTATCAATATGATACGAGGAAAAAAAGGCTATAAATATCTAATTGAAACTTAAAGGCTTCTAGATGTTGTAGGGAAAAAAGAGTCATGTCTACACACATTCACACATTCACATATGCACACACATGTATACATACACGCACACTTCAAATTGATATTTCAAGTCTTACCACAAGGGTTTTGATTCTTAATCGAGGTAACCACTCTCAATTGATTCCAGTCCATACTCGGAGGTACGTTCACATTGGATAAATCAAATCTCACATCATTAGTTTCAGGCAATGATGAATCCCTACGTTTTAACCCCCACCATACGATTTGAATTCCTCTATAGTCCTATTAGAAAACTTTGTGAGACCAAGTGTATATTTTCCATTTCCAGCTTTATTCATTGACTCGATATATTCTACATTGTCTTTGAATATTCTGAATCGATGTTCGTTTTCTACTTCATCTTTGTATACCGGTCTGTACTTAGTTATCCATTCCTCGAATCTTGTCGATAATGACAATTCTTCTTCGGTTGTTAATACACGAGATGCATTACATACATATGTTGAAATTACCATCATATGAAAAAAGAAAAATTAGAATTTGAATCATTTTTGATTGTGATAGAAGTTTTATGAGTGAAAGAAACTATTTGGTGTATTAAAAGGATGAAAATTGCATGACTTATATGACATCTGATGCTAAATTAGTTCAGTTTGGATTTAGTATGTAATATACAGTTGATATTATTTTATTAAATGGCTTAAATATCGCCTTAAATGCGTTAACTATTAGTTCAAATGGATCAATATTGTTTCCAAGATTATATAGATAATGATCGTCTTGTAATAAATACATGGATTTGCATTTGACATTCCCAAAAAAATAAAACATTTTTCAATTTGGAGGAGTAAACGTCTATCCCTTTTTAATTAACTAGTAGGAAATAAAATATTGGCAAATCCTTTTCGATTAAATGAGTTCAGACCTAAAATGGATTAGATCCTTAAAATATATGATCTGGAGATCAACTTCTATACTTGTTGTAATTACGAAAAGTCCTAATTTTGTCGTAACATGGATTATTATGATGATGAAAGTATGTAAGGAAAAATACCTATTAATGTGGATGTTTGTGTAGAAACCTTAATAATATTAGCTACTAAACTTAGACTACGATGTAATTTCTTTTATAAAAAGTAGTAAAATTTTAGCGCATCGATTAAAAATGAAAATAGTGAATTAGGGGAAAGGACAAACTTTGAAAAAAAAAATTAGGCTGAAGGACACTAAGTTTCATTTTTAGGCTGAAGGACAAATGCTAGTTATAATTAGCATTATATTCAACTTTTACACTATATAAAATTCTAGTTATATCTAGCATTATATTTAATTTTACACTATACAAAATGCTAGTTATAACTAGCACTGTCCTTCAGCCTAAAAAACAAACTTGTTATCCTTCAGCCAAAATTTTTTTTTCTAAGTTTGTCCTTGTGCCTATTTTCCTGAAATGAAAATACAATTTTATTAGGCTCTTAAATATACATTTACAGGGATTGCCAAAATTGTGCCAGTCCTAAATTGGTTTTAAAATTTCATTAATGTACCATATGGTAAATGCCTTACTAGTGATATTAAAAGTCAGGAACATAGATTAGAAGGGTAGAACATGTGATCTAGAGTGACATTTGGCCATTTGGATGAGTTTCTCTTGATACTGTCTATACCATTTGGCCGCTGCTCCTTGGAGAGTGACAAGGAATAACCGGCATCTGACAGCTCCAGTCGCATTGTATAAATCCTTTTGGCTATCAAAAGTAATTAAATGATCTGGATCTGTGACTCCATGGTATTTCATTGTTGGGATCTTCACATAAGACGGGATGGCGGTTGTCATGATCTCGTATGTAAAGGGGGTCACCCGTTCGCTATCGTTGGCATTTTCATCCATAGTCCTTTTCCCTTTTGTATTCATTGCATTTTTAATTGCCTTCTTAGCTGCATCGTTCAAGTATGCTTCCATATTATGGTTGTTTTTCTGGTCCGGAAAGCATTCTTCTGATGTAGAGCTTTCGGATTATTCAAACGATTTATCGAGAACCCTCCCTTGATGATTAGCTTTAGATTGAGGGTGTTCCTTCTTCTTAGAGGATATTAGATCTATTTTGCTTTTGTCTTCATTGGAGTGAGCTTTCAAGTTCCTTCTTGGCGAAACTACCTCATCCCTTGGAGTTGGTTTTGCTGTTTTAGAAGACTTCTGTGATAACGCCATTTTGAGAAGCTCTTTCATTTCTTGCAGCTGCTGCTCTAAGATTTTGATCTTTGCAGTATTATCATCTTGTTGAGCTGGCGACGAAAGCTGCCCTTGAACAACCCTATCCAGATTAAAGAACGGAACTCGTTCTCCTCAAGAGTTGTTGTGTGGATAATCCCTTCCTCCATTCTGCTTAGTCGTTTAGATTTCTTTTTCCTACGCAATTCAAATGATCTAAAATTAGTCTATAAGATAGTAACGAGGCCGGAGGTATAAGCCCTCATTCGAGTGCCAAAAATGTTAACAAGAAAACTTGTCAGCATCCCCAAAGCTATGTGAATAACCAATAAGGTCATATAAGATAAGGAGGTCAAAGAAGTTTCTCTTTCAAAACCCACCTTTCGACCTGATTAACCAAGCCGAAACAATTGGTGGTTAGGATAGAAATACAGGCCATGGAAGAAGCATTCAACTCAAAACCTTTCTTTTGAATGAGTCGAAGGCAGCTATTTTTGAAGGATTTCGACCATTTCGAAAGGTTCGTGTCAACTCTTTCGACCCTGTCGGAAGGTATGCATGTTTCATAAAGATGAGATAGATGCACTCGACCTCATTGGTTTCACCTCTTTTGTTGATAATCCACTTCGAAAGGGTTGCAGATGTAGTGGGAGGTAATCCCCTTACGAATGAATTCCTTTCTCAATATTCGCTTGCCAACTACAGACTGGATTCCCTTCAGAATACCCCTTTCGACCAAGTCGTAAGGAGCTTCATCCTTTCGAAATAGATCCAGATTGTAATTGCCTAAGCTTCATTCAGTTTACTTTGCATGAGATCAGCCTGGATATTCCTAAGTTTCATAAACTAATCAATGTCGAAACATCATCACCATTTTTATTTTCCGCATTTTGATTTCGATGAAGATGTGTTTCGAATGATCATATCTAGGTTGATCTTAATGTATCACATAGAAAAAAAGAAGATAAGAGAATAAGATAGAATCATGTGCAATGGATCATTAGTCTAGGTAACGATCATAATGTTCTTCTTCATAATCCAAATCCTTAATGAATTCGCCATCTCTCCATTTTTATTAATCCAAAATGGGTTACAATTATGAGAGCTTTCCCCAAATTGATTTAGGATTTACAAAGATGTTTATTGTTGCAAAGAAATTGAGATAAGAGAAATGAGCTTAGGATTCTAAAATCCGGTCTCCAAAACTGAACCCCTTGGGTCTTATTTATCGATGCAGGTCGACACCTCTTCCGCGCCTATGCCTTCGACCCAGTCGAAAGACCCTTTTTTATATGCCACCACATTCCTTTTGACTTGTTCGAAAGGCTTTGTCCACCTTCGACACAGTCAAAAGGCATCTCTTTCCAATTCTTTAACTCACCCTTGCGCTTTCCTTATCTTACACCAGACCTTTTGTGTAACAACCCCACTGCGATACCCATATTAGCAAAGAACATTACAAATAATGTCGTCTGCTAATATGGAGAATACGGCTTTTTAAGGGCGATCGAATATGAATATATCTTTATACTAGCACTGACACGTCATTTATACCTTTTCACTTAGTATATGAACTGAATTTGACGTGTACAATATTAATACAAAGTAATAGACACACCGATTTCCCAGAATCAGAACAATATATCATATAAATAATAGTTACAGATCACAGCGGAATAAATCTCAACTTATACACATACAAATTATTTAGTTTACAAATTGAAATACTAAACTCGATTGTTATACAAATTTAACAATTCTCTAATCTCAATTATACACTTTATATACAAGGTCCAAATTCCTAAATGGAATAAACTAAAGGTCCAAATGTTTATCTCCTTGCTAGCACAACCATTCAAAGGTTAACCTATCCTGTAACCTGAAAAGTCTCGGCCTGACCCCGAGCAAAATAACACCCAGGTCAGACTATCTCTAAATATCCAATAGGGTGAGAACAAGATAAAGCACAAGAACAAACAACTATAAGTAAATACAGATGTTCAGGATTGAATTCATAGAACAAATCACAATATCTCTAAGCACGCAAATATCAGTGATTAACTCAGTACAGGTTTATAAGTTTACGTCACAAACACGAACTAGTCACTAAACACAAAATAACAAAATTAACTTAACATCCATCATAAGACACAAGAACACATATTTATTTCACGAACACACGACACAAGAATATATGTTTATTTCACAAACACAAGACATAAGAATATATACTTATTTCACGAACATAGAACAGTCACAGAATCCAAATATCCAGAATCCAAGAGATCTTAATCCAAACTGATCGTAATGATCGTCCAAAACAATCGTAATGATTGTACTCAAAACCCGTGGCAAACAAACAAACAAATTGGTATCACGCGAACCGATCCGATACCAAGGATCGTACTCAGACCAGGAACACAAAATCATAGAATGATCTCAAGTATAGTCCATACCAATCAAGGTGATCGTAGAAACCATGACTCAATAAATCTACATTTATTTAATGCTATTATATTATTATGTTCGAAAAGAAATCCGGGAATAAACTTCTTAAGGATATAGCAGCCACTTGCCGCACACCAAAAGAGAGTAAACTCTAAAGTGCCAAATAATACCACCTTCAGTAATCACTAGAATTTAACCAATACGTCCCATACCGTATGGTGAAATTCAAGTGTTTACTAAAAGCTAGTAAATATCACTTATTACGGATACCACTAGAAAACCTGAACTACATTCTCTTAAGAATCTAGCAACCACTTATCACACACCAGAAGAGAATACAACTCTAAAGTGTAAAATACTTCCTAACAGCAATCACACGAATTTAACCAAGGCATCCCATACTACCCGGTGAAATTTGAGTATTTGCTAATGGGCTAGTAAGTTCCACTCGAACATTCTATTCATTGAGTTATACCATATTCGACGAAGTCTTATTCGAAAGCATTTAAACCAATCGATAATACTAAGTCAATTATTAGTACTTCCCAAATTATAGAATTAAGGTTCTCAAAATATTTATTTAATTTGTCACTTATCAAAATATTATGTTATTCCAAATTGTTTTAAGGGTATTTATTTTACAAAACAAGATTTTTCATGTTCCAAAATCACATCGATTCTTTAAATTCAATAAGGTTATAATGTTGACACACCATATTTCAAAAGCCACTTATAAAAGTATTCATTTATTTGTGAATCCATAAATCCATTTTCAAAAAAAATTTAGTATTCTAATAATTAGTCAAAATCTCGTACAATTGTATTTCCAAAATTTGAAATTTCAAATCCATAAAATCATTTATAAAGGTAATTAAACTACTTTAGAAAACATGTTTGATATTTAGAACTTAAATAAAATCTCTTTGCGAAATTATTTGTATACCAAACAAAGCACTTATATACATGCGCAAAATAGATAGATTTAGATTCATAAATTTCCAAAGCTTTGAATAAAAAATGATACAAAGTCCATAAAGGACAAGAAATTCACTATTACATATCACAAGATTGTAACGACCAATAGTTTCATAAAGTTTGATTTTCATATCATCTCTTAACACAATTTATAACTTAACAAACCAATGAAAATATACATATATATATATATATCAAAAAGATCACGATAGAACATTCAAAGCACATTTAAACAATATCACAAATATAGCAACAAATCATAGGCCACACTAGATTTTCTGTTTTGAAACACCATTTCGACCTCCTTTTTCTAAGAATTTTCAAAAACATATAACATAAAACTTGTTCCTTAAAGTCCCAGATTTTCACCAGAAAAGGTTTTGCACCATTTGGATTTACCGTTAAAAAGTTATGGCGATTTTAGTTTTAGGTTTCAACTTATAAAATCGACAGAGCAGAGCATGTGTATCAGTTTCAAACCCAAATTCGACCCTTTAAATCATAGGATTTGCGGAAACATACAACATGAAACTTGTTCCTTAATGTCTTAGCTTTCTAGCAAAAAACAGTATACTTAATTCGGATTTACGGTTAAAATGTTATGGTCATTTTACTGTCAGATATCAACTCGGGAAATTAGAAATGGTTGTGCTATAACATCAGTTTCAAACTTAATTTAGACCCTTTTAAACATTGAATTTCGAAAAATGATAAAAATAGAACTTATAACTTATTTAAATATCTCTCTACCACAGAAAGAATGAACCAATTCAGATCATTCTACACAAAGATATTGCTGTTTTACTACAGCAATGTTCACAAATAAATTTCAGCAACCACTTTGCAAATTTCAACAATTCAATCAAATTACTCAAACCATTAAACTATTTATTGATATTTATCACTCAATTCAAAGAATTAAGACTAAATAGAGATAGATATGTGAGTTTGCAGCTCACCTCTAATCCAAAAGAGGAAGAAAGCTTGCTAATTGATGTAGAACAAAGCTTTGAACACTCTATTGCTATTCTCATCTTCTACAACTCCTATATCCTCATAAAAATATCAAAAATCCCTCTCCTACCAATAATTTCAGAAATTACAAACTAAAATAAACCTTAAATAAATGGTAGAATTGAATAGAAGAGATGAAAAGAAGTCTTACCCATATCTCCTTTTGATTTTAGAATTTTTCTATGAATTGATCTTGATTTTCTAAGGCCTAGGTTTTGAGTTTCAATTCCTTTCTTTTTTGTTTTTTCTTTCTGAAGAATTGCATGTATAGAAAAAAGGAGAATGATGGATCAAGTGATTAAGGGAGATGATAACTATCTTATTCTTTTCTAAAGGCTAGTGGGCTTATCCTAAGACAAAGGCCCAAACAAAATCAATAAATAGAAATACACTAACAAATTTCTATTTAGCCCAACAAACACTAATTTAAACTAACTCTAGTTTTATTACCTCCTAACACTAATTATTGTAATTAAAAAAAGATAAATTAATTATTAATCATTATATTTTTTTAAAATAATTACTATCCCATTATATTTGATAAAAAAATCCAATTTGACAAATTAATTATTATTTATTTTTTACTAATAATTTATTTTAATTATAAAATGCTAAGAATTGATAACCAAACAAATTATTCAAAACAAATTTTAATTTCACAATTTATATTATAAAATCTCAAAAAATATTAATTAACCATAATTAATCATAATTAATTAGGCAATTAACAACAGGGTTGTTACATTTTGACTAAGTCGAAAGTGTCTTTTATCAACCTTTCATCTTTGTTGATCTTTAGTATTCATTTTCCTGCTTTTTCCAGAACTCCTTATGGCACCGTCGAAAGGTCCTCAAATGCGCCTTTTTCTTCATGTTGCTTTTGCTGTCATTAGGTGTAAAGATAGGAACTTTCGACTCTGTCGATAGATTGTCCATACGGGCTTCGAAGATTTTGAAGCATCAATGGCTTCGATGTAGTGGGTAGCTTTCGAATGCATGCTTATGAATTGATGCGGAACCTTCTTCTGATGTCATTGGCTTCGATCGGTTCGAAAGGCTTGGGTATGCTTTCGAATGGGTTGTTATAAAGGCGAAACCTTTGGTTTCGAAAGGTTTGGCATGCATGTGAGTGGTTGATGTTCATTGCCTTCGAAAGGTGGTATTGAACCTGCCCTTGCTTTCTTTAAGTATGTGAATCCATCTGCATCGAAAGGTTGAAAGTGGCGGAAGGGTAGTCCTGTCTTACTCTTCCATCTGACCCAAAAGCTTTCACACTGTTTATTACTTGTAAGGGTGCCTGGTGCCCCGACTTCTTCGAAAACCTTCTCAATGCCTTTGAAACGTTCTTTTGTAACCTTTGTCGAAACTCATGCCTGTAACTCCAGCAGAGCCATACATTTACATTAAAATTATTTCATACTTCTATGCTTAAGTGGAATTTATGGATAATAGGTTTTACCTAGTGCAACTTGCAGACTTCCACTTCAAACATTTCACTTGAGCACTACGCAAATGTCCAACCCTATAAACAACTCTTTCTTCATGCTAACATTAACATCAATAAAAACCAATCTCATCAATTTCTGCAAATACCATCACAACATCTGTGTTTCTTCAAAGCCAGTTCATCGTATCATCAGGCTTCTCGACTAACAACATCCATCCAAACATGGAAGCTGTTTCATCATTCCACAAGCAAACTCTAGTTTCATCTAAAAGCAAGTGCAGCTCTGTCTAACTCGGACAACAACAGCGAACGTGCTTCAACAATTCTAGCAACCCAGTACACGACATTACCAACTCAATTCTAGAACTATAAGACTCCTCTCGTAACAAAGAAGCAATCAAAATAGCACTCCTCCAAACAAATGACACAAACTTCATCTCACGTGAATACTTCTCCAACACTCCACCAATAGGCAAAACACATCCATTCATGTCAAAACATATTTCCACTCTGCCAGTTTACCAACGACTTTTTTCCCTGATTGGTTTTGTTTCAATAACATATTATTGCCAAAGCAAAGTAGAGTAGAGCATCACCACAAAAACAAGCAAACATCAACATCGGTTCACTCAGCAAGATCCAATGGGAATACCGACCATCTCAGCACCATTGCAGTCTCAGATGTCCTTGGGCTTCAGGTTACACTACCAAATTTGTAGTTATTAGGGACAGATGATTAAAGGCAAATTAAGTAATGTGCCTCTATTATTGCTAATTAAGGGCCAATAAAACTTTGGTCGCTGATAGTATTAAAACGTGGCACATTAAAACGCCTTTAATATATTTACCGTAAAAGCTAGTACTCTCACTTTTGATTAGGGGCAGAAAATTACTAATTTACGTTTCCTTCTTCCAACCCCTAAACGCATCTTCCTTCTCTCTTTTAAAACCCTAAATTAATCAGAATCTTTCAATCGATTTTGATTTGAGAATAAATACCTCGACCTCTGCGTTGATAACATAATCGGCGAAAAGAGAAAGCGGATCTGGAGAAGGGTGCATTTGATTTGCATTCATCCATTCGAACAACCTATTCACAATCAAGGTCTGCAACTATTCTGAACCCTTCTCTTAAATTGTTTGTTGCTGGATTAACTTGAATAGAAGATTAAGTTATGGTACACTTTATGTATTGGTGCTTTGAATGGATTTTTTAGAGTTGTTTTTTGCAGGTTTTTTTTGGTAAATATGATTGACTTCTCTACTTTCTAAAGGTGCCATAATTAGGAAATCCTAGTTGAAAATTCTGTCAGCGACATTGATTTCTATACTTTCTATTAGGATGACCACTGGTTTTTGTTATGATGAAGTTGAAATGATATGTTTAAGTTATGATATTTGTTAGGAACTAGTATGTTTTTCCATTTGCAAATAATTCATAGAGCAGAAGTTTTTACTGAGACAAAAATTAAAATAAACATATCCCAGTTAACAAATCTTAAGTGAAGATATTGAAACTAAAGAGTGGGATGACATAAATCTATGCATTGTTCTTTATCCTAAACTACTACTTAAAATCAATTAAGTATTAACTATTTCCTTTATTGTTTCACACATGTATATTACTTGTTACCTAATGGAATATAAAATTACTTAGAATACTAGTAAGCATTGGATAGGAGTAAACCCTCTCAATGTTCATTACTGTTATATAAGGCTTTTGTCGAGGGAAATAAATCTAACAAAGAATATAAAATATGCATGCTCTGACGAATACACCATTCAATATATTTCTCTCATAGACGAAGTAATTTCACTGTTACATATACATCGCATATGTAATTTGGTTAATGTATATTTTTTAACATAAGTTTTACTTACTTACAAATGTTTTCTTATTAATATTGAACTTGACACTTCAATCAATATGAAATATAGTAGAAATATGAGTATGAATCAACGTTATAATGAAATGTTTTCAAGTGAAATATCATCTAGAGCAACTACAATCGAAAGTGTTGTAAGAATTAAATAACAATTTTCTCTCCTTTGCGAAGATGTAATCAAATTTTAATTTATCAATGTAATTTTTCATTAACATTACATTTTGTTATTTAGTTAATGATCTTCCTCATACATAAAGCGGGCTCCACTCTTGCTTTTATTGTTATGTTTGTGTTGTTTCCTTGATTCCTTCTTCTTCTTATTTTTATATAATCTTTGCTACATCATTTACCTTTAGTACTATACAATAAATTTTTTTATTGAGATTTACACTCTATGGCATAGATCCATTTGGACCTCCAACATGATCATCATCATCTTCCTTGTCTTTTTAGTAAATGGTCGGGGTTGATATACAAAGATATTCTAGACTTCCAACAAGATGTACATCAAAATATCGAATAAGGGAATGGATGTATCAGTAATCAATAATATATCACTATTTTGTACTTTAGATGCTTTGGATGAATGTATCATGAAACTCACAGTTGAAGCATAAAACACGTGTATCATATTGTTGACCTCTATATATATATCCGTTGTAACCGTTGTATGAGTAGTGTTACATACTATTTGAGTTGCACCTGCATTAAGTTGTATGATGTGATCTAAACCGTATTCACTTGTATATGTTAAACTAAGAGCTATTACCAAATGGTACAACCCTTTCTAAATGTAATTTAAATACACTTAGCGTGATAGTTAAACATATAATAATGATGTTAGGATAATATTCATATGCTTTGAAGCATGTTTGGTAAGACACTGCAGATGACCACCCAAGAACAGTGCTGTAGTCTAAAGACTATATGTGCATTTTGTTTGAAGTTTAGTTTGAAACTGACATATTCATTGAGTTAATGTACGAGTTCATTCATTTCATTACAGTTTTAGTTTTCCATTTTGGTAATTTAATTTCATAACATCGAACCATTTCTTTTTTGCATGGTTAAGTCAGTGGACTTCGGAATTGGTAAAAACTAAATGGAGAACTGACATTCACCATATGTGGGTCTGCAGATTGGCTAGCTCCAGAAACATTAGGAAAAGGACACAGATTTGCTTCCGACTGGTATAGTTAAACACTAATTTTGTTTTATTTCAATGATAAATGATCTGAAATAATTGTTGATACACACTTTAAAGAAATTACTATTATATATATTTATATTTATATTTATATTTATATTTACACACACACACATAGAGGGAAGAGAATCATAGTAAATGCGGACGTGTTAAAATTCTTAGATATTTGTGTTTAGTGCGTCCTTTACTCTATTAATTATGTTGTATAATCCATCACTGTCTTTTTTTTTACTTCATACTACAAAGCTATTATAAATCCTTTTTCATTGGTTCTGGATCTGATAGCTTACAAGGCCATGCTTGCTAATTTCTATAATTTACTTATTATAGGAGTTACAGCGTCAAATGTTATAAGTTCATATTATGACATGTTAGAAATTGCAACATGCATCCTTACTCTCTTATATTTTTTGTTGACCCAAATGGGTACAGAATCTAATATCTTTCCTTTAAAGTTATAGATAAAATATTCTAAGCTAATTGATTACTTATATTATAAAAAAGGAAAAAGCTTATATGATATCCTGCTTTTCCTTTTAAATCCAATGTGACTTGCTCATATGGTTAATCCATGTATATAACTTGCTCATAAACATGACTATGCCTAAAATTATCATTTTAACATGTCGATATAGTACTTCCTTATTTTAGCCAATATACTGATAAATTTGTTTCTAGAAGTTTAATTCCATTTTCAAGTTTATAAGGTTAACATCATACTATGTAACTCATATTTGTCAGACTCTTAAACCTTCGATAACCCATATGGATTTTAGCTTTAGAAATGAACTAGAGATAAAACACAGTTAAAAACTTCCCTTTCTTTGTTATCTTCTTTTTTCCTTATAATTCACAGTGAGTGTGAAGTATATTTAATATAAGACATGATTGATATTTATAGGTTTCTTAAACATTGATTTATTTTCGAAAATTTTTGTATGTACTTCAAAATATATTGTACAATATCTCATTTGCATGGGTTGGGTTTCCTTACATGCTTCAGAGTGTGAAATTTGAAACGAATACGCTTCCATTTGTTTCTATAGTATTCGTATCTAGGGTATTATTTATAAATCTGAATTAAAATCCCTAAATAGACATGAATATTTGAATACCACTTATATGTTACTTCAATTTCAGAATATTTGTGTTTATATTACTCTGTTTAGATGTGAACAATATGTATATTATGAGTTTAAGAAGCTTGCATCAGCCATGGTCGGCTTATTTAGTTGTTGTCGGCAACCTTTCACCACTTTACAAAATTTGTTTATCCACTGGTTTATATGTATTATTATATCATGTCGCTATACAACTTTCATAAAAACACTATTTACGGCTATGATAGCATTTTACAAACGCTATAAAAGAGTCTGATTGTTGTAGTAAATCTTGTCAAAGGACGATGTTGCTTTCGTAAATTGAAAAAAAAAGACTCACAAGGAGAAGAGTGATATGATTAGTGAAGAGACTAGTTGGTGATATGGTTGAAGTGTTGTTTGGTGGCCATAGTCATGGCTTTATACTGTAGTGAGTATGCTTACGTTCTCAATCTTTGTATCAATCGTGCAATCAAACACACACACAGTTATCATTATATTGTTATACTACATAACTTAGATTGATGACCATTTAGTTTTTCCAAACAAAATTACAATGTTGAACTATTCAAAATATATAGTTACTT
This sequence comes from Allium fistulosum, assembly GCA_030737815.1. Classification (NCBI taxonomy): domain Eukaryota; kingdom Viridiplantae; phylum Streptophyta; class Magnoliopsida; order Asparagales; family Amaryllidaceae; genus Allium; species Allium fistulosum. The sequence goes on from CM060906.1 coordinate 124,682,165, forward strand.
TGGTTAGGTTCACTACTAGCAATGAGTAAATTTATGCTGGGTAGGTTCATGATAGAATGTAAGTTATGATTTAACTCTGGATGATATGATGATTGTTCCATAGAACATTTATCATGCATAGTTTACCAGCTATAACATACATTATTATCAAAACATTCTGACTGAGTGGATAAAATGTTGGCAAGGTCGGTGATAAGGTTAAATTATGAAATGAAAATAATGGAAGTATGCGTAGTTTTAACCACAACCTCGGAAGGGACTCAGGCTTCAACCTTATATGTATAAACATTGGGTTCCTAATCAATATGATATATTTTACCTTATGCATATGGATATATATACGTTTTTATTTCATTCTGTCAAGGTTAAGTGGTTCTTTTTTGTTTGTTTGTGTTAGTTCTATGAATCCTGATTTGCAATTTTTGTCTACTGGTAAGGTATTACAAGTTCCGCTTAAAAACCAGAATTCCTAATCATTGGTCTGTGTTTGGGTTAGTTGTATATATCAATCTCTCTATAGTGGTTAGGAGTTGAAGTCTATGGACTTATATTTTAAAACATTACACTTCAATTGCCTTTAGTTTTAAGAAAGTTTTTCACTCTTATATTGCAAGTGGCTGTAAGCACGACAAAGGCTATATTCTACTTTAGGAGGTAGTTCAGGTGTAAAACTCTATATGGAAAATATAAAAAAAGTCTTATCATATACTAAAAAAGTATATTGCTCAACTGCAGGTTGATGGTATACTGGCTTTAGAACAAGGTCCATATGCAACTGGTTGTTTCCAAACTGTAGAAGTCTCCACGAGAAAGTTCATTCAACTAATGGAGTTCCCATTAACATGACAGTCATACAAGTTGATAAAATGTGTCCAATTTTGAATATATGCTGTATCCAAACAGAAGTGTGTTTCAAATTGTTATATAACAATATTTTTCCATTGTAGAATGTGGCAATGAAAGTTTGCAGAATTGCTAATGTTGCTTTTATATAATTTGATCTAAAATAAATTAGTGAATGTATATTTGGGTATTATTCTAATAAATTGTTGTTTATGTTAGAATATATTTTAATCTCTGGTCTGATATTAATTTCAAAAATTAATTACTAGTAAGGGTATTTATATATGTCTCTGTACCTTAGAATTTATCCTACGTGGCTTGCATAGCAGTAGGGGCAAAACCAGTGTACAATTTGCCCTTATTTAGCATTAGGGGCTTGCTTTTTTGGGGCCTTTTCTAATTTGCCTCTCCTGCGTTTAGGGGCAATTTAGCTTTATTTTCTGCCCCTATTCTGAATGATGGAGGCATATTTATTTGTCGGTAATATCTTAAATTTCAGTAGTGTTATCTCGTCCATTTCCGAACAGTGCTTTCTCCAATTTTAATAAAGCTAATCTCAGCTCGAGTTCGTCTCCAACATTAGAAAGCTTCAACAGCCATAGCAATATGCACACCCTTCAACAGCGAAATCCAATCTCGTATTTTCATATATGGTGCCCTCATCCATAACCAGTTGAGACTCCAAGCAAAGACGAAGAGACTCGGTGGCGTTCTACTCTGACGACAAGAAGCACTAGACATGGCAACAGCAAAGCAGCGTACAATGTAGCTCTTTCAGCACAAGATGTGTTTAAGCAAATGACATCTCAGTTCCACCAATCTGAAGGCGGCGTGGTGGCGAGATTCTCTAAACTTCAAGTGCCGGCGTGACTCTCGATCTCTGGCCGTGCGAGCATCAGAGTTTTGAGATTCTCTAAACTTCAAAACTCAAAATATTTCCCTTTATTCTCTTCCTACCCTGCCACTAATACCAAGTTAGAATTTAAAGTAGATAGGATGATGACTGAGATTTAATAGTAAGCACAAAGTACTGCATTGTAATTAACTTTATTGAAAGATTACATACAATCAACTTTAAATAAGAATAAAATAATCTACTACTTTCTAAACTAAAGCGACTAAGATAGCCACAAAACCACTTCTACCACATAAATAGAGCACTTATTACATACAGCTCTATATCTAACTTTAACCTAGTATCCGATGAAATGTTTTCTGAATAACAAAAAACACAGCTTACCAATCTATAGCTCTCAACAATTTTGTATGGAAGAACACAATGAATGTAGTTTATCTAGCAATCAACTTCATAGGTGATGAGATATAGAATAAAAAGTTGACACAAGCGAGAAAAAAGTGTACAATACCAAATTTAAATTTTCCATGCCAGCAAAGAATAACAAATAAAAAAACAACTATCTACAAACGTATTTTCCAATACAATGATTATAAGCATAAAATTAAAAAAAAATTGCCCATGCGCAAAGCACGGACCACACGCTAGTCAACTAGGAGGAAAATAAGATAGTAGGAAGTCCATTTAGATTAATTCAGTGAGTTTGGAGATAAAATGAATTAGTGAGTTAGAATATGTGTTTTGGAATTCAACTTTCATAATTTTTGGTAATTTTCAAAAGACTTAATTTTACCATAGTAACATAATATGGATTAAGATGGAAGCAGGTAAGAAAAAGATACCTATAAATTCGGATGTTTATGAGAAAACCTTAATAGTATTAGCTAACTAGACTTGACTATGGTGTGTTATTTCTTGAAAAAGTCAGGTATGTAATTAGTTAAGCTCACCAATCAAAATGAAAATGCCATTTATAATTTGCATCATGCGCATTTATTTTAATGTCTTAGTGGTTCGAATTCATGACCTCTAGAACTTGAATTTAGGGCATCGTACCACTAACTAGTTGAGCTGATGGCGCTTAACATAATTTGCATCATTTTTTATAACAGGATTAAAATTCTATGAGGAGAAGAAAATATTTGGTGCTTTCAAAAGATGAAAATGACTCGACCCTTGTAACAATTAGTGCTAAATAAGTTAATTTTGGGTTTTGTATGAAATATACAGTTCATATTATTTTAGGGTGTTGCTAAAAGCCTAAAAGCACATGGAAAAATGCCGACCAATACCATAATTTTTTTGATTAACCTCAGCTAATTAAGTTGCTTCCTAATACCATTTTTACTTTTCCATTCAATCATTAATCATCGAGCCTAATATCTTCTCTCTCTTAACGCGCACACTTACTTCTTCATCTCGTTTAAAACCTAAAACCCTACTGCCCAACTTCATCATGTCATTTATCCTCTCCCTCTTATCTTCTTCCTCCGTCATCCACCATCATTGTTATTTCTCTCTAACCCGAACCACCTAAAATCTCCAAATTTCAAAATCACGTTATCAAAATCGATTAAATTTGTAACTTTCGATTGCTAACCAATGAAGGGAAAAAACCTTTCTGAGGAAGAAAGCGACTTAGTGAATTGTCAATATTATAATGAAGAAAATAAGGTGATTTTGACTTAAATAAATTTTGTAGTTTTTATCTTCTGCCGCACTGTTCATTTGTGTTTTTAGGATTTGTTCAATTTTTCTCGTGGTATTTAGAAATGGCATTAGTGTTTTGTTGAGATGCTTGGTTTTTTCTTGATGACTCTGGTTGACTTTCTTATTGTTGCAAAGTGAGAAAACTGCTTTATTAAAGACGATGATGAAAGAGGGAAGTTAGGGTATATGAAATGATAACCAATTTTATTTATTTGATTGTATGAAATATCATGTATGATGATTAATTATGGTGCTCTTCAAAAATGGTATTAGTCATCACTTTTCTATGTGCTTTTAGCAATACACTTCTTTTATTATGAGTTCTTTATATTGTTTTAAATGCATTAAAAATCGCTCGATTAATATTGTTTCTAACTAAGTCATCATCTATTGTCCTTATATGAATAACAATTGTGTTGCATATAATAACTACACAGATTCATGTTTGACATTCTACCATAAAATCATAACATTTCACGATTAGGGCTATAAAATTCTGTCATTTTTCATGTTTTTAATTTGAAGGAAAATGCAATAGTGCAAAATCCATTTGTGTTAATTAAGTCCGATCAAAGCTAAAATAGACAGGAGAGGTATTATATGTTATTTGGCATTTCGAATTTTACAATTTTTGTGTGATGTTCAAAAGACTTAATTTTACCATGATACAAATTATGGTGAAAGCATGTAACCAAAAATATCTATTAATGTGGATATTTGTGGGGAAACTCTTAATACTATAAGCTATCAAAGTTCAGATTACAGCATGTAATTTCTTTAAACAGTCAAGTTTTGTAATTTAAGCCCACCAATTAAAAAAAGAAAAACCATTTATCATACTAATATGTACACTGATTTGCTGAAATTATGCCAACCAATAATATAGCACTATATTTTGAACTTAACAATTAAGCAGCCCTAAATTGGTTTTAAAATTTCATTAGTAAAGAGTCTCATGTTTCTTTCTAATTAACTTACAGGATGCAACTTAAATATAACAAATTCGCAAGACTAAAAGAGCAAAAAAATTACAAAATTAGAAATACCAAATATTTAGAACAACAGGAAAATGGACACAAAGAAGAAGTTGCAAAAAAATTTAGTCTCACGGACAACAAATTTGGCAAAAAATTTAGTCTCGGTGACAACAAGTTTGTTTTTTAGTCTGAATGACACTTTATAATGTGAACAGAAAATGATAGTTGCAACTATCATTCTATGATATACACTAAAAAGTGTCTTTTAACCTAAAAAACAAACTTTCTACCTCTGAAGCAAAAATTTTGTCCAACTTTTTCTCATAGCCTATTTAGACAATATATTATTATTTTATTTTTTTTCCGACCAGATAAAATGAAGCGGAAATTAAATACATCTCCACTTTCATTTATTGTAGCAATAACAAAACAAATCTATCAAATAGTCGGATACATGACCTCCATGGCAATCCCACAAGTACCCTCAGCAACACCAGAACTCCTCTCAATTCTTGCGAACCCACCTTCACCCCAGTCCTCACCCCACGAGTTCTTCACCAGCCAAAACTTCGTACCCGATTCCATCCCATATCCAATAACCGCGACCTCATGATCAAGATTGGTTCCACATAGCTCGTGCCCAACGATCCCACTCATGTAATGCTGCAACCCGCTCGAGTCCACTGCAGCGGATACAGGTTGGCTGGCCACAGCAGCCAGCATGGCCTCTTCGTCATTGGCTGGCAACCTTACAAAGTTTGATATCGTAGCTGTAGCAGATAGGTTTGTAGTGCACGATTCTTGAGATTTTATGAAGGGAAGGTTGTCTTCGGATGTGATGCCTCCGTTTGTCATGACGTATTGGTAGGACTCTTGCGCATCGCCGAGTCTGTAGCAGCCGGATGGGTCGTTTGGGTGGATGCAGGTTAGGAGCTGTTGCTTTGAGAGTGGGACTAGTTTTTTGTTTCAGATGTAGTTTATTCCTTCTATTGCTGCCACTGCTGAAAATATCCAGCAACATTCTGCATTTTTTTGGAAAAGATAATCTATATGTTACTTGGAAGTAAGTAAAATTTATTCATGGATTATGGTAATTAAGAGAATGTTCTTGTTTATACATAACAATTTTGTTTGTGGTATAAATAACAATGTTTACTTAGCCTATAATTAGAATGAATAAGCAAAATTTGCATTTTGCTTCACTATTTACTCACGGTTAGCAAATTTGCATATAATTTTTAATTTTGAGCACATTATTGTTTTATTGCGTGAGTAGCATGCAAATTATAGGAAACAATAATAGGCGATCATGTTATAGGCAAGCAATATGTAAAATTTAAGTTTTTTTTATCAAAACTCGTGAACATTCAACAAACTAAATTTTGTATAAAAAGTTACTAGTTGAATACTATTTTTAATCAAGAACATAAAAGGTTATTGAGATATTTATTACGAAATAAGCTTAGTTTGTATGTCTTTGAGAATTATATTGTTTTTTATTCTTAATGTAATGAACTGAATAATAAACTATATATCTCATGGTTTTCAACATTGCATAATAACATTAATCTTAATCTTTTTTTATTTCTATTTTTCAAAATAAGATTTGTACTTGAATCTCACTCTAGAACATTATACTACTCGTCGCTCGAGCTAGTGGTCCTTGACCCATTACTCTTAGTCTATGGATCACATCTGCAAAAATTGGCCAAACTCATTGTATCTTAATCAAAGAAAGTAATTAGTGAATTTTCAAGAATTGTATGTATACGTAATCCTAACTTTTTACTTAAATATTAATATGATACAATAAAAAGAAAATATTTAATTGAAACTCACGGGCTTATGGATGCCTTAGGAAACAAAAGCATCACGTCTGCACACATTCACACACACATATATAAAAACATTCAAACACATATACACACACATACACATACGCACGCGCCTGTGCACGTGCACACAGACACATACACAAAAGCACAAACACAAACACAAACACACACTTCAAGTTGATATTTCAAGTCTTACCACAAGGGTTTTGATTCTTAATCGAGGTAACCGCTCCCAGTTGATTCCAGTCCATTCTCGGAGGTACGTTCACATTGGATAAATCAAATCTCACATCATTAGTTTTAGGAAATGATGAATCCCTACGTTTATAGCCCCACCATAGAATTTGAATTCATCTTTAGTCCTATCGAAAAACTTTGTGAGACCAAGTGTATATTTTCCATTTCCAGCTTTATTCATTGACTCAATATATTCTACATTGTCTTTGAATATTCTGAAACGATGTTCTTTTTCGGCTTCATCTTTGTATACCGGTTTGTACTTAGCTATCCATTCCTCGAATCTTGTCGATAATGACAATTCTTCATCGTTGGTTAATACACGAGATGCATTACATACATATGTTGAAATTGCAATCGTATGGAAAAGAAAAATTAGAATATGAGTCATTTTTGATGACGTGGTTGAAGTTTTATGAGTGAAAGAAACTATTTGGTTTGTTAAAAAGATGAAAATTGCACGACTTATATAACATTTGATGCTAAATTAGCTCAGTTTGGACTCAGTATGTAATCTACAGTTGATACTATTTTAATAAATGGTTTAAATATGGACCTTAAATGCGTTAAATATCTGTTAAAATGGATCAATATTGTTTCCAAGAATATATGGATAATAATAGCCGTGTAATAAAAATATGGATTTGCATTTGACATTCTACGGGAAAATTGAAACATTTTTCAATTTGGACTAATAAAGTTCTATCCCTTTTTAATTAACTAGTTAACTAGTAGGAAATAAAATAGTGGCAATTCCATTTCGATTTAATGAGTTCAGACATAGAATGGATTAGAGCGGTAGAATATGTGATCTGGAGATCAACTTCTATATTTTGTTGTAATTTCGAAAAGTCCTAATTTTGCAGTAAAATGGATTATTATGATGATGAAAGTATGCAAGGAAAAATACCTCTTAATGTGGATGTTTGCATGGAAACCGTAATAATATTAGCTACTAAATTTAGACTACGATGTAATTTCTTTTATAGAAAGTAATAATCAAATTTTGTAATTTCAGCGCATCAATTAAAAATGAAAATACCATTTATTAGACTCTTAAATATACATTTATAGGGTTTGCCAAAATTGTGTCAGTCCTAAATTGGTTTTAAAATTTCGTTAATGTACCATATGGTAAATGCCTTATTAGTGAGATTAAAAGTCAAGAAGGTAGATTAGAAGGGCACATGATCTAGAGTTAAAACTTCAATTATTTTTGGTAATGTTCAAAAGACTTAATTCTATCGTAATATGGATTATGACAAAAGTATGCCAGCAAAAATATCTATTAATGTGGATGTTTGTGAGGAAATCAAAATAATCTATTAACTAATAGTAAAGCAGAAGAATGTAAAGCTCTCTCTAGTTAATTTTAGGAATTCCCTCATCTCTCCTTAATTCTCTCCACAATTTATTGTTGTTATAATTGTTACAATGTTTCTATTGGCTCTCTCTTCTATCATTAAAATCTAATACTAATTTTAACAATTATTTATAGATTTCTTCGAGTTTTTTCTGTTATTTTACGTTTAAGTTTTTATATATTAAATTTAGTTAGCTAATCTTAAAAAAAGCTTTTAAAACAAATACAATTAACGAATATTCATTAATTTTAAAAATGACAATTCAATATGTATACCACATTCATATTGACAAAAATAATAAAATCAATTATTCATTCAAGTCCAGATACTATAATTATATATAAACTATTACAATTTTGTACTAATATTTTTTTCTATCATTTCGCATTTACAGGCCACCATTCAATAATTTTAACAATTGTTTACGTATTTCACTTAAGTTTCCTTATATTATTTTACATTCAAGCCCATATATTTGAATTTATTAATTGATCTTGAATTTAATTTTTTTTAAGTAAATCCAATTAACAAATATTTATTAATGGATCTAATAAATCATAACAAGTGATAATTTAATGTGTATACCGTATTTGTACCGACATAAATGGTAAAACTATATTTTCATTAAAGTCTATATAATTTAATATTTTCAAAATTATATACAAAATTGTCTTTGATACTTTTACATTTTTCTACGTTTAAGTTAAAAAAAAATTCCTTTCTAAAATTAGTTATTTAATACAAAGAATTTAATATATACATCATTTAACTTTAGTCAAATTATGAAAATCTAAATGTCAATTTCATAATATTTGTACATAAATATTTATTTATGAAATTTTATAAAAATATTAATTTCAAAATTTATTAAAAATACTTATTTTCATTTATTTGGTTGATAAATAATGAATCCTAAAAAATAATAAATCGATATATAACTCATTTTAATCAACAAAATTGAAGATTTAATTAATTTTTATTTAAATATAAAAACATACAATTTCATAACAATAATACACAGTTGTAAATATTCTAATTTCAATTTATAACTCATTTATCCTAAAAAAATTCATCAAATATAGTATAATAAATTATATTCTTCAAAAATTGCTATAATATTATTTTTCTACAACATACCGTATGCAACGCACGGGTTACACACTAGTATTACAGATAACTAAATCCAGACTATAGTATGTATTTTTCCTTTTAAAAGTTAAGTTTTGTAATTTAAGCCCATCAATTAAAGATTAAAAATAAATAAGATACTAATAAATAAATTTGTGTGATTTGCTGAAATCGTGCAAACCTAATAAATAAATTTATTTTGAACGTAGTAATAAGGGGCCCTGATTGGTTTTATTGTTTGATTAATAAAGAGTCTACTATTGCTTTCCAATTAATCTATAAGACGCAACTTCAATATAATAAGGACCGTTTAAAAAACTCGAGAAAGCTGCGATAGGACCACGGTTAACCTGCTATCTTGGAGCGTCACGTTCCTAAAAATCGAATAACCTTACGAATGCATGAACCAACATTCTAGCCTCAAAACCTTTAAAAAAGCCCTCTAAATCAACCTCTTTGAACCACACATTTTTCAAATTTGGGAAAAAAATACTATCACATCACTTTTCATTTTTCACATACTCAGTTTAACAATAATTTCATAACCATAGCCACCAAATTATTTTATTATCTTATCAATTTGTAACGATAAGTACGTTACTAGTGTACATTTAATTAAGCATTATTAAACGGAACTTATTTTACCTTAAAACTTTAGGAAATTTACAAATTGATGCAGGGAAATTGTTATAGAATTTTTTAAATTAATATTAATTATTGTATTGAATAATAATCGTTTTTAAAATTCAATATACTAATAGTTCGTTAAAATTTTACATCAACTGAAATGATTTTAAATTTTAATTAAAAATATAAAAATTAACGATTAACGTAGTTCTTAAGATTTAACAGGTTAAACCACTGTAACATTTAACCTCACATCAATATGGTTCGGTTGACGGATCGGTCTTCGAAACTATGGTAATAAGTTTGCAAGACAAAACAAATCAAAACAAAATAAAAAATTAAAAACAAAAAAAATTAGAAAAACCAAATACTTAGACAGCAAATTATTATTTTAAATTTTTTTCCAACTAGATAAAAAAGAGCGAAAAATTAAATACATCTAAATTTTCATTTACTGTTGTGACAAAAGCAATCTATCAAATAGTTGGATACATAACCTCCATGGAAATCCCACAAGTACGCTCAGCAGCACTAGAATTTCTCTTAATCCTTGCTAACCCACCTTCAGCCCAGTCCTTACCCTATGAGTTCTTCCCTAGCCAAAACTTGGTACCCGACTCCGTCCCATATCCAATAACCTTGAACTCATGATCAAGGCTGGCTTCACACAGCTCCTGCCCAAAAATCCCACCCACGTAATGCTGCAGCCCACCCGAGTCTACTACAGCGGACATGGGTTGGTTGGCCACGGCAACTAACATGGCCTCTTCGTCGTTGGCCGGTAGTTTTACGAAGTTCGATATTTTTGCTGCAATGAACAAGTTGTGGTGCATGATTATTGAATTTTTATGATAGGAATGTGGTTTTCGGATGTGATGCCTCCGTTTGTTATGACGTATTGGTAGGACGCTTTAGCATCACGAAGTCTATAGTAGCCAGATAGATCGTTTGGATGGATGCAGTTGTGGAGTTGTTGCTTTGAGAGTGGGACTAGTTTTTTTTTCGGATGTAATTTTTTCCTTCTATTGCTGCCACGGATGAATATATACAATAACATTCTGCATTTTTTAGAAAGGATAATCTATATGTTACTTGCATGTAAGTAAAATTTACTTATGGATTAAGAGCAATTTCTTTTTTAACTGTGAGCAACATACCAATTTTCTTTTTTTAAAACCCAGGAGAACCCGGCGGGCCAGTAAACTACTCAGGAGGGTATAGTAAAGCCGTCCGCTGATCCAAGCCCACATACCCCTGGTAAATTTATATAGGATGAGGAAGCACATGGTAGGAATCGAACCTGTGCCTTTTTACCAGAACCCAAGCCTTCTTTCCACTGCGTCGCACCCGCGGACGCAACATACCACTTTGTTTGTGGTGTAAATGACAATTTTTGCTTAGCTTTTAATTAGAAAGTATATTATGATTCAAAAAAATTGCATTTTGCTTCATTACTTACTTACAATTAGCAAATTTGCCTATATTTTTAAATTCAGAGTACTTTATTATTTTAATACGTGAGCAGCATGCAAATTATAGGAAAGTAATAATAGGCAATCTTGTTATAGGTAAAAACTATGCAAAATTCAAGTTTACTAATGAAAAATCTAAAATCTATATATAAAGTTTATATCTTCTTAAAATTTCCAAAAATTTAATAGTTGAATACTACTTTTAATCTAGGACATAAAAGGTTATTGAAATATTTTTTATGAAATAAACTTAAATTGTATGTCTTTGAGAATTATATTGTTTTTCATTCTTAATGCAATAAACTGAATAGTAAAACTATATATCTCATGGGTTTCAATATTGCATGATAACATTAGTCTTGATCTCTTTTTTTTTCAAAATAAGATTGATACCTAAATCTCAATCTAGAACATTATACTATTCGTCACTGAAGTTAGTGGTCTTGACCCATTACTCTTAGTCTTTGGATCCAATCTAACAATTCACTGAAGTTTCTCTAATTAGTTTATTTAATCAACATAATTCAGACAGAGCTACTTTTGTGGAGATGTGGTGTATTTATTTTCTGGTCATTTTGATATTTCTAACCACTCAAAATCACACGTAAATGCCAGTCGTGGATAATATACATTTGAACTATTAATTAATTAATATTGTGGTTTAGATAGGGTTATGAGTACCAGACCGATCTAAAGTTCAAGTAGTTGATTTACCTGATACAAGCATCACATCTAGAAAAATTAGCCAAATTTCCGGTGGCTAGCGGCCGTCACTAGTCGTCGGAAATGCCATCGGAATACGGATCACGACTTGCGTCTGTTTCCGATGGCCCCATGGGATCATAGCTACGGTGTCCGAAGGATGTTACGACGGCTATTCCGATGAATATTCTGACGGCTCCGACGAAGGTATTTTTCCACTAAGCCTTCGCGAATCCGTCACCCGACGTCGAAATCCGTAGCCCGATGTCGTAATATGTGGCCAGTAGTAAGCCGCCGAAAGCCGTCGCTTTCCATCAGATTTCTTGACCCGTAGGCCGTCGATAATCTGGGTGATTTTTTTCTTTTGCGTGCTGCAGTTCCATACCACAATCAATATATAACTCAGCAAAATCAATATATAAGCCTCATATATAAACTGAAATCAATATCAATATTAACATCAATATAAAATAAAACTCAAACATCATAATATCACACGCAAACATATTAACGTCCAACATCAAACTCCAATATTTACAAAACAAACCTTCCATCGTCATTTTCACCCATCCAGCTTCAATATTTACATCCAATATTTACATCCAATGTCAAACTCCACATATCAACTCCCCAAATCAACCACCAAATCAATGTCAAACACCACAAACACCACATGTCCTTAAATTAACCTCACCATCACTAAATGTTAATATATACACAAAACTACATCCAACACCACATGTTCATAAAAAAATTGCAAATTGTACCTCAAGACTCATCATCGGTTCCGGAACCACCGAACGAAGGGAATGCACCATGATACTCCACATACTCGGCCAAACGCTGGTTGAGCCGCTCCATTTGCACTGCTTGGAGGTGGTCCTGCTCCAGCAGCTGGACAATCTGCTGTCTAAGCTCATTAATCTCCACAATGTCCTAAGCCTTTTGGTAAGCCCTTTGTGCTATCCGAACCTACAGAACAAGTAGAAATATGTTTAAGTTATTATGTAACTTTTATAAAAATTAAGCAAATTTTACAACGTAGTTAATTCTTATAAATTACTGATTGATTGCCATGGTCGTAGTACCTGTTTCTCTAGGTCGGGTCTATAACTGAGTCAAAGATCGCATCTTCCTCGTTAGTGGTCAACTGCTCCCGTCCGGAATGCTCAAGCATCTGCGCACGTGCCTACATAAATTTTTCCTGCAATGAAAAATTAAATACAAATAAATATTACATGACATTATTATAATATTTTACAATTAATTAAGTAAAATGATCATTATTAATAACTTATAACTGAAAATATACTTAATTGTGCGGCATACGCTCTATCATCCTCATGCCAGGCATAAGACACCATTCCCTCATCATCTGTCTGCCTAATGATATGTGTATGCTCAAACACGTCCATATACGAGACCGTACCCTTCGCGCTCTTTCTTGTAATAATTGGTGTATATTATTGTTGTTTATATAAATTTATACTAAAAATGTTATAACTATTCATAATTCCAATTAATAAATTTATCAAGTCCTCATGATGGTGCTGGAATAATTTTGAGCAACCGCGGTATGCGGTAGGATTTTTCTCCATGTTCACAGAGTTCATATCCGACTCCGTCTACGAATTAAAAATTAAGATTATATTTTACAGGTATTAATTATGTATTCTGTACTGAATAAATTAAGGTGATATCTTATTACTCTTATCTTGAACTAGTCGCTACCCCACCATGCGACCCAATCATCACAAACGCTGGCACCGATCCACTGTGGCTTCTTCTCGGTTTTTCTTATGCTAGACATCGTATCCCTATAATTCTTTGCCACGTTTGAGTTCCAATGGCGCTGGCAAAGGGACACATCCTTCTCTTGCAAGTCAACTACAACCTGTATATATGTTGAATAGTGGACATAAGTTTTTTTAGCATTTAAACATGTATTTATTTTTTGATACAGCAAACCAAAAGCGAACATAAGTTTTTTCACATCATAATGATTTTCGCACATTAAATTATCGTGTGGCATATGCCGTTTTGCAGCTTGTACTATAGCTGTAAACCTGGCTTCTGTAAAGTTATCTTCAACCATATCTTCTATGAGTTTCGTCGGAACAAGTTCATTATCCACCTCGTCCTCCAAATGTACGGGATTAGGTGATATATGTTCTCCATGACGATCCCACACCAAATAATTCGGCATGAAACCATATTGGCGCAAATGAACTTTTACAATATCCGGTATCAAATACTTCAATAGTTTACACCTACTACATGGACAACAAATTTCTTCATCGTTTTCATTATTACGTAAAGCGAATTCAATAAAGACATGTACACCATTTTGAAAATGTACACGTATAGAACCTTTTATTTCTCTTCTTTGTTGGTACATCCAGCTCCGATCGATAAAATAATTGACCATTTCCCCTACTTTAAAACATAAAAGCGCATTTATCATTTACGTCTTGACATTTTATTTTTCAAATAAATCATATATTAAAATTTCGCAAATATATAATATTATTCTATTTAATATTATTTTCAAATTGATTTACACAAATTATTATTTGAATATAGTCTACAATTTTTAAGTTATTGTTTTACGCTTTGATGGTTGATCATTCTACTTCCCATTACAAATACAGTAGTAATTATGTTTTGCAAATTATTTTATTTTAAACGATTCAACAAAATTTCGGCAGCACTTCCCCTTTGTTCCCTGTATCGTACACTTATGTGTTACGCATGGAACATAAAGAAAGTGTTGTCGAAATTTTGTGAACCGTTTAAAATAAAATGATTTGCAAAATATAATTATTACTGTGTTTGTAACTCGTCCAATACAGGAACAAATCCGAAAAATGTTGTATCGGATAAATAAAAATGTCTGTTCTGTGATAAAAACGAATATCCATACAATGATCATATACAATATTTGTCAGACGGGGCCAAAAACTCTCTAAGGGATTTACAAAAGTAAAATGTATTATACAACAATTTTTACAATAATTAATTTACATTCTAAAAAATGCATACCCTAAATCATCATTTTCGTCATTTTGAAAACAAATACATCAAATTTTGAGCATCGACTCTACTTAATCCAAAGTAGCCCTAACGTGCGTATGCAGTAATTAATCGACGCATATACACGGATTAACGCACATATACACTAAACAAATTTTCTCTCTCAACATTTCAGTAATTAACAATTGTAATAATAACCTAATTAGCATTCAATGGGGTATACCAAACAATCAATGGGGTATTATACAACTATAATAACAAAATAAACCTAATTTAACAAATCAAACTTAAATATAGGGTTTAGGAATTTAACCTTCTTACCAAGCAATATGCGATGGAGCTAGCTAAAAATCGAAGAATCCGAGGTGCTGGAGGCGTGGAAGGCCGTCGACGGCATGTAGGAGGTGCTGGAGGAGGGTTTGGAGGAGTGGAGGCAAGATTTGGGGAAGAAGGAGAATGAATGGAACTGTCAGCCTGTTTTCAGGTATTCGTGATTTTTCGACGGCTTCGGACGGCCGCCAACGGCAACATTATCGACGGCTTCCAACGGCTATCGACAGCTATATTATTTTAATTTTAATTATGCCATGCAAATTGCTAGTCGTCGCTAATTAGACGATAAGCCATCGGCGGCCGTTGGAAATGGTTGTCGCTTTTTACTGTTCTTCTAGTAGTGAACGTGTTTGCGCTGGTTATAGTAGTGTAAATGTAAATGGTCTATGAAATTGCTAAGAAGTATGCGGAGAAGTATCACGGAGAAGGTATACTAAATGTCAGACGTTCTATTTTTTTTAAAAGAAGGGTACTTTATAGATAATTAAAATCATATATGTCCATGATATGCCTCATTAAAACCTAACAATCCCCCTAACTTAAATGGGTGCCTTACGAGGAAAAAGAGTACAAATCATGTCTATATATTAACAATATAACAATACAAATGTCAAAACCCAATTTGGATAATAGATGGAGGAGTAAAAACAAGAAAACCACGCACTGAAAACCATCCATATATGCAACTAGGGCAAGAAAAAGCAAAACAAAAATACAACAAAAGATACAAAATAAAAAAAAACAAAACATGGACACTTGTGGTTCCAACCCATACACGAAACAACAAGCAGGATCACCGAGAAAGCACGCGAGAAAACAAATACGTAGAAGGTAGTAGACGAGATATCAAAATATCTCAGATCTAAATGAACTCAGACAGGCATTAAAAATGGCGGCCAATGTAATCAAGATGGCAAATTCTCTATCAACAAACGCCGCTGAAAATCCACAAGCGATCAAAATCGAACTCAAGGAGGGTGGATCTCTAAGTTCGGGTCGATTCTGATCTCAAAATCAGACAAGATAAGTATCAACTCTCTCAAAATCTTCTTCAAATCCACTGATTTTTCCAATAAATGTTTGCGATCTTGTGTAATGAGAATATTTCTAACGTTAGCTGGCATTTCAACTCATTTGAATATTCTCGAGTTCCGCTCACACCATATATGCCATATCATCATAGTAAATGAAATGTTCATAATATGGTAATATAGCCTATTACTGAGTTGAATTTGACATTTAGTTTCTAGAATTTTATTGATATCGTAGGAATTGTCGATGCTAATTTTGAGTTTATGCATAATATCTTCTATAATTTGTCTGCAGTACGAGCAATTGAAAAATAATTGGTTTGTCTGGAGTACAAGCAATTGAAAAATAAGTGGTTTCTATCCTCGTTATGATTTGAACAAAGAACACAAACTTGATTGATATTGCTATTTCCACCTGCTGACTCTATCTTTTGTGTTCAATCGATTTAAAATAGTCAGTAATGAACATATCGACATTTTGGGAGCATATTTATTATCCCATATGATTTTTGACCATCGAACTTTATTATGTTTGATTCTAATCTGGTCTTAGGCTGAGTTGATATTGAATTTACCATTGTTGCTTGGCATCCACCACCAGAAATCATGCTGTTTCTGATTATCAACCTTGATATTATGCACTGTGTCATGGTATTGAATAGGAATATATTCAAGATGATTTTTCCACACATTATCAGTAATAAGAGATGATACATTTTGTTGTTTATTGAATAAAATAGATAACTAGTCTGCATAGAGTTTAGTAAATGTCATAATTAATTTCTATAATCATTTGGATGTACTTTAAATCATGATTAGCACGTAAAATGAAGGTTACACAAAAGAAGTCGGTCCAATAAACTTATATTTGTACAATATGTTAATGTATTAAATTACGTTATCATTTTTAGCAGAACCATTCCATTAAATATGTGTGCGTAGAACATGTTTGCACTAGTTATTATAGTAGTGTAAATGAAAATAGTCTCTCAAATTGCTGAGAGGTATGCTTAGAAGAATTGTAGAGAAGGCATACTAAATGTTAGATATTCTATTTTTTACAGAATAAAATAGATAGAATAGATAAAACGGATAACTAGCCCGCATAAAGTTTAGTAAACCTAATGGGAATGAAATTTAATATTAGGATTAGGTTAAAAATGAAGCTTACAATTAATATGCGAGGCATCGAATAGCATAATTAGGGTCTAGTTTGAAATAAGAAGGCAAAGGAACATGCAGTGATTTTTATTAACAATTAATGTTTATAAGAGAAAGTAACAAATTATTAATTTGGTAAATTATATTTTGTTCCAATATATTAAGTGGATATTTTTATGAAACTTTTGATAAGAATTTGAGATAAGAGTTGTAGAAATAAAGAGAAAGACTTGTCTCATTATCTATTTTATATCTAAAAAATAGGTAATAAAATAGATAATTAGCATGCTTAGGGTTTAGATAGAAATGAAAGGGAAAACAACTGGAGCAATATTAATTAGCAAGATTAGGTTAAAATGAAATTTGGAAGTTACAGAGAGGCATTGAATAACATAACTACGGGCTAGTTTGAAATGAATGAGAAAAGAAACAGGCATATGTTATTTTTATTAATATGACGAACAACCAATTTGGTAAATTATAATTTATTTATATGGCTTTATTTTTTTTAAATGTATGAGAGATAAAGAATTTGAAATGGGAGTTAATATAATTAGTAAAGAGAAAGATTTGTCTCATATTCTCTTTTATTCATATATGTTTATACATAATAGAATTAATTAATCAATGGATTTATAATAAATACAAATACAAGGAATATGGATTGGTCATTTAGAATAGAATTAATTAATCAATGGATTTATAATATATGGATTGGTCATTTAGTATGAATTGACATTCAATCAAACAAGGAAAGTTGGACGTTCCAATAAGAATTATCAGATACCTTTTCAGTTTCTCTCATCGACTATTATTCGCACCACCGTTTAATTACTCCCATTGTAAATTAATTATACTCTTATCGTTTCTTTTCTTTTTTTATTAGTTATACATCCACTAATTTATTCATTAACAGTTTGAAAATATGAAAATGAAATGGTAAATAAGTTGCAGGTAATGCTTCATTTAAACCTGATTATTAAACCACTTTCACTTCTCCGATAGTATAGTAATTAATAATTGACTAAATGTTCTAAATTGGACGTAAATCTTATAAATCTATATATTTCTATACCACTGGAACTAAAAGAAAATTTATTTTTGCTATTATGAAAAATTTTGGACCTAAATTGTTATAAAAAATTCGAAATGTCAATTATAACCAAGAAAATAAACTTCTTTATCCAAATTGATTTTCAAAAGTTTAATTATGCCAAAATGTAAGTTATTTTTAGGTAGATACTTTTATTTATCCAAATTAATTTTCCGGCTTCTAAAAAACAAAAATAAAAAAAGCTATTTACTTGATGCAATACAAAGAACCCCAAGTCGGATTGATTTTAAATTGTGGTGGTTGACACTGTTTGTGAAGAAACTGAACATATATTGTAATCATAATATTTCATATGCTAGTTAATCCAAGGTAATAAATGTACAATGTATTCTTCTCTTTACATAATTCAAAGAAAGATGTTTTATTATTTTAATCCAACAAATTGAGAGCAATCAGGCATAACAGTAAATTCATGGTAATACAAGTAAATTTTTACGTGGATTTCCCTCCTAAGTATTCTAAGTTGATAAATAATAAATGGATGAACTCTCTATTTGAAATACAATGTCTTAAGAATATTTGAATAGTAAGATAATTTCCTAAAATCATAATATTTTTGATATAACATTTTGTTAAATAACCAAACTGTATTATAATCATTTCCCGTTTACATTGCCAAAACTGGACAGTAAATTACCATGGGTTTTGCATAAGTTTCGATTGATGCATTTATATATAGAATAAATGTTAACCATTGTTATTTGAAAAAAGTTCTTATTGTTAAATATACTTGTGATATTAGAAAGATATTGTTTCCCCTTATTTTCTAATATATTGTCTAAAGTGCACATTTATAGCATATGACTAACTAAACAAGTCTCCAATATAGTAACCTTGTATCATACCATTGACGGATCTAATTCAGAAAAACGAAATATACCAACGTATATAGACTAAAACACTGACAGTGAATTAGTAGTGTACATGACGCAAATTATCTTCCCTTTAAATCTTTAATAATAGTTATAATATCTTTGTTGTCGCACTTTTTTGTTGTAGACTTGAACTTCCCAAAATGCCCTTTAAACTTTTTTGAATCCATATATTAACTGAATACATAAACTGATCAATTTCCATACCTATTTTTGTGCTAAAATTGAATATATCCATATTACCCGAGTAAATAATCCATTTAACATGCATTAATTGCACATAAATTGATCAATTTCCATGCTTGTTTTTGTGCTAAGATTGAATATACTCATATTACCTACGTAAATAATCCATTCAATATGCATTAATTGTACATAAATTAATCAATTTCCATGCCTGTTTTTGTGCTAAGATTGAATATATCCATATTTTATGAGTAAATAATCCATTCAACGCGCATTAATTGCATGTACGAATTGGTCTTACCCTTTGGAAATAACCACACAACTCTACGATTAAATATATCCATGCATATATTAACTAAGTAAATAAGCAAACCAATTTCTATGCATATTTTAAAGCTACGATTGAATATGTCCACATAATAATATTAACTTTAATAATATATTACCTAACGGACTAAATATATATTAAATTCTTGAGTCGGTCTATCTCCTAAATTACTGCACTTTCCTCCCTATAATTATAGAACCATATTTTCTCCTCTTCCACACAAAAACAATTATCACGTTATCCTCTTCAGCCACTGCAATCATGCTACATCATTTAAATATTCTTCAGTTCTTCAGACTAAAGTGGTGTGAGAAAGCTTTGCAATCGTACTATATCATTAAAATATTCTTCACTTCTCCAGACTAAAGTGTCGTGAGAAAGCTTCTCAGGTACATAAACTACTATGTCTTACAACTATAGCCTGTACCCATATATTATATAATACATCATGTTATATATTATTAACGCGATGAATCGAAATCAAATATCTAATCTGTATGAGTACGTATCTTGATTTATATTTTGATTTGGTTTATACTTCTTTGCTGACTTTATACTACAAATAATAACCTTAATTGTTGCAATTCTTAAAGTACTTCAAGTGTATGGTTTGTAAACTATTGTAGCAGTGTTGTTTTTCTAATCAACAACAAATTGTTGCTTAATAATTTTTTGCCAACTAATCCCCTAATAAATATGCTTTACAATCCTTTTCTAATTCGTTAGATTTCACAATGTCAAATTATTGTTCAACTTGGTGATAAAATTTAATTTGTAACAATTGTCAAAGCTTCTGATTTCCTGGAAAAGAACACATAGTGTTTTGTTTGCAATTTTGTATCATTTAATTGCGTGAATTACTAAATTTAACATCTTTCGTCTACTGTACCATCGCTAATCAATTTTAAAGGACATTAATTATATAAGTCCGTACAGTTTAAAGGACGTTAATTATATTCATGTTCTACTCAGGTATCAAAATTATGTATATCTGCAACCGTATATAATATATTTTTA
This sequence comes from Allium fistulosum, assembly GCA_030737815.1. Classification (NCBI taxonomy): domain Eukaryota; kingdom Viridiplantae; phylum Streptophyta; class Magnoliopsida; order Asparagales; family Amaryllidaceae; genus Allium; species Allium fistulosum. The sequence goes on from CM060906.1 coordinate 124,702,991, forward strand.
ATACATTTGGTAAGTTATTTTTGAAGCCCCAATACCAAATCATGCAATTGCCAGTATTAGCATGTACGCATATATTAATCATTTTATGCCAACTAATCCCCTATAAATATATCCTGTACCAATATATTAATCGTTAGATTCCACAATGTTAAATTATTGCTCAACTTGGTGCTAAAATTTAATTTCTAATAATGAATGGATAATGGAATGGCGTCAGACTTATATGCCGTGAATTTTACAAAAACCTTATAGATGCAGAGATTGCCACTGGGTAATTTGCCGGATATCGGGTTTTCTTACCAAGAATATCTATGAAACCTTCCGAAGATATCCATTTTCCATTCTCATTATTGCGCAAACAATTTCCTATGAGGTTGAGTTTTGCCCTCACTGTCAACAAAGCACAAGGACAAACAATCCCAAATATAGGAATTTACTTGCCTTAACACTTTGGTCATGATCAACTTTATGTTGCGTTATCAAGAGCGGTTTCAACGAGTAACAAAAAAGTTTTGATAAAAGATGGCTATATCCATGGAAAATCGGAAACTTATACTAAAAATGTTGTTTATAGAGATGTACTTATATCTACTAAGAGACAAAATAGTTGAATATAATTTTATAAGCATTACTTTTGAATTTGTTTATACTGTTTAGTTTTTCTACTTCTTTTTCTTGGAGTGACAATTTATAAATTATGCAACATTTGTACAAATAATTTTTCCTTGTATATTTAAAATACACAATGTTTGTAGAAAAAAATTTCACGCGCGATGCGTGTGCTGTTCTCACGGGCGAGGCACGTACCGTTATGCTCATATACTAGAAACGAGTTCCCTACCGAATTTTCAATTGAATTACATATGTTAATAAATATAGGCATTGATATCTCCCAAATCAAAGGAAAATTACAAATCAAGATTAACGTGCAGACTTTATACCAGTAAATGATTCCAAAGCCCATGCAATATAAACAAGGTAATAAATTTGTTTTTCTTGTATTATGAACTTAAATATACGCAATGTATGTACGTTTAGACACCAAATTAAATATAACATTTAATTATCCATTAATTATATTAAACATACCTTGATAGTCCCAGCATTTCAAATTCAAACAAAGTGGAAATTAGGCAAGCCTCCAATCAGATGCGAGCTAATTAATGACATATACATCTATGTCATTTCAATTACTTTCTCACTGTATGATTCATCAATAAGATCATAGCTAGAACAATATCATTCAACAACAAAAATAACCAAACGAAACTAAAAACTAATGGAGGCTACAAGCATTTCTAAATCAACAAATCATAAAAGAACATCCACGTAGAATTCTGAAAGAAAAAAGACTACTGAAGTCAGAATTGAGTTATCGAGTAAAAGAGCTTGAGAAAAGAAGAAATGAACTTGATCGTCGGGCTACTCTTAATGAGATCGATCATTGAACATTTGAAGAGGAGATAAAAAAGGTATTATTGGGTCTACCTTTGTTTTAAAATGAAATAATGATTTGGTATTATTGCGTCGTCCTCCCTCTATGTAATATTTATTTTTACGCAGCATGAATTGAAAAAACAATCCACTTCGAAGAGCAATCGGAGAGCAAGAAAAAGCCGTCAAACACGTCTTGTCGCTTTTAAACAAACAAGAGGTCTGTTATACAATTATATATATATATATATCTGTGTTTGTAGGATTATTATTTTTCCTCATGTAACTAATTGCGTGTATACAGAAAGAGGAAAAAAAGGTTTTCTTACAAAATTTTCTGCTTGGAATAACAGCTTGATTAAAAGCATAAAAAAATAATTAGAGATTCAGCAGATTCGAAGAAAAATTCTGATTAATCATATGGGAGGGGAAGAAGATGTAGTTCTAAAGGTGAGAGTCAATGAAATGAATGAAGAATTAGAAGAAAAAATGAAGGAGATGAAGTCTCTTAAAGAATTAAACCAAACGTAAGTTGTGAAAGAACGCACAATTAATGATGACTTACAAGATGCTCGGAAGGAGATTATCATGGTAAAAAGTTTGTACTTATACGTTTACTCAACCTTCGATGTTGGTCTTCTACTTTTCTTTATAAACTGATTTAGGAGTTGAAGAAAATTCCAAGAAACTCGCACACTCATGTGGGAGTTAAAATAATCAAGGAAGTGGATGTTGAACCATTTATTGCAGCATAGAAGAATAAATTTTCGGCTGAAGTGGCACATGTTAAAGCAATAGAATATCATACGACATATCTAGTAGAGCTTACAAATACAGATCCTTTCAAAATGATCGTAGTCAATGGGAAACACACTCTTGGTGCATTTTGAAGCCTAGTGTAGAATAATTTTTTGGTCGAAAAAATGAATACGAAACTTTATTGCATCTAATTCAATGCTAGTTTGAGAACTATGGATCCATGATACATGGTTCTTTTTGAAGGCTGAAGTAGCATAATTTTCAAGAGAACTATGGAACCATGATACGAATGTGCGTTTTGGCTAGGTGTAATAATACAACTAACTCTGGATTAACATCTAGAAAGTTTACCTTATATAGTGTATCACTGTGAATTTATAGGGAAGACAATGATGTCGCAACTTGTTGGAAAATTACTACACTAGGCTTCAAAATGCACCAAAAGTGCTTGTTTATGTTTCACATTGACTGTGATCATTTTGAAAGGATATGTTCTGTGTTTCTAAGGTCTACTAGATATGCTGTACGATGTTCTATTGCTTTAACGTGTGCCACTTCAGCTGGAAAATTTATTCTTGTGTGCTGTAATAAATGGTTCAACATCCACTTCCCCGATTATTTTAACTCCCACATGAGTGCACGAGTTTCTTGGAATTTTCTTCAACTCCTAAATTAGTTTATAAAGAAAAGTAGAAGAACAACAACAAAGTTTGCGTAAACGTATAGATACAAACTTTTTACCATGATAATCTCCTTCCAAGCATCTTGTAACCCATCGTTAATTGTGCGTTCCTTCATAACTTATGTTTGGTTTAATTCTTTAAGATACTTCATCTCCAATTTTTCTTCCAATTCTTCATTCATTTCATTGACTCTCTCCTGTAATGCTGCATCTTCTTCCCCTTTCATATGCTTAATTAGAATTTTTCTTCAAATCTGCTAAATCTTTAATTCTTTTTTTATTGCTTATGATCAAGCTGTTTTTCCATGTAGAAGATTTTGTAAAAAGCCTTTTCTCTCCGCCTGTATAAACACAATTAGTTACAGGAGGAAAAATAATAATCCTACACACACAGATATATATATATATATATACACACAAAAATAATTGTATAAAAGACCTCTTGTTTGTTTAAAAGTGATAAGACGTGTTCGACGACTTTTTCTCGTTCTTCGACTGCTCTTCAAAGTGTATTGTTTTTCAATTCATGCTGCGTTAAAACAAATATTACATAGAGTGAGGAAGACGTAATAATACCAAATCATTACTTTAGTTTAAAAAACAAGTAGACCCAATAATACATTTTTTATCTCCTGTTTAAATATTCTACGATCGATCTCATTAAGAGTAGCCCGACGATCATGTTCCTTTCTTCTTTTCTCAAGCTCTTTTAATCGATAACTCAATTTTGACTTCATTTCTTTGAAAATTCTACGTGAATGTTCTTTTATGTTTTGTTGATTCAGAAATGCTTGTAGCCTCCATTAGTTTTTAGTTTTGTTTGGTTATTTTTCTTGTTGAATGATATTGTTCTAGCTGTGATCTTGTTGATGAATCATACAAAGGGAAATTAATTGAAATGGCATAGACGTATATGCCTAATTTCCACTTTGTTTGAATTTGAAATTCTAGGATTATCAAGGTATGTTTAATACAATTAATGGATAATTAAATTTTATATTTAAGTTGGTGTCTAAATGTAAGTACATTGTGTATATTTAAGTTCATAATACAAGGAAAACCACATTTCTTACCTTGTTTATATTGCATGGGCTTTGGAATCATTTACTAGAATAAAGTATGCACCTTAATCATGGTTTGTAATTTTCCATCGATTTGGGAGATATCAATGCATATATTTATTAATATGTGTAATTTAATTGGAAATTTGATGGGGAACTCGTTTCTAGTATATTAAAAGGAAAGATATTTTGCATCATTTACATTACTAATTCATTGTTGGTATTTTAGTACATGTACGCTGGTATATTTCATTTTTCTGAATTAGATCTATTAATAGTATGATACCAGTAACTATAGTGGAGACTTGTTTAGTTGTCATATGCTAGAAATATGCACTTTAGACAAGATATTTAGAAATAATGGGAAACGATATCTTTCTAATATCACAAGTGCATTTAACAATAAGAATTTTTTTGGAATAACAATGGTTAAAATTAATTCTATATATAAAAGGTTCAAACTTGACAGGTTACGGGTACTCGGTCAGTGAAAACCAAAATATTCGTACGGGTCCAAACCGATAGTTTTAAGAGTCATCTTGATTTCAGATCATTGACCCAGAAATAGGATTGGGGTTTTGGACCAAAGGTCCCTATTTTCAAAGCTCATGCACAAAAAGTCCTTGCTCATAAACCCATGTAAATTAGGTTCCTATTTTATTATTTTTTACCAAATTGTCCTCCTCCAGAAAATCGACTTAGCATCCTTTCTAGGGGTAAAAGCAATACAAATTAGCCAAAATCTAAAAATAGGGACCTAATTTTCATAACTTATTCGGGAGGGACTTTTCTTACATCATCTTTCAATTCCAGGGAGTTGACAGCCATTCCTTGAATATGATTTCTTATTTAATGGGATTAGTTTAACACACAAAAGCATATCGGGCCTCTTCGAAAATATATTGGAACTTAGTCTAATAGATAAATGAATCATTAAATTGAATTTATCACATCTAATTACTTTTTTTATCGGGCTATGTATTTTGAGGTAAGCATAAAATTTAGAGTGCTCCTGATAAGTCCTATTTACATACTCGACCAACATATCGCCCATTCAAATTTAAGAGTGAATACTCTGGTCATTTTTGGTGTTGCCCTACACTAAATAAATATGCTTTGTTAGTTTCTAATTTATTTGTTTAAGGTTATTTCTTTTGTAAAGTGGTTAGTAGAATGTAGTTAATAAACAAAGTTATAACTCCTATAACACTATATTGGATACTAATTTACAAAATGCCAGTGGCTACTGCACATAAGATTTACAGCTTATGTGCTGATTTTTTCCAAATTTGTAAAAAGCAGAAAATTTCTTGGACAACTTTATGTCTTCCAAAAATGAGTTACGTTATAGCATGTATTTTTGCAGTATCGTATTTATGCAAAAAATATATTTATGAACTGATATGATTATAGGTTAAGGTATATCCATTGAAAAAAGGTTCGATATTTTTTTGCCTAATTATGTAGTAATTGATAGACAGGCAAGTGAATTAAAAAATTAAGCACACTATGAATACCATAGGTATATGTAAGTATAGTTAGTAAAGTTAGGTTTCTTTCTTTCTTGTATTGTACTATCAATGGCCGAACTTATATATACCCAAACCTTTCGATCTTGCTTAAACGTGGACCACTTTTTTCTTTCTTTTTTCTGATCCAACAATAAACAAAAACTAACTGCTAATACTTTTCCACAATTATACACAAGCCTATGGGTCGGTTCATGGATTGGAATCTTTAATAAAATCAAATTATAAGCCCTAACTATAAACGTACTATTACAAACCATTATTGTTGTGACGACCCAACTTTCTGACCCCTGAGAACGACACTTAATACATCCATGGTATTCATGTGCCATTGCACAAGTATCTGAAAGACGAGTTGTCATGGGGTAAAATATAAGAACACAACAATAATCTCACAACAGAACAGTTAAATATAACATAAAAATAAGATAGTACATAAGGTTACTCCCAACATGGAGTTATCAGAGTTACAACAAAAGTACTACTATCAGTCTAGGTAGTTATAACAACCTGCCTTTAAATATACATACATAGAGCCAACATCTCATAACAGCGGAAATAAATAGCTAGATAGATAAGGAGCCTCCTGCTCGTCCACCATCTTCAAAAGAGACCAAAGAAACCTGTCATTTTCGGACTACTCAAATATAAATGAGTACCCGAGAGTTTAGGGAAAACAAACAATTCGGGTCAGACAATAAGTCCGGTATGAGTAAACTCCAAATAAAAAAGTAAAACACACAAAATAATCGGTGAGACCACAGAACGGGTTTCCCCTCACAAGGACAACATCCAAGCATAAAAGAATGGACACAAATAATTAAACACCACGAAGAGTGCAAGACGCTTCCCGATGCAATTAAGAAAGAATCAATCCAAAGATTTGAATCAAAAATAAGGAAAAGGAATTTTTCCAGCAATGACTAGGAGATTGCGCCCCCTTATCGAAAGTATACCTCTAGAAAATATAATTGAGAACTACGATGGCTCTCGGAAATCTCCAAGCCGGACCCCGCCAACCTTACCGAGTATCCGAGTATTTCACATCTCTATGCGCATACAACCGAAACCAATCTAGAGTAGATGTGAAAATACCCTAATGGGAGCATCCCCACATAGCTTGGCCCCCACTCGCTTTTTATTTAGTCATTTCCGATAAAGGATATCAATACTCTAAATGAGCAACAAATCGTCTTAGATTGACGAAACAAAAACAAAAGGAAGAAGGTTATTGAAATTGATAGTCAAGATATCAACTATCGGAGATAACAAAATGATCGTATGTGGAAATTAAATATTATACTTTTTCAACGCTTAGAAAATATCCATATACTTATCTCATCGATATAAGTATATTCACAAAACATTTGGGAGGATTTCATATTTCAAAAACATACTTAGATGGGTGAAAAACAATTATCTATAAGAAATGAGAATGTTTTCCATTATAATTATAAAGATCATTTATGGAAATCAAATCTCCTACACTTGTCACGTTTCCGATGTTCTCAACTTACTTGTAACAACCCGGGATTTAATTTCTATTTATAATCGTCGCTTAACGATTCAAGTAATGATAAATTGCTGTCAAATGGATATTGAAATTGTTAAAAATTGGTATGAGAATTCTTTTGATAATTTGTTAAAATTTGGTGGGCTTTGAAATGCAATTGGGTCCAGGCTTTATCTTGCTTTGTTGCCGTGATTTATTGGTACCCGTTCCTCTTTATCTTATTTTCATTTTTCGAAAACCCTTAGGAATAAACGAAGAGAAATAGAAATGGCGATTTAGGGCTTCGGCGATTTTTCGATTCTCTGGCGAATCTGGCTCGATCTTCTTCAATGCTTGCTTGTTTGAATTAGGGCTTTGCCCTTGTTCGTTTTGCTGGCGAATTGAAGCTTCTACTTCATCTTCTTTTGTGGCGACTCTGGAATTAGCTTTGTTGCTTGCGTCGATTAATCAACTGCTAGAAAACCAAGGTGAGTGATATTATTTCACTCACATCTAGTTCTACTTTGCTTCAGTAGTTCAATTTTGTTTGATGTCGATGATTTCTCTGAGTTTATCGGGTTCGTATAATTTGATGAGTTTCGGCTTTGATGATTCTTTGATTTGAGTTTGATGATGTTGTTTAGTTCAACTTTGGTTACTGCCTGTAGTGGCACTTCCGTTCTTGTTCGTTTTACTGCTGCTTTATGACTTTGGACATTTTGTTTTGACTGTGGAATCACTAGGTTGATGACGTTCGACCGTTGAACTTGATGGTCTGAGGTCATCGATTTACAGCTCCGTACACATTGCATTTCCTAGTTACAGTGACTTTATGACTTCTGACTTGTTTTAGTTATGGCTCGATTTCTTGTACCTTGGTTATTTGGTCTCTCTGACATTGTTAATTTGATTGCCAAGGAGTCGACTTTGTTTTAGTTGTCTTCGATTTCGATTTAATTTATGTCGTTGTTGATTTTGTTCATCCCTGTAACATCGATTTCGAACATTGCTGCTTTGATAATTTCTATAACATAGTTGCTTTACCATTCATGACTTAGGCAGTATTCATAGTAAATTTTAAAGTTGATTTTTATTGGCTTTAAAAATGGACTTCAGTTATGAGATCTTCATTCCTATATACTTGACAGTTTTGTATTGTTTGATGTCTTCATGCTATTGTTCTCGAGTCATGTACATGTGGGTCTGCATTGATATTTAGTTGAAGCTCATTTGGCACACTCTTTATTAGTACCGCCTTTGTTGGTTTTTAGTTGCATGTATTGGTTGGTTCGACTTTGGCCATATTGTTCATCGTCACTGGTCGTACTTTCGTCCTTGGTCGATTTTACTGGCTGATTTGGGTTGGAACTACCTCCGACCTTATTTTGATTTTATTTCATGACTTTCTAGTTTGATATACTTGACATTATTATTACTGTCAAATGCCTTGCTTTATGTACTTGTTGCTGTAGCCATGAGCTACAGTCTTCACTGTTTGCTGGCCTCTTCTATGAGGTTGTGGTTTAAATAGGATTCTCGTCCCTATATTTTTGTTCATACTTCATATATGAAATTGTCTGATAATTTGGAGTTGGCCATTTGACTATTTTGAATGACTATGGTTTTCTGACTTGTTCAGATTCACTTATTTCGTGACTTGATTTGTAAAACTTGTTGTCTGCGTTGGACTTGAATTCTACCTGCTGTTGCAAAACCTTAGGCAGTTATGTTTTGTTCAAAGTTGATACTTGTATTTGCTGTCGCTTTAATCAGGTCTGCATTTACGAAGTATTCACTGACCTGAGTTGCAACATTGGTTATCCACCTGTCTTTGGTTTTGTTTATTAGTCCAGTTTCATTTGGACTTTGTTGTTTCACTAACTCACCTGTAGTTGAGTTGAGTGTTCTACGGCTTTTGGATCGTGAGTATGATAGTTGCACTATCCAGTTTACAGTGCATACATGTTTTATCTTTATTCATATCACTCCTTTGGTTTGTGAATTCATTGTGGCCTTGACTTTGCATACATTCACTGTACTCTTGTACATCATGCAGTCCAATTGTGTTGGGCATTAAGGTGGACTGAGCTGGATCTACAGTGTGGTTTCATCGAGTTTCATCATTCATTACAATTGTCTTGACCATTTTAAATAGTTTGCATACCGTTTTCATGTAGTATTTGGGTTCACTAACCACTTATGTACATGCTTCACTGTGTTTTGCAAATTGAAGCCATATTGAAATTGCTGTTCGTACTTGTGCACTATGGTGTACTGGGTTTTGGACTTTGACTTTTGAATTTGTTTCTTTTGAACTGTAGCATTTATGTGGTGACTGCAGTTAAATTTTGTATGCAGTTTTGCTTGGTGGGTTTGCATTGTATTAATGCATTTAGAATTATTTTCGAATTCACTTGAGTTGAATCCGTTATTTTGGGTTTGACCTCGTGTGCGTTTGTAAATTTTCAATGTGTACATACGTGCACCTTGTACATGTCTGCTTTGATCATTGAGGCCGTAGTATTGAGTTTTGAATCTTCATTTGAATTTGGTTTGTTGACTTTTTGTGTGTTTCAGGTTGTAGTGGCGAGGTAGTATACGCGTGCGTATACTGCAGCCCTACCAGAGTTGATGTTTTAAAGTTGATTATTTTGTTGTTGTTAATTTCCGTTTAGGCAATTCTGATGTTTTAAGATTATCTTCATTGATATTCTTTTCACTTATCTTTGTTGATGATTTAAATCTGCTGATTTGTTGTCTAACACTGTTTAGTGTTATATCTGCCGTTATCCAATTCTCTTATCGAAGAGTTGGATATACGAGATTTTTGTGACTGTCGTCTATTTGATATTGATTATTATTGCTTCTGTGCATTAATAACTGAGTTTGAATTAGACTGACCCGTGTATTATTTTCCTTTGAATTTAATACTCGGGTCAGACTCGAGTTATTTCAGGTTGTAGATTTCCTGCTTTGAGTTGCTGTTTGAGCTATGAAGGCTTTTCGTATCTTTGAAGTGGTCTTCGTCTTGTTGTAGTAGCCAGTGTGTCTGTTTTAAGATGATTTGTATTCATGTACATTAGTTGATAATGTATTTGTATATATAACTTCCAGAGTCGACAGTTGTAGTTGTATCATATGTATTGTGTCAATTGTATTGCAACTGACATCAGTTATATATATATGAGACTTTTGTTATCTGTGTTCCGCATTCTTTTTGTATCTGTGTTATTATTATATATATTGTCCTAAACTATTATGAACCATCGTAGTTTGTTTTATTCTGGAATTGGGTATGTCGATGGGAGTAAATAAATAAGAGATGTAAAATGAAAAATATATACCACTCCTATCGAGGTAACCAATACTAGTGTAAGGCCAACTATGGATGGTCGCTCCTATCCAGCCTTATTCTTCGCGATAACAGACAGTATTTCTTTTAATACTCTTTATTATTGTGAGCATAAAGGTGGGGCGTCACATTACTCTACCCCTCGCTAAAAAAACAGGTAAGTCAGGGCACTGGTTGCTCCTAGCGCTGCCTAGACACTTCGGTTCTAGATCTCACAGATAGAGGATCAATCTACTCATCGGCTTTTAGTGCCAAGTATAGGACTACTTACTTTCCATAATAACCTATTTGAACCATTATATAAATTTTGAAGCTCCTTTAAAATACTTTAAACAAAGATTTAAAACTTCCATTCAAATCATAACTTAAACCCATCATCTTTAAAGGAGAATATGACCAAGAGGGGTGAAGCTCCCTCTTAATCAAATGAGACAGCTAATGGGTGTTATTTCCTTTTAACCAAAAAGTCACTAAATGTCAATCCTAAGTTAAAAGGTGGTGTAAGTTCCCTTTAACTAAACATCAAAGTTATTGCTCGTAAACTGGCCGAGCACAAATCAAACAACCAAACAAGAATAATAACAAGAATAATAACTGACTCATTATTATTAACAATTTACAATTAATAGTTAACACAACATTTATTAAAATGTGAATTAGTAAAAGGAACGAGATTAAGATTACACTCAGTGTAAAATAATTAAATTATACTCACAGAATAAGTTATACCAACTAAACTATGAAAGCAAGGAATACACTCACAGAATAAGTTATACTCGCTAAACTATGAAAGCAAGGAATATACTCACAGAATAAGTTATACCCACTAAACTATGAAAACAAGGAATATACTCACATCCTATTAGCTTTGATGGAGACTTGGAATACTTCACCTTTGATAATGAATTTTAGTTCTTTTCTTTAGTTTGTGAATGAATTAAAATGAGATATGGACTTGGCTATTTATAGGTGAAGAGAAGGGTACTTTAGTCATTTCCTATAGCCTAACCAGAATCGACCAAATTTTGGTCCAATAGAAACCAGCCTTATGGCCTAATTTGATTCGACCACATTTTGGTCCAATAGAAAACATCTTGATGGCCTAATTTGGTTCGACCACATTTTGGTCCAATAGAAAACACCTTGATGGCCTAATTTGATTCGACCACATTTTGGTCCAATAGAAAACATCTTGATGGCTTAAATTGATTCGACCACATTTTGGTCCAAGAAGAATCCTCCTTATCAACTATGGCATAACATGATTCGACCAGATTTTGGTCTAATGGCAACCATCCGCATGGCAGAACCAGATTTGACTAGATTTTGGTCCAATGGCAACTATCCGCATGGCAGAACCTGATTCGACCAGATTTTAGTCAAGTGCCAACCATCTACATGGAATATAATAATCATTATGCTATTTTGTTTCATTAGGCAAGTAATTATGCTGTTCTGTTTTTATTAGGCAAGTAATTATAATATTCTGTTTTATTTGGCAGGGTTAATAATTCTCTCTTGTTTTATTAGGCAAGTAATTATACTATTCTATTTTATTAGGCAGTGTTAATAATTCTCTCTTGTTTTATTAGGCAAGTAATTATACTATTCTGTTTTATTAAGCAGGGTTAATAATTCTTTCTTATTTTATTAGGTAAGTAATTATACTATTCTGTTTTATTAGGCAGGGTTAATAATTTTAGATATAAAATCCATTATTAAATTATTTAAAAACAAATTAACTATTCATGTTTAAAGTGATTAAATTATGGGTCGCTACAATTATCATCTTCTATAAAATCAAATTATAAGCCTTGCATGTATTTGTAAAGAAAATCATTAGTTTGATATTTTATCATAAAATTAAGATTCGGGAAATCATATAATACTTATCATTGTTTCTTGATTCGGGAAATCATATAATATCTTCTTGTCCCTTTCAAAGATGACAAATCAAGAATTAAATCAAACATAACTTACTGCCAAATGAAACCCAATCAACAGAGAAATATTCCTAGTTTTCTCATAGGTTCACACAACAATAAAATAGCTAAAAACCAATGTAGTGAAAAATTCAAAACACAACTCAACCAGCAATGACCTGGCGCATACTAATAAATAGATATAAAAAATGATAATAAAAAATATAAAGTAAGATACCATACCTATATCAACGGCAACGGCGAGCAAATCAGATGGAAGAGTAGAGCGCGGTTTGGCGGAGAGTGGCAGGTTAGAGTTTGCGGGTTTCGTCGATGGAAACGACAGCAAGCAGTCTAGCTTTGTCGATGGCAACGGTGGCGAACGGGTTTAGCTTCGTGGATGGCAAGGGCGGCAAGCTCAACACGGTGAGGTTAGGGTTTAGCGTACTTAGTTAACAAATTGAGCGGCCAACGAAATGAAGGGAGGGTAGTGGAAAATTTTATTGAGCTCGAAAGGGTTATTGTATCTGTTGAAAAGTCAACTGGCACGAATGGTTGTTATAATTAAACATTTACAACTGACACAAAAAAGCAGTTGTTATTGTATATATTGCAACTGCTGCATAAATAAAGTTGTTAAAAGTACCTTTGTTACAACTGCAGGAAATAAACAATTGTTAAAAATAACCGATAAAAACTATCGGTTTGTGTCAATTTGTAAAGTAAAAGTTGCAATATGCTTTTTTGTTGTAGTGTGAGGTGTCTCGCGTTGTGTACGTGTAATTGACTCACATGAGGAAAAAATTGTCCCATATCATGAAAAATAATGGAGGTGGAGTGGTATATATATGAGTTTGGTCGTACTTAACAACAAAGGATTCCTTTTGTTAAAAGGTGTTGACTAAACCATACGTTACCCCATGAAGGAATGTACAGACAAGATTTCAGCATGTGTTGAAGTTCTGGAAAATTATAACATTTCTCAATTATGGCTAGTAAAGATCTATCCCTTTTTAATTAACTAGAAGGAAGTAAAATAGCACCGAATCCATTTGGATTGAGTTCAGAGCTACAATGGATTAGAGAGGTAGAATATGTGATCTGGAGTTCATCTTCTATAACTTTTTTGTAATTTCTTAAAGTTTTATTTTTATAGTAATATGGATTACTATGACGACAGTATGTAAGCAAAAAAATTCTATTAATGAGGATATTTGTTAGGAAATCTTAATAATATTAGCTACTAAATTTAGACTACGATGTGTAGTTCCTTTTATAACAAGCAATAATCAAAGTTTTGTAATTTAAGCGCACCAGTTAAAAATGAAAAACTAAATACCATTTAGACTGTTAAATATACATTTTTATGGTTTGCTAAAATTGTGCCAACCAATAAAATTGATATGTATTTTGAAAGTAATAACAACGAGGTCAATTTTCATTAATGTACCATACAGTAATGCCTTATTGGCAAGGTGAGTAACATTCCAAAGGTTTAAGAAATTCTTCCTCCTAATTTGAATGAAAGGTTTCTAAAACTATATATTTTATGTGAAAAGAAGCATTTGTACAAACTTTTAATTTTTCATTTTTCATTTTAATATGATGACGTGCGATATTTGCTGGATTTTGAAAATTAAGTACATCTTGATTTTAAAATATTTGCTATAAATGTCTTAAATTAATTTTTAAATGATAACGTGGAATTTAAATATGAACGTTCAAGTCACAATTTTGAACTGAAAATTGAATATTATTTTTAATATTCAATTTGACATGCTTTGTTGAAGAGATGTCTCTCCTCGTATCTAAATATTCAATTTTTCCTATTTTTTTGGGCAGTTGAATGAAGTTCTAACCAGTAGTGGAAAATTAACTCACATCTTTATTTTTGCAATTTTCTTTAACTATATTCTTACACTGGTCTTTTTATTCATGAACACTTTATTGGTATACTTCTGTTCACTTTTTATTGTTCTCAAAATTTGTTTTTGATGTTAAGGAACCATGGATACATCAAATTTGTATATTTATAATAATTACTTATTTCTAGTCCCATCTAAAGTTGATAGTGTTAGTTCATTCTAATGAATTTTTTTTACAGTGACCTAAAATGTTAGTAATCTCAGGGTATCACTAAATTAATAAAAAGAAAACAATAAATAAACATTGAGCTCAAATCTATATTAACGTGCTCTTTTTATATATTTAGATGAATGACAAGGACTCATCATTCATGACTTCGGTTTAAAGTCCATTTACTTGGTTATGAAAAAAATCAATAGGAGAAGGTTCATTTGAAAGTCGATGGCCCAATGGCCCATGGCCTTATAGGGTGTAGAAGAAGAATATTAGTACATTTATCACTAGCAATGGCATTGCCCATGGCCCTATAGGGTGGCCCAATAGAAGTGGACCTACAATCTTATATGTCAGAAAGTAACAAGTAGGTCCAAGCACTTTAATGTGTTTTTTGGTGGTTAAAATGTTGTTCTCCACACTTTTTCCCCTATTAAAAACCCAAGTCTTTCCTTTCTCTCTCAACAAGTCAACAAATTCATTTGCACAAAGTTAGAAAGGTCTAGTAGTTTTTGACAGTATTGAATAGGCCGGTGCATTTGCGAGGAACGGTCTAAATTTTGAAGTTGAAACGTTGCTGCGTCGGACACGTGAACGTGGCTAAAAATGGCTACGAATGGCATATAATCATTTATTGAATATGTTATAAAATCTTACTAACATGTTATAAAAACCACATTATCATTTATTCTAGAAAATATCTTAAATTAGTCTTACTGAATATGTTATAAACGCATCACCATTTTCATTTTGAAATTAAATACATTCCGATTTTCAAAATCTTAAATTAATATGATGACATGTTATTTTATTCGAATTGGAAACTTAATTACATATCAGTTTTCATTTATTCAAGCAGTAATAAAAACAAACGATCAAATAGTTGGGTACATGACTCCATTGCAATCCCACAAGCACTATATTGCAATCCCACAAGCACCCTCAGTAGCACCGGAATTTCTCTCAATCCTCGCAAAGCAACCTTCACCGCAGTCCTCGCCACACGAGCTCTTCACCATTCAATACTTCATACCCAACTTCATCCATATCAAATAACTGCGACCTCATGATCAAGGCTGGCTCCAAAGAGCTCATGCCCGACGATCCCACTGACGTAATGTTCCAGCCAGCTCGAGTCCACCGTAGCGGACACGGGTTAGCTGGCCACGATAGCCAACATTGCCTCTTCGTCGTTGCCCGGTAGTTTTACAAAGTTCGATATCTTTGCTGCAATGGATAGGTTTGTAATGCATGATTCTTGAGTATTTGTGAAGGTAAGGTTGTCTTTGGTTGTGAGGCCTCCGTTTGTCATGACGTATTGGTAGTAGGCCTGTCAATGGGCAGGTTTTGGTCCGGGTATTATAAAACACGGACCCGAGTTCAATTACAATAATTAAAACCCGAGCCCGGCCCGAACCTGCAGGGTATTTCAACCCAATATCCGAGCCCGGCCCATCGGGCTTTTTAAGCCCGCTGGGTAATAACTATATACCTAACTCGAAATATTTATGTTAAAACCATAATTTAAAACTGCAACTTTGGTAAAATTTGTATACAAACAATGTTAACATATAAATTGGACGGTGATGTAGTCAAGCTCATAACAAAAGTATGCAAAAACATCTACATTTAAACAAACAAAATGGTAAATAAATAACATACGCACTCATGTTTTGATACGACGAAAAACTAATAGTCGGGTCGGGCCAACCGGGCCGGGTTTTGATAAAATCGTACCCGACCAGGATCGGGCCTGAGTCGGGCTTGGGTAGTAAAAGGCAAAACCCGTACCCGCATAAATAGGGCGGGTTCAGGCCGGGCCCGGGCCGAAGCCCGTACCATTGACAGGCCTAATTGGTAGGACTCTCGGGCATCGCCGAGTCTGTAGCAGCCAGATGGGTCATTTGGGTGGATGTAGTTGAGGAGGTGTTGCTTTGAGAGTGGGAATATGTAACAACCCTGGTTTTGGTGATTACCTATAAATACTAAATTATAACGGTAGTTATAATTTAATATTGTGAATTAAAAATAAATTGGAGATTTAAATTGTTTATTTGGAATAAACAATGGATTTTGGAAATAAAATGTGAAAATAAAGTTTTGAAAACTTTATCTTGGGTATTTGTGAGAATAATGAGTGAAATATGATTTTATTCAGTGAAAATGCAATAATTCTTGTATTTATTGCCAATTGCCTCTTTTAATAATTTTTAAAGAAGTATTTGATTTTAAAATGTGTTTATTTTAAATAAAATGGTGAAATTTGATTTACAAATAAGTTTTGATCATAAAATTGATGGAGAATGGTTTGTTGTATTTTATTACACAAGAAAATTATTTCTGTGCAATTTTTGGAGTTAAAAATTGTGTTATATGTAAATATTTGTGTTAAGTTGGGTATTTAATTAAAATAAGAGTTTTTATAATGAAAATAATTTTTAGAGCTAAATTATCTTTTATTTTGTTGAAAAAATGTTTGTTAAAACATAGGAATGTATATTTGAGATTTTATTGTGTTGAAATCTTGTAAATATAAGTTGTTTTGATTTAAATAAAAGGGCTTTAGTTTAATTGGTGATAATTAGTATCTTAGGCTAATTAATTGTTATTGGATCTAATCCCATTTTTATCTCTAACCTGAAGTAAAGAGGAAGCTTCTCTTCCTCAAACAAAGTACGTACAGTACAAACTTCAGCTAACCAGAAACAAAGAAGAAAATTAAGAAAACCCTTCCCCTCTTCAAACCCTAAGTCAGAATCTGCAAATTATTCAACTCCTTTGCTGAAGTTAATCAAACTGAAGATAATAAAATCAGCTAATCACTTTAAAATCAAAGATGGTTTCATCAATTCTTGATTTTGTGAATTTGAACCGGTTGTAATTTATGTTTTTCCCTATGCATTTTGTTATTGTATTTTGTTATGACACCTATAGTTTTGTATTAAGCATTTATTGGATATGTCGATCCACTTGAAATAGAAAAAAAATATAAAACATATATCGACGTATGTAGTAGATGTTTAAGACAAGATTATAGATGGTCGCTCCTAACCAGCCCTATTCTCCGCATTAGCAGACAGAATTACCCAGTAATTCTCTTTGTTAATGTGGATCTCGGGGTGGGGCGTCGCAGATAGTTTTTTGTTTCGGATGTAGTTTATTCCTTCTATTACTGCCACTGCTGAAAATATCCAGCAACATTCTGCATTTTTTTTGGAAAACATAATCTATATATTATTTGAATGTAAGTAAAATTTATGCATGGATTAAAGTAATTAAGAGAATTTTCTTTTTTATACATAACAATTTTGTTTGTGGTATAAATAACAATGTTTACTTAGCGTATAATTAGAAAAAATAAACAAAATTTGCATTTTGCTTCACTATTTACTCACTGTTAGCAAATTTGCATATAATTTTTAATTTTGAGCACATTATTGTTTTATTACGTGAGTAGCATGCTAATTATAGGAAAGCAATAATAGGAAATCATGTTATAGGCAAACAATATGTAAAATTCAAGTTTTTTTAATCAAACTCATGAACATTCAACAAACTAAATTTTGTATAAAAAGTTACTGGTTGAATACTATTTTTAATCAAGAACATAAAAGGTTACTGGAATGTTTATTACGAAATAAGCTAAATTTGTATCTCTTTGAGAATTATTAATTTTTTAATTTTTAATGTAATGAACTGAATAGTAAAACTATATATCTCATGGTTTTCAACATTGCATGATAATACTAATCTTAATCTTTTTTTTTCAAAATAAGATTTGTGCTTGAATCTAACTCTAGAACATTATACTACTCGTCGCTCGAGCTAGTGGTCCTTGACCCATTACTCTTAGTCTTTGGATCACATCTGCAAAAATTTGCCAAACTCGTTGTATGTTAATCAAAGAAAGTAATTAGGGAATTTTCAAGAATTGTATGTATACATAATCCTAACTTTTTACTTAATTACAAATATGATACAATAAAAAGAAAATATTTAATTGAAACTCACGGGCATATGGATGCCTTAGGAAAAAAAAGCATCATGTCTACACACATTCACACATATATATATATATAAACATTCAAACATATACACACACATACACATACGCACGCGCATGTGCACATGCGCACATACACATACACGGAAACACAAACACACACTTCATGTTGATATTTCAAGTCTTACCACAAGGGTTTTGATTCTTAATCGAGGTAACCGCTCCCAGTTGATTCCAGTCCATACTCGAAGGTACGTTCACATTGGATAAATCAAATCTCACATCATTAGTTTCAGGCAATGATGAATCCCTACGTTTATAGCCCCCACCATACGACTTGAATTCCTCTTTAGTCCTATCAGAAAACTTTGTGAGACCAAGTGTATATTTTCCATTCCAGCTTTATTCATTGACCCGATATATTCTACATTGTCTTTGAATATTCTGAATCGATGTTCTTTTTCTGCTTCGTTTTTGTATACCGGTTTGTACTTAGCTATCCATTCCTCGAATCTTGTCGATAATGACAATTCTTCTTCGTTGGTTAATACACGAGATGCATTGCATACATATGTTGAAATAGCAATCATATGAAAAAGAAAAATTAGAATTTGAGTCATTTTTGATGACGTGATAGAAGTTTTATGAGTGAAAGAAACCATTTGGTGTGTTAAAAGGATGAAAATTGCATGATTTATATAACATTTGATGCTAAATTAGCTCAGTTTGCACTCAATATGTAATCTACAGCTGATATTATTTTATTAAATGGTTTAAATATCGACCTTAAATGCGTTAAATATCTGTTAAAAGGGATCAATATTGTTCCCAAGATTATATGGATAATAATAGTCGTGTAATAAAAACATGGATTTGCATTTGACATTCTACCGAAAAATTAAAACATTTTTCAATTTGGACTAATAAAGGTCTATCCCTTTTTAATTAACTAGTAGGAAATAAAATAGTGGCAAATCCATTTCGATTAAATGAGTTCAGACATAGAATGGATTAGAGCGGTAGAATATGTGATCTGGAGATCAACTTCTATAGTTTGTTGTGATTTCGAAAAGTCCTAATTTTTCCGTTGTATGGATTATTATGATGATGAAAGTATGCAAGGAAAAATACCTCTTAATGTGGATGTTTGCATGGAAACCTTAATAATATTAGCTACTAAATTTAGAATACGATGTAATTTCTTTTATAGAAAGTAATAATCAAATTTTGTAATTTCAGCGCATCATATAAAAATGAAAGGGGTTTTGGACCAAAGGTCCCTATTCTCAAAGCCCATGCACAAAAAGTACCTACTCATAAATCCACGTAAATTAAGTCCCTGTTTTGTTATTTTTTATCAAACTACCCCCTCTTAGAAAATTGGTGCAGCATTGAAATCAAGGGCAAAAGTAGCATAAATTAGGCAAAAACTAAAAATAGGGACTTAATTTTGACAACTCTTTTGGGAGGGATTTTTCTTCCATCATTTTTCAATCTTGTGGAGTTGGCAGCCATTTACCGTTTATTAGACTCTTAAATATACATTTATAGGGTTTGCCAAAATTGTGCCAGTCCTATATTGGTTTTAAAATTTCATTAATGTACCTTATGGTAAATGCCTTATTAGTGAGGTTTAAAGTCAAGAACATAGATTAGTAGGGTAGAACACTTGATCTAGAGTTAAAACATCAATTATTTTTGGTAATGTTCAAAAGACTTAATTCTATCGTAATATGGATTATGATGAAAGTATGCCAGCAAAAATGTCTATTAATGTGGATGTTTGTGAGGAAATCATAATAATCTATTAAATAATAGTAAAGCAGAAGAATTTAAAGCTCTCTAATTAATTTTAGGAATTCCCTCATCTCTCCTTAATTCTCTCCATAATTTATTTTTGTTATAATTGTTACAATATTTCTATTGGTTCTCTCTTCTATCATTAAAATCTAATACTATTTTAACAATTATTTATAGATTTCTTCTAGTTTTTTTTGTTGTTTTACGTTTAAGTTTATATATATTAAATTTAGTAAGTTGATCTTAAACTAAGTTTATAAAACAAATACAATTAACGAATATTCATTAATTTTAAAAATGACAATTCAATACGTATACCGCATTCATATTGACAAAAATAATAAAATCAATTTTTCATTCAAGTCCAGATACTATAATTATTGTAAAGACCCAAAAGTCGACCTTCGAAAATCGGCATCCGTACTTCAAATCGTACTCAAATGCCGTAGATTCAAACGTCGAATCTGGTTCTCCGGAGCTTATAACAACATTAAGTATAACAACACAGCGGAAGAAAGAAATAAATGATATCATATACAACTCCAATGAATACAATATCTAGTATGATATACAACAATGATATCAATTTTAATTATGCCATGCAAATTGCTAGTCGTCGCTAATTAGACGATAAGCCATCGGCGGCCGTTGGAAATGGTTGTCGCTTTTTACTGTTCTTCTAGTAGTGAACGTGTTTGCGCTGGTTATAGTAGTGTAAATGTAAATGGTCTATGAAATTGCTAAGAAGTATGCGGAGAAGTATCATGGAGAAGGTATACTAAATGTCAGACGTTCTATTTTTTTTAAAAGAAGGGTACTTTATAGATAATTAAAATCATATATGTCCATGATATGCCTCATTAAAACCTAACAATCCCCCTAACTTAAATGGGTGCCTTACGAGGAAAAAGAGTACAAATCATGTCTATATATTAACAATATAACAATACAAATGTCAAAACCCAATTTGGATAATAGATGGAGGAGTAAAAACAAGAAAACCACGCACTGAAAACCATCCATATATGCAACTAGGGCAAGAAAAAGCAAAACAAAAATACAACAAAAGATACAAAATAAAAAAAAACAAAACATGGACACTTGTGGTTCCAACCCATACACGAAACAACAAGCAGGATCACCGAGAAAGCACGCGAGAAAACAAATACGTAGAAGGTAGCAGACGAGATATCAAAATATCTCAGATCTAAATGAACTCAGACAGGCATTAAAAATGGCGGCCAATGTAATCAAGATGGCAAATTCTCTATCAACAAACGCCGCTGAAAATCCACAAGCGATCAAAATCGAACTCAAGGAGGGTGGATCTCTAAGTTCGGGTCGATTCTGATCTCAAAATCAGACAAGATAAGTATCAACTCTCTCAAAATCTTCTTCAAATCCACTGATTTTTCCAATAAATGTTTGCGATCTTGTGTAATGAGAATATTTCTAACGTTAGCTGGCATTTCAACTCATTTGAATATTCTCGAGTTCCGCTCACACCATATATGCCATATCATCATAGTAAATGAAATGTTCATAATATGGTAATATAGCCTATTACTGAGTTGAATTTGACATTTAGTTTCTAGAATTTTATTGATATCGTAGGAATTGCCGATGCTAATTTTGAGTTTATGCATAATATCTTCTATAATTTGTCTGCAGTACGAGCAATTGAAAAATAATTGGTTTGTCTGGAGTACAAGCAATTGAAAAATAAGTGGTTTCTATCCTCGTTATGATTTGAACAAAGAACACAAACTTGATTGATATTGCTATTTCCACCTGCTGACTCTATCTTTTGTGTTCAATCGATTTAAAATAGTCAGTAATGAACATATCGACATTTTGGGAGCATATTTATTATCCCATATGATTTTTGACCATCGAACTTTATTATGTTTGATTCTAATCTGGTCTTAGGCTGAGTTGATATTGAATTTACCATTGTTGCTTGGCATCCACCACCAGAAATCATGCTGTTTCTGATTATCAACCTTGATATTATGCACTGTGTCATGGTATTGAATAGGAATATATTCAAGATGATTTTTCCACACATTATCAGTAATAAGAGATGATACATTTTGTTGTTTATTGAATAAAATAGATAACTAGTCTGCATAGAGTTTAGTAAATGTCATAATTAATTTCTATAATCATTTGGATGTACTTTAAATCATGATTAGCACGTAAAATGAAGGTTACACAAAAGAAGTCGGTCCAATAAACTTATATTTGTACAATATGTTAATGTATTAAATTACGTTATCATTTTTAGCAGAACCATTCCATTAAATATGTGTGCGTAGAACATGTTTGCACTAGTTATTATAGTAGTGTAAATGAAAATAGTCTCTCAAATTGCTGAGAGGTATGCTTAGAAGAATTGTAGAGAAGGCATACTAAATGTTAGATATTCTATTTTTTACAGAATAAAATAGATAGAATAGATAAAACGGATAACTAGCCCGCATAAAGTTTAGTAAACCTAATGGGAATGAAATTTAATATTAGTATTAGGTTAAAAATGAAGCTTACAATTAATATGCGAGGCATCGAATAGCATAATTAGGGTCTAGTTTGAAATAAGAAGGCAAAGGAACATGCAGTGATTTTTATTAACAATTAATGTTTATAAGAGAAAGTAACAAATTATTAATTTGGTAAATTATATTTTGTTCCAATATATTAAGTGGATATTTTTATGAAACTTTTGATAAGAATTTGAGATAAGAGTTGTAGAAATAAAGAGAAAGACTTGTCTCATTATCTATTTTATATCTAAAAAATAGGTAATAAAATAGATAATTAGCATGCTTAGGGTTTAGATAGAAATGAAAGGGAAAACAACTAGAGCAATATTAATTAGAAAGATTAGGTAAAAATGAAATTTGGAAGTTACAGAGAGGCATTGAATAACATAACTACGGGCTAGTTTGAAATGAATAGGAAAAGAAACAGGCATATGTTATTTTTATTAATATGACGAACAACCAATTTGGTAAATTATAATTTGTTTATATGGCTTTATTTTTTTTTAAATGTATGAGAGATAAAGAATTTGAAATGGGAGTTAATATGAATTAATAAAGAGAAAGATTTGTCTCATATTCTCTTTGATTCATATATGTTTATACATAATAGAATTAATTAATCTATGGATTTATAATATATATGGATTGGTCATTTAGTATAGAATTAATTAATCAATGGATTTATAATATATGGATTGGTCATTTAGTATGAATTGACATTCAATCGAACAAGGAAAGTTGGACGTTCCAATAATAGATACCTTTTCAGTTTCTCTCATCGACTATTAATCTCACCACCATTTAATTACTCCCATTGTAAATTAAGTTATACACATATCGTTTCTTTGCTTTTTTTATTAGTTATACATCCACTAATTTATTCATTAACAGTTTGAAATTATGAAAAAGAAATGGTAAATAAGTTGCAGGTAATGCTTCATTTAAACCTGATTATTAAAGAAACCACTTTTACTTCTCCGATAGTATAGTAATTAATATTTGACTAAATGTTCTAAATTCGACGTAAATCTTATAAATCTATATATTTCTATACCACTGGAACTAAAAGAAAATTTATTTTCGTTATTATGAAAAATTTTTGGACCTAAATTGTTATAAAAAATTCGAAATGTCAATTATAACCAAGAAAATAAAATTCTTTACCCAAATTGATTTTCAAAAGTTTAGTTATGCCAAAATGTAAGTTATTTTTAGGTAGATACTTTTATTTATCCAAATTAATTTTCCGACTTCTAAAATACAAAAACAAAAAAAGCTATTTACTTAATTACAAAGAACTCCTAGTCGGATTGAGTTTAAATTGTGGTGGTTGACACTGTTTGTGGAGAAACTGAACATATATTGTAATCATAATATTTCATATGCTAGTTAATCCAAGGTAATAAATGTACAATGTATTCTTCTCTTTACATAATTCAAAGAGAGATGTTTTATTATTTTAATCCAACAAATTGAGAGCAATCAGGCATAACAGTAAATTCATGGTAATACAAGTATATTTTTACGTGGATTTCCCTCCTAAGTATTCTAAGTTGATAAATAATAAATGGATGAAATCTCTATTTGAAATACAGTGTCTTAAGAATATTTGAATAGTAATATAATTTCCTAAAATCATAATATTTTTGATATAACATTTTGTTAAATAACCAAACTGTATTATAATCATTTCCCGTTTACATTGCCTAAACTGGACGGTAAATTACCATGGGTTTTGCATAAGTATTGTGCAACATATATTGCATAAACTAGGCATCAAATATAATTTAGCATAACCATTCACTAGTGTGCAATTTTTTTTCCAAATCGAGGAAGATATTCACCAACATTTGTTATAAAGAACTTGCCAAAAAATTGAACTTTCAAACAATAAAAAATAAAGAAAAAGTTTTGAAACAGGTTTCGATTGATGCATTTATATATAGAATTAATGTTAACCATTGTTATTCGAAAAAAGTTCTTATTGTTAAATATACTTGTGATATTAGAAAGATATTGTTTCCCCTTATTTTCTAAATATATTGTCTAAAGTGCACATTTATAGCATATGACTAACTAAACAAGTCTCCAATATAGTTACCTTGTATCATACCATTGACGGATCTAATTCAGAAAAACGAAATATACCAACGTATATGGACTAAAACACTGACAGTGAATTAGTAGTGTACATGACGCAAATTATCTTCCCTTTAAATCTTCAATAATAGTTATAATATCTTTGTTGTCGCACTTTTTTGTTGTAGACTTGAACTTTCCAAAATGCCATTAAACTTTTTTGAATCCATATATTAATTGAGTACATATACTGATCAATTTCCATACCTATTTTTGTTGTAAAATTTAATATATCCATATTACCTGAGTAAATAATCCATTTAACATGCATTAATTGCACAAAAATTGATCAATTTCAATGCCTGTTTTTGTGCTAAGATTGAATATATTCATATTACCTGCGTAAATAATTCATTCAATACGCATTAATTGTACATAAATTGATCAATTTCCATGCCTGTTTTTGTGCTAAGATTGAATATATCCATATTACATGAGTAAATAATCCATTCAATGCGCATTAATTGCATGTACGAATTGGTCTTACCCTTTGGAAATATCCACACAACTCTACGATTAAATATATCCATGCGTATATTAACTAAGTAAATAAGCAGACCAATTTCTATGCCTATTTTAAAGCTACGATTGAATATGCCCACATAATAATATTAACTTTAATAATATATTACCTAACCGACTAAATATATATTAAATTCTTGAGTCGGTCTATCTCCTAAACTACTGCACTTTCCTCCCTATAATTATAGAACCATATTTTCTCCTCTTCCACCCAAAAACAATTATCACGTTATCCTCTTCAGCCACTACAATCATGCTACATCATTTAAATATTCTTCAATTCTTCAGACTAAAGTGGCGTGAGAAAGCTTTGCAATCGTACTATATCATTAAAATATTCTTCACTTCTCCAGACTAAAGTGTCATGAGAAAGCTTCTCAGGTACATAAACTGCTATGTCTTACAACTATAGCATGTACCCATATATTATATAATACATCATGTTATATATTATTAACGTCTTTTAAACTGTACTCGCTAAAATTATACAGTACAAGTTGATGAATCAGAATCAAATATCTAATCTGTATGAGTACGTATCTTGATTTATATTTTGATTTGATTTATACTTCTTTGCTGACTTTATACTACAAATAATAACCTTAATTTTTGCAATTCTTAAAGTACTTCAAGTGTATGGTGTGATTGTAAACTATTGTAGCAGTGTTATTTTGTAATCAACAACAAATTATTGCTTTATCATTTTATGCCAACTAATCCCCTAATAAATATGCTTTACAATCCTTTTCTAATTCGTTAGATTTCACAATATCAAATTATTGTTCAACTTGGTGATAGAATTTAATTTGTAACAATTGTCAAAGCTTCTGATTTGCTGGAAAAGCACACATAGTGTTTTGTTTGCAATTTTGTATCATTTAATTGCGTGAATTACTAAATTTAACATCTTTCGTCTACTGTACCATCGCTAATCAAGTTTAAAGGACATTAATTATATAAGTCCGTACAGTTTAAAGGACATTAATTATATTCATGTTCTACTCAGGTATCAAAATTATGTATATCTGCAACCGTATACAATATATTTTTAATACATTTGGTAAGTTATTTTTGAAGCCCCAATACCAAATCATGCAATTGCCAGTATTAGCCTGTACGCATATATTAATCATTTTATGCCAACTAATCCCCTATAAATATATCCTGTACCAATATATTAATCGTTAGATTCCACAATGTTAAATTATTGCTCAACTTGGTGCTAAAATTTAATTTCTAATAATGAATGGATAATGGAATGGTGTCAGACTTATATGCCGTGAATTTTACAAAAACCTTATAGATGCAGAGATTGCCACTGGGTAATTTGCCGGATATCGGGTTTTCTTACCAAGAATATCTATGAAACCTTCCGAAGATATCCATTTTCCATTTTCATTATTGCGCAAACAATTTCCTATGAGGTTGAGTTTTGCCCTCACTGTCAACAAAGCACAAGGACAAACAATCCCAAATATAGGAATTTACTTGCCTTAACACTTTGGTCATGATCAACTTTATGTTGCGTTATCAAGAGCGGTTTCAACGAGTAACAAAAAAGTTTTGATAAAAGATGGCTATATCCATGGAAAATCGGAAACTTATACTAAAAATGTTGTTTATAGAGATGTACTTATATCTACTAAGAGACAAAATAGTTGAATATAATTTTATAAGCATTACTTTTGAATTTGTTTATACTGTTTAGTTTTTCTACTTCTTTTTCTTGGAGTGACAATTTATAAATTATGCAACATTTGTACAAATAATTTTTCCTTGTATATTTAAAATACACAATGTTTGTAGAAAAAAATTTCACGCGCGAAGCGTGTGCTGTTCTCACGGGCGAGGCACGTACCGTTATGCTCATATACTAGAAACGAGTTCCCTACCGAATTTTCAATTGAATTACATATGTTAATAAATATATGCATTGATATCTCCCAAATCAAAGGAAAATTACAAATCAAGATTAACGTGCAGACTTTATACCAGTAAATGATTCCAAAGCCCATGCAATATAAACAAGGTAATAAATTTGTTTTTCTTGTATTATGAACTTAAATATACGCAATGTATGTACGTTTAGACACCAAATTAAATATAACATTTAATTATCCATTAATTATATTAAACATACCTTGATAGTCCCAGCATTTCAAATTCAAACAAAGTGGAAATTAGGCAAGCCTCCAATCAGATGCGAGCTAATTAATGACATATACATCTATGTCATTTCAATTACTTTCTCACTGTATGATTCATCAATAAGATCATAGCTAGAACAATATCATTCAACAACAAAAATAACCAAACGAAACTAAAAACTAATGGAGGCTACAAGCATTTCTAAATCAACAAATCATAAAAGAACATCCACGTAGAATTCTGAAAGAAAAAAGACTACTGAAGTCAGAATTGAGTTATCGAGTAAAAGAGCTTGAGAAAAGAAGAAATGAACTTGATCGTCGGGCTACTCTTAATGAGATCGATCATTGAACATTTGAAGAGGAGATAAAAAAGGTATTATTGGGTCTACCTGTGTTTTAAAATGAAATAATGATTTGGTATTATTGCGTCGTCCTCACTCTATGTAATATTTATTTTTACGCAGCATGAATTGAAAAAACAATCCACTTCGAAGAGCAATCGGAGAGCAAGAAAAAGCCGTCAAACACGTCTTGTCGCTTTTAAACAAACAAGAGGTCTGTTATACAATTATATATATATATATATATATCTGTGTTTGTAGGATTATTATTTTTCCTCATGTAACTAATTGCGTGTATACAGAAAGAGGAAAAAAAGGTTTTCTTACAAAATTTTCTGCTTGGAATAACAGCTTGATTAAAAGCATAAAAAAATAATTAGAGATTCAGCAGATTCGAAGAAAAATTCTGATTAATCATATGGGAGGGGAAGAAGATGTAGTTCTAAAGGTGAGAGTCAATGAAATGAATGAAGAATTAGAAGAAAAAATGAAGGAGATGAAGTCTCTTAAAGAATTAAACCAAACGTAAGTTGTGAAAGAACGCACAATTAACGATGACTTACAAGATGCTCGGAAGGAGATTATCATGGTAAAAAGTTTGTACTTATACGTTTACTCAACCTTCGATGTTGGTCTTCTACTTTTCTTTATAAACTGATTTAGGAGTTGAAGAAAATTCCAAGAAACTCGCACACTCATGTGGGAGTTAAAATAATCAAGGAAG
Organism: Allium fistulosum; assembly: GCA_030737815.1. Classification (NCBI taxonomy): domain Eukaryota; kingdom Viridiplantae; phylum Streptophyta; class Magnoliopsida; order Asparagales; family Amaryllidaceae; genus Allium; species Allium fistulosum. The sequence continues at coordinate 124,731,523 of CM060906.1, forward strand.
TGGATGTTGAACCATTTATTGCAGCATAGAAGAATAAATTTTCGGCTGAAGTGGCACATGTTAAAGCAATAGAATATCATACGACATATCTAGTAGAGCTTACAAATACAGATCCTTTCAAAATGATCGTAGTCAATGGGAAACACACTCTTGGTGCATTTTGAAGCCTAGTGTAGAATAATTTTTTGGTCGAAAAAATGAATACGAAACTTTATTGCATCTAATTCAATGCTAGTTTGAGAACTATGGATCCATGATACATGGTTCTTTTTGAAGGCTGAAGTAGCATAATTTTCAAGAGAACTATGGAACCATGATACGAATGTGCGTTTTGGCTAGGTGTAATAATACAACTAACTCTGGATTAACATCTAGAAAGTTTACCTTATATAGTGTATCACTGTGAATTTATAGGGAAGACAATGATGTCGCAACTTGTTGGAAAATTACTACACTAGGCTTCAAAATGCACCAAAAGTGCTTGTTTATGTTTCACATTGACTGTGATCATTTTGAAAGGATATGTTCTGTGTTTCTAAGGTCTACTAGATATGCTGTACGATGTTCTATTGCTTTAACGTGTGCCACTTCAGCTGGAAAATTTATTCTTGTGTGCTGTAATAAATGGTTCAACATCCACTTCCCCGATTATTTTAACTCCCACATGAGTGCACGAGTTTCTTGGAATTTTCTTCAACTCCTAAATTAGTTTATAAAGAAAAGTAGAAGAACAACAACAAAGTTTGCGTAAACGTATAGATACAAACTTTTTACCATGATAATCTCCTTCCAAGCATCTTGTAACCCATCGTTAATTGTGCGTTTCTTCATAACTTATGTTTGGTTTAATTCTTTAAGATACTTCATCTCCAATTTTTCTTCCAATTCTTCATTCATTTCATTGACTCTCTCCTGTAATGCTGCATCTTCTTCCCCTTTCATATGCTTAATTAGAATTTTTCTTCAAATCTGCTAAATCTTTAATTCTTTTTTTATTGCTTATGATCAAGCTGTTTTTCCATGTAGAAGATTTTGTAAAAAGCCTTTTCTCTCCGCCTGTATAAACACAATTAGTTACAGGAGGAAAAATAATAATCCTACACACACAGATATATATATATATATATACACACACAAAAATAATTGTATAAAAGACCTCTTGTTTGTTTAAAAGTGATAAGACGTGTTCGACGACTTTTTCTCGTTCTTCGACTGCTCTTCAAAGTGTATTGTTTTTCAATTCATGCTGCGTTAAAACAAATATTACATAGAGTGAGGAAGACGTAATAATACCAAATCATTACTTTAGTTTAAAAAACAAGTAGACCCAATAATACATTTTTTATCTCCTGTTTAAATATTCTACGATCGATCTCATTAAGAGTAGCCCGACGATCATGTTCCTTTCTTCTTTTCTCAAGCTCTTTTAATCGATAACTCAATTTTGACTTCATTTCTTTGAAAATTCTACGTGAATGTTCTTTTATGTTTTGTTGATTCAGAAATGCTTGTAGCCTCCATTAGTTTTTAGTTTTGTTTGGTTATTTTTCTTGTTGAATGATATTGTTCTAGCTGTGATCTTGTTGATGAATCATACAAAGGGAAATTAATTGAAATGGCATAGACGTATATGCCTAATTTCCACTTTGTTTGAATTTGAAATTCTAGGATTATCAAGGTATGTTTAATACAATTAATGGATAATTAAATTTTATATTTAAGTTGGTGTCTAAATGTAAGTACATTGTGTATATTTAAGTTCATAATACAAGGAAAACCACATTTCTTACCTTGTTTATATTGCATGGGCTTTGGAATCATTTACTAGAATAAAGTATGCACCTTAATCATGGTTTGTAATTTTCCATCGATTTGGGAGATATCAATGCATATATTTATTAATATGTGTAATTTAATTGGAAATTTGATGGGGAACTCGTTTCTAGTATATTAAAAGGAAAGATATTTTGCATCATTTACATTACTAATTCATTGTTGGTATTTTAGTACATGTACGCTGGTATATTTCATTTTTCTGAATTAGATCTATTAATAGTATGATACCAGTAACTATAGTGGAGACTTGTTTAGTTGTCATATGCTAGAAATATGCACTTTAGACAAGATATTTAGAAATAATGGGAAACGATATCTTTCTAATATCACAAGTGCATTTAACAATAAGAATTTTTTTGGAATAACAATGGTTAAAATTAATTCTATATATAAAAGGTTCAAACTTGACAGGTTACGGGTACTCGGTCAGTGAAAACCAAAATATTCGTACGGGTCCAAACCGATAGTTTTAAGAGTCATCTTGATTTCAGATTCATTGACCCAGAAATAGGATTGGGGTTTTGGACCAAAGGTCCCTATTTTCAAAGCTCATGCACAAAAAGTCCTTGCTCATAAACCCATGTAAATTAGGTTCCTATTTTATTATTTTTTACCAAATTGTCCTCCTCTAGAAAATCGACTTAGCATCCTTTCTAGGGGTAAAAGCAATATAAATTAGCCAAAATCTAAAAATAGGGACCTAATTTTCATAACTTATTCGGGAGGGACTTTTCTTACATCATCTTTCAATTCCAGGGAGTTGACAGCCATTCCTTGAATATGATTTCTTATTTAATGGGATTAGTTTAACACACAAAAGCATATCGGGCCTCTTCGAAAATATATTGGAACTTAGTCTAATAGATAAATGAATCATTAAATTGAATTTATCACATCTAATTACTTTTTTTATCGGGCTATGTATTTTGAGGTAAGCATAAAATTTAGAGTGCTCCTGATAAGTCCTATTTACATACTCGACCAACATATCGCCCATTCAAATTTAAGAGTGAATACTCTGGTCATTTTTGGTGTTGCCCTACACTAAATAAATATGCTTTGTTAGTTTCTAATTTATTTGTTTAAGGTTATTTCTTTTGTAAAGTGGTTAGTAGAATGTAGTTAATAAACAAAGTTATAACTCCTATAACACTATATTGGATACTAATTTACAAAATGCCAGTGGCTACTGCACATAAGATTTACAGCTTATGTGCTGATTTTTTCCAGATTTGTAAAAAGCAGAAAATTTCTTGGACAACTTTATGTCTTCCAAAAATGAGTTACGTTATAGCATGTATTTTTGCAGTATCGTATTTATGCAAAAAATATATTTATGAACTGATATGATTATAGGTTAAGGTATATCCATTGAAAAAAGGTTCGATATTTTTTTGCCTAATTATGTAGTAATTGATAGACAGGCAAGTGAATTAAAAAATTAAGCACACTATGAATACCATAGGTATATGTAAGTATAGTTAGTAAAGTTAGGTTTCTTTCTTTCTTGTATTGTACTATCAATGGCCGAACTTATATATACCCAAACCTTTCGATCTTGCTTAAACGTGGACCACTTTTTTCTTTCTTTTTTCTGATCCAACAATAAACAAAAACTAACTGCTAATACTTTTCCACAATTATACACAAGCCTATGGGTCGGTTCATGGATTGGAATCTTTAATAAAATCAAATTATAAGCCCTAACTATAAACGTACTATTACAAACCATTATTGTTGTGACGACCCAACTTTCTGACCCCTGAGAACGACACTTAATACATCCATGGTATTCATGTGCCGTTGCACAAGTATCTGAAAGACGAGTTGTCATGGGGTAAAATATAAGAACACAACAATAATCTCACAACAGAACAGTTAAATATAACATAAAAATAAGATAGTACATAAGGTTACTCCCAACATGGAGTTATCAGAGTTACAACAAAAGTACTACTATCAGTCTAGGTAGTTATAACAACCTGCCTTTAAATATACATACATAGAGCCAACATCTCATAACAGCGGAAATAAATAGCTAGATAGATAAGGAGCCTCCTGCTCGTCCACCATCTTCAAAAGAGCCCAAAGAAACCTGTCATTTTCGGACTACTCAAATATAAATGAGTACCCGAGAGTTTAGGGAAAACAAACAATTCGGGTCAGACAATAAGTCCGGTATGAGTAAACTCCAAATAAAAAAGTAAAACACACAAAATAATCGGTGAGACCACAGAACGGGTTTCCCTTCACAAGGACAACATCCAAGCATAAAAGAATGGACACAAATAATTAAACACCACGAAGAGTGCAAGACGCTTCCCGATGCAATTAAGAAAGAATCAATCCAAAGATTTGAATCAAAAATAAGGAAAAGGAATTTTTCCAGCAATGACTAGGAGATTGCGCCCCCTTATCGAAAGTATACCTCTAGAAAATATAATTGAGAACTACGATGGCTCTCGGAAATCTCCAAGCCGGACCCCGCCAACCTTACCGAGTATCCGAGTATTTCACATCTCTATGCGCATACAACCGAAACCAATCTAGAGTAGATGTGAAAATACCCTAATGGGAGCATCCCCACATAGCTTGGCCCCCACTCGCTTTTTATTTAGTCATTTCCGATAAAGGATATCAATACTCTAAATGAGCAACAAATCGTCTTAGATTGACGAAACAAAAACAAAAGGAAGAAGGTTATTGAAATTGATAGTCAAGATATCAACTATCGGAGATAACAAAATGATCGTATGTGGAAATTAAATATTATACTTTTTCAACGCTTAGAAAATATCCATATACTTATCTCATCGATATAAGTATATTCACAAAACATTTGGGAGGATTTCATATTTCAAAAACATACTTAGATGGGTGAAAAACAATTATCTATAAGAAATGAGAATGTTTTCCATTATAATTATAAAGATCATTTATGGAAATCAAATCTCCTACACTTGTCACGTTTCCGATATTCTCAACTTACTTGTAACAACCCGGGATTTAATTTCTATTTATAATCGTCGCTTAACGATTCAAGTAATGATAAATTGCTGTCAAATGGATATTGAAATTGTTAAAAATTGGGATGAGAATTCTTTTGATAATTTGTTAAAATTTGGTGGGCTTTGAAATGCAATTGGGTCCATGCTTTATCTTGCTTTGTTGCCGTGATTTATTGGTACCCGTTCCTCTTTATCTTATTTTCATTTTTCGAAAACCCTTAGGAATAAACGAAGAGAAATAGAAATGGCGATTTAGGGCTTCGGCGATTTTTCGATTCTCTGGCGAATCTGGCTCGATCTTCTTCAATGCTTGCTTGTCTGAATTAGGGCTTTGCCCTTGTTCGTTTTGCTGGCGAATTGAAGCTTCTGCTTCATCTTCTTTTGTGGCGACTCTGGAATTAGCTTTGTTGCTTGTGTCGATTAATCAACTGCTAGAAAACCAAGGTGAGTGATATTATTTCACTCACATCTAGTTCTACTTTGCTTCAGTAGTTCAATTTTGTTTGATGTCGATGATTTCTCTGAGTTTATCGGGTTCGTATAATTTGATGAGTTTCGGCTTTGATGATTCTTTGATTTGAGTTTGATGATGTTGTTTAGTTCAACTTTGGTTACTGCCTGTAGTGGCACTTCCGTTCTTGTTCGTTTTACTGCTGCTTTATGACTTTGGACATTTTGTTTTGACTGTGGAATCACTAGGTTGATGACGTTCGACCGTTGAACTTGATGGTCTGAGGTCATCGATTTACAGCTCCGTACACATTGCATTTCCTAGTTACAGTGACTTTATGACTTCTGACTTGTTTTAGTTATGGCTCGATTTCTTGTACCTTGGTTATTTGGTCTCTCTGACATTGTTAATTTGATTGCCAAGGAGTCGACTTTGTTTTAGTTGTCTTCGATTTCGATTTAATTTATGTCGTTGTTGATTTTGTTCATCCCTGTAACATCGATTTCGAACATTGCTGCTTTGATAATTTCTATAGCATAGTTGCTTTACCATTCATGACTTAGGCAGTATTCATAGTAAATTTTAAAGTTGATTTTTATTGGCTTTAAAAATGGACTTCAGTTATGAGATCTTCATTCCTATATACTTGACAGTTTTGTATTGTTTGATGTCTTCATGCTATTGTTCTCGAGTCATGTACATGTGGGTCTGCATTGATATTTAGTTGAAGCTCATTTGGCACACTCTTTATTAGTACCGCCTTTGTTGGTTTTTAGTTGCATGTATTGGTTGGTTCGACTTTGGCCATATTGTTCATCGTCACTGGTCGTACTTTCGTCCTTGGTCGATTTTACTGGCTGATTTGGGTTGGAACTACCTCCGACCTTATTTTGATTTTATTTCATGACTTTCTAGTTTGATATACTTGACATTATTATTACTGTCAAATGCCTTGCTTTATGTACTTGTTGCTGTAGCCATGAGCTACAGTCTTCACTGTTTGCTGGCCTCTTCTATGAGGTTGTGGTTTAAATAGGATTCTCGTCCCTATATTTTTGTTCATACTTCATATATGAAATTGTCTGATAATTTGGAGTTGGCCATTTGACTATTTTGAATGACTATGGTTTTCTGACTTGTTCAGATTCACTTATTTCGTGACTTGATTTGTAAAACTTGTTGTCTGCGTTGGACTTGAATTCTACCTGCTGTTGCAAAACCTTAGGCAGTTATGTTTTGTTCAAAGTTGATACTTGTATTTGCTGTCGCTTTAATCAGGTCTGCATTTACGAAGTATTCACTGACCTGAGTTGCAACATTGGTTATCCACCTGTCTTTGGTTTTGTTTATTAGTCCAGTTTCATTTGGACTTTGTTGTTTCACTAACTCACCTGTAGTTGAGTTGAGTGTTCTACGACTTTTGGATCGTGAGTATGATAGTTGCACTATCCAGTTTACAGTGCATACATGTTTTATCTTTATTCATATCACTCCTTTGGTTTGTGAATTCATTGTGGCCTTGACTTTGCATACATTCACTGTACTCTTGTACATCATGCAGTCCAATTGTGTTGGGCATTAAGGTGGACTGAGCTGCATCTACAGTGTGGTTTCATCGAGTTTCATCATTCATTACAATTGTCTTGACCATTTTAAATAGTTTGCATACCGTTTTCATGTAGTATTTGGGTTCACTAACCACTTATGTACATGCTTCACTGTGTTTTGCAAATTGAAGCCATATTGAAATTGCTGTTCGTACTTGTGCACTATGGTGTACTGGGTTTTGGACTTTGACTTTTGAATTTGTTTCTTTTGAACTGTAGCATTTATGTGGTGACTGCAGTTAAATTTTGTTTGCAGTTTTGCTTGGTGGGTTTGCATTGTATTAATGCATTTAGAATTATTTTCGAATTCACTTGAGTTGAATCCGTTATTTTGGGTTTGACCTCGTGTGCGTTTGTAAATTTTCAATGTGTACATACGTGCACCTTGTACATGTCTGCTTTGATCATTGAGGCCGTAGTATTGAGTTTTGAATCTTCATTTGAATTTGGTTTGTTGACTTTTTGTGTGTTTCAGGTTGTAGTGGCGAGGTAGTATACGCGTGCGTATACTGCAGCCCTACCAGAGTTGATGTTTTAAAGTTGATTATTTTGTTGTTGTTAATTTCCGTTTAGGTAATTCTGATGTTTTAAGATTATCTTCATTGATATTCTTTTCACTTATCTTTGTTGATGATTTAAATCTGTTGATTTGTTGTCTAACACTGTTTAGTGTTATATCTGCCGTTATCCAATTCTCTTATCGAAGAGTTGGATATACGAGATTTTTATGACTGTCGTCTATTTGATATTGATTATTATTGCTTCTGTGCATTAATAACTGAGTTTGAATTAGACTGACCCGTGTATTATTTTCCTTTGAATTTAATACTCGGGTCAGACTCGAGTTATTTCAGGTTGTAGATTTCCTGCTTTGAGTTGCTGTTTGAGCTATGAAGGCTTTTCGTATCTTTGAAGTGGTCTTCGTCTTGTTGTAGTAGCCAGTGTGTCTGTTTTAAGATGATTTGTATTCATGTACATTAGTTGATAATGTATTTGTATATATAACTTCCAGAGTCGACAGTTGTAGTTGTATCATATGTATTGTGTCAATTGTATTGCAACTGACATCAGTTATATATATATGAGACTTTTGTTATCTGTGTTCCGCATTCTTTTTGTATCTGTGTTATTATTATATATATTGTCCTAAACTATTATGAACCATCGTAGTTTGTTTTATTCTGGAATTGGGTATGTCGATGGGAGTAAATAAATAAGAGATGTAAAATGAAAAATATATACCACTCCTATCGAGGTAACCAATACTAGTGTAAGGCCAACTATGGATGGTCGCTCCTATCCAGCCTTATTCTTCGCGATAACAGACAGTATTTCTTTTAATACTCTTTATTATTGTGAGCATAAAGGTGGGGCGTCACATTACTCTACCCCTCGCTAAAAAAAACAGGTAAGTCAGGGCACTGGTTGCTCCTAGCGCTGCCTAGACACTTCGGTTCTAGATCTCACAGATAGAGGATCAATCTACTCATCGGCTTTTAGTGCCAAGTATAGGACTACTTACTTTCCATAATAACCTATTTGAACCATTATATAAATTTTGAAGCTCCTTTAAAATACTTTAAACAAAGATTTAAAACTTCCATTCAAATCATAACTTAAACCCATCATCTTTAAAGGAGAATATGACCAAGAGGGGTGAAGCTCCCTCTTAATCAAATGAGACAGCTAATGGGTGTTATTTCCTTTTAACCAAAAAGTCACTAAATGTCAATCCTAAGTTAAAAGGTGGTGTAAGTTCCCTTTAACTAAACATCAAAGTTATTGCTCGTAAACTGGCCGAGCACAAATCAAACAACCAAACAAGAATAATAACAAGAATAATAACTGACTCATTATTATTAACAATTTACAATTAATAGTTAACACAACATTTATTAAAATGTGAATTAGTAAAAGGAACGAGATTAAGATTACACTCAGTGTAAAATAATTAAATTATACTCATAGAATAAGTTATACCAACTAAACTATGAAAGCAAGGAATACACTCACAGAATAAGTTATACTCGCTAAACTATGAAAGCAAGAAATATACTCACAGAATAAGTTATACCCACTAAACTATGAAAACAAGGAATATACTCACATCCTATTAGCTTTGATGGAGACTTGGAATACTTCACCTTTGATAATGAATTTTAGTTCTTTTCTTTAGTTTGTGAATGAATTAAAATGAGATATGGACTTGGCTATTTATAGGTGAAGAGAAGGGTACTTTAGTCATTTCCTATAGCCTAACCAGAATCGACCAAATTTTGGTCCAATAGAAACCAGCCTTATGGCCTAATTTGATTCGACCACATTTTGGTCCAATAGAAAACATCTTGATGGCCTAATTTGGTTCGACCACATTTTGGTCCAATAGAAAACACCATGATGGCCTAATTTGATTCGACCACATTTTGGTCCAATAGAAAACATCTTGATGGCTTAAATTGATTCGACCACATTTTGGTCCAAGAAGAATCCTCCTTATCAACTATGGCATAACATGATTCGACCAGATTTTGGTCTAATGGCAACCATCCGCATGGCAGAACCAGATTTGACTAGATTTTGGTCCAATGGCAACTATCCGCATGGCAGAACCTGATTCGACCAGATTTTAGTCAAGTGCCAACCATCTACATGGAATATAATAATCATTATGCTATTTTGTTTCATTAGGCAAGTAATTATGCTGTTCTGTTTTTATTAGGCAAGTAATTATACTATTCTGTTTTATTTGGCAGGGTTAATAATTCTCTCTTGTTTTATTAGGCAAGTAATTATACTATTCTATTTTATTAGGCAGTGTTAATAATTCTCTCTTGTTTTATTAGGCAAGTAATTATACTATTCTGTTTTATTAAGCAGGGTTAATAATTCTTTCTTATTTTATTAGGTAAGTAATTATACTATTCTGTTTTATTAGGCAGGGTTAATAATTTTAGATATAAAATCCATTATTTAATTATTTAAAAACAAATTAACTATTCATGTTAAAGTGATTAAATTATGGGTCGCTACAATTATCATCTTCTATAAAATCAAATTATAAGCCTTGCATGTATTTGTAAAGAAAATCATTAGTTTGATATTTTATCATAAAATTAAGATTCGGGAAATCATATAATACTTATCATCGTTTCTTGATTCGGGAAATCATATAATATCTTCTTGTCCCTTTCAAAGATGACAAATCAAGAATTAAATCAAACATAACTTACTGCCAAATGAAACCCAATCAACAGAGAAATATTCCTAGTTTTCTCATAGGTTCACACAACAATAAAATAGCTAAAAACCAATGTAGTGAAAAATTCAAAACACAACTCAACCAGCAATGACCTGGCCCATACTAATAAATAGATATAAAAAATGATAATAAAAAATATAAAGTAAGATACCATACCTATATCAACGGCAACGGCGAGCAAATCAGATGGAAGAGTAGAGCGCGGTTTGGCGGAGAGTGGCAGGTTAGAGTTTGCGGGTTTCGTCGATGGAAACGACAGCAAGCAGTCTAGCTTTGTCGATGGCAACGGTGGCGAACGGGTTTAGCTTCGTGGATGGCAAGGGCGGCAAGCTCAACACGGTGAGGTTAGGGTTTAGCGTACTTAGTTAACAAATTGAGCGGCCAACGGAATGAAGGGAGGGTAGTGGAAAATTTTATTGAGCTCGAAAGGGTTATTGTATCTGTTGAAAAGTCAACTGGCACGAATGGTTGTTATAATTAAACATTTACAACTGACACAAAAAAGCAGTTGTTATTGTATATATTGCAACTGCTGCATAAATAAAGTTGTTAAAAGTACCTTTGTTACAACTGCAGGAAATAAACAATTGTTAAAAATAACCGATAAAAACTATCGGTTTGTGTCAATTTGTAAAGTAAAAGTTGCAATATGCTTTTTTGTTGTAGTGTGAGGTGTCTCGCGTTGTGTACGTGTAATTGACTCACATGAGGAAAAAATTGTCCCATATCATGAAAAATAATGGAGGTGGAGTGGTATATATATGAGTTTGGTCGTACTTAACAACAAAGGATTCCTTTTGTTAAAAGGTGTTGACTAAACCATACGTTACCCCATGAAGGAATGTACAGACAAGATTTCAGCATGTGTTGAAGTTCTGGAAAATTATAACATTTCTCAATTATGGCTAGTAAAGATCTATCCCTTTTTAATTAACTAGAAGGAAGTAAAATAGCACCGAATCCATTTGGATTGAGTTCAGAGCTACAATGGATTAGAGAGGTAGAATATGTGATCTGGAGTTCATCTTCTATAACTTTTTTGTAATTTCTTAAAGTTTTATTTTTATAGTAATATGGATTACTATGACGACAGTATGTAAGCAAAAAAATTCTATTAATGAGGATATTTGTTAGGAAATCTTAATAATATTAGCTACTAAATTTAGACTACGATGTGTAGTTCCTTTTATAACAAGCAATAATCAAAGTTTTGTAATTTAAGCGCACCAGTTAAAAATGAAAAACTAAATACCATTTAGACTGTTAAATATACATTTTTATGGTTTGCTAAAATTGTGCCAACCAATAAAATTGATATGTATTTTGAAAGTAATAACAACGAGGTCAATTTTCATTAATGTACCATACAGTAATGCCTTATTGGCAAGGTGAGTAACATTCCAAAGGTTTAAGAAATTCTTCCTCCTAATTTGAATGAAAGGTTTCTAAAACTATATATTTTATGTGAAAAGAAGCATTTGTACAAACTTTTAATTTTTCATTTTTCATTTTAATATGATGACGTGCGATATTTGCTGGATTTTGAAAATTAAGTACATCTTGATTTTAAAATATTTGCTATAAATGTCTTAAATTAATTTTTAAATGATAACGTGGAATTTAAATATGAACGTTCAAGTCACAATTTTGAACTGAAAATTGAATATTATTTTTAATATTCAATTTGACATGCTTTGTTGAAGAGATGTCTCTCCTCGTATCTAAATATTCAATTTTTCCTATTTTTTTGGGCAGTTGAATGAAGTTCTAACCAGTAGTGGAAAATTAACTCACATCTTTATTTTTGCAATTTTCTTTAACTATATTCTTACACTGGTCTTTTTATTCATGAACACTTTATTGGTATACTTCTGTTCACTTTTTATTGTTCTCAAAATTTGTTTTTGATGTTAAGGAACCATGGATACATCAAATTTGTATATTTATAATAATTACTTATTTCTAGTCCCATCTAAAGTTGATAGAGTTAGTTCATTCTAATGAATTTTTTTTACAGTGACCTAAAATGTTAGTAATCTCAGGGTATCACTAAATTAATAAAAAGAAAACAATAAATAAACATTGAGCTCAAATCTATATTAACGTGCTCTTTTTATATATTTAGATGAATGACAAGGACTCATCATTCATGACTTCGGTTTAAAGTCCATTTACTTGGTTATGAAAAAAATCAATAGGAGAAGGTTCATTTGAAAGTCGATGGCCCAATGGACCATGGCCTTATAGGGTGTAGAAGAAGAATATTAGTACATTTATCACTAGCAATGGCATTGCCCATGGCCCTATAGGGTGGCCCAATAGAAGTGGACCTACAATCTTATATGTCAGAAAGTAACAAGTAGGTCCAAGCACTTTAATGTGTTTTTTGGTGGTTAAAATGTTGTTCTCCACACTTTTTCCCCTATTAAAAACCCAAGTCTTTCCTTTCTCTCTCAACAAGTCAACAAATTCATTTGCACAAAGTTAGAAAGGTCTAGTAGTTTTTGACAGTATTGAATAGGCCGGTGCATTTGCGAGGAACGGTCTAAATTTTGAAGTTGAAACGTTGCTGCGTCGGACACGTGAACGTGGCTAAAAATGGCTACGAATGGCATATAATCATTTATTGAATATGTTATAAAATCTTACTAACATGTTATAAAAACCACATTATCATTTATTCTAGAAAATATCTTAAATTAGTCTTACTGAATATGTTATAAACGCATCACCATTTTCATTTTGAAATTAAATACATTCCGATTTTCAAAATCTTAAATTAATATGATGACATGTTATTTTATTCGAATTGGAAACTTAATTACATATCAGTTTTCATTTATTCAAGCAGTAATAAAAACAAACGATCAAATAGTTGGGTACATGACTCCATTGCAATCCCACAAGCACTATATTGCAATCCCACAAGCACCCTCAGTAGCACCGGAATTTCTCTCAATCCTCGCAAAGCAACCTTCACCGCAGTCCTCGCCACACGAGCTCTTCACCATTCAATACTTCATACCCAACTTCATCCATATCAAATAACTGCGACCTCATGATCAAGGCTGGCTCCAAAGAGCTCATGCCCGACGATCCCACTGACGTAATGTTCCAGCCAGCTCGAGTCCACCGTAGCGGACACGGGTTAGCTGGCCACGATAGCCAACATTGCCTCTTCGTCGTTGCCCGGTAGTTTTACAAAGTTCGATATCTTTGCTGCAATGGATAGGTTTGTAATGCATGATTCTTGAGTATTTGTGAAGGTAAGGTTGTCTTTGGTTGTGAGGCCTCCGTTTGTCATGACGTATTGGTAGTAGGCCTGTCAATGGGCAGGTTTTGGTCCGGGTATTATAAATCACGGACCCGAGTCCAATTACAATAATTAAAACCCGAGCCCGGCCCGAACCTGCAGGGTATTTCAACCCAATATCCGAGCCCGGCCCATCGGGCTTTTTAAGCCCGCTGGGTAATAACTATATACCTAACTCGAAATATTTATGTTAAAACCATAATTTAAAACTGCAACTTTGGTAAAATTTGTATACAAACAATGTTAACATATAAATTGGACGGTGATGTAGTCAAGCTCATAACAAAAGTATGCAAAAACATCTACATTTAAACAAACAAAATGGTAAATAAATAACATACGCACTCATGTTTTGATACGACGAAAAACTAATAGTCGGGTCGGGCCAACCGGGCCGGGTTTTGATAAAACCGTACCCGACCAGGATCGGGCCTGAGTCGGGCTTGGGTAGTAAAAGGCAAAACCCGTACCCGCATAAATAGGGCGGGTTCAGGCTGGGCCCGGGCCGAAGCCCGTACCATTGACAGGCCTAATTGGTAGGACTCTCGGGCATCGCCGAGTCTGTAGCAGCCAGATGGGTCATTTGGGTGGATGTAGTTGAGGAGGTGTTGCTTTGAGAGTGGGAATATGTAACAACCCTGGTTTTGGTGATTACCTATAAATACTAAATTATAACGGTAGTTATAATTTAATATTGTGAATTAAAAATAAATTGGAGATTTAAATTGTTTATTTGGAATAAACAATGGATTTTGGAAATAAAATGTGAAAATAAAGTTTTGAAAACTTTATCTTGGGTATTTGTGAGAATAATGAGTGAAATATGATTTTATTCAGTGAAAATGCAATAATTCTTGTATTTATTGCCAATTGCCTCTTTTAAATATTTTTAAAGAAGTATTTGATTTTAAAATGTGTTTATTTTAAATAAAATGGTGAAATTTGATTTACAAATAAGTTTTGATCATAAAATTGATGGAGAATGGTTTGTTGTATTTTATTACACAAGAAAATTATTTCTGTGCAATTTTTGGAGTTAAAAATTGTGTTATATGTAAATATTTGTGTTAAGTTGGGTATTTAATTAAAATAAGAGTTTTTATAATGAAAATAATTTTTAGAGCTAAATTATCTTTTATTTTGTTGAAAAAATGTTTGTTAAAACATAGGAATGTATATTTGAGATTTTATTGTGTTGAAATCTTGTAAATATAAGTTGTTTTGATTTAAATAAAAGGGCTTTAGTTTAATTGGTGATAATTAGTATCTTAGGCTAATTAATTGTTATTGGATCTAATCCCATTTTTATCTCTAACCTGAAGTAAAGAGGAAGCTTCTCTTCCTCAAACAAAGTACGTACAGTACAAACTTCAGCTAACCAGAAACAAAGAAGAAAATTAAGAAAACCCTTCCCCTCTTCAAACCCTAAGTCAGAATCTGCAAATTATTCAACTCCTTTGCTGAAGTTAATCAAACTGAAGATAATAAAATCAGCTAATCACTTTAAAATCAAAGATGGTTTCATCAATTCTTGATTTTGTGAATTTGAACCGGTTGTAATTTATGTTTTTCCCTATGCATTTTGTTATTGTATTTTGTTATGACACCTATAGTTTTGTATTAAGCATTTATTGGATATGTCGATCCACTTGAAATAGAAAAAAAATATAAAACATATATCGACGTATGTAGTAGATGTTTAAGACAAGATTATAGATGGTCGCTCCTAACCAGCCCTATTCTCCGCATTAGCAGACAGAATTACCCAGTAATTCTCTTTGTTAATGTGGGTCTCGGGGTGGGGCGTCGCAGATAGTTTTTTGTTTCGGATGTAGTTTATTCCTTCTATTGCTGCCACTGCTGAAAATATCCAGCAACATTCTGCATTTTTTTTGGAAAACATAATCTATATATTATTTGAATGTAAGTAAAATTTATGCATGGATTAAAGTAATTAAGAGAATTTTCTTTTTTATACATAACAATTTTGTTTGTGGTATAAATAACAATGTTTACTTAGCGTATAATTAGAAAAAATAAACAAAATTTGCATTTTGCTTCACTATTTACTCACTGTTAGCAAATTTGCATATAATTTTTAATTTTGAGCACATTATTGTTTTATTACGTGAGTAGCATGCTAATTATAGGAAAGCAATAATAGGCAATCATGTTATAGGCAAACAATATGTAAAATTCAAGTTTTTTTAATCAAACTCATGAACATTCAACAAACTAAATTTTGTATAAAAAGTTACTGGTTGAATACTATTTTTAATCAAGAACATAAAAGGTTACTGGAATGTTTATTACGAAATAAGCTAAATTTGTATCTCTTTGAGAATTATTAATTTTTTAATTTTTAATGTAATGAACTGAATAGTAAAACTATATATCTCATGGTTTTCAACATTGCATGATAATACTAATCTTAATCTTTTTTTTTCAAAATAAGATTTGTGCTTGAATCTAACTCTAGAACATTATACTACTCGTCGCTCGAGCTAGTGGTCCTTGACCCATTACTCTTAGTCTTTGGATCACATCTGCAAAAATTTGCCAAACTCATTGTATGTTAATCAAAGAAAGTAATTAGGGAATTTTCAAGAATTGTATGTATACATAATCCTAACTTTTTACTTAATTACAAATATGATACAATAAAAAGAAAATATTTAATTGAAACTCACGGGCATATGGATGCCTTAGGAAAAAAAAGCATCATGTCTACACACATTCACACATATATATATATATAAACATTCAAACATATACACACACATACACATACGCACGTGCATGTGCACATGCGCACAGACACATACACGGAAACACAAACACACACTTCATGTTGATATTTCAAGTCTTACCACAAGGGTTTTGATTCTTAATCGAGGTAACCGCTCCCAGTTGATTCCAGTCCATACTCGAAGGTACGTTCACATTGGATAAATCAAATCTCACATCATTAGTTTCAGGCAATGATGAATCCCTACGTTTATAGCCCCCACCATACGACTTGAATTCCTCTTTAGTCCTATCAGAAAACTTTGTGAGACCAAGTGTATATTTTCCATTCCAGCTTTATTCATTGACCCGATATATTCTACATTGTCTTTGAATATTCTGAATCGATGTTCTTTTTCTGCTTCGTTTTTGTATACCGGTTTGTACTTAGCTATCCATTCCTCGAATCTTGTCGATAATGACAATTCTACTTCGTTGGTTAATACACGAGATGCATTGCATACATATGTTGAAATAGCAATCATATGAAAAAGAAAAATTAGAATTTGAGTCATTTTTGATGACGTGATAGAAGTTTTATGAGTGAAAGAAACCATTTGGTGTGTTAAAAGGATGAAAATTGCATGATTTATATAACATTTGATGCTAAATTAGCTCAGTTTGCACTCAATATGTAATCTACAGCTGATATTATTTTATTAAATGGTTTAAATATCGACCTTAAATGCGTTAAATATCTGTTAAAAGGGATCAATATTGTTCCCAAGATTATATGGATAATAATAGTCGTGTAATAAAAACATGGATTTGCATTTGACATTCTACCAAAAAATTAAAACATTTTTCAATTTGGACTAATAAAGGTCTATCCCTTTTTAATTAACTAGTAGGAAATAAAATAGTGGCAAATCCATTTCGATTAAATGAGTTCAGACATAGAATGGATTAGAGCGGTAGAATATGTGATCTGGAGATCAACTTCTATAGTTTGTTGTGATTTCGAAAAGTCCTAATTTTTCCGTTGTATGGATTATTATGATGATGAAAGTATGCAAGGAAAAATACCTCTTAATGTGGATGTTTGCATGGAAACCTTAATAATATTAGCTACTAAATTTAGAATACGATGTAATTTCTTTTATAGAAAGTAATAATCAAATTTTGTAATTTCAGCGCATCATATAAAAATGAAAGGGGTTTTGGACCAAAGGTCCCTATTCTCAAAGCCCATGCACAAAAAGTACCTACTCATAAATCCACGTAAATTAAGTCCCTGTTTTGTTATTTTTTATCAAACTACCCCCTCTTAGAAAATTGGTGCAGCATTGAAATCAAGGGCAAAAGTAGCATAAATTAGGCAAAAACTAAAAATAGGGACTTAATTTTGATAACTCTTTTGGGAGGGATTTTTCTTCCATCATTTTTCAATCTTGTGGAGTTGGCAGCCATTTACCGTTTATTAGACTCTTAAATATACATTTATAGGGTTTGCCAAAATTGTGCCAGTCCTATATTGGTTTTAAAATTTCATTAATGTACCTTATGGTAAATGCCTTATTAGTGAGGTTTAAAGTCAAGAACATAGATTAGTAGGGTAGAACACTTGATCTAGAGTTAAAACATCAATTATTTTTGGTAATGTTCAAAAGACTTAATTCTATCGTAATATGGATTATGATGAAAGTATGCCAGCAAAAATGTCTATTAATGTGGATGTTTGTGAGGAAATCATAATAATCTATTAAATAATAGTAAAGCAGAAGAATTTAAAGCTCTCTAATTAATTTTAGGAATTCCCTCATCTCTCCTTAATTCTCTCCATAATTTATTTTTGTTATAATTGTTACAATATTTCTATTGGTTCTCTCTTCTATCATTAAAATCTAATACTATTTTAACAATTATTTATAGATTTCTTCTAGTTTTTTTTGTTGTTTTACGTTTAAGTTTATATATATTAAATTTAGTAAGTTGATCTTAAACTAAGTTTATAAAACAAATACAATTAACGAATATTCATTAATTTTAAAAATGACAATTCAATACGTATACCGCATTCATATTGACAAAAATAATAAAATCAATTTTTCATTCAAGTCCAGATACTATAATTATTGTAAAGACCCAAAAGTCGACCTTCGAAAATCGGCATCCGTACTTCAAATCGTACTCAAATGCCGTAGATTCAAACGTCGAATCTGGTTCTCCGGAGCTTATAACAACATTAAGTATAACAACACAGCGGAAGAAAGAAATAAATGATATCATATACAACTCCAATGAATACAATATCTAGTATGATATACAACAATGATATCAATTTTAATTATGCCATGCAAATTGCTAGTCGTCGCTAATTAGACGATAAGCCATCGGCGGCCGTTGGAAATGGTTGTCGCTTTTTACTGTTCTTCTAGTAGTGAACGTGTTTGCGCTGGTTATAGTAGTGTAAATGTAAATGGTCTATGAAATTGCTAAGAAGTATGCGGAGAAGTATCACGGAGAAGGTATACTAAATGTCAGACGTTCTATTTTTTTTAAAAGAAGGGTACTTTATAGATAATTAAAATCATATATGTCCATGATATGCCTCATTAAAACCTAACAATTCCCCTAACTTAAATGGGTGCCTTACGAGGAAAAAGAGTACAAATCATGTCTATATATTAACAATATAACAATACAAATGTCAAAACCCAATTTGGATAATAGATGGAGGAGTAAAAACAAGAAAACCACGCACTGAAAACCATCCATATATGCAACTAGGGCAAGAAAAAGCAAAACAAAAATACAACAAAAGATACAAAATAAAAAAAAATAAAACATGGACACTTGTGGTTCCAACCCATACACGAAACAACAAGCAGGATCACCGAGAAAGCACGCGAGAAAACAAATACGTAGAAGGTAGCAGACGAGATATCAAAATATCTCAGATCTAAATGAACTCAGACAGGCATTAAAAATGGCGGCCAATGTAATCAAGATGGCAAATTCTCTATCAACAAACGCCGCTGAAAATCCACAAGCGATCAAAATCGAACTCAAGGAGGGTGGATCTCTAAGTTCGGGTCGATTCTGATCTCAAAATCAGACAAGATAAGTATCAACTCTCTCAAAATCTTCTT
Organism: Allium fistulosum; assembly: GCA_030737815.1. Taxonomy (NCBI): domain Eukaryota; kingdom Viridiplantae; phylum Streptophyta; class Magnoliopsida; order Asparagales; family Amaryllidaceae; genus Allium; species Allium fistulosum. Next base: position 124,750,876 of record CM060906.1, read on the forward strand.
CAAATCCACTGATTTTTCCAATAAATGTTTGCGATCTTGTGTAATGAGAATATTTCTAACGTTAGCTGGCATTTCAACTCATTTGAATATTCTCGAGTTCCGCTCACACCATATATGCCATATCATCATAGTAAATGAAATGTTCATAATATGGTAATATAGCCTATTACTGAGTTGAATTTGACATTTAGTTTCTAGAATTTTATTGATATCGTAGGAATTGCCGATGCTAATTTTGAGTTTATGCATAATATCTTCTATAATTTGTCTGCAGTACGAGCAATTGAAAAATAATTGGTTTGTCTGGAGTACAAGCAATTGAAAAATAAGTGGTTTCTATCCTCGTTATGATTTGAACAAAGAACACAAACTTGATTGATATAACAACATTAAGTATAACAGCACAGCGGAAGAAAGAAATAAATGATATCATATACAACTCCAATGAATACAATATCTAGTATGATATACAACAATGATATCAATATGATACAACAATATCAGAGATACAAGAAATAACATCGGAAAGCAGAAATGATAACTCCAAAAGATCAGTCAGAGAGAATGAATCCAATGACTCCAGTATCAAACTCGAACCATAGAGAGAAGCAAGTGCAGTCCTGAACTCCAAGAACTGAACCAGCTCTAGATAATCTACTAAACCTGAATATCTGAGAAACCCAACTCTAGACTGCCGGTGTAGAAAATAGTGGGCACCCAGAGTTTAGGAAGGGAACAATAAACTCCGAGTTAGTCGTGGGACTGGTGTGAGCAACAAAAACACAGTTTATCTTTAAACAAACACAAAAGACTTTTAAACATTGAAAACCCGCAATGCTTTTGGAAAATGAAACTACCATAAGGCCTCCCGCACACACACACAATGCAAACGCAGAATCGGAGGAGATTTCTCCTTATGATAGTCAAAGATGCTTACTACGCAAATCATTGGATATTATTACTAGTGCATAGTGCAGAAAATACTTTGAAAGTATAATATTAATCTTAGCCAGCATAGACATTTCGAACTATGCCTACTATAGCTACCATCTAAACAGTGGGGCGCCACCATAAGTAAATGGCAGGTTCTACAACTAATACCGTACAAGTTCCGTATTGGGAAATGGATTTTCCAACAAATGGTCAGGCTAAGGAACTTCTTATGCCAAGTAGGAAACGCCTCTGGCTAGACGCTCCGAGAGACAAACTGCTCTCTGCCAACAAGGCCGGGTTACCCCTGTAACAGGTAACTCACGAATATGCCACCTCCCGGTCCTTTGGGACCTTTATCCGAGGCCTCGGTAACCAACATCACACATAATAATAAAGTGTGTCCACATGAGTAAGTATCTGGGCTCCATACCATGATACCACCCTTTTCCAGAAGGAAATGACATACCCTAAAGGGCGCGACCCTCATAACCTTGCCGCAACATTCCTGTTTCGACCATTTTCGGGTTGTGAGGCCCTGACGAAGTCTCGTCCACAAAGCTACGCTTTGTCACAAAGCCATGCTTTGGGTCAACAGATGATCAACCTATGATCACAAAGATAAATGATCAAACAAATGATCATATCACAAATGATCCAACACTGATCATCAAACAGCAACACTCAGCATGCCACATTACCAAATTGGGAATATATCGCTGATATATTTCAACTACATAACCTCTGAGCTCGTACGTCTCAGAGAAGGGTGTTAAGCTAAGAGAATAAATTCTCCGCCACCAACAGAAATGTATTTGAAAGAAATAGGCTTTATATCTCAAATTGTAATGTCAGACATGTAACCATACAAGTTTGTTCCGGGTTCGAACAGAACCGAAGGAACTTCCGAAGAAGCCCTTGCAAATCCGGATAATTTTCTAATCACGTCCGGACTTCCCATCACAAAGGGTGATCAAATCTCTATATCGGGGACCAGTCGATGCAGAGACATTCGACGAGTTGTCCTTTCGTTTTCGAAAATATCCGGTCTTCACCACCGGTCTTCAAATGCGATCCATATACGACGTATCAATATTCGGAACGGGTTTTATGACACAAAGGTCCTCTCCCGGCTAAACCGAATAACGAGCGCAATCTTTAAAAACATATGGATATTGGGATTTCAATTAAGTCACAACTTATTACCCAAAACTTTTCTTTTCAAATGGTTTAACAAATTACCATTTCAAATCTTTAAACAAAAGATTTAATTCACAAAGTTCACTTAATTTTCACAAAGATTCATTCACAGTTTTCAAAACAATTTCCGTTTCAATTGGATTAACTCGTTAAATCTTTAAAACAAAGATTCAACTCATAGCTTTCAAAACAATTTCATTTCGAATGGTTTAAACAAATCATCATTTTAAATCTGTTAAAAATAAACAGATTCAATTCATAGCTTTCAAAAAGAATTCATTCATAACTTGGAAAACCGTTTTTCAATTCAATCTTGAAATTCCTTTAAATTAAACTGGAATTTCATTTCTTATCTGAAAGCTTTTATTCTTTTAAAACAACAATTTTCATTTTGGAAATTTGATTCATTTATACAAGTTAAGGTTCTTGGGTTAAATCCAAATTCTCAAACCAATATTTTTAAAGTGGTTTAAATTCATATAAATACATTAATAAGTTGAACAGTCTTTTTAAACCCTAGTTTCCAAATCATAGAATTCAATTTCAAATATTGAATTCAAATTTAAATCAAATTATTTAAATTTTCAAAACTCGATTAAGTTATTCAAAATAACTTTTATCTTTGAAATTCCATTTCAAAAGCTTTTCACTTTAAACCCAAATTTCTAATTTCAAAATCAATTGAAATTTAATATTTCCATTTCAAAAACATCAAATTTAAATTATTTGTGACTTAACCGATTTCCACGTGAAATCCATATTTGTGTATGTATGGTGTAGTCCAAGGGTTTCACACAATAGTGCAACATCATTCAATCATCACAGATCAGAATACAGAAATATAGTTGATAAGCGATATAAACAATAACGCTTATCGTTCATGCACAAATCACAGATATATAAAAATCACAGATAATAAATTACATCACAGATAATTTATCATAGATCACAACATAAATCAGGGTGTATCACAAAGCATCGTATATCCGGGATATCAAACAATTCACATTCAATAGAATCCAAATATTCATAAGTAAGATAAATTTAATTATCTGATTAACTTAAATCAAATTAATTACTTACTAATCCTGGAAAATTAACATTAATTAATTACAGATATTTGACTAATTACTCTTTAATCATTTATTAATTGACCCTTAATTAATAATTGATTATTCTTAATTAATTACATTAACTAATTAATTACTTCTTGATTAATAATTATTTCTTAATCACTTTTAATTTATTTCTAATAATTTTTTTTTACCTAAATCATTGATTAACTATTAGTCACTCATTAATTAACTTAAGTAATTAATAACAAATTTATCAATCACTTAAACATTTATTAATTCAAACTCTAATTACTATTTTAAAGTAATCGGTCTTAAATACTTTCCAAAATAAGTAATCAATATTAATTAGTCATCTTTAATTAACATTTTTTTTATAACATCATGTGGCAGTTTGTCTCAAACCCGAGAATCTCCTAGTTCCACTCGAGTAATGCTTCGGGTTCCTCATCAATATTCCCCGAGGCACTCACTTATACGCTCGTCTTCTTCTCCTTCTTTTTTTCCTTTTTCCATCAAGTTAAGTTTAAACTTAAATACTAACCACAGACAACACGCTCATGTACTTGAGTTTATACTCGAGCCAAAACCCATTATTCCCGAGTTCATCTTCGAGTTAAAACCTTCTTCCCCAACATCACAACCACCCAGATACATTGATACGCGCGTGGACATGCACCGGAGTCCTAGCGAACTCCGATCGACTTCGCCGCCTTCCACACATCGGCGATGAACTCCTCGAGCCTCATGATCACCCAGAAACCTAAAACGACGACGAACTCAAGATTGGGTCTTCCAACCCAAACTGGCACAAAACTTTGATCGACCAAATCGATTCGTCTCGCCGATTCTGTCCACCGGAATCCACACCATCGTGCCCAAAGTTTCAACGTACGATGACGCAACAAATCCCCAAGGTCCCATTCATTCCGATGCAACATCGATGGCAATCAAATCTCGAATTTAACTGCCACCAAAACCTTGCCTTAAACCCTAAATCGAACCCGTATGCCCTCCACGATGGAATAAAAAATCGCTGAACAATTTTCTGATGATTCACAACACCCCAGCTTACTCCAGAATCAATCACGAGGTGAATCAACAACCCGATCACCCTCATTTGATAAAAAACCCAAAACTGTTCAACTTTGAATTTCCCAACAAATACGGTATCAAAAATCTTGATTTTAGTTTTAAAATTCATGTTTTAGAATGTTGTTTCAGACCCTAACCCTGAAGCATTAAATCGTGATATTTAAATTCTCACTATTTTGAAGTTTGATCAGCTGTTACTGACTTCCAGTGATAATGCAAAGCTATTTTAACTTAAGTAAAATTTTAAAACTAAAGTTTATGATGGGGCAAACTAGTTTGCTTTGAATCTTAAGTTTAAATCATGACAAAATCATTAGGGTTCGAATTTAAGTCAAAACTTAAATACTGGGAAGTATGAACAGAGGGAATCCAATTGCAACAGGCATGCATGCTCTACATCCATATATACTCAGCATTGATGCTTTTGTATATACATTTATATACAATACACATCCATTCCAGAAACTCACATGCAATTAAACAATTCAAAAACTTAAGCCTTTAAAAACGGTGCTACTCATAGTCATGATTAAAACCATTCTTAGCTCTTCATTTATGTTTTTAAACAACCTTGGTTTGTTAGTGGGCTAGAGCCTAGCAGAGATCAGGAAAGAAGATTTTGAATTTTTTCCTTATTTTGAACTCTGTGCTTTGGAACAAAGAAGAACAACATCTAAACATGCACAGTGAATACATATGCATTTATACACCTATCAGCACTCATTCATATCAATTCAAACCACAGATCAATATTAGATGTTTCAAAAGAGTTTGCTCACCTGATTTTGTGAAAGAACAGAGCATGGTTTGTTTTGGCAACAGACTTCAAAATTACAAGCTGAGATCTTCCCACTTGATTCTCTGTTGTATTGAGTTGCTGGTTGTTGTAGAATGCTTGTTTAGGTTTTTAAATGAAGTTTTTATCTTAGTTTTTATCTAGCTCGAATGGGAATGAAAGATGATAGGGGAAAAATAGCTTACAGGTTGAAGTATAAAACAAGCTGCAGGGTATAACATATTTTATACAAAATAGTGTACAAGTTGTACAATTTTCAGAGATAATTTCATGGTTTGGTGGTCGAGATTACATGCTCATGTACTAGAAAAGATATTTGTCTTAGCAAGCATTAAATGACCTTGTCCCCTTGTATATATTTTCTTTTTATATGTACATAGTTGTTTACCTGTTCAACATGAAGATATGTATTCTTCTTCCTATGCAAACTTTTCATTCGTATATACTTTGTTTTCTTTTGCTTATACTTGATTTTATATTGTGTATACTTATATTCATTCTAAAATAAACACATTCATATATATACTTGTCTTATTACATCTCTACTTATCTGGTATGCTTTCATAGTTTCTTATGTGCTTTATAAAGTTGTTATATTCGTACTATGATGTTAAGGTTTATTTACTTACTTTATATTTTATAAAACTATATATATTCATTTCAAAATATAGATGAATTTCTAGATTTAATTTTGTTGTTAACTCTTATCTAATTTATTTACTTTATAGTTATATCTATTTTTATTTCCAGTTTAACATCTATTATTATTTAACTCTATATTTATTTTTAAAACCATTTATTTAAGATTTTATATCAAATCCAATACACACATATATACAAATTTTCAAATCCATATGACTTTATATATTTTCTATTTGACTCGGGGAAACTCGCTTCAATTTACAATGAATTTTACAAATTTTAATTCAAAAATCAATAAATTATCATTTTAAATTTATATAAAATTCGGGGTCGTTACAGACTTCCCCCCTTAAAAGAATTTCGTCCTCGAAATTGCCAAGGAGACAAAAAGATAGATGAAGAATGTTTCATCGAATCAACTGAATATTTATTCTGCATTTGGCTTTCCAAATCAGAATATCAATAACAGATACAAGAACGAATCTGTTTCACACTCAACAAAATACTCGGGTTATCCAGATCTACGAAATATACAGTGGCATCGGTTAGTTCGAAGTGATAACTAACCATTCGTAGAATATACTGGGTCCCAAAGAATAGACAGATATATGGATAAGATTTCAAAATTTCCAATTTAGAACTAAATTATACCTATCAACCATAGCAAACAAAACAACCAATTCATCCAAACAAACAATTTTGGCCATCTGGAGTTTATGTCCCATATTAATATATCGAATCTCTTCTTGGATCTATCAGAAATTATCGAAGAATTGAGAAAAGATGTTTGAACAAAAGAGATTGATAGAGAAAAGATCGTTTCCTTGTTGTTACAGGATATTGACCACTTACAGTCGTATTCCCCTATCCCCTATCTCATCCTCTTCTTGCACTCATACTTACTATCAGTGGACAGCAAGAGAATTTACTGAGGCATACGGACAGATATCTGAGAATTACTCATTCTAGGGTATACTTCACCCTATCTCTAATGAGCTACTTAATGTGTTATACTCCTGAGCTAAAGTTTTACCCTCAGCTCTGATACCACGTTGTAAAGACCCAAAAGTCGACCTTCGAAAATCGGCATCCGTACTTCACATCGTACTCAAATGCCGTAGATTCAAACGTCGAATCTGGTTCTCCGGAGCTTATAACAACACAGTGGAAGAAAGAAATAAATTATATCATATACAACTCCAATGAATACAATATCCAGTATGATATACAACAATGATATCAATATGATACAACAATATCAGAGATACAAGAAATAACATCGGAAAGCAGAAATGATAACTCCAAAAGATCAGTTAGAGAGATTGAATCCAATGACTCCAATATCAAACTCGAACCATAGAGAGAAGCAAGTGCAGTCCTGAACTCCAAGAACTGAACCAGCTCCAGATAATTTACTAAACCTGAATATCTGAGAAACCCAACTCTAGACTGCCCGTGTAGAAAATAGTGGGCACCCAGAGTTTAGGAAGGGAACAATAAACTCCGAGTCAGTCGTGGGACTGGTGTGAGCAACAAAAACACAGTTTATCTTTAAACAAACACAAAAGACTTTTAAACATTGAAAACCCGCAATGCTTTTGGAAAATGAAACTACCATAAGACCTCCCGCACACACACACAATGCAAACGCAGAATCGGAGGAGATTTCTCCTTATGATAGTCAAAGATGCTTACTACGCAAATCATTGGATATTATTACTAGTGTATAGTGCAGAAAATACTTCGAAAGTATAATATTAATCTTAGCCAGCATAGACACTTCGAACTATTCACAGATAATAAATTACATCACAGATCACAACATAAATCAGGGTGTATCACAAAGCATCGTATATCCGGGATATCAAACAATTCACATTCAATAGAATCCAAATATTCATAAGTAAGATAAATTTAATTATCTGATTAACTTAAATCAAATTAATTACTTACTAATCCTGGATAATTAACATTAATTAATTACAGATATTTGACTAATTACTCTTTAATCATTTATTAATTGACCCTTAATTAATAATTGATTATTCTTAATTAATAACATTAACTAATTAATTACTTCTTGATTAATAATTATTTCTTAATCACTTTTAATTTATTTCTAATAATTTTTTTACCTAAATCATTGATTAACTATTAGTCACTCATTAATTAACTTAAGTAATTAATAACAAATTTATCAATCACTTAAACATTTATTAATTCAAACTCTAATTACTATATTAAAGTAATCGGTCTTAAATACTTTCCAAAATAAGTAATCAATATTAATTAGTCATCTTTAATTAACATTTTTTTATAACATTATGTGGCAGTTTGTCTCAAACCCGAGAATCTCCTGGTTCCACTCGAGTAATGCTTCGGGTTCCTCATCAATATTCCTCGAGGCACTCACTTATACGCTCGTCTTCTTCTCTTTCTTTTTTTACTTTTTCCATCAAGTTAAGTTTAAACTTAAATACTAACCACAGACAACACGCTCATGTACTCGAGTTTATACTCAAGCCAAAACCCATTATTCCCGAGTTCATCTTCGAGTTAAAACCTTCTTACCCAACATCACAACCACCCAGATACATTGATACGCGCGTGCACATGCACCGGAGTCCTGGCGAACTCCGATCGACTTCGCCGCCTTCCACACATCGGCGATGAACTCCTCGAGCCTCATGATCACCCAGAAACCTAAAACGACGACGAACTCAAGATTGGGTCTTCCAACCCAAACTGGCACAAAACTTTGATCGACCAAATCGATTCGTCTCGCCGATTCTGTCCACCGGAATCCACACCATCGTGCCCAAAGCTTCATCGTACGATGACGCAACAAATCCCCAAGGTCCCATTCATTCCGATGCAACATTGATGGCAATCAAATCTCGAATTCAACTGCCACCAAAACCTTGCCTTAAACCCTAAATCGAACCTGTATGCCCTCCACGATGGAATAAAAAATCGTTGAACAATTTTCTGATGATTCACAACACCCCAGCTTACTCCAGAATCAATCACGAGGTGAATCAACAACCCGATCACCCGCATTTGATAAAAAACCCAAAACTGTTCAACTTTGAATTTCCCAACAAATACGGTATCAAAAATCTTGATTTTAGTTTTAAAATTCATGTTTTCGAATGTTGTTTCAGACCCTAACCCTGAAGCATTAAATCGTGATATTTAAATTCTCACTATTTTGAAGTTTGATCAGCTGTTACTGACTTCCAGTGATAATGCAAAGCTATTTTAACTTAAGTATAATTTTAAAACTAAAGTTTATGATGGGGCAAACTAGTTTGCTTTGAATCTTAAGTTTAAATCATGACAAAATCATTAGGGTTCAAATTTAAGTCAAAACTTAAATCCTGGGAAGTATGAACAGAGGGAATCCAATTGCAACAAGCATGCATGCTCTACATCCATATATACTCAGCATTGATGCTTTTGTATATACATTTATATACAATACAAATTCATTCCAGAAACTCACATGCAATCAAACAATTCAAAAACTTAAGCCTTTAAAAACGGTGCTACTCACAGTCATGGTTAAAACCATTCTTAGCTCTTCATTTATGTTTTTAAACAACCTTGGTTTGTTAGTGGGCTAGAGCCTAGCAGAGATCAGGAAAGAAGATTTTGAATTTTTTTCCTTATTTTGAACTCTGTGCTTTGGAACAGAGAAGAACAACATCTAAACATGCACAGTGAATACATATGCATTTATACACCTATCAGCACTCATTCATATCAATTCAAACCACAGATCAATATTAGAAGTTTCAAAAGAGTTTGCTCACCTGATTTTGTGAAAGAACAGAGCATGGTTTGTTTTGGCAACAGACTTCAAAATTACAAGCTGAGATCTTCCCACTTGATTCTCTGTTGTATTGAGTTGCTGGTTGTTGTAGAATGCTTGTTTAGGTTTTTAAATGAAGTTTTTATCTTAGTTTTTATCTAGCTCGAATGGGAATGAAAGATGATAGGGGAAAAATAGCTTACAGGTTGAAGTATAAAACAAGCTACAGGGTACAACATATTTTATACAAAATAGTGTACAAGTTGTATAATTTTCAGAGATAATTTCATGTACTAGAAAAGATATTTGTCTTAGCAAGCATTAAATGACCTTGTCCCCTTGTATATATTTTCTTTTTATATGTACATAGTTGTTTACCTGTTCAACATGAAGATATGTATTCTTCTTCCTATGCAAACTTTTCATTCGTATATACTCTGTTTTCTTTTGCTTATACTTGATTTTATATTGTGTATACTTATATTCATTCTAAAATAAACACATTCATATATATACTTGTCTTATTACATCTCTACTTATCTGGTATGCTTTCATAGTATCTTATGTGCTTTATAAAGTTGTTATATTCGTACTATGATGTTAAGGTTTATTTACTTACATTATATTTTATAAAACTATATATATTCATTTCAAAATATAGATGAATTTCTAGATTTAATTTTGTTGTTAAATCTTATCTAATTTATTTACTTTATAGTTATATCTATTTTTATTTCCAGTTTAACATCTATTATTATTTAACTCTATATTTATTTTTAAAACCATTTATTTAAGATTTTATATCAAATCCAATACACACATATATACAAATTTTCAAATCCATATGACTTTATATATTTTCTATTTGACTCGGGGAAACTCGCTTCAATTGTGATATCCCGGATTTTCGGGCATCAGATAATTGGATAGTTATCTGATTTAACTTTTTAAAATACTGATTTATAAATCGAACAAATTCAAATGTGATAATCTCCATTTAAAAATTTATTTAAAATTTGGTAAGATTGTTAATTTCAAATCAATAATAATAATATGTTGTATATATTCATGTATAGAGAATTATTATATACAAATTTAATTTGTGTTTGTTTAAAAATATATGATATATATACATCAAATTGATTTTTAAATTGAAGTTGAATTTAAATCTAGATTTAAATTTGGAAATTCAAAGGGTAGATATTTTAAAATAATATATATAAGCTTTATTTATAAATATAATTGGTTTTATTTTCTTTAAAGTAATTTTTTTTATATATATAGATAAGTATTTGTAAATTAATAAATTAAGTATAAAGCTTTTATTAATATTTAAAAATAAGTAAAGATTACTTAAAAGACATGTGTAATTCTCTAAAGGCTTTGTTTTAACAAGTGTTAATTAATTAACAACTCTATGTGACAAATGTTGAATTTTAAACCAAGTGTCATCTTTAATTTTTAATTTTCTTTTATTTATATTTATAAATCAGCCTTTATAAATACATTGTTTTTCTTCCCTTCATTCTTTTCCTATCCCCTTCTTTTCAAAAACTAAGAGAAAAATGAAAATAAATTCCCAAAAACAAATCTGATAATCATCTTCCTCAAACCGAACTCAACATTTCTTCAACCTGTTAACTCATTTCCAAAATCAAAGTTCAGCCTGCAAATTCTTTTAAAATCTGGAACTCTAGCCTGCAATTCTTTTTCAACATCAAAGCCTGCATATTTTCTTCAAAGTCTGGAAGCAAGTAAACCTGGGATCTATAGCAACACCTAAATAATCAAAGCATGCATGCAAGTTTTCTAGCAAGCATTCAAGTTTAAAAAAGTTTTAAAGATCAAAGGGCATCTCAGTTTAAAAGCATTCAAAGGCTTTTCAAATGCAGTTTCAAAGAGGCTCTGTTCATTTTAAAAGGTGAGTAAACATTTAACTAGAATGCTTAGGTGATAAATGTTAGTGCATGTGTGTTTCTGGATGATGTTTGTGCTGCATGTTTACATATATAGATACGAATCTTTATGAATGTATATATAGGTATGATCGATGCATGTGTGTGAACCTGTACTTCTCTGTTTCAAAATACAGAGTTTAAAAGTAAGAAAAATTCAATATTCTTTTATCTGTTCATTTCTGGGTTGTGAAATTCAAACATAATATAATGTTTACATATAGATTAACATTTAAATTTTGTATTCAAGCAAAATAGTTTTGGAAATCTCAGTTCTTAAGTAAATACAGCAAGAATTTTAAAATGTGAAAAAAATCTATTAATTTAATTTATAGATTCAAGTATGGTACTTGAATCATCTTTGAAAATTTTGATTTTTAAAACTAAAATCACGAATTTTAGTTGGGAATTGGGGTAGTATTGTGGTGATGACCAGATTATGATTTTGAGCAAATTCAGGCGATGGGTTCATTTTTGGTGGTCGGGGTTTTCGCTGGAGCAAGTTTGGGGATCGTCGACGTCGAGAAAAATGCCAAACGAATTTATCATCCATCGTGGGGTTGGAAGTCTGATGAACTAGGGTTTAAGCACCTCGTTTGGGTCGTGGTGGAAACTTGACGACTGGATCATCTAGGGTGAATCGAGTTTCACCGGAGCAATTGGGATAGTTGCGTGGATGCCTTGCGATGATATGACCGGAGTTTCAGGAGGAACGGTCGTCGGAGGCGTGATTGCGTGGCATTTCTTTCCGGTGATGTTGTAGTTCTGTTTCGAGTGGAAGGGTCGATTTCGATTTAGGCTAGATGCTTCCGATTGGAGAATCGTAGTCGAGTGTTGAGTTGATTCACGACTTGCCGGAGGTAGTCGAGTTCGTCGGAGGATGGTCGGGATCCTGTGCACGTGCACAACGTGGATGTGTATGTCAGGAGAGATGGAATCGTGGGCGACTCGAAGAAATCTCGGGGATTTTGAAGTTACGCTCGAGTTTTCGCTCATGTTCGTGAGTGTAGATTAGCAGTTTAGATTTTTAAAAGAAAAAGAAACTAGGAAGAAGAAGAAGCTGGGAGGAGAAACTCGAGATGGTCTCGAGTAGAACGTTGGGATGACTCGAAGAGGAATCGTGAGGGAAAGGTTTAGCATGTTGTAAAAGATTTTATAATGATTCTATGTTTAAAACTTTTCTAAACGTTCTTAAGCTTTATTTTCAAGGGTATGTTTGATTAAATTTAAGTTGTTAAAAACTTAAATAAAATGTTTTAAAACTTAATCATTTTATAAATATAATTAAATGTTAATTAAAGGTTAAGTTTAATAATGTGAATTAATAATTAACAAAGGAAATGGTTTGTTAAAGATAATTAAGATTTAGATAAGTTAATAAAGAGTAATCAATTATTTTAATTATTAATTAAGTAATAATAAATAAATAGTTAAAGATTATAATTAATTAATTTAGGGTTTAATTAATTTGTAATTAAGAATTATTAATTAGATAATTAAAGTTAATTAAATTAATAATCAAAAGATAATTAATTAAGAAATTAATTAGGGATTTATAATTAATTAATTAATTGGTAATTAGTAATTAAATAAATTGATAATTAAGGGTTATAATTAATTAAAGATTAATTAATTATTAAAGATTAATAAATGAAAGTAATTAGAGATTAATTACTCAAAATGATAAATTCTTAATATAAGTAATTAAGGATTAATTTGACAAGGGTTAATTAATTCAATTTGTAATTAAAAGATTAATGTAATTAGTTAAAAGAACAACTAATAAATGTAAGTGATTAGAAAATCTTTGATTGATAAGAGTAATTAAGGGTGGATAAATGTGAATGGATAAAGAATAATTAATCATAGATGATTAATTAAGCTGAATAATTAAGGGATGATTTATTAATTGGTTTGAAATTAAATAATCATTAAGTATGCAAGATTTAAAGGTAATCAAAGTAATTAATTTAATTCATGGGTGGTTAATTAAATTAATTAGAAATGGTGTGACAAATTTATCTTGCTTATGGATGATTGTATGATATAGAATGCCTCGAATTAATTGATATATCTGATATATGATTCGTGATACTATGTGAGATGATATGTTGAGATTTAACTGTGATAAAATGGATTATCTATCTGTGATGAAATGCTGTATTCTGAATTTTAAATTTAATTGTATTCACTTAAACAACTTGGTTTTAAGGATGACATTGAATTCGAAGAGACCGGGGTCGGATATCAACAATATCCGGAACCACTTCGATTAGTAATCTTTAATTCATTATAGATGTGAATATGGAATCTAATAGGCTGGAATGAGATAAATTTAAGTAAACCGAACTATTTAAACTAAGTAACGGTACTTAGTATTGTTTTGTGGAATAAGTGTTGGCTATAACTAGTTAAGAGCTCGTACTAAGGAACGAGTTACCCTGGTTTGCAAATAAGTTTTTAACTTGGCATTAAAAATTATATGGGTTTACTCACGCTGGTTTCCAGCCTGACCCGGGTGTTACTTTGTTGTAATGCTCGGGTCAGACCGAGTATTACAGCTTTTCAGGTTAGGACGTTCTGGAGCTCAGGAGGCGAGCTGGATGGCAGAAACGTATAGAGGGTTTTCCGTTGTGTATATGAGATTGTGTAGTATATATAGATTGTAGTCTGGAACGGGTTAATTGTATCTGTCCAGTGATTTGAGTATATGTTGTAACTCTGATGTATTAAAATGTAATTAACAAATACAGTTTTTTTTTGTATAACTGATATTATTATTTGATATTATATTTTGATCCGCTGCGAATGTGAGAATCTGTGTCTTGTTCTGTTTCTTTCTTCTATCTCTTTTCTATTTCTTCTAACTATCTGGAATTTTCGGGTTCGAAATTTCCGGGTCGTTACAGTTGGTATCAGAGCGAAGGTTAGACGAGAACCTTGGCTCTGTTGGGATTACTCGTTAAGGATAGGGTCAATGGTACCCTAGAACGAGTTGAGTGTGTATATATATATATGAGAGCGTAATTGTTATTTTCTTATATGAGGATTTTAAATGATTTTATATAAGAATATATTTTGATATATAAAATGATATTTCTTTCTAATAAATATTAAGGTAATTGGTTGTTAAAATATTGGAATTAAATTAAGTGGTAATAGAAATAAAGCCAAATTAAAATTGAATAAAGATAAGTTTGAAATGGATCCAAACTAAAATTAAAATCTTGAAATTGTAGAAGTGTTATCAGAATAAAGATAATAATGAATTGGTTTCCAGATAGGATAATCTTAGTTATTATCATAAATGGTAGTTGTGTTTAATAATGAATGTTGTTAATGATTAAGCAAAATGAAATGTTTAGGGAAGTAAACATTTAAGTGTGTATAACTTATAAATTGGAATTGAAGATAATTTAAAATTGTGAAGTTTTAAATCTAATTCCAGAAAACTTGAAATTGTTTTAAAGAAGTTTGTTTTGAATTAAAACCAAAGGTGGTTTAAAAATTTAAAGTATAACTTGGTGTGTAAAGAAAATGTATATATGAGGAATATACATAATACCAATGATGATTTGAAATAATTCTTAGTGTTAAGTTTTAAATTGAAATGTGATATGAAAACCCAAAGTGATAAGTTTTTGAATTTAAATGAGAAGATTATTATTATAAGATTTAAAAATTTGAATGGGAATTCAAATTAGGTCAAGTTGACTAAATTAAATTAAATTTAACTTAAGGGAAGTTAAATGAGTTTAGAATGAACAACTTGAATTAGAAATTTCAAGATGAAATTAAATTTTAACTTGAGAAGTTAAATGGTTGGGTTTAAATGGGAGTTATGAGTAATCTCAAAATGGGTTTGAGATCTGGAAATTGAAATGGGATGTTGTTAATTGGTGTTTGGATAAATTTGGATGTTTATTTATCCTGATATCATTCTATTGTTATAAATAATCTATGAAACTAAGAATTTATTTTAAAGTTAGAAATGGATAATAAATTAGAATCTGAAGATTAAATTGTTTTTGAATTCTTATTTGTACTTTGTAATAAGTTAAGTAAAGATAATTTTAAAATGGAATTTTGAAATGTGAATTCAGAATTAAAAGGTTTAAAGATTTAATTTGTTAAAATAAAAAAATAAAGGTTGAATTAATTTAAAAGTGAAGGAATTGTGATTTAAGGAATTAAATCAATATTTAAAAATTTTAACTCGAATTTATATAATTCGAGATAGTTTAAAATTGAGATTTAAATTGAATTAGTTCAAATTGAATTTGATTTGAATTAATTAGAATTGTGATTGAAGATGTATAAGTTTAAAAAATTCAAATGGTAAATTGGAATTGAAATGATTTGAAATTGAAGCTAGTTCAATTTGAAATTAATCCAAATTGATTTGAAATAATTTGGAATTGTGATTAAAGTTAAATAAGTTTAAAAATCAAATGGAATTTGATTTAAATTGAAAAGGAATTAAGGTTAATTCAACTTGAATTGGGATTAAATCAATTTCAATGGAAATTGAAGTATTGTTTAAATGGAAGTGGAATTTAAATTGAATTGATGGGAAATTAATTGGAAATGAAGATTGGGAAATTAAACAGTTTGGCTCTGGATTATTTTCAAAATAAATTGTTTTAATACAAATATATTTTTCCAAACTATTTACTATACAATCTTTCTTCTTAAACCCCAAACTATCTTATACTTATTTTAAAATTATTTTGGAACTATTTAACTATTTTGAAAATGTCTTATAAACTAATTACTATTTTTCAGTTACTTATATCTAATCACTAATTTAAAAATTATTTTGCAATTATCTAACTATTTTATACCTACTAAACTATTTTACAACTATTTTACAAACTAATAACTATTTTTCAACTACTTTTCTATTTTAAACTTTTTCAAGCTATTTTTAAATTAAATAGGTCAGAGTTCAAACTGTTTATAATTGAAGTAATAACTTAATTGGAAATGGAAGAAATTGAGAATAAGTGAATGGAATTAAAGGAAATGTGAATAGAAAAGAGAATTGATTTGGCTAATAACCAATAAAGATAAATACGTAGGATGTACGTATATTATTCTATTCGCATAGTGATTTGATCCAGATTCGAACACAGAATTTCGAGATAGTATTATCGATCCGAGTTGGGATTTTTCGCTCGATTTTCGACGGCGAACCTGGATATGGATTTTTGATTGGTTCTGGATATTCTCTATCATAGTTGTGACTATGCAAGGAGAATGACGGTTTCTGATCAAGAAACCAGATCTGAGTCCGCACTAGGAAGTCGGGTGGACGATACTAGTTCGGAAGTGAAATTGTGTGATCGATTGAGTGATCAGACTGATATTGCGTACGGATGATATGTGTACATCGTACGAGTTTGAATGAAATTGATATTGAAGTTTGTGGATAAGAATTGTAAAATGATCTTTGAAATGAAAAGTATATTTGTGAAATATAATGGAATTGGATATTTCTTTGGTTGAAATTTACTTTATGGGGGTAAGTAAATGGTAAATAACTTTATAAAGAAATCAAACTTGAATATTTGATTGACAATAAATAAAGTTATATTTTGTAATATGATAAACTTCCCTTATTGAATCTATTGCCAGAAGAAAGAAGTTTTGAAATATTTGAAGTATAAAAGAGGTTTTATACAAAGTTTGAAATGATCCAAAGATTTTCAAAGTTATATATATCTATATCTATATATATATAAAGGATCTTATGAGAATGATTTTGGAAAAGGTTTTGGGAACCTATGGATTTTGGAAAGGGCTTTTGATTTTTGGGAAAATCAATTTTGGATTTTGGAAAGCCTAGTTTGAGAATTATCGATTTTGGTAATCGATTTTGTGTAAAGGAGATTTTGATAAATCATAAAGGGTATGATTTGAAGATACTATAAGTATATAGTATAAAGTGTTTTGAGAATAGCTCTGGGGAAAAAGGCGCTCCCTTAAAAT
Organism: Allium fistulosum; assembly: GCA_030737815.1. Classification (NCBI taxonomy): domain Eukaryota; kingdom Viridiplantae; phylum Streptophyta; class Magnoliopsida; order Asparagales; family Amaryllidaceae; genus Allium; species Allium fistulosum. Next base: position 124,768,372 of record CM060906.1, read on the forward strand.
GAACTTCTCAGGAGTGCCACTGGGTGGTACTGCCTTGAACCCCAAGGGGGGATTCTAAAGTTGATCCTGTGAGGAGTCCGGACAAAACTAGTTCCTGAGGATTATTTGTGTAGCGAAAGTCGAGGGGCTGGTGCCCACAGAGGCATTTGAGTTATGCTGTGACAACAATTTAACTCGATGTCACTGCGATCTACTGCAGACCATAGCGGAAGTCATGTGTGCCGCTGAGAGCCAACTGTCTACGTTTGATTTTATATCGGTAGACTGTGACACTATGGTAACATAGCGAAAGTCGTTTGAGCCGCTGAGAGCCAACAGTCTACGTTTGATTTTATATCGGTAGATTGCGACCTATGTGGAGGAGTTTCATTTTGACAGCGAAATCGTGTGTGCCGCTGAGAGCCAACAGTTACATGGACTTTTGCTGCGACGGCAACGTAACCCTGGAATGTAACTGCGATCTGTTGTGGGTTCCATGCTGTTATCAGTTACATGGACTTTTGCTGCGATGGCAACGTAACCCGTGATGTAACTGTGACCATGGATGGGGGTGATGATTTCCAGAGCATTCTCACCAAAGTTATTTCATCTATTTTCAAAAACGTTTTCAATATTTTCAAATAAAGTATTTTCCAAATATTTTCACTGGGTGTTGAAAATGGGTCTGCTAAGTACTTATAGATTTTCAGTCTTACGCCTGATCAACGTATGACCGAATTTCTGTAAGAACGAGAATGGACTTGTTGAAACATCGAGTTATAAAAGTATTTATTTATAAAAACAAATTTAGTAATATTATAAAGATTTTTTTTTAGTGTTTTAAAAAAAATATGTTCAAAGAGAAAATTTATCTGATAATAGGTAAATAATAAATTTTGGCTTCGTTCCTTTTCGAGGACGAAAAGATTTTAAGGGGGGAGGAATGTGATATCCCGGATTTTCGGGCATCAGATAATTGGATAGTTATCTGATTTAACTTTTTAAAATACTGATTTATAAATCGAACAAATTCAAATGTGATAATCTCCATTTAAAAATTTATTTAAAATTTGGTAAGATTGTTAATTTCAAATCAATAATAATAATATGTTGTATATATTCATGTATAGAGAATTATTATATACAAATTTAATTTGTGTTTGTTTAAAAATATATGATATATATACATCAAATTGATTTTTAAATTGAAGTTGAATTTAAATCTAGATTTAAATTTGGAAATTCAAAGGGTAGATATTTTAAAATAATATATATAAGCTTTATTTATAAATATAATTGGTTTTATTTTCTTTAAAGTAATTTTTTTTATATATATAGATAAGTATTTGTAAATTAATAAATTAAGTATAAAGCTTTTATTAATATTTAAAAATAAGTAAAGATTACTTAAAAGACATGTGTAATTCTCTAAAGGCTTTGTTTTAACAAGTGTTAATTAATTAACAACTCTATGTGACAAATGTTGAATTTTAAACCAAGTGTCATCTTTAATTTTTAATTTTCTTTTATTTATATTTATAAATCAGCCTTTATAAATACATTGTTTTTCTTCCCTTCATTCTTTTCCTATCCCCTTCTTTTCAAAAACTAAGAGAAAAATGAAAATAAATTCCCAAAAACAAATCTGATAATCATCTTCCTCAAACCGAAATCAACATTTCTTCAACCTGTTAACTCATTTCCAAAATCAAAGTTCAGCCTGCAAATTCTTTTAAAATCTGGAACTCTAGCCTGCAATTCTTTTTCAACATCAAAGCCTGCATATTTTCTTCAAAGTCTGGAAGCAAGTAAACCTGGGATCTATAGCAACACCTAAATAATCAAAGCATGCATGCAAGTTTTCTAGCAAGCATTCAAGTTTAAAAAAGTTTTAAAGATCAAAGGGCATCTCAGTTTAAAAGCATTCAAAGGCTTTTCAAATGCAGTTTCAAAGAGGCTCTGTTCATTTTAAAAGGTGAGTAAACATTTAACTAGAATGCTTAGGTGATAAATGTTAGTGCATGTGTGTTTCTGGATGATGTTTGTGCTGCATGTTTACATATATAGATACGAATATTTATGAATGTATATATAGGTATGATCGGTGCATGTGTGTGAACCTGTACTTCTCTGTTTCAAAATACAGAGTTTAAAAGTAAGAAAAATTCAATATTCTTTTATCTGTTCATTTCTGGGTTGTGAAATTCAAACATAATATAATGTTTACATATAGATTAACATTTAAATTTTGTATTCAAGCAAAATAGTTTTGGAAATCTCAGTTCTTAAGTAAATACAGCAAGAATTTTAAAATGTGAAAAAAATCTATTAATTTAATTTATAGATTCAAGTATGGTACTTGAATCATCTTTGAAAATTTTGATTTTTAAAACTAAAATCACGAATTTTAGTTGGGAATTGGGGTAGTATTGTGGTGATGACCAGATTATGATTTTGAGCAAATTCAGGCGATGGGTTCATTTTTGGTGGTCGGGGTTTTCGCTGGAGCAAGTTTGGGGATCGTCGACGTCGAGAAAAATTCCAAACGAATTTATCATCCATCGTGGGGTTGGAAGTCTGATGAACTAGGGTTTAAGCACCTCGTTTGGGTCATGGTGGAAACTTGACGACTGGATCATCTAGGGTGAATCGAGTTTCACCGGAGCAATTGGGATAGTTGCGTGGATTCCTTGCGATGATATGACCGGAGTTTCAGGAGGAACGGTCGTCGGAGGCGTGATTGCGTGGCATTTCTTTCCGGTGATGTTGTAGTTCTGTTTCGAGTGGAAGGGTCGATTTCGATTTAGGCTAGATGCTTCCGATTGGAGAATCGTAGTCGAGTGTTGAGTTGATTCACGACTTGCCGGAGGTAGTCGAGTTCGTCGGAGGATGGTCGGGATCCTGTGCACGTGCACAACGTGGATGTGTATGTCAGGAGAGATGGAATCGTGGGCGACTCGAAGAAATCTCGGGGATTTTGAAGTTACGCTCGAGTTTTCGCTCATGTTCGTGAGTGTAGATTAGCAGTTTAGATTTTTAAAAGAAAAAGAAACTAGGAAGAAGAAGAAGCTGGGAGGAGAAACTCGAGATGGTCTCGAGTAGAACGTTGGGATGACTCGAAGATGAATCGTGAGGGAAAGGTTTAGCACGTTGTAAAAGATTTTATAATGATTCTATGTTTAAAACTTTTCTAAACGTTCTTAAGCTTTATTTTCAAGGGTATGTTTGATTAAATTTAAGTTGTTAAAAACTTAAATAAAATGTTTTAAAACTTAATCATTTTATAAATATAATTAAATGTTAATTAAAGGTTAAGTTTAATAATGTGAATTAATAATTAACAAAGGAAATGGTTTGTTAAAGATAATTAAGATTTAGATAAGTTAATAAAGAGTAATCAATTATTTTAATTATTAATTAAGTAATAATAAATAAATAGTTAAAGATTATAATTAATTAATTTAGGGTTTAATTAATTTGTAATTAAGAATTATTAATTAGATAATTAAAGTTAATTAAATTAATAATCAAAAGATAATTAATTAAGAAATTAATTAGGGATTTATAATTAATTAATTAATTGGTAATTAGTAATTAAATAAATTGATAATTAAGGGTTATAATTAATTAAAGATTAATTAATTATTAAAGATTAATAAATGAAAGTAATTAGAGATTAATTACTCAAAATGATAAATTCTTAATATAAGTAATTAAGGATTAATTTGACAAGGGTTAATTAATTCAATTTGTAATTAAAAGATTAATGTAATTAGTTAAAAGAACAACTAATAAATGTAAGTGATTAGAAAATCTTTGATTGATAAGAGTAATTAAGGGTGGATAAATGTGAATGGATAAAGAATAATTAATCATAGATGATTAATTAAGCTGAATAATTAAGGGATGATTTATTAATTGGTTTGAAATTAAATAATCATTAAGTATGCAAGATTTAAAGGTAATCAAAGTAATTAATTTAATTCATGGGTGGTTAATTAAATTAATTAGAAATGGTGTGACAAATTTATCTTGCTTATGGATGATTGTATGATATAGAATGCCTCGAATTAATTGATATATCTGATATATGATTCGTGATACTATGTGAGATGATATGTTGAGATTTAACTGTGATAAAATGGATTATCTATCTGTGATGAAATGCTGTATTCTGAATTTTAAATTTAATTGTATTCACTTAAACAACTTGGTTTTAAGGATGACATTGAATTCGAAGAGACCGGGGTCGGATATCAACAATATCCGGAACCACTTCGATTAGTAATCTTTAATTCATTATAGATGTGAATATGGAATCTAATAGGCTGGAATGAGATAAATTTAAGTAAACCGAACTATTTAAACTAAGTAACGGTACTTAGTATTGTTTTGTGGAATAAGTGTTGGCTATAACTAGTTAAGAGCTCGTACTAAGGAACGAGTTACCCTGGTTTGCAAATAAGTTTTTAACTTGGCATTAAAAATTATATGGGTTTACTCACGCTGGTTTCCAGCCTGACCCGGGTGTTACTTTGTTGTAATGCTCGGGTCAGACCGAGTATTACAGCTTTTCAGGTTAGGACGTTCTGGAGCTCAGGAGGCGAGCTGGATGGCAGAAACGTATAGAGGGTTTTCCGTTGTGTATATGAGATTGTGTAGTATATATAGATTGTAGTCTGGAACGGGTTAATTGTATCTGTCCAGTGATTTGAGTATATGTTGTAACTCTGATGTATTAAAATGTAATTAACAAATACAGTTTTTTTTTGTATAACTGATATTATTATTTGATATTATATTTTGATCCGCTGCGAATGTGAGAATCTGTGTCTTGTTCTATTTCTTTCTTCTATCTCTTTTCTATTTCTTCTAACTATCTGGAATTTTCGGGTTCGAAATTTCCGGGTCGTTACATCAATTTACAATGAATTTTACAAATTTTAATTCAAAAATCAATAAATTATCATTTTAAATTTATATAAAATTCGGGGTCGTTACAGACTTCCCCCCTTAAAAGAATTTCGTCCTTGAAATTGCCAAGGAGACAAAAAGATAGATGAAGAATGTTTCATCGAATCAACCGAATATTTATTCTGCATTTGGCTTTCCAAATCAGAATATCAATAACAGATACAAGAACGAATCTGTTTCACACTCAACAAAATACTCGGGTTATCCAGATCTACGAAATATACAGTGGCATCGGTTAGTTCGAAGTGATAACTAACCATTCGTAGAATATACTGGGTCCCAAAGAATAGACAAATATATGGATAAGATTTCAAAATTTCCAATTTAGAACTAAATTATACCTATCAACCATAGCAAACAAAACAACCAATTCATCCAAACAAACAATTTTGGCCATCTGGAGTTTATGTCCCATATTAATATATCGAATCTCTTCTTGTATCTATCAGAAATTATCGAAGAATTGAGAAAAGATGTTTGAACAAAAGAGATTGATAGAGAAAAGATCGTTTCCTTGTTGTTACAGGATATTGACCACTTACAGTCGTATTCCCCTATCCCCTATCTCATCCTCTTCTTGCACTCATACTTACTATCAGTGGATAGCAAGAGAATTTGCTGAGGCATACGGACAGATATCTGAGAATTACTCATTCTAGGGTATACTTCACCCTATCTCTAATGAGCTACTTAATGTGTTATACTCCTGAGGTAAAGTTTTACCTTCAGCTCTGATACCTCGTTGTAAAGACCCAAAAGTCGACCTTCGAAAATCGGCATCCGTACTTCACATCGTACTCAAATGCCGTAGATTCAAACGTCGAATCTGGTTCTCCGGAGCTTATAACAACACAGCGGAAGAAAGAAATAAATTATATCATATACAACTCCAATGAATACAATATCCAGTATGATATACAACAATGATATCAATATTATACAACAATATCAGAGATACAAGAAATAACATCGGAAAGCAGAAATGATAAATCCAAAAGATCAGTCAGAGAGAATGAATCCAATGACTCCAGTATCAAACTCGAACCATAGAGAGAAGCAAGTGCAGTCCTGAACTCCAAGAACTGAACCAGCTCCAGATAATTTACTAAACCTGAATATCTGAGAAACCCAACTCTAGACTGCCCGTGTAGAAAATAGTGGGCACCCAGAGTTTAGGAAGGGAACAATAAACTCCGCGTCAGTCGTGGGACTGGTGTGAGCAACAAAAACACAGTTTATCTTTAAACAAACACAAAAGACTTTTAAACATTGAAAACCCGCAATGCTTTTGGAAAATGAAACTACCATAAGACCTCCCGCACACACACACAATGCAAACGCAGAATCGGAGGAGATTTCTCCTTATGATAGTCAAAGATGCTTACTACGCAAATCATTGGATATTATTACTAGTGCATAGTGCAGAAAATACTTCGAAAGTATAATATTAATCTTAGCCAGCATAGACATTTCGAACTATGCCTACTATAGCTACCATCTAAACAGTGGGGCGCCACCATAAGTAAATGGCAGGTTCTACAACTAATACCGTACAAGTTCCATATTGGGAAATGGATTTTCCAACAAATGGTCAGGCTAAGGAACTTCCTATGCCACGGAGGAAACGCCTCTGGCTGGACGCTCCGAGAGACAAACTGCTCTCTGCCAACAAGGCTGGGTTACCCCTGTAACAGGTAACTCACGAATATGCCACCTCCCGGTCCTTTGGGACCTTTATCCGAGGCCTCGGTAACCAACATCACACATAATAATAAAGTGTGTCCACATGAGTAAGTCTCTGGGCTCCATACCATGATACCACCCTTTTCCAGAAGGAAATGACATACCCTAAAGGGCGCGACCCTCATAACCTTGCCACAACATTCTTGTTTCGACCATTTTCGGGTTGTGAGGCCCTGACGAAGTCTCGTCCACAAAGCTACGCTTTGTCACAAAGCCATGCTTTGGGTCTACAGATGATCAACCTATGATCACAAAGATAAATGATCAAACAAATGATCAAACATTGATCATCAAACAACAACACTCAGCATGCCACATTACCAAATTGGGAATATATCGCTGATAAATTTCAGCTACATAACCTCTAAGCTCGTACGTCTCAGAGAAAGGTGTTAAGCTAAGAGAATAAATTCTCGGCCACCAACAGAAATGTATTTGAAAGAAATCGGCTTTATATCTCAAATTGTAATGTCAGACATGTAACCATACAAATCTGTTCCAGGTTCGAACAGAACCGAAGGCACTTCCGAAGAAGCCCTTGCAAATCCGGATAATTTTCTAATCACGTCCGGACTTCCCATCACAAAGGGTGATCAAATCTCTATATCGGGGACCAGTCGATGCAGAGACATTCGACGAGTTGTCCTTTCGTTTTCGAAAATATCCGGTCCTCACCACCGGTCTTCAAATGCAATCCATATATGACGTATCAATATTCGGAACGGGTTATATGACACAAAGGTCCTCTCCCGGCTAAACCGAATAACGAGCGCAATCTTTAAAAACATATGGATATTGGGATTTCAATTAAGTCACAACTTATTACCCAAAACTTTTCTTTTCAAATGGTTTAACAAATTACCATTTCAAATCTTTAAACATAAGATTTAATTCACAAAGCTCACTTAATTTTCACAAAGATTCATTCACAGTTTTCAAAACAATTTCCGTTTCAATTGGATTAACTCGTTAAATCTTTAAAACAAAGATTCAACTCATAGCTTTCAAAACAATTTCATTTCGAATGGTTTAAACAAATCATCATTTTAAATCTGTTAAAAATAAACAGATTCAATTCATAGCTTTAAAAAAGAATTCATTCATAACTTGGAAAACCGTTTTTCAATTCAATCTTGAAATTCCTTTAAATTAAACTGGAATTTCATTTCTTATCTGAAAGCTTTTATTCTTTTAAAACAACAGTTTTCATTTTGGAAATCTGATTCATTTATACGAGTTAAGGTTCTTGGGTTAAATCCAAATTCTCAAACCAATATTTTAAAAGTGGTTTAAATTCATATAAACACATTAATAAGTTGAGCAGCCTTTTTAAACCCTAGTTTCCAAATCATAGAATTCAATTTCAAATATTGAATTCAAATTTAAATCAAATTATTTAAATTTTCAAATCTCGATTAAGTTATTCAAAATAACTTTTATCTTTGAAATTCCATTTCAAAAGCTTTTCACTTTAAACCCAAATTTCTAATTTCAAAATCAATTGAAATTTAATATTTCCATTTCAAAAACATCAAATTTAAATTATCTGTGGCTTAACCGATTTCCACGTGAAATCCATATTTGTGTGTGTATGGTGTAGTCCAGGGGTTTCACACAATAGTGCAACATCATTCAATCATGCACAGATCATAGATATATAAAAATCACAGATAATAAATTACATCACAGATAATTTATCACAGATCACAACATAAATCAGGGTGTATCACAAAGCATCGTATATCAGGGATATCAAACAATTCACATTCAATAGAATCCAAATATTCATAAGTAAGATAAATTTAATTATCTGATTAACTTAAATCAAATTAAATACTTACTAATCCTGGATAATTAACATTAATTAATTACAGATATTTGACTAATTACTCTTTAATCATTTATTAATTGACCCTTAATTAATAATTGATTATTCTTAATTAATTACATTAACTAATTAATTACTTCTTGATTAATAATTATTTCTTAATCACTTTTAATTTATTTCTAATAAATTTTTTTACCTAAATCATTGATTAACTATTAATCACTCATTAATTAACTTAAGTAATTAATAACAAATTTATCAATCACTTAAACATTTATTAATTCAAACTCTAATTACTATTTTAAAGTAATCGGTCTTAAATACTTTCCAAAATAAGTAATCAATATTAATTAGTCATCTTTAATTAACATTTTTTTTATAACATTATGTGGCAGTTTGTCTCAAACCCGAGAATCTCCTGGTTCCACTCGAGTAATGCTTCGGGTTCCTCATCAATATTCCCCGAGGCACTCACTCATACGCTCGTCTTCTTCTCCTTCTTTTTTTCCTTTTTCCATCAAGTTAAGTTTAAACTTAAATACTAACCACAGACAACACGCTCACGAACTCGAGTTTATACTCGAGCCAAAACCCATTATTCCCGAGTTCATCTTCGAGTTAAAACCTTCTTCCCCAACATCACAACCACCCAGATACATTGATACGCACCGTAGTCCTGGCGAACTCCGATCGACTTCGCCACCTTCCACACATCGGCGATGAACTACTCGAGCCTCATGATCACCCAAAAACCTAAAACGACGACGAACTCGAGATTGGGTCTTCCAACCCAAACTGGCACAAAACTTTGATTGACCAAATCGATTCGTCTCGCCGATTCTGTCCACCGGAATCCACACCATCGTGCCCAAAGCTTCAACGTACGATGATGCAACAAATCCCCAAGGTCCTATTCATTCCGATGCAACATTGATGGCAATCAAATCTCGAATTCAACAGCCACCAAAACCTTGCCTTAAACCCTTAATTGAACCCGTATGCCCTCCACGATGGAATAAAAAATCGCTGAACAATTTTCTGATGATTCACAACACCCCAGCTTACTCCAGAATCAATCACGAGGTGAATCAACAACCCGATCACCCGCATTTGATAAAAAACCCAAAACTGTTCAACTTTGAATTTCCCAACAAATACGGTATTAAAAATCTTGATTTTAGTTTTAAAATTCATGTTTTCGAATGTTGTTTTAGACCTTAACCCTGAAGCATTAAATCGTGATATTTAAATTCTCACTATTTTGAAGTTTGATCAGCTGTTACTGACTTCCAGTGATAATGCAAAGCTATTTTAACTTAAGTAAAATTTTAAAACTAAAGTTTATGATGGGGCAAACTAGTTTGCTTTGAATCTTAAGTTTAAATCATGACAAAATCATGAGGGTTCGAATTTAAGTCAAAACTTAAATCCTGGGAAGTATGAATAGAGGGAATCCAATTGCAACAGGCATGCATGCTCTACATCCATATATACTCAGCAGTGATGCTTTTGTATATACATATATATACAATACACATTCATTCCAGAAACTCACATGCAATCAAACAATTCAAAAACTTAAGCCTTTAAAAATGGTGCTACTCACAGTCATGATTAAAACCATTCTTAGCTCTTCATTTATGTTTTTAAACAACCTTGGTTTGTTAGCGGGCTAGAGCCTAGCAGAGATCAGGAAAGAAGATTTTGAATTTTTTTCCTTATTTTGAACTCTGTACTTTGGAACAGAGAAGAACAACATCTAAACATGCACAGTGAATACATATGCATTTATACACATATCAGCACTCATTCATATCAATTCAAACCACATATCAATATTAGAAGTTTCAAAAGAGTTTGCTCACCTGATTTTGTGAAAGAACAGAGCATGGTTTGTTTTGGCAACAGACTTCAAAATTACAAGCTGAGATCTTCCCACTTGATTCTCTGTTGTATTGAGTTGCTGGTTGTTGTAGAATGCTTGTTTAGGTTTTTAAATGAAGTTTTTATCTTAGTTTTTATCTAGCTCGAATGGGAATGAAAGATGATAGGGGGAAAATAGCTTACAGGTTGAAGTATAAAACAAGCTGCAGGGTATAACATATTTTATACAAAATAGTGTACAAGTTGTACAATTTTCAGAGATAATTTCATGGTTTGGTGGCCGAGATTACATGCTCATGTACTAGAAAAGATATTTGTCTTAGCAAGCATTAAATGACCTTGTCCCCTTGTATATATTTTCTTTTTATATGTACATAGTTGTTTACCTGTTCAACATGAAGATATGTATTCTTCTTCCTATGCAAACTTTTCATTCGTATATACTTTGTTTTCTTTTGCTTATACTTGATTTTATATTGTGTATACTTATATTCATTCTAAAATAAACACATTCATATATATACCTGTCTTATTACATTTCTACTTATCTGGTATGCTTTCATAGTATCTTATGTGCTTTATAAAGTTGTTATATTCGTACTATGATGTTAAGGTTTATTTACTTACTTTATATTTTATAAAACTATATATTTTCATTTCAAAATATAGATGAATTTCTAGATTTAATTTTGTTGTTAAATCTTATCTAATTTATTTACTTTATAGTTATATCTATTTTTATTTCCAGTTTAACATCTATTATTATTTAACTCTATATTTATTTTTAAAACCATTTATTTAAGATTTTATATCAAATCCAATACACACATATATACAAATTTTCAAATCCATATGACTTTATATATTTTCTATTTGACTCGGGGAAACTCGCTTCAATTTACAATGAATTTTACAAATTTTAATTCAAAAATCAATAAATTATCATTTTAAATTTATATAAAATTCGGGGTCGTTACAGACTTCCCCCCTTAAAAGAATTTCGTCCTCGAAATTGCCAAGGAGACAAAAAGATAGATGAAGAATGTTTCATCGAATCAACTGAATATTTATTCTGCATTTGGATTTCCAAATCAGAATATTTATAACAGATACAAGAAAGAATCTGTTTAACACTCAACAAAATACTCAGGTTATCCAGATCTACGAAATATACAGTGGCATCGGTTAGTTCGAAGTGATAACTAACCATTCGTAGAATATACTGGGTCCCAAAGAATAGACAGATATATGGATAAGATTTCAAAAATTTCAATTTAGAACGAAATTATACCTATTAACCATAGCAAACAAAACAACCAATTCATCCAAACAAACAATTTTGGCCATCTCGAGTTTATGTCCCATATTAATATATCGAATCTCTTCCTGGATCTATCAGAAATTATCGAAGAATTGAGAAAAGATGTTTGAACAAAAGAGATTAATAGAGAAAAGATCGTTTCCTTGTTGTTACAGGATATTGACCACTTACAGTAGTATTCCCCTATCCCCTATCTCATACTCTTCTTGCACTCATACTTACTATCAGTGGATAGCAAGAGAATTTACTGAGGCATACGGACAGATATTTGAGAATTACTCATTCTAGGGTATACTTTACCCTATCTCTAATGAGCTACTTAATGTGTTATACTCCTGAGCTAAAGTTTTACCCTCAGCTCTGATACCACGTTGTAAAGACCCAAAAGTCGACCTTCGAAAATCGGCATCCGTACTTCACATCGTACTCAAATGCCGTAGATTCAAATGTCGAATCTGGTTCCCCGGAGCTTATAACAACATTAAGTATAACAACACAGTGGAAGAAAGAAATAAATGATATCATATACAACTCCAATGAATACAATATCCAGTATGATATACAACAATGATATCAATATGATACAACAATATCAGAGATACAAGAAATAACAGCGGAAAGCAGAAATGATAACTCCAAAAGATCAGTCAGAGAGAATGAATCCAATGACTCCAGTATCAAACTCTAACCATAGAGAGAAGCAAGTGCAGTCCTGAACTCCAAGAACTGAACCAGCTCCAGATAATCTACTAAACCTGAATATCTGAGAAACCCAACTCTAGACTGCCCGTGTAGAAAATAGTGGGCACCCAGAGTTTAGGAAGGGAACAATAAACTCCGAGTCAGTCGTGGGACTGGTGTGAGCAACAAAAACACAGTTTATCTTTAAACAAACACAAAAGACTTGTAAACATTGAAAACCCGCAAAGCTTTTGGAAAATGAAACTACCATAAGGCCTCCCGCACACACACACAATGCAAACGCAGAATCGGAGGAGATTTCTCCTTATGATAGTCAAAGATGCTTACTACGCAAACCATTGGATATTATTACTAGTGCATAGTGCAGAAAATACTTCGAAAGTATAATATAAATCTTAGCCAGCATAGACATTTCGAACTATGCCTACTATAGCTACCATCTAAACAGTGGGGCGCCATCATAAGTAAATGGCAGGTTCTACAACTAATACCGTACAAGTTCCGTATTGGGAAATGGATTTTCCAATAAATGGTCTGGCTAAGGAACTTCCTTTGCCACGTAGGAAACGACTCTGGCTGGACGCTCCGAGAGACAAACTGCTCTCTGCCAACAAGGCCGGGTTACCCCTGTAACAGGTAACTCACGAATATGCCACCTCCCGGTCCTTTTGGACCTTTATCCGAGGCCTCGGTAACCAACATCACACATAATAATAAAGTGTGTCCACATGAGTAAGTATCTGGGCTCCATACCATGATACCACCCTTTTCCAGAAGGAAATGACATACCCTAAAGGGCGCGACCCTCATAACTGTGACGACCCGCTCTTCACGACCCTCGAAAATCGACACAAAATACTCAACAGTATAATATGCCGACGATCGAATGACGGAAAAGACAGATTGTAGAAGAATAAGAAAGTAGATAGAAGAAGAAAGAACTAAACAAAATCAGAACCTCACAATCGCAGCGGATAAAATATAATATATAGAACAGATCTTTACACAAATGAAAACTATATCTGTTTATATACAATACATCATCATCAGAGTCCATCACAATCAACAATATCCAGTCAATCAATCAATACAACAATCACAGCAGCTGAATAATACAAGTACGAGAAATACGTCTCGAACTCCAGCTCCTCTCCTGAGCTCCATAGCAACCTATCCTGTAATATACTCGGTCTGACCCGAGCATTATAATAAAATAACACCCGAGTCAGTCTGGAATACCAGCGCATCATATATACACCCAATTGATTATTAAAGTTTCAAAATTCTTTAAAAACAAAAGCATCTCGTAAGACCACGCCACAAATAAACATGTCGGGTTTTTACCTTACGATAGCTAAAACACTTTTATATTAAAATCCTCTGATATTATAATAGTGTCTATAGAAAGTAAAATAGAATCTAGCTGAAATGCTTGCATCTCACATTTCAACAATAGTTGGGCACAATCAAAACCGTACAGGCACGTAGGGAGAATGGATTTCCAACGAATGACTAGGCACTGGGGTACCACCTGTCACAGTACGTGGCCTAGATCACAGTACCGAGGAGTACGCCCGCTCCCCTGCAACACAAGGCCGGAATCATCCCTTACTGGATAATTCCAAGTAAAATCACCCCACGGTTGGGATCAGCAACCGCACCACTAAGCCGAAATAAAAGGGACATCTAGACAGGGATGACCTTACTCTCAAGTGGGGGCTACCCACGAAGCCTTGCTGCATATCCCCTGATTTTCAGTCATTCCCGGTTGATGAGGCTTGAGGCTAAACGATACCTTTATAGCACATATCCCTTAGAATGCCCATCGTCCACCTGACGATGTCACGAAAGCATTCGTCCATACAAGTCCGTCCCGGGTCCGAACGGAACCGAAGGCACTACCCCTACTACATCCATTTTGGAAATATCCTCAGGATTAGTAGCGACTAGCCCTTGCACTTCACTGCTCCATCTTCGACTCCGAAATCGTTTTCGCGAAACGTACAAACCGGATCGAAGTGGTTTTCGAGTCTCCAGACCTAGAATCCCGGTATACGGAAACTCGATCCCGGTCTCTTCGAAACGATCGCGCATTTGGCCAATATTGATAGTCGGTGATTTAACTATCAATTAATGTTCACAAACATCCATACACATCCATCACACAATAAATAATCTCCATATTATTTATTTTCTTCTAATATCTTTCAAAGATATATTTTCACATTTTCAAAACTCATTTGAAAACAATTTCCACTCTTCCTTTACAAGGTAAATCTTTTACCCTTTATTCCCATCGGGAATAACCAAGTATAAAACAATTTGCATTTAAAACAGTTAAAAATACTTTATACTAAAATATACTTTAAAATATGAAAATTACTTCTATTTATTTACTCAAAATATAAATTTAAAATATGTGAAGAAAACTAGTTATTAACACATAAACTTTGATTTAAAAATAAGGGTTTTAGTTTAACTAAATTCAAAATAGCGTTATAAGAAGAAAAATGCTAATTTTAACAACTTAAGCCAAAACCAACTTTTAAATAAATCCATTCGTAAAAATATTTACTAATATATTCTCAAATCATTACGATTTCTAAATTATTAGTTTGTTACTTTAAAAATAACAATTTCTTAAAAATACTCTTTAAACAAATTTTAAACTTAACTTTTAAATTAAATAAAATCTTTAAAAACACTAACTTGGTTTTTCCCAGGTAAACACTTTCTCGTTTCAAAACATTCCAAAGTACTCTTTCATATAAATCCACTGATTTATTTCAAGTCAATTTATGATTTCAACATAAATTTCCAATTCCATACTTAACTATAACTTCCTCCGAAGTTAAATCACAATTTTTCCCATTTTCGGAAATTCATTTTTTTAATATAGTTTAAACATTTTTAAATAAACATCTTGGTGAATTTTCAATGGAAGCCAAATTTCCAATTCACTTAGTTACATTCCAATGAAATACGGCATTTCAAAACATTCTGTTTTTCATTTGAACTTGTTTATTTATAGTCGGAAACTCCATTTTAACATATTTTTAATTTCCGGATAACATTAGTCGTTATTAAAATAAACACCGTTATTTTAAACAATTTATAATTTCATAAATTTAATCTCCAGAAAACTATACTTTCCATTTACCCATTTCATAAACTTCCCATTATATTCAAAATCCCAATTTGGCCCAATTTACATTTTTCCTTTCAAATCCGATTTCAAATTTTATTCTTTGAAATTCTAAATTTAACAATTCATTTTATTTCGTAAAAACACTTTTTTAGCCATTTATAATTTAATTCTGTGATTACAATTTATACCACAATGTCACAGAACAACTAAATTTCCAGATTTATCAATCACATCATATAAACAGGTATCACTATCAATTATAAAATAATTGCTACATTGTGAGGAATCCAGTTGGATCCCTCTAACCTGTTTCTCCCTGCATCACAGATATTAGCACATCGCAATATAAATATCAACCAGACTGATAATCACAGATATAATCAACCATTCACATAGATATTTAAATATCAACTATTTATAATGTCTAGCATCCAGATGTGAGTGAGAATAACTCACCTTGAGTTTTTGGCGAGCGTTCGAAATTTAAATTAAACCGAACAACGTTCGATTTAACCCAAATTCCTACTTGCCCGGAATGATTCCAGAATTGTTCCACTGCGTAGTACGCGTTCCTGCGATTCCAACGCTTCCTGATTCGTCTCAATCTGATATCGTATGAACTCGTTACGATTTTCCAAAGTTTGAAATAAATTTAAAAACAATTTCTCCTTTTCTTTATACCATATAATCTCAGCCGTAGATCTGGAAGGCAAAGACCAAGGTCGCACCGCGTCTTCCACCTTTCATCTTCATCACGCGTACAGGAATGTTCGAACCCATCTCAAAAAAACTAGGGTTTCGAACCGCCTCTTCATCGTCGAGTTCGATGACGATCAGACGTCGTTTCGAGAAAGCACGTCGCAGCCTCCACCTACGCCTTCGATCCTGACGAACTCGAACTCCCCATGGTTGCGCAAATCGCATGCGAACGGACGACGAACGGAGGTCAAAATCTTTGCCAATAACAACCCATAAGCTATCACGACCGTTAGATCTCAAGATCTCTTCGAGCTCGTCGACTTTCCAGTTGGGAGTTTTGCGAATTAAAGCTTGGATTGATCGATAATTGGAGATGAAATAAGAAGGGTTTCGGCCATTGATTTCTATAAGTGGCGGCCGTTCGTTCTGAAGCTAGGGTTTGGAGATATTAATATATATAATAAATTTTTATATTATTTAATTAATAAAATTTTCTCAATTTAACAGTTAATGCAAACGACCTCCAATTCTCATGTTCCGATAGGCTATCCTGGGGTTTTTCCGTGTTCCGGACACAATGGAACAGGTTTCGTAAGCTAATTCGATCGTATGCGCGAAATACGGAATAAAACGATCAATTTAAAATTAAATCGGTTAAATCGATTTCGATACGTTTCGAGCTGCCCCGGTCAAACGACAACTCCAATTGCTACGAAAATTGAAATCCGATAATAACTAACTATTACGGATCCAATGGAACTGGTTTCGTCGAATTCCGAGACTGTGCCCCGGAAAGCTATTTTAACTCGTCTATTAAATCTAGCGATTTTCTGAAATTATCAGAAACGCTTAAAATTTTACTTTTACAAATTTAATAACTCAATAATAAATCATATAAAATTTATAAACACAATAAAAATCATTCCGGCTCATTCCGGACCAAAATCTGATTAAATTGCATTTTAATAATATTAAATTCATTTTAAAATTAATATAAAATCCCAAATATTAATTTATTAACTTTAAAATTCTTCTAAAATTCCAATAATATTGTTTATAACCAATCGAACCTAAAAATACATTTAAACACCATTTAATAGCTATTTACACCCAAATCCACCTTTTTATCCCAATCCCGAATATTTAATTATTATTTTCCATTATTCAAATTCAACCAGAATTGCTATGATTAAAATTTATAGTTTATTTCATTGATTAAACCCAAATACATTCATTTCAAAATCAATTAAGGACCCACATTAACATTTAAAACGAATTAAATGTTCAAATTCAATAGCTTAAAAATACGGGATGTTACATTCCTCCCTCCTTATAAAAATTTCGTCCCCGAAATTTGCTAAGGTAGAAAATACTCTCCAACCTATTTACTTCCCAATTTGCTTAGTTAAAAGCTTATATTCACTTTCCAAAAAGTTTCAGCTCCAATTCAAAACCATTTGCTTTATTTACTCTAAAGCCTTTATCTTAACACTCGCTTTCAAAATAACTTTACTTATTAATAAATTTTCCCAAAAATCCCAAAAATTTTCTAACTCCCAAAATTTTCGAAAATTTTTGGCAGAGTCTCCTTTGCACGGAGGAGCTTCTGCGATATCGCAGGATACACAAATATATATACATCGGCTCACATGGCCGGAAACCAAAATATATCACAATATATATATCAATTCCCAATTATATTTGCGTAGGCGTACCTTTTAGCAAATTTTTAAAAGCAAGCGGCTAATATCTCGCATATACACGCTCCAACTCTCTCGAACGCCTTCCGCACCTGTACTATACTCAACAAACTCATCAAATTTCAAAGATAAGAACATTTCATTAGCATTTCCAATATAAATGCAAGCTAACCATCTTTATAAACCAATTTCACAATGCTGACATCATTTTAACTCGCTTTACAAACTCAAATTTCATAGTTTAACAATGTTACCATATTTTATTTACACTTCAAAGATTTCAATCATCTTTTTAAATTCCTTATACAAGTCCAAACTTCATTTTTATTTCACTTGAATGACTTACATTCAAGTTTAACATTCTCAATTCATATTTACATCAATTTGATTACATGCGTATCACTTGCATCAATTTACTTCAATTCAATTAAAAATTGATTCACAATCAAATTCTTATTCTTAAATTTGATATACTTACATTTTCTTTATTTTAACTTACATTCCCAATTTGATTTACCATCACATTTTACTTTAAACTTGAAATATTTACATTTCTTTTATGATCCACTTTCATTCATATGCAAAATTACTTAATAATATTTCAATCCATTTCCAATTAATTCAAAATCAATTCCATTTACTATTTTAAACCAATATACTTGCATTCATATACTAATTCTTTGAATTAGATTTCACTCCAGTTCAATTTATACAAAACTCAATTTCAATTGCTTGTTAAAACAACTTAATTCCGAATACATGCCAATTTCATGTCATTCAAACAAAATAATCACCACTTAAACTTATAACCATTTAAAATTAATTTCAACTTGGATGTGTATTAATTTTATTCAATTTTTGCATTGTTCACAATCCAAGTATTTTCTCTTTCCAATGCAATTGTTAAATTAAATTTCCCTTTCATCTCAATAATTAATTAATACAATGACACATGCATTTCCATTTTATTATTTAACAAATTGTATTCAAGATTACTTAATAAGCCCATTCAAAATCATTTTGTTTTTCTCTTTCAAGATGCTTAAGTTCTTCCACAAAATTTCCATCATCTTCTTATATCAATTTTATTTTATTTTCATTTGATTCTCATTCAAATCAAATTCAAATTCAAATTCATTTACAACTTTAATGCTCTTTGTTTACTTATCCAATCCATGTTAGATTTATATTATTAACAAAGAGACCATTTAAATTATTTCTCTCATTTGAATTTACTTTACCATTCAAACCACCACTCTCCATAATCTAATCCCATTATCCATTCTCACTTCCAACATTTATTACCAAACTTAAATTCCATTCCACAACTGGATTTTTACTTACTTTCTAAATTTTAACCCAACTATCAAATTCTATTCATTTCCATACACCTTCCATTTAATTTAACTAATTCGTTTCCAAACAATCATTTTGGACTTAGTTGAGTAAACATTTACTTCATTCATCATCACCTCAACTAAATTAAATTTCCATTAAACTAAATTCTTATCCCATTTTAATTCAAGGTTAACTAAATTATATATGCATTTTCAATTTAATTCCTTTCCAGAATTAATTCAAGTTCATCTAAATTTTATTTAGCCCACCTGAATTTAAACCATTTCCTTTACTACTTTAAATAGGAATTTAATTACATTCATTCTTATTCATAACACAACAGAAATTTTAATATTCAGCTTAATTCCATCTTAGTCGAAGTTAAACCAAATTCAATTTAATCTTAATTCTCCATATCCAAGTTCAACTTATTTACTAACTTCAGTTCACTTACCTCTTTTATATTTTATAATTGCTTCACCTTACCTTGCATTCCATTTAAAATTAAGTTCGAATTCACCATTCCATTTAACCATTTTTATTTGTGATTATAATTCCATTTTACTTGAGTTAAAATCAAATCTTCCATTCTCAAGTTCTCCAACTTATTTATTTATAAGTTTATATTGCTCATTTTAATCCATTTCCATTTTTATAATCACAATGTCAAATATAACACTTTATAACTTAAAAATATGAATTCATTTACACAATTATAAGCATTACATTTCACCTTTACATCAACTTCCATTTAATCCCAATTCATTTAGATTAAATTTCATTTCAAATTCTCAATTTTATTTAACTTATCATAAGTTAAATCCAGATATATTCCATACATCCTCATTTATTCAAAGTAAATTTACATTCCATATATACTCAATTCTTCGTTAAATCAACTTTCCTTTATAGGTTATGTAGTTGAATCATTTCAACTTTCACATTTTTATTTAAATAGGATTTCCAGAATTCAATTTACCCGGATTTATCTCAAAACCAATTTGAAATAAAAAATCAACACATTCCCATTTTGATATTCAAATCAAATACCAAATTCCAAAACAGACTGCTTTTACCAAACAATTTTCCTTTTTGAAAATTCCAAAATCACTTGTTTCCCAGACAAGTCCAAACAATGTCATAACCAACTATTTTGGTAGCAATCCATCACTTTAGAAACTTGAAAATGAATTCTGATGATGGGGCCAGCATCATCAGGATTATTTTCCAGCGACTGAAGTGAGTTCAGTGCTTTCCACTTCCAAAATTCACCTCAAATCAATTTCCATTCGAAAATATTTTCCAAAATATATTCCATCATTAACTTCAAAACCTTTGGAAAACATTTCAACATTCCCAAGGTTTCTAAATTTTTCCACACCTTTGTTTAAATTCATTTGAAATCCCTTTCAAAAATTTCCGGGGTAAAAATTCCGGTTTAAATCAAATTTCAATTTCACTTCTTCTTATTTAAACATATTCAATCAATTCCATTTGGTTATAAACCATTTTAATATTTTAAATTCTTATTTGCTTAGAAATCATTTCAAATTCTAAATCATATTTTAATTTCTTATTTGATTA
The DNA here is from genome assembly GCA_030737815.1 of Allium fistulosum. Taxonomy (NCBI): domain Eukaryota; kingdom Viridiplantae; phylum Streptophyta; class Magnoliopsida; order Asparagales; family Amaryllidaceae; genus Allium; species Allium fistulosum. Next base: position 124,789,272 of record CM060906.1, read on the forward strand.
TAGAAGAAACAACCAAACAAACATCCAATATATATAATTTAGAAAACTTATTTCTTTATATCAAAATATAATTTTTTGGGTAAAATTATTTCATTTACCCACTTTAAAAATAATACTATGTCGGTTTATCTTGTTTAAGAGTTTAGAAACCCCTATCGATACGGTTGTACTTCCCGCACCGATCAGAATTCATAAACACTCAACCGATAAGTCAACACAGTACAAAAACAATTTTATATCCACTAACAAGTACGCTCTCATAGCTATTATTACACTCAACTCATAATAGAGTACTATTGACTCTATTGAAAATGAGAAATTTCCCCACCAAAGCCTAGGTTGTCGCCAATCTAAGCTCTGATACCAAGTGTGACGACCCGCTCTTCACGGCCCTCGAAAATCGACACAAAATACTCAACAGTATAATATGCCAACGATCGAATGCCGGAAAAGACAGATTGTAGAAGAATAAGAAAGTAGATAGAAGAAGAAAGAACTAAACAAAATCAGAACCTCACAGTCACAGCGGATAAAATATAATATATAGAACAGATCTTTACACAAATGAAAACTATATCTGTTTATATACAATACATCATCATCAGAGTCCATCACAATCAACAATATCCAGTCAATCAATCAATACAACAATCACAGCAGCGGAATAATACAAGTACGAGAAATACGTCTCGAACTCCAGCTCCTCTCCTGAGCTCCATAGCAACCTATCCTGTAATATACTCGGTCTGACCCGAGCATTATAATAAAATAACACCCTAGTCAGTCTGGAATACCAGCGCATCATATATACACCCAATTGATTATTAAAGTTTCAAAATTCTTTAAAAACAAAAGCATCTCGTAAGACCACGCCACAAATAAACATGTCGGGTTTTTACCTTATGATAGCTAAAACACTTTTATATTAAAATCCTCTGATATTATAATAGTGTCTATAGAAAGGAAAATAGAATCTAGCTGAAATGCTTGCATCTCACATTTCAACAATAGTTGGGCACAATCAAAACCGTACAGGCACGTAGGGAGAATGGATTTCCAACGAATGACTAGGCACTGGGGTACCACCTATCACAGTACGTGGCCTAGATCACAGTACCGAGGAGTATGCCCGCTCCCCTGCAACACAAGGCCGGAATCATCCCTTACTGGATAATTCCAAGTAAAATCACCCCACGGTTGGGATCAGCAACCGCACCACTAAGCCGAAATAAAAGGGACATCTAGACAGGGATGACCTTACTCTCAAGTGGGGGCTACCCACGAAGCCTTGCTGCATATCCCCTGATTTTCAGTCATTCCCGGTTGATGAAGCTTGAGGCTAAACGATACCTTTATAGCACATATCCCTTAGAATGCCCATCGTCCACCTGACGATGTCACGAAAGCATTCGTCCATACAAGTCCGTCCCGGGTCCGAACGGAACCGAAGGCACTACCCCTACTACATCCATTTTGGAAATATCCTCAGGATTAGTAGCGACTAGCCCTTGCACTTCACTGCTCCATCTTCGACTCCGAAATCGTTTTCGCGAAACGTACAAACCAGATCGAAGTGGTTTTCGAGTCTCCAGACCTAGAATCCCGGTATACGGAAACTCGATCCCGGTCTCTTCGAAACGATCGCGCATTTGGCCAATATTGATAGTCGGTGATTTAACTATCAATTAATGTTCACAAACATCCATACACATCCATCACACAATAAATAATCTCCATATTATTTATTTTCTTCTAATATCTTTCAAAGATATATTTTCACATTTTTAAAACTCATTTGAAAACAATTTCCACTCTTCCTTTACAAGGTAAATCTTTTACCCTTTATTCCCATCGGGGATAACCAAGTATAAAACAATTTGCATTTAAAACAGTTAAAAATACTTTATACTGAAATATACTTTAAAATATGAAAATTACTTCTATTTATTTACTCAAAATATAAATTTAAAATATGTGAAGAAAACTAGTTATTAACACATAAACTTTGATTTAAAAATAAGGGTTTTAGTTTAACTAAATTCAAAATAACGTTATAAGAAGAAAAATGCTAATTTTAACAACTTAAGCCAAAACCAACTTTTAAATAAATCCATTCGTAAAAATATTTACTAATATATTCTCAAATCATTACGATTTCTAAATTATTAGTTTGTTACTTTAAAAATAACAATTTCTTAAAAATACTCTTTAAACAAATTTTAAACTTAACTTTTAAATTAAATAAAATCTTTAAAAACACTAACTTGGTTTTTCCCAGGGAAACACTTTCTCGTTTCAAAACATTCCAAAGTACTCTTTCATATAAATCCACTGATTTATTTCAAGTCAATTTATGATTTCAACATAAATTTCCAATTCCATACTTAACTATAACTTCCTCCGAAGTTAAATCACAATTTTTCCCATTTTCGGAAATTCATTTTTTTAATATAGTTTAAACATTTTTAAATAAACATCTTGGTGAATTTTCAATGGAAGCCAAATTTCCAATTCACTTAGTTACATTCCAATGAAATACGGCATTTCAAAACATTCTGTTTTTCATTTGAACTTGTTTATTTATAGTCGGAAACTCCATTTTAACATATTTTTAATTTCCGGATAACATTAGTCGTTATTAAAATAAACACCGTTATTTTAAACAATTTATAATTTCATAAATTTAATCTCCAGAAAACTATACTTTCCATTTACCCATTTCATAAACTTCCCATTATATTCAAAATCCCAATTTGGCCCAATTTACATTTTTCCTTTCAAATCCGATTTCAAATTTTATTCTTTGAAATTCTAAATTTAACAATTCATTTTATTTCGTAAAAACACTTTTTTAGCCATTTATAATTTAATTCTGTGATTACAATTTATACCACAATGTCACAAAACAACTAAATTTCCAGATTTATCAATCACATCATATAAACAGGTATCACTATCAATTATAAAATAATTGCTACATTGTGAGGAATCCAGCTGGATCCCTCCAACCTGTTTCTCCCTGCATCACAGATATTAGCACATCGCAATATAAATATCAACCAGACTGATAATCACAGATATAATCAATCATTCACATAGATATTTAAATATCAACTATTTATAATGTCTAGCATCCAGATGTGAGTGAGAATAACTCACCTTGAGTTTTTGGCGAGCGTTCGAAATTTAAATTAAACTGAACAACGTTCGATTTAACCCAAATTCCTACTTGCCCGAAATGATTCCAGAATTGTTCCACTGCGTAGTACGCGTTCCTGCGATTCCAACGCTTCCAGATTCGTCTCAATCTGATATCGTATGAACTCGTTACGATTTTCCAAAGTTTGAAATAAATTTAAAAACAATTTCTCCTTTTCTTTATACCATATAATCTCAGCCGTAGATCTGGAAGGCAAAGACCAAGGTCGCACCGCGTCTTCCACCTTTCATCTTCATCACGCGTACAGGAATGTTCGAACCCATCTCAAAAAAACTAGGGTTTCGAACAGCCTCTTCATCGTCGAGTTCGATGACGATCAGACGTCGTTTCGAGAAAGCACGTCGCAGCCTCCACCTACGCCTTCGATCCTGACGAACTCGAACTCCCCATGGTTGCGCAAATCGCATGCGAACGGACGACGAACGGAGGTCAAAATCTTTGCCAATAACAACCCATAAGCTATCACGACCGTTAGATCTCAAGATCTCTTCGAGCTCGTCGACTTTCCAGTTGGGAGTTTTGCGAATTAAAGCTTGGATTGATCGATAATTGGAGATGAAATAAGAAGGGTTTCAGCCATTGATTTCTATAAGTGGCGGCCGTTCGTTCTGAAGCTAGGGTTTGGAGATATTAATATATATAATAAATTTTTATATTATTTAATTAATAATATTTTCTCGATTTAACAGTTAATGCAAACGACCTCCAATTCTCACGTTCCGATAAGCTATCCTGGGGTTTTTCCGTGTTCCGGACACAATGTAACATGTTTCGTAAGCTAATTCGATCGTATGCGCGAGATACGGAATAAAATGATCAATTTAAAATTAAATCGGTTAAATCGATTTCGATACGTTTCGAGCTGCCCCGATCAAACAACAACTCCAATTGCTACGAAAATTGAAATCCGATAATAACTAACTATTACGGATCCAATGGAACTGGTTTCGTCGAATTCCGAGACTGTGCCCCGGAAAGCTATTTTAACTCGTCTATTAAATCTAGCGATTTTCTGAAATTATCAGAAACGCTTAAAATTTTACTTTTACAAATTTAATAACTCAATAATAAATCATATAAAATTTATAAACACAATAAAAATCATTCCGGCTCATTCCGGACCAAAATCTGATTAAATTGCATTTTAATAATATTAAATTCATTTTAAAATTAATATAAAATCCCAAATATTAATTTATCAACTTTAAAATTCTTCTAAAATTCCAATAATATTGTTTATAACCAATCGAACCTAAAAATACATTTAAACACCATTTAATAGCTATTTACACCCAAATCCACCTTTTTATCCCAATCCCGAATATTTAATTATTATTTTCCATTATTCAAATTCAACCAGAATTGCTATAATTAAAATTTATAGTTTATTTCATTGATTGAACCCAAATCCATTCATTTCAAAATCAATTAAGGACCCACATTAACATTTAAAACGAATTAAATGTTCAAATTCAATAGCTTAAAAATACGGGATGTTACAATAACCTTGCCGCAACATTCCTGTTTCGACCATTTTCGAGTTGTGAGGCCCTGACGAAGTCTCGTCCACAAAGCTACGCTTTGTCACAAAGCCATGCTTTGGGTCTACAGATGATCAACCTATGATCACAAAGATAAATGATCAAACAAATGATCATATCACAAATGATCAAACACTGATCATCAAACAACAACACTCAGCATGCCACATTACCAAATTGGGAATATATCGCTGATAAATTTCAGCTACATAACCTCTGAGCTCGTACGTCTCAGAGAAGGGTGTTAAGCTAAGAGAATAAATTCTCTGCCAGCAACAGAAATGTATTTGAAAGAAATCGGCTTTATATCTCAAATTGTAATGTCAGACATGTAACCATACAAGTCTGTTCCGGGTTCGAACAGAACCGAAGGCACTTCCGAAGAAGCCCTTGCAAATCCGGATAATTTTCTAATCACGTCCGGACTTCCCATCAAAAAGGGTGATCAAATCTCTATATCGGGGACCAGTCGATGCAGAGACATTCGACGAGTTGTCCTTTCATTTTCGAAAATATCCGGTCTTCACCACCGGTCTTCAAATGCGATCCATATACGACGTATCAATATTCGGAACGGGTTATATGACACAAAGGTCCTCTCCCGGCTAAACCGAATAACGAGCGCAATCTTTAAAAACATATGGATATTGGGATTTCAATTAAGTCACAACTTATTACCCAAAACTTTTCTTTTCAAATGGTTTAACAAATTACCATTTCAAATCTTTAAACATAAGATTTAATTCACAAAGCTCACTTAATTTTCACAAAGATTCATTCACAGTTTTCAAAACAATTTCCGTTTCAATTGGATTAACTCGTTAAATCTTTAAAACAAAGATTCAACTCATAGCTTTCAAAACAATTTCATTTCGAATGGTTTAAACAAATCATCATTTTAAATCTGTTAAAAATAAACAGATTCAATTCATAGCTTTAAAAAAGAATTCATTCATAACTTGGGAAACCGTTTTTCAATTCAATCTTGAAATTCCTTTAAATTAAACTGGAATTTCATTTCTTATCTGAAAGCTTTTATTCTTTTAAAACAACAGTTTTCATTTTGGAAATCTGATTCATTTATACGAGTTAAGGTTCTTGGGTTAAATCCAAATTCTCAAACCAATATTTTAAAAGTGGTTTAAATTCATATAAACACATTAATAAGTTGAGCAGCCTTTTTAAACCCTAGTTTCCAAATCATAGAATTCAATTTCAAATATTGAATTCAAATTTAAATCAAATTATTTAAATTTTCAAATCTCGATTAAGTTATTCAAAATAACTTTTATCTTTGAAATTCCATTTCAAAAGCTTTTCACTTTAAACCCAAATTTCTAATTTCAAAATCAATTGAAATTTAATATTTCCATTTCAAAAACATCAAATTTAAATTATCTGTGGCTTAACCGATTTCCACGTGAAATCCATATTTGTGTGTGTATGGTGTAGTCCAGGGGTTTCACACAATAGTGCAACATCATTCAATCATCACAGATCAGAATACAGAAATATAGGTGATAAGCGATATAAACTATAACGCTTATCGTTCATGCATAGATCACAGATATATAAAAATCACAGATAATAAATTACATCACAGATAATTTATCACAGATCACAACATAAATCAGGGTGTATCACAAAGCATCGTATATCAGGGATATCAAACAGTTCACATTCAATAGAATCCAAATATTCATAAGTAAGATAAATTTAATTATCTGATTAACTTAAATCAAATTAATTACTTACTAATCCTGGATAATTAACATTAATTAATTACAGATATTTGACTAATTACTCTTTAATCATTTATTAATTGACCCTTAATTAATAATTGATTATTCTTAATTAATTACATTAACTAATTAATTACTTCTTGATTAATAATTATTTCTTAATCACTTTTAATTTATTTCTAATAATTTTTTTTACCTAAATCATTGATTAACTATTAATCACTCATTAATTAACTTAAGTAATTAATAACAAATTTAACAATCACTTAAACATTTATTAATTCAAACTCTAATTACTATTTTAAAGTAATCGGTCTTAAATACTTTCCAAAATAAGTAATCAATATTAATTAGTCATCTTTAATTAACATTTTTTTTATAACATTATGTGGCAGTTTGTCTCAAACCCGAGAATCTCCTGGTTCCACTCGAGTAATGCTTCGGGTTCCTCATCAATATTCCCCAAGGTACTCACTCATACTCTCGTCTTCTTCTCCTTCTTTTTTTCCTTTTTCCATCAAGTTAAGTTTAAACTTAAATACTAACCACAGACAACACGCTCACGAACTCGAGTTTATACTCGAGCCAAAACCCATTATTCCCGAGTTCATCTTCGAGTTAAAACCTTCTTCCCTAACATCACAACCACCCAGATACATTGATACATGCGTGCACATGCATCGGAGTCCTGGCGAACTCCGATCGACTTCGCCACCTTCCACACATCGGCGATGAACTCCTCGAGCCTCATGATCACCCAGAAACCAAAAACGACGACGAACTCGAGATTGGGTCTTCCAACCCAAACTGGCACAAAACTTTGATAGACCAAATCGATTCGTCTCTCCGATTCTGTCCACCGGAATCCACACAATCGTGCCCAAAGCTTCAACGTACGATGACGCAACAAATCCCCAAGGTCCCATTCATTCCGATGCAACATTGATGGCAATCAAATCTCGAATTCAATAGCCACCAAAACCTTGCCTTAAACCCTAAATCGAACCCGTATGCCCTCCACTATGGAATAAAAAATCGTTGAACAATTTTCTGATGATTCACAACACCCCAACTTACTCCAGAATCAATCACGAGGTGAATCAACAACCCGATCACCCGCATTTGATAAAAAACCCAAAACTGTTCAACTTTGAATTTCCCAAAAAATACGGTATTAAAAATCTTGATTTTAGTTTTAAAATTCATGTTTTCGAATGTTGTTTCAGACCATAACCCTGAAGCATTAAATCGTGATATTTAAATTCTCACTATTTTGAAGTTTGATCAGCTGTTACTGACTTCCAGTGATAATGCAAAGCTATTTTAACTTAAGTAAAATTTTAAAACTCAAGTTTATGATGGGGCAAACTAGTTTGCTTTGAATCTTAAGTTTAAATCATGAGGGTTCGAATTTAAGTCAAAACTTAAATCCTGGGAAGTATGAATAGAGGGAATCCAATTGCAACAGGCATGCATGCTCTACATCCATATATACTCAGCAGTGATGCTTTTGTATATACATATATATACAATACACATTCATTCCAGAAACTCACATGCAATCAAACAATTCAAAAACTTAAGCCTTTAAAAATGGTGCTACTCACAGTCATGATTAAAACCATTCTTAGCTCTTCATTTATGTTTTTAAACAACCTTGGTTTGTTAGCGGGCTAGAGCCTAGCAGAGATCAGGAAAGAAGATTTTGAATTTTTTTCCTTATTTTGAACTCTGTACTTTGGAACAGAGAAGAACAACATCTAAACATGCACAGTGAATACATATGCATTTATACACATATCAGCACTCATTCATATCAATTCAAACCACAGATCAATATTAGAAGTTTCTAAAGAGTTTGCTCACCTGATTTTGTGAAAGAACAGAGCATGGTTTGTTTTGGCAACAGACTTCAAAATTACAAGCTGAGATCTTCCCACTTGATTCTCTGTTGTATTGAGTTGCTGGTTGTTGTAGAATGCTTGTTTAGGTTTTTAAATGAAGTTTTTATCTTAGTTTTTATCTAGCTCGAATGGGAATGAAAGATAATAGGGGAAAAATAGCTTACAGGTTGAAGTATAAAACAAGCTGCAGGGTATAACATATTTTATACAAAATAGTGTACAAGTTGTACAATTTTCAGAGATAATTTCATGGTTTGGTGGCCGAGATTACATGCTCATGTACTAGAAAAGATATTTGTCTTAGCAAGCATTAAATGACCTTGTCCCCTTGTATATATTTTCTTTTTATATGTACATAGTTGCTTACCTGTTCAACATGAAGATATGTATTCTTCTTCCTATGCAAACTTTTTATTCGTATATACTTTGTTTTCTTTTGCTTATACTTGATTTTATATTATGTACACTTATATTCATTCTAAAATAAACACATTCATATATATACTTGTCTTATTACATCTCTACTTATCTGGTATGCTTTCATAGTATCTTATGTGCTTTATAAAGTTGTTATATTAGTACTATGATGTTAAGGTTTATTTACTTACTTTATATTTTATAAAACTATATATATTCATTTCAAAATATAGATGAATTTCTAGATTTAATTTTGTTGTTAAATCTTATCTAATTTATTTACTTTATAGTTATATCTATTTTTATTTCCAATTTAACATCTATTATTATTTAACTCTATATTTATTTTTAAAACCATTTATTTAAGATTTTATATCAAATCCAATACACACATATATACAAATTTTCAAATCCATATGACTTTATATATTTTCTATTTGACTCTGGGAAACTCGCTTCAATTTACAATGAATTTTACAAATTTTAATTCAAAAATCAATAAATTATCATTTTAAATTTATATAAAATTCGGGGTCGTTACAGACTTCCCCCCTTAAAAGAATTTCGTCCTCGAAATTGCCAAGGAGACAAAAAGATAGATGAAGAATGTTTCATCGAATCAACTGAATATTTATTCTGCATTTGGCTTTCCAAATCAGAATATCAATAACAGATACAAGAACGAATCTGTTTAACACTCAACAAAATACTCGGGTTATCCAGATCTACGAAATATACAGTGGCATCGGTTAGTTCGAAGTGATAACTAACCATTCGTAGAATATACTGGGTCCCAAAGAATAGACAGATATATGGATAAGATTTCAAAATTTTCAATTTAGAACTAAATTATACCTATCAACCATAGCAAACAAAACAACCAATTCATCCAAACAAACAATTTTGGCCATCTGGAGTTTATGTCCCATATTAATATATCGAATCTCTTCCTGGATCTATCAGAAATTATCGAAGAATTGAGAAAAGATGTTTGAACAAAAGAGATTGACAGAGAAAAGATCGTTTCCTTGTTGTTACAGGATATTGACCACTTATAGTCGTATTCCCCTATCCCCTATCTCATCCTCTTCTTGCACTCATACTTACTATCAGTGGATAGCAAGAGAATTTACTGAGGCATACGGACAGATATCTGAGAATTACTCATTCTAGGGTATACTTCACCCTATCTCTAATGAGCTACTTAATGTGTTATACTCCTGAGATAAAGTTTTACCCTCAACTCTGATACCACGTTGTAAAGACCCAAAAGCCGACCTTCGAAAATCGACATCCGTACTTCACATCGTACTCAAATGCCGTAGATTCAAACGTCGAATCTGGTTCTCCGGAGCTTATAACAACATTAAGTATAACAACACAGCGGAAGAAAGAAATAAATGATATCATATACAACTCCAATGAATACAATATCCAGTATGATACACAACAATATTAGAGATACAAGAAATAACAGCGGAAAGCAGAAATGATAACTCCAAAAGATCAGTCAGAGAGAATGAATCCAATGACTCCAGTATCAAACTCGAACCATAGAGGGAAGCAAGTGCAGTCCTGAACTCCAAGAACTGAACCAGCTCCAGATAATCTACTAAACCTGAATATCTGAGAAACCCAACTCTAGACTACCCGTGTAGAAAATAGTGGGCACCCAGAGTTTAGGAAGGGAACAATAAACTCTGAGTCAGTCGTGGGACTGGTGTGAGCAACAAAAACATAGTTTATCTTTAAACAAACACAAAAGACTTTTAAACATTGAAAACCCGCAACGCTTTTAGAAAATGAAACTACCATAAGGCCTCCCGCACACACACACAATGCAAACGCAGAATCGGGGGAGATTTCTCCTTATGATAGTCAAAGATGCTTACTACGCAAACCATTGGATATTATTACTAGTGCAGAAAATACTTCGAAAGTATAATATTAATCTTAGCCATAGACATTTCGAACTATGCCTACTATAGCTACCATCTAAACAGTGGGGCGCCACCATAAGTAAATGGCAGGTTCTACAACTAATACCGTACAAGTTCCATATTGGGAAATGGATTTTCCAACAAATGGTCAGGCTATGGAACTTCCTATGCCACGTAGGAAACGCCTCTGGCTGGACACTCCGAGAGACAAACTGCTCTCTGCCAACAAGGCCGTGTTACCCCTGTAACAGGTAACTCACGAATATGCCACCTCCCGGTCCTTTGGGACCTTTATCCGAGGCCTCGGTAACCAACATCACACATAATAATAAAGTGTGTCCACATGAGTAAATATCTGGGCTCCATACCATGGTACCACCCTTTTCCAGAAGGAAATGACATACCCTAAAGGGCGCGACCCTCATAACCTTGCCGCAACATTCCTGTTTCGACCATTTTCGGGTTGTGAGGCCCTGACGAAGTCTCGTCCGCAAAGCTACGCTTTTTCACAAAGCCATGCTTTGGGTCTACAGACGATCAACCTATGATCACAAAGATAAATGATCAAACAAATGATCATATCACAAATGATCAAACACTGATCATCAAACAACAACACTCCGCATGCCACATTACCAAATTGGGAATATATCGCTGATAAATTTCAGCTACATAACCACTGAGCTCGTACGTCTCAGAGAAGGGTGTTAAGCTAAGAGAATAAATTCTCCGCCACCAATAGAAATGTATTTGAAAGAAATCGTCTTTATATCTCAAATTGTAATGTCAGACATGTAACCATACAAGTCTGTTCCGGGTTCGAACAGAACCGAAGGCACTTCCGAAGAAGCCCTTGCAAATCCGGATAATTTTCTAATCACGTCCGGACTTCCCATCAAAAAGGGTGATCAAATCTCTATATCGGGGACCAGTCGATGCAGAGACATTCGACGAGTTGTCCTTTCATTTTCGAAAATATCCGGTCTTCACGACCGGTCTTCAAATGCGATCCATATACGACGTATCAATATTCAGAACGGGTTATATGACACAAAGGTCCTCTCCCGGCTAAACCGAATAACGAGCGCAATCTTTAAAAACATATGGATATTGGGATTTCAATTAAGTCACAACTTATTACCCAAAACTTTTCTTTTCAAATGGTTTAACAAATTACCATTTCAAATCTTTAAACAAAAGATTTAATTCACAAAGTTCACTTAATTTTCACAAAGATTCATTCACAGTTTTCAAAAAAAATTCTGTTTCAATTGGATTAACTCGTTAAATCTTTAAAACAAAGATTCAACTCATAGCTTTCAAAACAATTTCATTTCGAATGCTTTAAACAAATCATCATTTTAAATCTATTAAAAATAAACAGATTCAATTCGTAGCTTTAAAAAAGAATTCATTCATAACTTGGAAAACCGTTTTTCAATTCAATCTTGAAATTCCTTTAAATTAAACTGGAATTTCATTTCTTATCTGAAAGCTTTTATTCTTTTAAAACAACAGTTTTCATTTTGGAAATCTGATTCATTTATACGAGTTAAGGTTCTTGGGTTAAATCCAAATTCTCAAACCAATATTTTAAAAGTGGTTTAAATTCATATAAACACATTAATAAGTTGAACAGCCTTTTTAAACCCTAGTTTCCAAATCATAGAATTCAATTTCAAATATTGAATTCAAATTTAAATCAAATTATTTAAATTTTCAAAACTCGATTAAGTTATTCAAAATAACTTTTATCTTTGAAATTCCATTTCAAATGCTTTTCACTTTAAACCCAAATTTCTAATTTCAAAATCAATTGAAATTTAATATTTCCATTTCAAAAACATCAAATTTAAATTATTTGTGACTTAACCGATTTCCACGTGAAATCCATATTTGTGTGTGTATGGTGTAGTCCAGGGGTTTCACACAATAGTGCAACATCATTCAATCATCACAGATCAGAATACAGAAATATAGTTGATAAGCGATATAAACTATAACGCTTATCGTTCATGCACAGATCACAGATATATAAAAATCATAGATAATAAATTACATCACAGATAATTTATCACAGATCACAACATAAATCAGGGTGTATCACAAAGCATCGTATATCAGGGATATCAAACAATTCACATTCAATAGAATCCAAATATTCATAAGTAAGATAAATTTAATTATCTGATTAACTTAAATCAAATTAATTACTTACTAATCCTGGATAATAAACATTAATTAATTACAGATATTTGACTAATTACTCTTTAATCATTTATTAATTGACCCTTAATTAATAATTGATTATTCTTAATTAATTACATTAACTAATTAATTACTTCTTGATTAATAATTATTTCTTAATCACTTTTAATTTATTTCTAATAAATTTTTTTACCTAAATCATTGATTAACTATTAATCACTCATTAATTAACTTAAGTAATTAATAACAAATTTATCAATCACTTAAACATTTATTAATTCAAACTCTAATTACTATTTTAAAGTAATCGGTCTTAAATACTTTCCAAAATAAGTAATCAATATTAATTAGTCATCTTTAATTAACATTTTTTTTATAACATTATGTGGCAGTTTGTCTCAAACCCAAGAATCTCTTGGTTCCACTTGAGTAATGCTTCGGGTTCCTCATCAATATTCCCCGAGGCACTCACTTATACGCTATTCTTCTTCTCCTTCTTTTTTTCCTTTTTCCATCAACTTAAGTTTAAACTTAAATACTAACCATAGACAACACGCTCACGAACTCGAGTTTATACTCGAGCCAAAACCCATTATTCCCGAGTTCATATTCGAGTTAAAACCTTCTTCCCCAACATCACAACCACCCAGATACATTGATACGCACGTGCACATGCACCGAAGTCCTGGCGAACTCCGATCGACTTCGCCACCTTCCACACATCGGCGATGAACTCCTTGAGCCTCATGATCACCCAAAAACCTAAAACGACGACGAACTCGAGATTGGGTCTTCCAACCCAAACTGGCACAAAACTTTGATCGACCAAATCGATTTGTCTCGCCGATTCTGTCGACCGGAATCCACACCATCGTGCCCAAAGCTTCAACGTACGATGACGCAACAAATCCCTAAGGTACCATTCATTCCGATGCAACATTGATGGAAATCAAATCTCGAATTCAACAGCCACCAAAACCTTGCCTTAAACTCTAAATCGAACCCGTATGCCCTCCACGATGGAATAAAAAATCGCTGAATAATTTTCTGATGATTCACAACACCCCAGCTTACTCCAGAATCAATCACGAGGTGAATCAACAACCCGATCACCCGCATTTGATAAATAACCCAAAACTGTTCAACTTTGAATTTCCCAACAAATACGGTATTAAAAATCTTGATTTTAGCTTTAAAATTCATGTTTTCGAATGTTGTTTCAGACCCTAACCCTGAAGCATTAAATCATGATATTTAAATTCTCACTATTTTGAAGTTTGATCAGCTGTTACTGACTTCCAGTGATAATGCAAAGCTATTTTAACTTAAGTAAAATTTTAAAACTAAAGTTTATGATGGGGCAAACTAGTTTGCTTTGAATCTTAAGTTTAAATCATGACAAAATCATGAGGGTTCGAATTTAAGTCAAAACTTAAATCCTGGGAAGTATGAACAGAGGGAATCCAATTGCAACAGGCATGCATGCTCTACATCCATATATACTCAGCAGTGATGCTTTTGTATATACATATATATACAATACACATTCATTCCAAAAACTCACATGCAATCAAACAATTCAAAAACTTAAGCCTTTAAAAATGGTGCTACTCACAGTCATGATTAAAACCATTCTTAGCTCTTCATTTATGTTTTTAAACAACCTTGGTTTGTTAGTGGGCTAGAGCCTAGCAAAGATCAGGAAAGAAGATTTTGAATTTTTTTCCTTATTTTGAAATCTGTACTTTGGAACAGAGAAGAACAACATCTAAACATGCACAGTGAATACATATGCATTTATACACATATCAGCACTCATTCATATCAATTCAAACCACAAATCAATAATAGAAGTTTCAAAAGAGTTTGCTCACCTGATTTTGTGAATGAACAGAGCATGGTTTGTTTTGGCAACAGACTTCAAAATTACAAGCTGAGATCTTCCCACTTGATTCTCTGTTGTATTGAGTTGCTGGTTGTTGTAGAATGCTTGTTTGGGTTTTTAAATGAAGTTTTTATCTTAGTTTTTATCTAGCTCGAATGGGAATGAAAGATGATAGGGGAAAAATAGCTTACAGGTTGAAGTATAAAACAAGCTGCAGGGTATAACATATTTTATACAAAATAGTGTACAAGTTGTACAATTTTCAGAGATAATTTCATGGTTTGGTGGCCGAGATTACATGCTCATGTACTAGAAAAGATATTTGTCTTAGCAAGCATTAAATGACCTTGTCCCCTTGTATATATTTTCTTTTTATATGTACATAGTTGTTTACCTGTTCAACATGAAGATATGTATTCTTCTTCCTATGCAAACTTTTCATTCGTATATACTTTGTTTTCTTTTGCTTATACTTGATTTTATATTGTGTATACTTATATTCATTCTAAAATAAACACATTCATATATATACTTGTCTTATTACATCTCTACTTATCTGGTATGCTTTCATAGTATCTTATGTGCTTTATAAAGTTGTTATATTCGTACTATGATGTTAAGGTTTATTTACTTACTTTATATTTTATAAAACTATATATATTCATTTCAAAATATAGATGAATTTCTAGATTTAATTTTGTTGTTAAATCTTATCTAATTTATTTACTTTATAGTTATATCTATTTTTATTTCCAGTTTAACATCTATTATTATTTAACTCTATATTTATTTTTAAAACCATTTATTTAAGATTTTATATCAAATCCAATACACACATATATACAAATTTTCAAATCCATATGACTTTATATATTTTCTATTTGACTCGGGGAAACTCGCTTCAATTTACAATGAATTTTACAAATTTTAATTCAAAAATCAATAAATTATCATTTTAAATTTATATAAAATTCGGGGTCGTTACAGACATCCCCCCTTAAAAGAATTTCATCCTCGAAATTACCAAGGAGACAAAAAGATAGATGAAGAATGTTTCATCGAATCAACTGAATATTTATTTTGCATTTGGCTTTCCAAATCAGAATATCAATAACAAATACAAGAACGAATCTGTTTAACACTCAACCAAATACTCGGGTTATCCAGATCTACGAAATATACAGTGGCATCGGTTAGTTCGAAGTGATAACTAACCATTCGTAGAATATACTGGGTCCCAAAGAATAGACAGATATATGGATAAGATTTCAAAATTTTCAATTTAGAACTAAATTATACCTATCAACCATAGCAAACAAAACAACCATTTCATCCAAACAAACAATTTTGGCCATATGGAGTTTATGTCCCATATTAATATATCGAATCTCTTCCTGGATCTATCAGAAATTATCGAAGAATTGAGAAAAGATGTTTGAACAAAAGAGATTGATAGAGAAAAGATCGTTTCCTTGTTGTTACAGGATATTGACCACTTACAGTCGTATTCCCCTATCCCCTATCTCATCCTCTTCTTGCACTCATACTTACTATAAGTGGATAGCAAGAGAATTTACTGAGGCATACAGACAGATATCTGAGAATTACTCATTCTAGGGTATACTTCACCCTATCTCTAATGAGCTACTTAATGTGTTATACTCCTGAGCTAAAGTTTTACCCTCAGCTCTGATACCACGTTGTAAAGACCCAAAAGTTGACTTTCGAAAATCAGCATCCGTACTTCACATCGTACTCAAATGCCGTAGATTCAAACGTCGAATCTGGTTCTCCGGAGCTTATAACAACATTAAGTATAACAATACAGCGGAAGAAAGAAATAAATGATATCATATACAACTCCAATGAATACAATATCCAGTATGATATACAACAATGATATCAATATGATACAACAATATTAGGGATACAAGAAATAACAGCGGAAAGCAGAAATGATAACTCCAAAAGATCAGTCAGAGAGAATGAATCCAATGACTCCAGTACCAAACTCGAATTATAGAGAGAAGCAAGTGCAGTGCTAAACTCCAAGAACTGAACCAGCTCCAGATAATCTACTAAACCTGAATATCTAAGAAACCCAACTCTAGACTACCCGTGTAGAAAATAGTGGGCACCCAGAGTTTAGGAAGGGAACAATAAACTCTGAGTCAGTCGTGGGACTGGTGTGAGCAACAAAGACACAGTTTATCTATAAACAAACACAAAAAACTTTTAAACATTGAAAACCCGCAATGCTTTTGGAAAATGAAACTACCATAAGACCTCCCGCCCACACACACAATGCAAACGCAGAATCGGAGGAGATTTCTCCTTATGATAGTCAAAGATGCTTACTACGCAAATCATTGGATATTATTACTAGTGCAGAGAATACTTTGAAAGTATAATATTAATCTTAGCCAGCATAGACATCTTGAACTATGCCTACTATAGCTACCATCTAAATAGTGGGGCGCCACCATAAGTAAATGGCAGGTTCTACAACTAATACCGTACAAGTTCCGTATTGGAAAATGGATTTTCCAAAAAATGGTCAGGCTAAGGAACTTCCTATGCCACGTAGGAAACGCCTCTGGCTGGACGCTCCGAGAGACAAACTGCTCTCTGCCAACAAGGCCGGGTTACCCCTGTAACAGGTAACTCACGAATATGACACCTCCCGGTCCTTTAGGACCTTTATCCGAGGCCTCGGTAACCAACATCACACATAATAATAAAGTGTGTCCACATGAGTAAGTATCTGGGCTCCATACCATGATACCACCCTTTTCCAGAAGGAAATGACATACCCTAAAGGGCGCGACCCTCATAACCTTGCCGCAACATTCCTGTTTCGACCATTTTCGGGTTGTGAGGCCCTGACAAAGTCTCGTCCACAAAGCTACGCTTTGTCACAAAGCCATGCTTTGGGTCTACAGATGATCAACCTATGATCACAAAGATAAATGATCAAACAAATGATCATATCACAAATGATCAAACACTGATCATCAAACAGCAACACTCAGCATGCCACATTACCAAATTGGGAATATATCGCTGATAAATTTCAGCTACATAACCTCTAAGCTCGTACGTCTCAAAGAAGGTTGTTAAGCTAAGAGAATAAATTCTCCACCACCAATAGAAATGTATTTGAAAGAAATCAGCTTTATATCTCAAATTGTAATGTCAGACATGTAACCATAGAAGTCTGTTCCGGGTTTGAACAGAACCGAAGGCACTTCCGAAGAAGCCCTTGCAAATCCGGATAATTTTCTAATCACGTCCGGACTTCCCATCACAAAGGGTGATCAAATCTCTATATCGGGGACCAGTCGATGCAGAGACATTCGACGAGTTGTCCTTTCGTTTTCGAAAATATCTGGTCTTCACCACCGGTCTTCAAATGCGATCCATATACGACGTATCAATATTCGGAACGGGTTATATGACACAAAGGTCCTCTCCCGGCTAAACCAAATAACGAGCGCAATCTTTAAAAACATATGGATATTGGGATTTCAATTAAGTCACAACTTATTACCCAAAACTTTTCTTTTCAAATGGTTTAACAAATTACCATTTCAAATCTTTAAACAAAAGATTTAATTCACAAAGTTCACTTAATTTTCACAAAGATTCATTCACAGTTTTCAAAAAAAATTCTGTTTCAATTGGATTAACTCGTTAAATCTTTAAAACAAAGATTCAACTCATAGCTTTCAAAACAATTTCATTTCGAATGCTTTAAACAAATCATCATTTTAAATCTATTAAAAATAAACAGATTCAATTCGTAGCTTTAAAAAAGAATTCATTCATAACTTGGAAAACCGTTTTTCAATTCAATCTTGAAATTCCTTTAAATTAAACTGGAATTTCATTTCTTATCTGAAAGCTTTTATTCTTTTAAAACAACAGTTTTCATTTTGGAAATCTGATTCATTTATACGAGTTAAGGTTCTTGGGTTAAATCCAAATTCTCAAACCAATATTTTAAAAGTGGTTTAAATTCATATAAACACATTAATAAGTTGAACAGCCTTTTTAAACCCTAGTTTCCAAATCATAGAATTCAATTTCAAATACTGAATTCAAATTTAAATCAAATTATTTAAATTTTCAAAACTCGATTAAGTTATTCAAAATAAGTTGTACCTTTGAAATTCCATTTCAAAAGCTTTTCACTTTAAACCCAAATTTCTAATTTCAAAATCAATTGAAATTTAATATTTCCATTTCAAAAACATCAAATTTAAATTATCTGTGACTTAACCGATTTCCACGTGAAATCCATATTTGTGTGTGTATGGTGTAGTCCAGGGGTTTCACACAATAGTGCAACATCATTCAATTATCACAGATCAGAATACAGAAATATAGTTGATAAGCGATATAAACTATAACGCTTATCGTTCATGCACAGATCATAGATATATAAAAATCACAGATAATAAATTACATCACAGATAATTTATCACAGACCACAACATAAATCAGGGTGTATCACAAAGCATCGTATATCTGGGATATCAAACAATTCACATTCAGTAGAATCCAAATATTCATAAGTAAGATAAATTTAATTATCTGATTAACTTAAATCAAATTAATTACTTACTAATCCTGGATAATTAACATTAATTAATTACAGATATTTGACTAATTACTCTTTAATCATTTATTAATTGACCCTTAATTAATAATTGATTATTCTTAATTAATTACATTAACTAATTAATTACTTCTTGATTAATAATTATTTCTTAATCACTCATTAATTAACTTAAGTAATTAATAAAAAATTTATCAATCACTTAAACATTTATTAATTCAAACTCTAATTACTATTTTAAAGTAATCGGTCTTAAATACTTTCCAAAATAAGTAATCAATATTAATTAGTCATCTTTAATTAACATTTTTTTATAACATTATGTGGCAGTTTGTCTCAAACTCGAGAATCTCCTGGTTCCACTCGAGTAATGCTTCGGGTTCCTCATCAATATTCCCCGAGGCACTCACTTATATGCTCGTCGTCTTCTCCTTCTTTTTTTCCTTTTTCCATCAAGTTAAGTTTAAACTTAAATACTAACCACAGACAACACGCTCACGAACTCTAGTTTGTACTCGAGCCAAAACCCATTATTCCCGAGTTCATCTTCGAGTTAAAACCTTCTTCCCCAACATCACAACCACCCAGATACATTGATACGCGCGTGCACATGCACCCGAGTCTTGGCGAACTCCGATCGACTTCGCCACCTTCCACACATCGGCGATGAACTCCTCGAGCCTCATGATCACCTAGAAACCTAAAACGACGACGAACTCGAGATTGGGTCTTCCAACACAAACTGGCACAAAACTTTGATCGACCAAATCGATTCGTCTTGCCGATTCTGTCCATCGGAATCCACACCATCGTGCCCAAAGCTTCAACGTACGATGACGCAACAAATCCCCAAGGTCCCATTCATTTCGATGCAACATTGATAGCAATCAAATCTCGAATTCAACAGCCACCAAAACCTTGCCTTAAACCCTAAATCGAACCCGTTTGCCCTCCACGATGGAATAAAAAATCGCTGAACAATTTTTTGATGATTCACAACACCCCAGCTTACTCCAGAATCAATCACGAGGTGAATCAACAACCCGATCACCCGCATTTGATAAAACACCCAAAACTATTCAACTTTGAAATTCCCAACAAATACGGTATTAAAAATCTTGATTTTAGTTTTAAAATTCAAGTTTTCGAATATTGTTTCAGTCCCTAACCCTGAAGCATTAAATCGTGATATTTAAATTCTCACTATTTTGAAGTTTGATCAGCTGTTACTGACTTCCAGTGATTATTCAAAGCTATTTTAACTTAAGTAAAATTTTAAAACTAAAGTTTATGATGGGGCAAACTAGTTTGCTTTGAATCTTAAGTTTAAATCATGACAAAATCATGAGGGTTCGAATTTAAGTAAAAACTTAAATCCTGGGAAGTATGAATAGAGGGAATCCAATTGCAACAGGCATGCATGCTCTACATCCATATATACTCAGCAGTGATGCTTTTGTATATACATATATATACAATACACATTCATTCCAGAAACTCACATGCAATCAAACAATTCAAAAACTTAAGCCTTTAAAAATGGTGCTACTCACAGTCATGATTAAAACCATTCTTAGCTCTTCATTTATGTTTTTAAACAACCTTGGTTTGTTAGCGGGCTAGAGCCTAGCAGAGATCAGGAAAGAAGATTTTGAATTTTTTTCCTTATTTTGAACTCTGTACTTTGGAACAGAGAAGAACAACATCTAAACATGCACAGTGAATACATATGCATTTATACACATATCAGCACTCATTCATATCAATTCAAACCACAGATCAATATTAGAAGTTTCAAAAGAGTTTGCTCACCTGATTTTGTGAAAGAACAGAGCATGGTTTGTTTTGGCAACAGACTTCAAAATTACAAGCTGAGATCTTCCCACTTGATTCTCTGTTGTATTGAGTTGCTGGTTGTTGTAGAATGCTTGTTTAGGTTTTTAAATGAAGTTTTTATCTTAGTTTTTATCTAGCTCGAATGGGAATGAAAGATGATAGGGGAAAAATAGCTTACAGGTTGAAGTATAAAACAAGCTGCAGGGTATAACATATTTTATACAAAATAGTGTACAAGTTGTACAATTTTCAGAGATAATTTCATGGTTTGGTGGCCGAGATTACATGTTCATGTACTAGAAAAGATATTGGTCTTAGCAAGCATTAAATGACCTTGTCCCCTTGTATATATTTTCTTTTTATATGTACATAGTTGTTTACCTGTTCAACATGAAGATATGTATTCTTCTTCCTATGCAAACTTTTCATTCGTATATACTTTGTTTTCTTTTGCTTATACTTGATTTTATATTGTGTATACTTATATTCATTCTAAAATAAACACATTCATATATATACTTGTCTTATTACATCTCTACTTATCTGGTATGCTTTCATAGTATCTTATATGCTTTATAAAGTTGGTATATTCGTACTCTGATGTTAAGGTTTATTTACTTACTTTATATTTTATAAAACTATATATATTCATTTCAAAATATAGATGAATTTCTAGATTTAATTTTGTTGTTAAATCTTATCTAATTTATTTACTTTATAGTTATATCTATTTTTATTTCCAGTTTAACATCTATTATTATTTAACTTTATATTTATTTTTAAAACCATTTATTTAAGATTTTATATCCAATCCAATACACACATATATACAAATTTTCAAATCCATATGACTTTATATATTTTCTATTTGACTCGGGGAAACTCGCTTCAATTTACAATGAATTTTACAAATTTTAATTCAAAAATCAATAAATTATCATTTTAAATTTATATGAAATTCGGGGTCGTTACAGACTTCCCCCCTTGAAAGAATTTCGTCCTCGAAATTGCCAAGGAGACAAAAAGATAGATGAAGAATGTTTCGTCGAATCAATTGAATATTTATTCTGCATTTGGCTTTCCAAATCAGAATATCAATAACAGATACAAGAACGAATCTGTTTAACACTCAACAAAATACTCGGGTTATCCAGATCTACGAAATATACAGTGGCATCGGTTAGTTCGAAGTGATAACTAACCATTCGTAGAATATACTGGGTCCCAAAGAATAGACAGATATATGGATAAGATTTCAAAATTTTCAATTTAGAACTAAATTATACCTATCAACCATAGCAAACAAAACAACCAATTCATCCAAACAAACAATTTTGGCCATCTGGAGTTTATGTCCCATATTAATATATCAAATCTCTTCCTGGATCTATCAGAAATTATCGAAGAATTGAGAAAAGATGTTTGAACAAAAGAGATTGATAGAGAAAAGATCGTTTCCTTGTTGTTACAGGATATTGACCACTTACATTCGTATTCCCCTATCCCCTATCTCATCCTCTTCTTGCACTCATACTTACTATCAGTGGATAGCAAGAGAATTTACTGAGGCATATGGACAGATATCTGAGAATTACTCATTCTAGGGTATACTTCACCCTATCTCTAATGAGCTACTTAATGTGTTATACTCCTGAGCTAAAGTTTTACCCTCAGCTCTGATACCACGTTGTAAAGACCCAAAAGTCGACCTTCGAAAATCGGCATCCGTACTTCACATCGTACTCAAATGCCGTAGATTCAAACGTCGAATCTGGTTCTCCGGAGCTTATAACAACATTAAGTATAACAACACAGCGGAAGAAAGAAATAAATGATATCATATACAACTCCAATGAATACAATATCAAGTATGATATACAACAATGATATCAATATGATACAACAATATCAGAGATGCAAGAAATAACAGCGGAAAACAGAAATGATAACTCCAAAAGATCAGTCAGAGAGAATGAATCCAATGACTCCAGTATCAAAATCGAACCATAGAGAGAAGCAAGTGCAGTCCTGAACTCCAAGAACTGAACCAGCTCCAAATAATCTACTAAACCTGAATATCTGAGAAACCCAACTCTAGACTGCCCGTGTAGAAAATAGTGGGCACCCAGAGTTTAGGAAGGGAACAATAAACTCCGAGTCAGTCGTGGGACTGGTGTGAGCAACAAAAACACAGTTTATCTTTAAACAAACACAAAAGACTTTTAAACATTGAAAACCCGCAATGCTTTTGGAAAATGAAACTACCATAAGGCCTTCCACACACACACAATGCAAACGTAGAATCATAGGAGATTTCTCCTTATGATAGTCAAAGATGCTTACTACGCAAATCATTGGATATTATTACTAGTGCATAGTGCAGAAAATACTTCGAAAGTATAATATTAATCTTAGCCAGCATAGACATTTCGAACTATGCCTACTATAGCAACCATCTAAACAGTGGGGCGCCACCATAAGTAAATGGCAGGTTCTACAACTAATACCGTACAAGTTCCGTATTAATAAATGGATTTTCCAACAAATGGTCAGGCCAAGGAACTTCCTATGCCACGTAGGAAACGCCTCTGGCTTGACGCTCCGAGAGACAAACTGCTCTCTGCCAACAAGACCGGGTTACCGCTGTAACAGGTAACTCACGAATATGCCACCTCCTGGTCCTTTGGGACCTTTATCCGAGGCCTCGGTAACCAACATCACACATAATAATAAAGTGTGTCCACATGAGTAAGTATCTGGGCTCCATACCATGATACCACCCTTTTCCAGAAAGAAATGACATACCCTAAAGGGCGCGACCCTCATAACCTTGCCACAACATTCCTGTTTCGACCATTTTCTGGTTGTGAGGCCCTGACGAAGTCTCGTCCACAAAGCTACGCTTTGTCACAAAGCCATGCTTTGGGTCTACAGATGATCAACCTATGATCACAAAGATAAATGATCAAACAAATGATCATATCACAAATGATCAAACACTGATCATCAAACAGCAACACTCAGCATGCCACATTACCAAATTGGGAATATATCGCTGATAAATTTCAGCTACATAACCTCTAAGCTCGTACGTCTCAGAGAAGGGTGTTAAGCTAAGAGAATAAATTCTCCACCACCAACAGAAATGTATTTGAAAGAAATCGGCTTTATATCTCAAATTGTAATGTCAGACATGTAACCATACAAGTCTGTTCCGGGTTCGAACAGAACTGAAGGCACTTCGGAAGAAGCCCTTGCAAATTCGGATAATTTTCTAATTACGTCCGGACTTCCCATCACAAAGGATGATCAAATCTCTATATCGGGGACCAGTCGATGCAGAGATATTCGACGAGTTGTCCTTTCGTTTTCGAAAATATCCGGTCTTCACCACCGGTCTTCAAATGCGATCCATATACGACGTATCAATATTCGGAACGGGTTATATGACACAAAGGTCCAATCTCGGCTAAATCGAATAACGAGCGCAATCTTTAAAAACATATGGATATTGGGATTTCAATTAAGTCACAACTTATTACCCAAAACTTTTCTTTTCAAATGGTTTAACAAATTACCATTTCAAATCTTTAAACAAAAGATTTAATTCACAAAGTTCACTTAATTTTCACAAAGATTCATTCACAGTTTTCAAAACAATTTCCGTTTCAATTGGATTAACTCGTTAAATCTTTAAAACAAAGATTCAACTCATAGCTTTCAAAACAATTTAATTTCGAATGGTTTAAACAAATCATCATTTTAAATCTGTTAAAAATAAACAGATTCAATTCATAGCTTTCAAAAAGAATTCATTCATAACTTGGAAAACCGTTTTTCAATTCAATCTTGAAATTCCTTTAAATTAAACTGGAATTTCATTTCTTATCTGAAAGCTTTTATTCTTTTAAAACAACAGTTTTCATTTTGGAAATCTGATTCATTTATAGGAGTTAAGGTTCTTGGGTTAAATCCAAATTCTCAAACCAATATTTTAAAAGTGGTTTAAATTCATATAAACACATTAATAAGTTGAACAGCCTTTTTAAACCCTAGTTTCCAAATCATAGAATTCAATTTCAAATATAGAATTCAAATTTAAATCAAATTATTTAAATTTTCAAAACTCGATTAAGTTATTCAAAATAACTTTTATCTTTGAAATTCCATTTCAAAAGCTTTTCACTTTAAACCCAAATTTCTAATTTCAAAATCAATTGAAATTTAATATTTCCATTTCAAAAACATCAAATTTAAATTATCTGTGACTTAAATGATTTCCACGTGAAATCCATATTTGTGTGTGTATGGTGTAGTCCAGGGGTTTCACACAATAGTGCAACATCATTCAATCATCACAGATCAGAATACAGAAATATAGTTGATAAGCGATATAAACTACAACGCTTATCGTTCATGCACAGATCACAGATATATAAAAATCACAGATAATAAATTACATCATAGATAATTTATCATAGATCACAACATAAATCAGGGTGTATCACAAAGCATCGTATATCAGGGATATCAAACAATTCACATTCAATAGAATCCAAATATTCATAAGTAAGATAAATTTAATTATCTGATTAACTTAAATTAAATTAATTACTTACTAATCTTGGATAATTAACATTAATTAATTACAGATATTTGACTAATTACTCTTTAATCATTTATTGATTGACCCTTAATTAATAATTGATTATTCTTAATTAATTACATTAACTAATTAATTACTTCTTGATTAATAATTATTTCTTAATCACTTTTAATTTATTTCTAATAAAAAAATTTACCTACATCATTGATTAACTATTAATCACTCATTAATTAACTTAATTAATTAATAACAAATTTATCAATCACTTAAACATTTATTAATTCAAACTCTAATTACTATTTTAAAGTAATCGGTCTTAAATACTTTCCAAAATAAGTAATCAATATTAATTAGTCATCTTTAATTAACATTTTTTTTATAACATTATGTGGCAGTTTATCTCAAACCCGAGAATCTCCTGGTTCCACTCGAGTAATGCTTTGGGTTCCTCATCAATATTCCCCGAGGCACTCACTTATACGCTCGTCTTCTTCTCCTTCTTTTTTTCCTTTTTCCATCAAGTTAAGTTTAAACTTAAATACTAACCACAGACAACACACTCACGAACTCGAGTTTATACTCGAGCCAAAACCGATTATTCCCGAGTTCATCTTCGAGTTAAAACCTTCTTCCCCAACATCACAACCACCCAGATACATTGATACGCGCGTGCACATGCACCGGAGTCCTGGCGAACTCAGATCGACTTCGCCACCTTCCACATATCGGCGATGAACTCCTCGAGCCTCATGATCACCCAGAAACCTAAAACGACGACGAACTCGAGATTGGGTCTTCCAACCCAAACTGGCACAAAACTTTGATCGACCAAATCGATTCGTCTCGCCGATTCTGTCCACCGAAATCCACACCATCGTGCCCAAAGCTTCGACGTACGATGATGCAACAAATCCCCAAGGTCCCATTCATTCCGATGCAACATTGATGGCAATCAAATCTCGAATTCAACAGCCACCAAAACCTTGCCTTAAACCATAAATCGAACCCATATGCCCTCCACGATGGAATAAAAAATCGCTGAACAATTTTCTGATGATTCACAACACCCCAGCTTACTCCAGAATCAATCACGAGGTGAATCAACAACCCGATCACCCGCATTTGATAAAAAACCCAAAACTGTTCAACTTTGAATTTCCCAACAAATACAGTATTAAAAATCTTGATTTTAGTTTTAAAATTCATGTTTTCGAATGTTGTTTCAGACCCTAACCCTGAAGCATTAAATCGTGATATTTAAATTCTCACTATTTTGAAGTTTGATCAGCTGTTACTGACTTCTAGTGATAATGCAAAGCTATTTTAACTTCAGTAAAATTTTAAAACTAAATTTTATGATGGGGCAAACTAGTTTGCTTTGAATCTTAAGTTTAAATCATGACAAAATCATGAGGGTTCGAATTTAATTCAAAACTTAAATCCTGGGAAGTATGAACAGAGGGAATCCAATTGCAACAGGCATGCATGCTCTACATCCATATATACTCAGCAGTGATGCTTTTGTATACACATATATATACAATACACATTCATTCCAGAAACTCACATGCAATCAAACAATTCAAAAACTTAAGCCTTTAAAAATGGTGCTACTCACAGTCATGATTAAAACCATTCTTAGCTCTTCATTTATGTTTTTAAACAACCTTGGTTTGTTAGTGGGCTAGAGCCTAGCAGAGATCAGGAAAGAAGATTATGAATTTTTTTCCTTATTTTGAACTCTGTACTTTGGAACAGAGAAGAACAACATCTAAACATGCACAGTGAATACATATGCATTTATACACATCTCAGCACTCATTCATATCAATTCAAACCACAGATCAATATTAGAAGTTTCAAAAGAGTTTGCTCACCTGATTTTGTGAAAGAACAGAGCATGGTTTGTTTTGGCAACATACTTCAAAATTACAAGCTGAGATCTTCCCACTTGATTCTCTGTTGTATTGAGTTGCTGGTTGTTGTAGAATGCTTGTTTAGGTTTTTAAATGAAGTTTTTATCTTAGTTTTTATCTAGCTCGAATGGGAATGAAAGATGATAGGGGAAAAATAGCTTACAGGTTGAAGTATAAAACAAGCTGCAGGGTATAACATATTTTATACAAAATAGTGTACAAGTTGTACAATTTTCAGAGATAATTTCATGGTTTGGTGGCCGAGATTACATGCTCATGTACTAGAAAAGATATTTGTCTTAGCAAGCACTAAATGACCTTGTCCCCTTGTATATATTTTCTTTTTATATGTACATAGTTGTTTACCTGTTCAACATGAAGATATGTATTCTTCTTCCTATGCAAACTTTTCATTCGTATATACTTCGTTTTCTTTTGCTTATACTTGATTTTATATTATGTATACTTATATTCATTCTAAAATAAACACATTCATATATATACTTGTCTTATTACATCTCTACTTATCTGGTATGCTTTCATAGTATCTTATGTGCTTTATAAAGTTGTTATATTCGTACTATGATGTTAAGGTTTATTTACTTACTTTATATTTTATAAAACTATATATATTCATTTCAAAATATAGATGAATTTCTAGATTTAATTTTGTTGTTAAATCTTATCTAATTTATTTACTTTATAGTTATATCTATTTTTATTTCCAGTTTAACATCTATTATTATTTAACTCTATATTTATTTTTAAAACCATTTATTTAAGATTTTATATCAAATCCAATACACACATATATACAAATTTTCGAATCCATATGACTTTATATATTTTCTATTTCACTCAGGGAAACTCGCTTCAATTTACAATGAATTTTACAAATTTTAATTCAAAAATCAATAAATTATCATTTTAAATTTATATAAAATTCGGGGTCGTTACAATTATATACAAACTATTACAATGTTATACTAATATTTTCTTCTATCATTTTGCATTTACATGTCACCATTCAATAATTTTAACAATTTTTATGGATTTCTCTTAAGTTTCCTTATATTATTTTACATTCAAGCCCATATATTTGAATTTATTAATTGATCTTGAATTTAATTTTTTTAACTAAACCCAATTAATTAATTTTTATTAATTGATCTAATAAGTCATAAAAAGTGATAATTTAATGTGTATACCGTATTTGTACAGACATAAATGGTAAAACAATATTTTCATTAAAGTCTATATAATTTAATATTTTCAAAATTATATACAAAATTGTGTTTGATACTTTTACATTTTTCTATGTTTAAGTTAATAAAAAAATTTCCTTTCTAAAATTAGTTATTTAATACAAAGAATTTAATATATACATCATTTTACTTTAGTCAAATTATCAAAATCTAAATGTCAATTTCATAATATATGTACATAAATATTTATTTATGAAATTTCATAAAAATATTAATTTCAAAATTTATTAAGAATACTTATTTTCATTTATTTGATTGATAAATAATGAATCCTAAAAAATAATTAATCAATATATAACTCATTTTAATCAACAAAAATGATAATTTAATTAATTTTTATTTAAATATAAAAATATACGAATTTCATAACAAAAATACACAGTTATAAGTATAGCAATTTCAATCTATAACTTATTTATCCTAACAAAATTCATCAAATATTGCATAATAAATTATATTCTTCAAAAATAGTTATAATATTATTTTTCTACAACATACCGTATGCAACGCACGGGTTACACACTAGTATTACAGATAACTAAATCCAGACCATAGTATGTATTTTTCTTTCTAAAGGTTAAGTTTTGTAATTTAAGCCCATTAATTAAAGATTAAAAATAAATAAGATACTGATAAATAAATTTGTGTGATTTGCTGAAATCGTGCAAACCTAATAAATAAATATATTTTGAACATAATAATAAGGGGTCCTATTTGGTTTTAATGTCTGATTGATAAAGAGTCTACTATTTCTTTCCAATTAGTCTATAAGACACATCTTCAATATAATAAGGACCATTTAAACAACTCGAGAAAGCTGCGATAGGATCACGGTTAACCTGCAATCTTGGAGCATCACGTTCCTAAAAATCGAATAACCTTACGAATGCATGAACCAACATTCTAGCCTCAAAACCTTTTAAAAAACCCCTCTAAACCAACCTCTTTGAACCACACATTTTTCAAATTTGGGAAAAAAATACTATCGCATCACTTTTCATTTTTCACGTACTCAGTTTAACAATAATTTCATAACCTTAGCCACCAAATTATTGTATTATCTTATCAATTTGTAATGATAAGTACGTTACTAGCGTACATTTTATTAAGCATTATTAAACGGAACCTATTTTAACTTAAAACTTTAGGAAATTTACAATTTTTTTAGAAATGGTACTTAGATACAACATGTCGCTGGGACAACATAACACAAATCACATGCCAATATAAGTTCGAATCACGCTACGCAACTTTCGAACTTGTGACCTCTCGCACCAAATTTACAAATTTATGCTGGGAAATTGTTATAGAATTTTTTTAATTAATATTAATTTTTATATTTTCAATATACTAATAGTTCGTTAAAATTTTACATCAACTGAAATGATTTTAGATTTTAATCAAAAATATAAAAATTAATGATTAACGCAGTTCTCACGATTTAATCGGTTAAACCACTATAACATTTAACCTTACATCAATACAGTTCGGTTCATGGATCGGTCTTCGAAACTATGGTAATAAGTTTGCAAGACAAAAGAAATCAAAATAAAATTAAAAATTAAAAACAAAACCCGTTGTTTTGTATATCATCATAATGTATTGAAATACTATGTTTTTAACCATTGTGGATGCAGGAGCACAAAATATGGTTTTATAAAGATTTTAGAATACTAGTGAGGGGAAAACCCGTTCCGCTAAGTGGCATGGTCTCAATAGATATCCATTAGGTTTTAGATGATAGACTATTATTCATACCAGGCTTTATGTCTGACTAGATGTTTTTTTCCCTTAAACTCTCGGGTACTTAAGAGATTTTGAGTAGTTTGACATTTTGGGTTTTTAGGTTTTCTTAGACGAATAAAGCTTCCAGAGGCATGCAGGAGGCAGCTAGTTATTTAGAGTTGTCTTTTCCGCTGTGTATTTGGATGTGAAGGCAGATTTATTAGCCTTGTTATATACTCTGATCAACCATGGGGGCATCTTTATATGTTGCTCTCGGCGTATGTATAATAATTATATTTTGCTAAACATGGGTAACGTTTTGGGATTACGTAATGAACATGAAAGGTTTTCATTTGAATGTGGAAATATGTTTTGTTTTTGAATTGTTAAATTTTTTTCCATATTCTTTTGATCTATGTATCAATGTATCTAACACCGCCGTATTTGGTCGTCGAAGATTAATAATTATAGATGACTGCAACATCCATAGCCGTTAGTTTTAGGCCTCCAAGTAGGGGGATGTTACAAGTTGGTATTAGAGCATAGATTTATGATAAAACATAAAATAAAACAAACATTTTCAAACATAATCCTAATGAATTAAAGAATAAGATTGGGGTTTGGGTTAACATTATAGTAACGTACTTGTATTTGCTACACACACACACACACACATATATATATATATATATATAAGAGGAACGAAGGTCGATAGGCTAATGCTAATCCAAATGCAGAGGCCAATGTAGGTGCTGGAACCCCACCAGTAGATATGGGGATGATGTATCAGTTCTTCGTCAACTTGAAGCAAGCTGGAGCAGCGGCAGGGGTAGCTAGAGGTAATGCTGTGAATATTGGAGGAGCCAATCCTGTGGCCCTAGTTGTATGCCATGCTGAGCAGGGATTATACCAGTTTGGGAGGAAAGCCTTTTTATGGAATAGAGGATGCTGTTGAGGTTGAGAACAGGATTTTGAACTATGAAAGGATCTTTACAGATTTAGGCTTGGATGATGGAGAGAAGAGAAGGCTAGCCTCTAGATAGTTGCAAGGGTTAATGCTTCATTGGTGGAACAGTGTGACAGTCGGAGGTCCACAGGAACAGCTGACATGGGCTGATTTTAGAAGAAGGTTTTAGTAGAGGTTGCCAAGTCGGCATTGATGAGGAGTTCATGGATCTTGTACAAGGAGGGATGTCAGTGATCAAGTATGCCACTAAGTTTGATGAGCTATCTCAATATGGTTATGCTTTGGTTGACACTGATGTTAGAATGAATGAAAGATTTTTTAAAGGATTGAGGCCAGAGCTTGTGGAAGAATGGCTATGACTCATATTAGAGAGCCTAGTCATGTAGTGGTGGAGATAGCCACTCGCCATGAGGAGATGCTTGTTGTGTCTGATAAGGAGAAACCAGTTGAGTTCCACTCGACAACGTTTTCTCATCAAACCAAAGGAATCAAGCTTCCCAACCCATGTGTTATAAATGCAACGATCCTAATCATATAGCAGATCAGTGCCCTAATTCTATCGAACAAATCAATGCTTTCAATAAAGCCAAAAATGACCCGTTTTCTCCAACGTACAATCCTGGTTGAAGAAATCATCCGAATTTTGCTTGAAATCAAAACAATCCCAACTCGAATACGATTCATCCCAATTTTGAATCATTTTTGAATAATCGAATGCTCCCTTTCAGCCCAACCATTTTCAACCAAACTTTGCGGATCCGTCTCATAATCAACCGCAATAATCAAATTTTCAACCAAATTCTGCTCATCCTCCCCGAGACGATAAACGTTTAAGTTCGCTTGAGAAAACTCTTGAAACATTGGCTAAAGCAACTACTCAAAGCCTTCAATCAAACAACAATTTGCAAAATTTATTGACCTTATATATGCAAAACACAAACCAATCAATTGCAAAACTTGAATTGCAAATGAGTCAATTAGCCACGTCTGTAAGTGAACGCGAACGAGGCACATTTCCAAGCCAGCCCATTCCAAATCCCAGAAATCAAAATGCAAATTCAAATCAAGCCCATGTTGTTTAAGATAGCAATGTCACCAAATTGAATGCTATCACAACTCTACGTTACGGTAAACAAATAGATAATCAAGTCGTCAATCCAAACAATTTACCGGAAACCTCTCTCGGCAAGTAGACCCGCCTAATGAACAGAACGGGGAGCCAATCATCAAATCGAATGCCAACCAAAATTCTTCTTCTTCTTCTACTCAAGTAGACCCGCCTACTGAGTATCGCGTACCATTTCCACATCTTCTTCGACCCAAGAAACACTCGAACAAAATGGAAAATATGTTGGAAATTTTTAAACAAGTGAAAGTTAACATCCCGCTTTTTGACATCGTTCAGCAAGTCCCCACGTAGATGAAATTTCTTAAGGACTTGTGCACCCAAAAGCGACACACTCAAGAGCCCAAAAAAGTCTTCTTAGCCGCCAGTTTGAGTGAAGTCTTGTCCCAATCCATGCCCGTTAAATACAAAGATCCTGGCTGCCTTATGATTTCGTGTTCAATTGGAGACAAGATGATTAACAAATGCCTGATAGACTTAGGCGCGAGTGTCAATTTTATTCCATACTCTATGTACGAAAAATTAGGCTTCGGTGAGCTCAAATCCACAAAAGTCACGCTTTAATTCGCTGATCGCTCCATTATGAAGCCCATGGGAGAAATCGAGGACGTGTTCATTCGAGTAAGGCAATTCATATTCCACGTTGACTTTATCGTTCTCGAAAAACAACCCGTGACAAACCCTGTGAGTCAAATTCCGTTGATTTTTGGCCGACCATTCCTAGCCACCTCAAATGCCTTAATCAATTGTCATAACGGTTCGATGAAAATTACTTTTGGAAACATGACTTTGGATCTTACTATTTTCAATCTTGGAAGCCAATCAAATGAACCTTGTGACCAAACGTTGGAAGTTAGTGCCATTCACGAAAACTTCAAAAATGAGACACTTGATCTTAACGACGAACGCAAAGCTGAGTACGAAAAATTGTTTCATAAAATACCCAATGAGATTGAATACACTCTTCCTTTTGAATCGGTTCCAGTTGAGTCTAAATATCAACCCAATTCTTTGATCGAGAAACTCCCGAAGTTGGACCTCAAACCACTTCCCGGTCACCTTAAGTACGCATACGCAGGTGATAACGAAATGTTTCCCGTCATAATTTCCACAACTCTCTCTCTTGATCAAGAAACCTCCTTACTTTCTATTCTTTCAGAAAACAGAGAAGCAATTGGGTGGTCCATTACCGATATTAAAGGAATTAGCCCTGCTATTGTCCAACATCGCATTCACTTAATTGACGAAGCCAAACCCACTCGTGATGCACAACAGAGGCTTAACCCAAAAATGAAAGATGCGGTTCATGATGAAATTCTTAAGCTACTCAATAACAGTATCATATACCCCATCTCCGATAGCCCATGGGTTAGCCAATTCAAGTCGTGCCTATAAAGTCCGGACTTACCATTATGACAAACGACGCTAATGAACTCATTCCTACTCAGATTCAAACTGGTTGGCGTGTTTGCATTGATTATCGAAAATTTAATGCTGCAACATGAAAAGATCACTTCCCTCTTCCTTTCATTTACCAAATGCTCGAACATTTAGCCGGCCATGAATTCTACTGCTTCCTTGATGGTTATTCCGGCTATAACCAAATTCCAATCGCTCCCGAAGATCAAGAGAAAACGCCTTTCACGTGTCCATTCGGTACATTTGCTTATCGACGTATGCCATTTGAACTTTGTAACGCTCCTGCTACCTTCCAATGATGCATGGTTGGCATCTTTTCTGACATGATTGAGCGCTTTCTGGAAGTTTTTATGGACGATTTCTCAATCTTTGGTGATTCTTTTTCCGATTGTTTATTTCACCTTGAGTTGGTTCTAAATCGATGCAAAGGAAAATATTTGATTTTGAATTGGGAAAAATGTCACTTTATGGTCAAACAAGGCATATTCCTTGGACATATCATCTCAAATAAAGGCATTGTGGTAGATAAAGCGAAAATCGATGTCATTGCAAACCTACCCATTCCCAAATCTGTTAAGGACATTCGATCATTTCTAGGACACGTTGGCTTTTACCGATGCTTTGTGAAAGACTTTGGCAAAATCGCTCGTACTTTGATTACTCTTCTAGGAA
Source organism: Allium fistulosum (assembly GCA_030737815.1). NCBI lineage: Eukaryota > Viridiplantae > Streptophyta > Magnoliopsida > Asparagales > Amaryllidaceae > Allium > Allium fistulosum. Next base: position 124,824,282 of record CM060906.1, read on the forward strand.
AAAACATTCCTTTTAATTTCAGTTCTGATCATGTCTCTTTTTTGAACATCTTAAAAACGAACTCATTTCTGGTCCAATCATTTGCGCACCCAATTGGGATCTTCCTTTCGAAATAATGTATGACACTTCTAACTTTGCGGTTAGTGCTGGCTTAGGAAAACGCATCAACAAAATCCTTCATGTCATTTACTACGCGAGTATGACTTTGAACGATGCTCAACTCAACTACACAACAACCGAAAAAGATTTTCTAGCTGTCATTTTTGCGCTCGAAAACTTTCGACCATACTTGATAGGTTCACACATCACGGTATACACTGACCATACTTCTCTTCGATACATTTTTGCCAAAAAGGATGCTAAATCCCGTTTGATTTGTTGGATCCTTTTACTTCAAGAATTTGACCTTACAATCAGAGACAAAAAGGATCCGATAATGTCATAGCCGATCACTTGTCTCGTCTTCCAAACACACCATTTTCTTTGCCAATCAATGAAAACTTCCCCGATGAACAACTTCTTTAAATTTCTATGGATCCATGGTACGCTGATATAGTGAACTACTTAGTCACTAAAGAAAGTTCCTCATCTTGGTCAAAACAGGACAAATGCAAAGTCATGTCCCAAGTGAAATATTTCTTTTAGGACGATCCATACTTGTTCTAATATTGTCCCGACCAAATCATTTGACGTTGCATTCTGGATAATGAGATCAGGAGTGTTCTTTCGTTTTGCCACGATCAAGTGTGCGATGGACATTTCGGTCCTCGAAAAACTGCGGAAAAGGTGCTTCACTGTCGTTTCTATTGGCCTTCTCTTTTCAAAGACTCGTTTGAATTTTGTAAAACTTGCGATCGATGTCAAATGCTTGGACGAATTTCTCGATGAAATACGATGCCTCTAAACCCCATTCTTACGATCGAAACCTTTGATGTTTGGGGAATCGACTTTATGGGACCTTTTCCCAATTTTGGAAACTTGTGTATCCTTCTCGCTGTTGATTACGTCTAAAAATGGGTCGAAGCCATTCCTTGCAAAACCAACGACCATAGAATTGTTGTGAAATTTCTCAAAGAAAACATGTTTTCGAGGTTCGGCACACCACACACAATAATCAATGATAATGGAACCCATTTTTGCAATCGATCTTTTAAAACATTAATTTAGAAATACTCGATAACCCACAAGTTATCCACTCCATATCTTCCTCAAACTTGTGGGCAAATTGAAGTTTCAAATCGTTAAATAAAACAAATCTTGGAGAAAACTATCAACAAAAATTGAAAACATTGGTCTCGGAAATTGACCGACGCACTTTGGGCTTACTGTACTGCTTTTAAAACTAATCTTGGGATGTCCCCATTTCATTTAGTTTACAGGAAAGCTTGCCATTTACCGGTTGAAATTGAACACAAAGCGTTGTGGGCAATAAAGAACTTAAACTTTGATCTCGATAAAGCCGACGAAAACCGAAAACTACAACTCAACGAACAACAAGAACTTAGGAACGACGCATATGAAAACGAGAAAATTTACAAAGAAAAAACAAAAGGTTTTCATAACAAGTCAATCCTAAGAAAAGTGTTTTCGCCTAACTAAAAAATTCTTTTATATGACTTAAGACTTCATTTATTCCTTGGGAAACTTAAATCAAGATGGACCGAACCATTTGTGGTACGAACAGTTTTTCCACATGGTGCCATAGAAATAGAAAACCACAGGGATGGATCGATTTTCAAAGTCAACGGTCATCGTTTGAAACCTATCTTGGAATTGCAAAATAACCAAGAGGATGAGCTCATGATCGTTCATGAGCCAAGCTACGTTTAGTAAGAATGTTAACCCTCTTTTGTAAATATGTACATATTTTTCCCCGATACACTCATAATATCGTTCATTGATTGTGGGGACACAGTCAAAATTAAGTGTGGGGGGGAGTCACATTTTCATTTTCTAGTTTCTCATGGCATTTTTGAATTTTGAATTTTCTTTAAACTCAAAATTTTCGAAAAATATAAAAATATAAAAAATCTCAAAAGTTCTAAATCTCAAAAACATTTTCTTTTTTTTCTTTTAACATTTTGATTTATTTTTGAAGAAACGCTATAGGATAAGTATAAGTTTTGGTTAATAAATTGAAATTTTTGAAAATTTATTTGTCTTAACAAAAACAAAAATGAGGTCAGATTACATATAACAATGGTTTAACTTGTATATCGGAAGGTTCATATGTGTTAATTACGAAATATATCCTAATTGAATATCTTTGTTCAAAAAAAAGTTGTTGATTTAAAGTAAAGGTGATAATATTTTAAATCTTTTAAGTTAAGTGGTACTAAGATGATAGTGCAAAACTCTCTCTTCAAAAAAAAATTAACAACAAAAAAAAACAAAAAACAAAAAGCATATAAAAAAAGGATCATTTGTATATGTGTATATATTTTATATTAACACCTAGAGTAATGTGTTCACACTTGTGTGTTCACTCGCCATGCTCTATACCCTTCTCACGTAAGCCCGGAAGGCAGTGCACGATTGGTATATCTGGCCTAAGTTTATTCGAGTTAGGTGTATGTATATACAAATTCTTTCTAATTAAGCCTACAGTCGATAAGTGTTCACACTTGTGTGTTCACTCGCCACGCTCTGTATTCCCCTCACATAAGTTCGCAAGGCAGTGCACAGTTAATTTATCTTGCCACAGTTTACCTGAGTTAGGAATATGTAAATATTGTTAATATCAATAAAATTTTCAAATAAGAGAGAGAAAGCAATTGAAATCTATGCACTATTTTTACTTGTTTGATTTAACTTGTTATTCAAAAGAAATGAAAATACCACTTTGACAAACTTTGATAATCAACAAAGGATCCATTTCATAATTACATTGTGTTATCAACCAAAACAACTAGCCAAACTATAGTCTATTTGTTATGACAACTTAATTTTTGTTGGAAATTTTGACAAGTAAAAGTACTTAAAATTTCTTGATAATGACCAGAACTTATATTTAACTTATAAGTGTCGATTTGAAAGTGAATCCTTTATTTGTAAATACTTTCAAAAACTTGCATTCATCCCATTGTAAATAAATCTTGCATTTTGTAAATATTTTCACTTTGCATTTGGATTTTTTGGGTAGTATCCGTTGAAAACCCTCACGAGACAACACTCATCCTACTGGGGACACCCAAAGGTTTAACAGCTTGTTGCATACGCTCAATGCAATCGTGCTCCTAACGAAAACGGATTTATCTTAGTTTTCCTTTATTCGAGGACAAATAAAAGATAAGTGTGGGGGTATTTGATGTGCACGTAAATGTGCATATATATACATCCATATTCTATCTATTTTAATTTAAATAAATGTCATATTTGGGTATTTTAACATGTTTAAACCAAAATTCAATTATTTTCAAATCATCGTATATTCATCTTCATACAGGGGCAAAATGGTCATTTTTTTGCATGTGTCTACTTAAGAACTTTTAGTTTGCATTTTTTATGATTTTTATAGGAATTTGGATGCATATGGAAGAGAGTTTCATGAAGATATATGCATGCACAAGAGAATACAAAGAAAGGAAGATGGAAATAATTCAAATACATGATCATTGAGGATCTCACCCACTTACCTAAATCTACAATTAGAAGCTAATGGACAACTAAGTGGAGGTTAAAGCTTCACGCATATTTAATGATGGATTAATTAGATGCTAATGGTTACTTGGAGGCCACATTTCCTAAAGGGCATTTTGGGAAGCACCCTTAAAATTGAATTAGTGTTTTATGCATGTATAAATAGCCCTCTTATGTACATGAAAATATCCTCTTTACTCTCATTTTTAGTTAGGATATTAAGAAAGCAAGTTGTAATGTCAAAGTTTCATGAAATAAAAATGGCTTCCTAGCCTCTTTCTCTTTTCTTTTCTACATGCTTTTATTTACTTTTATGTTAATGTTTATTACTATGCTTTCTTTCATTTCATGTTTATAGCTTAGATTTACATTCATGCAAGTAGTGTATATAGCTTAGATTTACATTCATGCAAGTAGTGTACCTTTATTTTTTATGCAAGTAGTTAGTAGTTAATCTCTTTTTCTTCCTTTGTTTAGTTTCTATTACTTTGGTTTTTAATGTTGAAATTTACAAGTGTTGATTTGATAACACAAATGAGTAGCTAAACCCCTTTAATTTAGGGGGAATAAAGCTCTCTCACTTTATGTAAATTCAACATTTCTATGATTTATGATCTCTTCTATTTGTGCTTCATGAAAGTGGATTTTGATGTAAGTTTATACAAGTGGGTTTCATAGCTTTTTTTCATTTGCGAATGAGCTATTCTTATTCAACATAAAGACAAATTATATCATCATTTGCTAATTGGTTTCTGATTTTGAAATTAAAAGTAAAACAAAATTTGATGATCTATATTATTAATTACAATAGTAAATAGATCATACTTTGTAACAACCCGCATATTTCACAATTGTATATTTAAATGTTTTTGTTAACGCTAAAAAGTGAACGCTAACACCCGGTGTGTGTAATAGAATCGTGAAAGCACCACCCGCGTGACGGGAACAGAATTTAAGAAGTAAAAATGGCAGAAAAGCAGTAAAAGACAGCAGTTTATAGTGGTTCGGCTCGAGATTAAGCCTACGTCCACTTTGAATCTCTTTATTATTGAATTCGGTTACAGATCGATACAAATCTCTTATCAAAACAGTACAATTTGATCAAAAGAAATAATCTTGACTACTAGCTCAATCTTCGTCGATGAAATTCGATGAATCCGTGTTGGATGTAAGGAATTTCTCTTGAAGCTTGTTGTAGCGTCTTGAATGTTTGAAGATCTTTGATTACTGGATGAATGGAGACTTCGACAGATTAACGGTGCTTGAAGAAATGAATTGCCAAAAGTCCTTGTTATGTTGGAAGTGGTGGGGTATTTATAGGAGCTGATTTGGACTCTGGAAATTTTCCTAAGTCCTAAGTCATAGCCGACTTAGGGTAAGTCGGTGACGAGTTAAGGGATTGGGTTGTTCTGGGCTCATCTTGTGGCTTTGTCTTCGACAAGTGTTAAGTCGTGGCCGACTTATCAGACCAAGGTAGTATAGGCATGGGCTCTGGACTTTAACCTCGTAGCCTTTAAGTCATAAGACCCTTAAGTCGTAAGACCTTAACTCGTAAGACCCTTAAGTCGTAAGACCTTAACTCGCTGAGTCGTTAAGTCGGAACCGCCTTTTAACTCTAAGTTGTAGATAGCTTAACTCGTTGAGTCGTTTGGACCATGAGTCGTAGGCTGTGAAGCTCTTAAGTCGTACACCCACTAAGTCGTAAACTGTTAAGTCGTGGCCTGTTAAGTCGTAGACTGTTAAGTCGTATACTTCTTAAGTCTTTAGGTCACAACATTACTAGGTCGCGAAGTCTTTAGGTCACGACATTGCTAGGTCGCGAAGTTACCTTCAGCAGTTAGGTCGTAGACTCTCTTAGGTCGTAGCTCCCTAACCCGGTAGGTCGTAAGTCGTTCAAGCCGTAGATTCTCTTTCAGCAGCTAAGTCGTAAGTCGTTGAGTACACTTAGGTTTTAGGCTTTTTAACTCGTTGGCTTCTTATAAGTCGTGGCATAACCTGACTCGTTCATTTCTTAACTCGTAGGTCGTTGCTAAAAGGGAGTTAACATTTGCCCCTCGAAGTACACGCCTTAAGTCGTAAGTCGTGTGCTTCGATTTCCTTAGCTCGCTTCCTGATGAGTGCGCTAGATTGTGACCGACTTAAGATGAGTCGTAGGTCGCGAACGACTTAGTATAAGTCGTAAGTCAGATGTGTCGATTCACCTTACTGTCCCAGTGAATAAATTGCTTAGGTCGTTCCTCCCCAACTTTACCTGTTCCTCTATTTGAATCCGCCATTAACGACTTTTCAAGCTTTCTAAAGACGACTCAGACCTACCGGTTGCCAATCATCCTTATTTCCTTCTCACGTAAGTGGATTCGATTGCTATTCATTCCTCGATTATCACCCAATTACGAATCCCATTTTCACCATCGACCCCCCTTTTCTCATGCCGTGCTTCTCTGCAATTCTTGTTTCAATTGATTACTGATGGGTTTGAGACGGCTTGTCCCGGCTTTGGACAGTCGGTCAGAACAAGACGATGGACAGCAACATTTCAGTTTGATTGATTCGTGATTTGTGATGGAATGACATTAGACCGGGTTTATGGTGATTTCGGGATGATTAAATGCGCTGAGGGAACGAGAGTTTTGGTTGGAGGAGAGGCCAATGGGTTAACGGGTTAAGGAGTTAACGAATTGATGTATTGGGGAGAAGACGAACGACTTAAGGCCTTCGCGTTCTGAACAGAAATCTTGAGACTTAAGTCCTAAGTCATATACGACCTAAAGTAGGTCGTAGGTCGGTAACGACCTAAGACTTGGCAATTTTTCATTACCTTGAGACCTTTCTTATGCAGCACTCCTTAATAGAATGATGGCTTAACTTAACTCGTTGCTTGCCCCTTAGGTCGTGGACGAGTTAGCAGATGCGTTGTTTCAAACCGAAGCTTCATATCTCTATAAGTGTTATGGCTGATGACTCAAAGAATTAGATAACTAACGACTTAACTTAACCCATAGGAAACCTTTCTTAAGTCGTTGCCGAGTTAGCACTTGAGTTATCAGCGACTTAACTCTTGACACTTTTAAGCTTTGCATGGACTTTGAACTGCTGAATTATGAACTGTTGAAAGCTAACAACCTGCTTAATACAACATTCACAGAATACTGGGACGAATATACTGCCACTGACCGCCCACATCGAATGACAGATTAGTTGATAAAGAAAAAATTAAATTAAATGAACTGTATGAGTGAAATGCTATACAATAACCAATTCGAGTGAAGTATTAAAGCAGAATCGTAATGGTAAACTAAAACTGATTTGTTTGCATTAACACTGCACTTGAGCATTAACAAGTTCTAAAATCTCGTAATCGACTGATTGTCAGTTAGTTTAATTCCAGTTATACTTGCTTTTTCTTGTTTTCATTAGTTTTGCACAGCACTTCACACTTTTAGGAAACGTGCACCTTCACTTTTGAACATTCAGCTGATTGCGTAGAATGGCATCTCATCAAGAAGACTTGGAACCAGCTGGAGAAGCTTTTCCAATTGCTACCCCATTGAATGATCCCCCGGAAAGGACTCCTACCGCTCTGAGTCATAAAGTTTTTCGTCAACTATGCACCCAGTTTGGCATTGCTGAATCTGACGCTTTGCTCCCTGGAGTAAATGAGACTGCTGATAGGCCGCCCCACGGCTTTGTCGCAGTGAACCGCCAAATGTGCTTGAGTGGAGCGATTCCCCCGTTTAATGACTGTCTTCGAGAACTTCTCCTTCGATTATCTATCTCCCCTTTTCAACTACACCCTAATGGTTATGCCATCCTGCTGGGACTGTGTGTGCTTTTTAGGAGAACGCTGGACCGTTTTCCCAGTTTTGGAGAAATTTGCTTCCTGTGCTCATTTGCAAAGAACAAAGACCATCCCTCTATCACAGTTGTAAGGAGTGCCAGGAACCGTAAACTGATTATTGGTCTTCCCGAAAGCGTTCCTGGGTTTCTGAGCCAGTTTTTCTTTGTCCGTTGTCCCCCGGGATTTTACGCCATCTGGAGTGTGGGAAGTACGACCATCTATCTTTTCCTTGTGTTTTCTAAATTCTTCGAAGTCCAAATTGTCAAGTGTTAACTTCTTTTTCTACTGTTTCAGCGCTCCCTCCCCCCTCTAGGGAACCTCGTCCCAAAACTACCTTCGAGAGGCTTATGGCCGTGCCGGTTGAGGAGAGGAGTGTTCAATTTTTATTGAAAGATGAGTTCCTCCATGAATTTGGACTCTTACATCCTTCCCGCTCCACTCAGTCACATGAAGTCCCTGATTCTCCAACTGAGGAGTCAGATGCCCCCGCTTCTGCTAAAGAACCTTCACCGAAAGAACTTACCGTTGAGACTTCATTGTTAAAGTGTTCTACTCTTACCGACATTGCGGGGTCGTCCAGTAAGTTAGCACTTGCCCCGGTTATTGAAGAGGAGGAAAATCTTCACATTCTTGAAAAGGCGGCTGAGGTGGAAGTTGAAAAAGATAATTCTCCCATGCATCATGGCGATGATACTTTTGACAGTCTGAGCGACATCATGATAACCTCTCAGGAGCTCTTTAAAGATGACGCCTCTAAAGCGATCTCTTCTGTCATCGAAGCAACTTCTTCTTTGCAACAAACCACACCGCCTTCTATACAAGCCGTCACCATTCCCACACAAAAAAGTGGTTTGTAGTTCGACGCGCATAGCCCCCACGCCACACACACTTAGGATTTTGGCACTTATATGCACTTAGCTCCTTTAATTTGAAAATTTCTAAGACTTGCCTTTCTTTTTCAATTTCAGGTTCTACAATGGGGCGAAGTGGCTCTTACTTTGACAAATTCCAACGTCACGGAAGCCGCGATGCTTATGACTTTAGGAGTTATATCGGCGCTCCGAAGGAAACTGATGAGGAAAGGGCTGCTAGAAAGGCTCACGAAAGGCGAGCTCATGAAGAACGTTGTCGGAGAGAAGATGAACATCACTATGGAAGTAGAGACGAGCGACGTGACTCTTCCCGCAGAAGCGACGATCCTTTTAAGAGGAAATCTTACGATGACAAGGGGAAGAGTCATACTTCCGATGACTCCAGCAAACGGATCAGACTTGGCGAGAAAGACACGTCTAATATCTCGGAAAAAACTACCGCTTCTATTCCTCCTAGTACATCGTCCGGTTCTCCTACCCTTAAGGAGTCTGACATTCAGGCAATTATTAATAGGCCTCAGTATCAAGCCGGGGACGGGCCTCCCACACTTCAGAGCCGATTTCCAAATTGGTGTCTAAGAGGAGTCCGTTTTGACTTAGATTTGGTTCCTATTGATAAGCAGGCAATGCTGAGAAATGTCGATGCTGTCAAGCTTGATATCGAAAGAATGTCTGGATGGCAGAAGCTGGTTGATGAACTTCAAAGGGTCAACCATATGAACCTTGAGGCGATGATGACCATGGAGAACGATAAATCAGAATGGGACAAATGGCGTAAGCAGCATGATGCGGAGATGAAAAGCATTAGCGATGATTATGGGAAGCTTGAAGCTAAAGTTGAAAGACTCAAAAATGAGCTCGCCACTTCTTCCACTTCTTATTCTCAGAAATAAGAAATGCTTCAAAAACAAGTTCGAGACGCCCATGCTGCTCAGCGAGATACTGAAGTAAAACTTGAAGCAGAACAACATGTTACTAGAAAATATCGTGATGACGCTGCTCAACTTCAGGAGAAAATCAGCTCTCGAGACTTAGAAATTGCGAGGCTGCAATCCCAGTTATTGAAAGCTGAAAGAGAGCATGATGAAGCTCTCTCTGGTAAGACTGCGGCTGAAGAATCCCAAAAGGCAACCAAAGCCACCATTGACGCGACTTTATTCGACTTTTATATGCATTGCGTCCTGGGGCGTGGGAGCCTTTCATTTTTGGGACCAGAATATGAAGTCACCTTAGCGGAAGTATGGGAGGCAATCATCGACTTGTTTGGCGGTGCCGGTTATGCTGAAGCAGATCTTCAAGCTACCTACTTAGGTGAGAGCGACCGCGCTGCCCTTGCCAAAGGAAAAGAGCAGCTTATCCGAGTGCGGGCCGAGGCGACGGGAGAGAAGCTTCCTGAGAGAGAAATACCTCCTATTGCTCCTGCTTATACTTCGGCTTTAGCTTACGCGGATATTACTGGCTCTAGTTCTCATTCCACGCCTCCCGCTAAGGTTGACAAAGAAACTGTAACCACTCCTACAGAGGAAGAGGCCATGAAGGACTTCCAGGCTCGGGAATTTGAGATTGATCTCGCTAAACCGGCTTCTCCAGGTAACTTTGACTAGACGAATTCAGTGAATTGCTTATTCGACTTAACCGAGTTCGACGAACCTCTTACTTATCACTTAAGCTTTGACGATTCACGGTCTTCTTTTTTCTCGGAGAATACTGATTTTGATTTCTTTTATTATGCAGCAGACGTGCCGGAAACTGCACCAATTCTTCCTTCTTCAGCTGCCGTTCCTCCTCCTTCTCAAGTTACTCCTCTTCCAGCTTCTCAACCAGGTTCACAGGAAGAACCTGTAGCAACCCTTCAAGGTTTGGACGAACCACCTGCTTCCGAGGAATAGAAAGCAGAAGATCTGGAAGATAGCGAGAAGACCCCGGAGCGGTCTTTTGACTACGACACAAAGCTTTCTACATTCCTTACTCCGGGGAGTGAGTCTTCTTCCAAGAAGAAGGGGAAACGTGTGGTTTCGAAGAAAGGGAAGAAAAGTTCTTCTGCTGCTGGAGATGAAGCAGAAGTCGATCCGGTTGAGTCTCTTTCTCCTTCTTCTCCGATACGGCCTTCGAAACTAATTACCAGGCCGGGTAAAGGCTCCAAGGGTGGGAAGAAGGAGAAATGAGTTTGATTTTGTCTTTTCTGCTTTTTGCATGCATTGACCGGAGATTGTGCAGATACCGGTCTCCGCTCCTTTTTGTAATCTGCACAATGTAAAAAGTTTCCATAGTATTGAATAAAATAACTATTTTACTTGTACAAATTCTTGTGTATGTGAGAATGCATCTGTTTCTCTTTTTTGGTGTAGAATAAACGATTCCTTTTACTTGTACAAACTTTTTGTCTGTGTTTGGGAATACATTTATTCCACATCTATTTTTTGTGATATTGCAATGAACTTGTGGCATGTTGCTTTTATTAATTCAATTAAATTATATAGTGTTGCCCCCATACCGCAAGTGTATTGCAACATTTCTAGCTTCTTCAAGACTGATATTCTTACTTCAGAGAATAACTACTTCACTTTTAAGGGAAGAATCATTCTGCTTTTAATAGAGTATATCTCGTCTTCAGAGAAGTTTTTTACTTTCTCTTTCTTCCTGAAGAACACTTCAACTTTTGGGAATGATCACTTTTATTTGTTTAAAAGTGAATTTTCCTGCACAGTGAAATGAGCTTCTGAAGAAGGTTTTGATTTCGTGCCCCAGTAAAGGGTTTATTTTTGGTACTTCAAGCAAGGTGAAGTACGCCTTTGAAGAGGTCTTTTGGTCTCTGAAGAGAAGCAATTTTGGTCTCTAAAGAGAAGCAATTTTGGTCTCCGAAGAGAAGCAATTTTGGTCTCCGAAGAGAAGAAATTTTGGTCTCCGAAGAGAAGCAATTTTGGCATTTCAGCTCTGGTGAAGTGGGTCTCCGAAGAGAAGCATTTTGCACTTCTACACGGGTGAAATGTGCCTCCGAAAAGGGCTTTTTAGCATTTCATCACTGGTGAAGTGGGTCTCCGAAGAGAAGCATTTTGCACTTCTACACGGGTGAAATGTGCCTCCGAAAAGGGCTTTTTAGCATTTCATCACTGGTGAAGTGGGTCTCCGAAGAGAAGCATTTTGCACTTCTACACGGGTGAAATGTGCCTCCGAAGAGGGCTTTTGCCTCCGAAGAGGTCTTGAAATTGCCTGGAAGTTACTTTCTCATGGTTGAGTGGATCCACGGGGCGGACGCAAGTTGCTTGATTGGATGTTCGTTTGCACAAACGATCGTAATCAATTAACAAGGGCCCTGTTCCTTCAGCTTGGGAAGGTGCCCCTCCGGTGGTTCCACCAATCTTGTTATTGAGAGAAGCACTTTCATTTATTGGCATGCCTCGTTAGAGGGCTTTGTTGACCTTTGGGAAGGAGCATCGGTTGGTTGGTGTGCCAGGAAGGTTGCTTCTCAGGGGCGAGTAGATCCACGGGACGGACGCAAGCTGCCTGATCGGATGCATCACGATCAGTTAGCAAGAGCCCTGTTCCTTCTGCTTGGGAAGGTGTCCCTTCGGTGGTTCTACCGGCCCTTTTATTGAGGAGCAAAATTCCTTTTGGTTGCTTCCGTGCTTGCTTGGCCATGTTCTCCCATCATCTGCCCATTAGCGATCTTTTATTATCGTTTCCAAGCGTATCTTCGTTCCTTTTGTAAGTAAATTGCCTTATCCGAAGAAGTGGACTTCACTGTTGAATAACTTCATGGGACAAACGCGAGTTACCTAGCTGGATGTTTGTTCATATTGACAATCACAACTGGTTAACGAAGGCTTGCCCCAGTGAAGTTGCCAACTTTTTATGTGAGGTTCTTCTTGTATAGGATTTGAATATGGAATTTTTTGTTGCTTGGTATTTGCTTTAATAAATGATTTGTAAGGCTCGCTTAGCTTTGCGATGGGTGAGCTTTGCTTTAATGACCTGCAATATTAGATCGACATTTTAGCAATACATTTAGAGTATTTACACATCGAAATATAACAGGCATTTTATAATAGAAAACACAGAATGCATAGTTTTTCATTATTCAGTCATGCTGATTTCTCAGCGGTTTACAATGCAGAAGTTACACATCCATCATTATTTTTTACAAATTTAAGCAACGCTGTTAAGCAAAAAATGGATGCTAGTTATTGTTGTTTCAGAATCTCCAAGCTGGATTTCCATTTGTGCTAGATTTGCAGCTTCGGATTTATATGCCAGAGAAAGTGAAAGATGCCCCATTTGCAGTTTTGTGGACCATTAGCAGTCGTCCCAACTTCTGCCTGCTGGGTGTGGACCTCCTGTGACAACATTAATGACAAGCTTTTCTGAATCTTGCCCTGTAGTGTTGTTGAGAGAATCAGATTGATGGGTAGGTCGTTGTTGATCCCGAGTGGATGAGGTTGCAGCTACTCCGCTTCTCTTAACATATTGTTGGAGTTTACCCTGCTCCAGCAATTCTTCAATCACATTCTTTAATTGGCGACATTGGTCAATGTCATGGCTAGGTTGATTGTGAAATTGGCAGAATTTTCCATTACGCTTTGCACCTCTCGTCATCTCAGGTGGCTTAGGATACCTGACAACGTCTTTTGTTGCAAAAAAGATATTTCTTGGTGTATCAGTTAAAGGAGTATAATCCGAAGGATTAAAGCGGCGAGGTTTCTTTTCATTTCCCTGGCTCTTTCCTCCTTCATTCTCCCTTTTCTGACTTTCAGATTCTCTTTTATTAGATGGGACATTGTTATTATTAGTTTGGGCAGCAACCACTTTTGATGTCGTAGAAAGGCTTTCAAGGCGAATGAACTCGTCGTCCTTTTTATAAAATTTATCAAGTGAGTTCGGTTCTTTCATCTTTAGCCATATTCCAAATTTACTCGATTTATCAATGGCTCGCATCAAATAAGTCAAGATCATACGTGGTTCCGCATTTTCTACTTCGGCTAAAGCTATATTGAAACGGCTCAAGAAAGATTTGATTGATTCTCCGGGCGCTTGTTCAAGGTTAGACAGTGACATTATATCCTTAGCTTTTGAAGCATACAATCTGAACTGTTCTTTAAACTTTTGCGTTAAGTCGGAGAACTTATCTACAGACCGAACTGGAAGCTTTGTGAACCAAAGTAAAGCCACACCTTCCAGCTATACCGGAAAGTATCGGCACTTGATCTCGTTTGGTGCTCTTGCACCGGTCATATGCCAATCGTATTTGTATAGGAAATGATTAGGGTCACTGGTTCCCCTATAGGCTTGGATAGTAGGAGGTGCAAATTTCCTTGGAAATTCCGCTCTCAGGATCCTTTCAGTAAACGGAGTTCTGCTTGGCGCGAATCCCCAGTCAGCCTCATCCTCTTCCCTTTGCATGCTCTCTTTCATGATGCGGCCAACCATTTCAGACAGGTACTCTTTATTGTTCAAAGACACTTCCGGGCAAGCATCAGTTCTTCCCTCGGAAGTTTGCCCGGGCATATGTTCACGATAAGTTGGTTGCGGCATAGAATCATCAGCTTGGAAAGGTGGCATTTCAGGAAGAGTAGTTTGATGGTTTTCTGGTTGACGATTTGCCTCGAGCAGAGCGGTTATTCTATCCATTATCAAAGCGTTTTGAGTTTCAATTTGTTGGTATAATCCAGAAACTGCGTCATCTAACTCAGCCCTGGTGACTCCAATGGTAGGAGTTGCTTGGTCTGCGGTTGGGGAGGCGGAAGTCCCCTCGTGAGCATTTCTGGATCTGATAGGTCTACCTCTTCTTCCAGGAACCATTATCTCGGATCTGGTTTTTAAGAGAGGTCCTTTTTATGAATCTTTGCGAAGCAACGATGGATGATCGCCTGAGTTGGGTTCTCAGTGAAAGCACCAAAATGTTAACGCTAAAAAGTGAACGCTAACACCCGGTGTGTGTAATAGAATCGTGAAAGCACCACCCGCGTGACGGGAACAGAATTTAAGAAGTAAAAATGGCAGAAAAGCAGTAAAAGACAGTAGTTTATAGTGGTTCGGCTCGAGATTAAGCCTACGTCCACTTTGAATCTCTTTATTATTAAATTCGGTTACAGATCGATACAAATCTCTTATCAAAACAGTACAATTTGATCAAAAGAAACAATCTTGACTACTAGCTCAATCTTCGTCGATGAAATTCGATGAATCCGTGTTGGATGTAAGGAATTTCTCTTGAAGCTTGTTGTAGCGTCTTGAATGTTTGAAGATCTTTGATTGCTGGATGAATGGAGACTTCGACAGAGTAACGGTGCTTGAAGAAATGAATTGCCAAAAGTCCTTGTTATGTTGGAAGTGGTGGGGTATTTATAGGAGCTGATTTGGACTATGGAAATTTTCCTAAGTCCTAAGTCGTAGCCGACTTAGGGTAAGTCGGTGACGAGTTAAGGGATTGGGTTGTTCTGGGCTCATCTTGTGGCTTTGTCTTCGACAAGTGTTAAGTCGTGGCCGACTTATCAGACCAAGGTAGTATAGGCATGGGCTCTGGACTTTAACCTCGTAGCCTTTAAGTCGTAAGACCCTTAAGTCGTAAGACCTTAACTCGTAAGACCCTTAAGTCGTAAGACCTTAACTCGCTGAGTCGTTAAGTCGGAACCCCCTTTTAACTCTAAGTTGTAGATAGCTTAACTCGTTGAGTCGTTTGGACCATGAGTCGTAGGCTATGAAGCTCTTAAGTCGTACACCCACTAAGTCGTAAACTGTTAAGTCGTGGCCTGTTGAGTCGTAGACTGTTACGTCGTATACTTCTTAAGTCTTTAGGTCGCAACATTACTAGGTCGCGAAGTCTTTAGGTCGCGACATTGCTAGGTCGCGAAGTTACCTTCAGCAGTTAGGTCGTAGACTCTCTTAGGTCTTAGCTCCCTAACCTGGTAGGTCGTAAGTCGTTCAAGCCGTAGATTCTCTTTCAGCAGCTAAGTCGTAAGTCGTTGAGTACACTTAGGTTTTAGGCTTTTTAACTCGTTGGCTTCTTATAAGTCGTGGCATAACCTGACTCGTTCATTTCTTAACTCGTAGGTCGTTGCTAAAAGGGAGTTAACAGTTTTATTTAAATATAGCATCGTTAATCGGATTAAAGTCCGAAATGTTACTTTTTGTAAACAGTCGAATTGGGACTCGAGACCACTTCCATTGAGTCAAAATGGCGTTTACAACTTTTTTGAGTATAAACATCGATATGTTTGGAGTTAAGTAGAATTTTGCTATTTTGGGCTTTGGGTTTGGGTTTCAACCCACTAACCCAACATAATACCCTAACTCCACTCAACTCTTCCTCATTTCCTAACATTCAAGCTCTAGTGAAAAATGGCGGAAAAGATTGGAAATTAGAATTCCAAAACCCTAGTTTGTTTAGGAAATACAAATTCAAGTCCAAAATCAAGGAAAGGCTTAGGTAAGCATCCTCTTCATCTTCTCCATCTCTATCTCTCTTCAATTTCAGAAATTTCTAAATCCTAACTTAGGAAATATTTGCTTATTAGCTTAGATTGGAGCTTCTTGAGTTGAAGTTGAAGAGGAATTGGCCTTTCCTTTGTTTTAAAGCTTCTCATTCGTGTCTTTGAGTTTTAAAGGTGAGTTTTTGAACTCAAATCTACGTTTATAACTTTCATTGTTGTTAGGTATAAATTCCTAACTTCTATTCATGTTCATTTTCTTTAGATTTGAATTAATTTGGTGAATTTTCCAATTTTGGTGTTTTGAATTCAAAATCTTTAAAAATCCTATCTTGGATGTTTGGACAAGTTTTGGTGGTGTATCGAAGAGCCTATAGGGCTGGGTTGTCGATTGGCATAAACCCCTGGCATTCATCGCTCGATCGATCGCATTTCGTTTGGATTTTCGCCCTTTACGAGCTAGGATGATTTTTGCCTACAGGTGGATTTCAAACATCTGAATTCCAATTCAGACGTCTGGATTCAAATTCAGACGTCTGGATAGGAAATCCAGATGTTTGGAATTGATCCCTGGAAAACGCAAAAAGGCAGAGATAAAATCCAAACGTCTAGAAATACATCCAGACGTCTGGTTAGTGGTTCAGACGTCTGGTTGGTAATTTCAAACGTCTGAAATGTGCAGTTTTCCCTATTTTGGCTGTTTTTGAATGTATTTCCAGTTTTAATCGATTTTTGTCGATCCGGTTAGTTGTTATCACTTATTATCGACTTTGATGACTTCTTTCTTTGGATTTTTGGGAATATCCATTTGATGGATTTGATATCGATTTTTATGGATTTAATTCACATTTTTGTATGTGAATTTTAGGTGATTGATTGTTTCTACAATCATTTTTGTTGTTTGTCACTTTAAAATACAAAGGTTTCTATACTAGTATTAAATAATCAAACTCTTTCACAAAAAAGATTTCAACACTACTTTTAAATATAAAGCTCGTTTTTAAAACCGTTTTCCAATCTATTAGTATATACAAACCTTTACCTCATTCGTATGAGAATTCTAATTAAACGGCTTAGCAAAACAAGTGGTATGAAACGCTTACGTTTACTTCGTCGGTTAATTTTTGGACTTTTTCGATTGAACTCTCGTGACAATTTTCGAGTGGAAATCTACAATCTGTTCGTAAATATTTAAGTTAAGCTAGTGGTTATGGGACATGAAGCTAAACTCATTTATTTACTAGCTTAGTGTGATTCACACCTCTTATTGATCAAGGATGATCATTTTATGGTTTAGACTAGCGATATGCGATGTCTCTTTGTCCGCGTGGGGGACTGTACCTCGTTCTATGGAGCTTCTTCTCAATTTTTATAGGCTAGTGACCTTTGGTTTTTATGGAGTTTGGTTCATCGGGCGTTCGCTGTACTACGTCGTTGTTCCAGATTATTTGAGTTTCAGGTTCATCGGGCATTCGCTGTACTACATCGTTGTTCCGGATTATTTGAGTTTGGTTAATCGGGCGTTCTCTGTACTACGTCGTTGTTACGAATTATTTGAGTTTTAGGTTCATCGGGCGTAACGCTGTACTACGTTGATGTTCCGGATTATTTGAGTTTCAGGTTCCTTGGACGTTTAGCTGTACTACGTCGTGGCACCAGCCCTATGGCTAGCGTCCATGGGATAGCGACCCGTTTGTGATACACGTGTTGGTGAGTTTTCATGTTCCCGTTTGTGATAGGCCTTCCCCATTTTGTGATCTTTGAATTTCTAGTTGATGATTTCTAGAATGTGTGTTTCACCGATTTTTGCGATTGGCATTGATATGTTTTTTCAATATTTATGTTTTGGTGAATAATTTAAAGAATATGACATTTTTTTGGTGTTTGATAATATTTGAGATATTTTATGAACATGTTCATCGTGCGTTCGCTGTACTACGTCGTTGTTCTGGATTATTTGAGTTTCAGGTTCATCGGGCGTAACGCTGTACTACGTCGATGTTCCGGATTATTTGAGTTTCAGGTTCCTTGGGCGTTTCGCTGTACTACGTCGTGGCACCGGCTCTATGCTTAGCGACCATGGGATAGCGACCCGTTTGTGATACATGTGGTTGTGAGTTTTCATGCTCCCGTTTGTGATAGGCCTTCCCCTTTTTGTGATTTCTGGATTTCTAGTTGATGATTTCTAGAATTTGTGTTTCACCAATTTTTGCGATGTGCATTGATATGTTTTGTCAATATTTGTGTTTTGGTGAATAATTTAAAGAATATGACATTCTTTTTGGTGTTTGATAATATTTGAGGTAATGTATGATTTTTGTTGTTATCTGATGTATACTGGTCACAGTATGGATTATCGTTATCATACGTTTTTGTGATATCTCGTATCCTATCTCATTTTATCTGATATTTATAGCTAGACTAATCCGTTTATTATTTTCTTCTTAAATAATAGTCGGGTCAGACCGAGGTATTTCAGGTGCTCGTGCTTGACTTCTTATCAGGGTCCGTCACCTGACTTTTGGCTAACTACTTTAGCATAGTAGTTTTTGTTAGTATACATTTGAGATAGAGACTCCTTGATGTATACTTATTCTTTTGTCTAGCACTTGTACCTATTCTTTTGGGATATAGTGGATCTTGTATGACCCTACTTTGATGTACACTTCTATGTGATATATTCATATCTGTTTCCGCCTTTGTGATATGAATATCTGTGACTGATTTGTTCTATGCTTATTTCTATATTTGTTTCCGAAGGCCTAATAGCCACTGTGTGGTAGCTTTGAGTTTGTATTTGATATGTCGGATTTCCTCTTGAAATGAAATGCAAGTCTTACTATCTGAGATATCGGTACTCGCACAAAGCAATTACACAGATGGTCGCTCCTCAAAAGCCTTATTCTTCGTGCTAGTCGACGGCATTACCCCGTAGTGTCCTTGGCTAGTGTGAGTATAGAGCTGGGGCGTCACAGCTTGGTATCAAGCCAAACTTCGGAACAATGTAGAATAATCTAGCTAGGATCATTGTCCTAAGTCTTTCTTAGGAGTCGTGCTTTAGGATTTATCCGAGTCTTAGGACCCGCTCTATCCTTTTTTTGTGATGCCTTGTTTTATCAATCAAGTTTGTTTGATATTCATTCTGAGAATTACCTTTTTTCTCTTCTTTCTTTTTTTTTCTTAAAGAAGAGAAATGGTAAGACCAGGCCGTCCCAGCGCCAGTCAATCCAGTGCTACTCCTCAGGATGGAGTATTATGTCTGCCCAGCAGCTCTTAGATCTTGTGAAGAATGCTCAAGCTGTCGGACCCATTCCAGAGCCCACTCATCCAAAATCTGGGTTTGCACGCTTGTGCAGAGATTATACTGATTTGGGTGGAAGGCCATTCAAGGGTTGCGAAAGCGTTATAGAAATCCATGCTTGGCTTAGAACATGCGACCGCATCTTTTCCCGCATGAATCTTATTGATCCACTTCGAGTCCAAGTGGCTTTTAGCATGCTCCAAGAGTGAGCATTAGATTGGTATGAGCTTTTGGTTTATGAGATTATCGAAGTGGATCTTACTTGGGAGCAATTTCGGGAAAGATTCGAATTGAAGTTTGTGCCGGAGGCTGAAAAAGTAACTTTAGCCCAACGCTTTATTGACCTTGTTCAAGGTGAATCTCCAATGGCAGATTATGTCGCATCTTTTGAATCTCTCTCTAAATATGGGGTCGAGTATATTAATACTCCATTTAAGAAAAATCAGAGGTTTGTCTATGGGTTGAATAAGAACCTCAAAAAGCCTTTACTTCTGAAATTAGAAGTTTCTTTCGATCAGCTTATAGATATCGCTCTTCGACTTGAAGAGGCCGATAAAGAAAGTGATGTTGAAGTTGTGAGTGCCAAACAGAACTTCAACAATAACATGAAGAGGCCTATTAAGTTCAAAGGCCCCAATCCCAACAAGAAAGGGAAGCAAGAAACTTCGGTAGCAAAGACTCCTACCTCTAGTCGTGGACGATGCTACAATTGTGGTTCTACGGATCACTATGCAAATGAGTGTCCGAAACCCTTTTTTTTCGTTATTGCAAAAGTTTGGGCCATCTTATATCTACATGTCCCATACTCCAAAGCAGGAGAGAGGGAGAGTTGAATGTTGTGCAAGCCCCTAGTAACACTTCACTTGGCCAAGGTAATTCTCCTTCTATCCTTGATGATATTAATTTGTTTTGTGATTATCCTATTCGAGTTCCTTTTGAGACGGGTTCATCTCATTATTTTATATCAATAGAACTTGTTGATTCTTTCTCTTTAAATATTATGGACTTGATGACTTCACTGAAAATTGCGAATCCGGTTGGTGGATCCGCAACACTCAGTTTGCTTCGTAAAGGTGTCGAGATTATTTTATGTGATTATTCTTTCCGAGTTGATTTGCATGTTATGCGTTAATTAGGCTTCAGAATTGATTTTTGGGAAAGGATTGACTTAACCAGTATGAAGCCCATATCCTATGTCCCTAGTGGACTATCCATCTTTGACATTTTCAATATGTTAAGCAGATTTCTATTTTTTTCTTAATGATTTCGATTTCCAATTCGGTGGCATCATTTTATTCTTTAAACCCACATGATGAGGAAAATGTTATTTCTCTCATTCTAGTAGTTTGTGAATTTTCCGGTATATTTGAGCTTGTCTTAGGATTATCACCTAAGCAATCTATTGAGTGGTGCTAAGGTCTTTTCAGCTCGACCTTGCCATCGGTTTTCATCAGCTAAGAGTTGTGAAGGGTAGCATTCCACTTACCGCATTCCGCACTCGTTATGATTCTTGTGAGTGGTTCGTTATGTCATTCGGTTTGACGAACCTTCTACCTTATTTCATCCATCTTATGAATCGAGTATTCTATGAATATCTCGATGAGTTCATCCTTGTATTCATTGATTATGGATGAAAACAACAATTTAAAATTTGCAAATCTTTCCAATAAGATATTTATAAGTATAATTGGATTTTGTTCTTAAAACGAGCAAAGAATATTCGCAAAATTTGTAAGAGACATGTTTATCATATAGAAGATGATTTTGTGTTGTTTTTCCCATTGAGTGCTTTAAGAATTCCGGTCAATGCGCTTGATCAACGTTATTGATAGGAATCTCCTAAACGCTATGATGAGACAGTCAGACACAATAAATTGACTTGTAATAAGTAAATTTTTCTAAAAAGATGATTACATAAAGTTAATTATAATTTTGAATGTCTTAGCTTTTCGGGAAAGAGGATTAATTAAAAGAACTCTTTTCCGATGCTTTTATTCTTGCGATTCCCGAAGGGAACCAAGAATTGATTGTTTATACCGATACTAGTCGTATTGGTTTGAATGTCGTTCTCATGCAAAGGGAACATGTTATCGCTTATGCTTCTAAACAATTAAAGCTTGTCGAGACTAGATATGCCACTCGTGATCTAGAGCTCGTGGCCATTGTTTTCTCTCTTAGAATTTGGCGTCATTATCTTTTGGGAGAGAAATTTGTTCTCTACACCGATCATAAATCTTTGAAGTATTTATTTTCTCAAAAGGAACTTAATTTACGTCAACAACGTTGGCTCGAGTTCCTTGCATCTTATGATCTCGATATTCCCTATACTATCGGAAAGAGAAATCGTGTTGCTGATGCCCTTAGTTGTAAGCAATAAGCAGTTGTTTCAATGATGATATCCGAATGGAATGATCTTGAGACTTTATCCACTTGTGAGATTCGAGATCGTGAATCCAATTCATGTTCATCTCTTGTTTTGTGTAGCCTTGAGGCTCATCCTTCTTTTTGGACCGTACCTCTATTGGCTAAACTCTATGTCAAAGAAATGGTTAAATTGCATGGAGTTCCTACTTCTATTGTCAGCGATCGTGATCCATTATTTACTAGTGGATTTTGGAAAGGTCTTCAAAAAGCTTTGGAAACAAAGCTTAATTTTTGCACCGCTTATCATCCTCAGTCCGATGGACAAACCGAGTGTGTGAATCAAACTCTTGAAGATCACTTTCGTGCACGTGTTCTTGATTTTGGTGGAAGTTAGGAAGATCATATTTCTCTTGTTGAGTTTTCTTCCTATAATAGCTTCCAATCTAGTATTGGTATGGCACCTTTCAAGGCACTCTACGGAAGGCTGTGCCGATCTCCTTCGTGTTGGCTTGAAGCCGGCGAGAAGCTGGTTTTAGGTCCAGATTTTATTCATGTTTCACCTATGAAAGGTGTTGTGCATTTTAGTCGATCGGGAAAATTAACACCTCGATATATTGGTCCATTTCCTATCACCGAACGCATTAGTCCCATGGCTTATTGCCATTTTACCGGCTCAATTTTCTGCTATTCATGACGTACTCCACGTCTCTGAACTATGGAAATGCCTTAGAGATTCCGATTCTATTCTTGAGCCCGGTATTATTGAAGAAATTGAAGTTTCACTTAATTTGACTTATGAGCAACATCCTGTTCGTATCATTGCTACGGAGGTAAAACGCCTTCGTAATAAAGATGTTCCACTTGTGAAAGTTCAATGGTCCTCAAATCCTAAGGGTTGCTCTTGGAAATCCAGAGAATTCATTGAGCGAACACATCCGAACTTACTCTCTCATGCTCCTTAAGGTGAACTTCTCATTTCAAAATTTATTCTTTTGTGTTGTTATGCCTTAGCATGGTTGTTACTTTTTAATTTCCTCTTAAGTATTGCGAGGACGCAATTTCTTTAAGGAAGGGAGTCTGTAACAACCCGCATATTTCACTATTGTATATTTGAATTTTTTATTTAAATATAGCATCGTTAATCGGATTAAAGTCTAAAATGTTACATTTTGTAAACAATCGGATTGGGACTCGAGACCACTTCCATTGAGTCTAAAATGGCGTTTACAACGTTTTTGAGTATAAACATCGATATGTTTGGAGTTGAGTAGAATTTTGCTAATTTTCTAATTTGGGCTTTAGGTTTGGGTTTCAGCCCACTAACCCAACATAATACCCTAACTCCACTCAACTCCTCTTCATTCATTTCATTCCTCATTTCCTAACATTCATGCTCTAGAGAAAAATGGGGGAAAAGATTGGAAATTAGAATTCCAAAACCCTAGTTTGTTTAGGAAATACAAATTCAAGTCCAAAATCAAGGAGAATCTTAGTTAAACATCCTCTTCATCTTCTCCATCTCTATCTCTCTTCAATTTCAGAAATTTCTAAACCCTAACTTAGGAAATATTTTCTTATTAGCTTAGATTGGAGCTTCTTGAGTTGAAGTTGAAGAGGAATTGGCCATTCCTTTGTTTTAAAGCTTCTCATTCGTGTCTTTGAGTTTTAAAGGTGAGTTTTTGTACTCACATCTATGTCTATAACTTTCATTGTTGTTAGGTATGAGTTCCTAACTTCTATTCATGTTCATTTGCTTTTGATTTGAATTGATTTGGTGAATTTTCCTATTTTGGTGTTTTGAAGTCAAAATCTTTAAAAACCCTATCTTGGATGTTTGGACATGTTTTGGTGGTGTATCGAAGAGCCTATAGGGCTGGGTTGTCGATTGGCATAAACCACTAGCATCCATCGCTCGATCGATCGCATTTCGTTTGGATTTTCGCCCTTTACGAGCTAGGCTGATTTTTGCCTACAGGTGGATTTCAGACGTCTGAATTCCAATTCAGACGTCTGGATTCAAATTCAGACGTTTGGATTGGAAATCCAGACGTCTAGAATTGGTCCATGAAAAACGCAAAAAGACAGAGACAAAATCCAGACGTCTGGAAATCCATCCAGACGTCTGGTTAGTGGTTCAGAGGTCTGGTTGGTAATTTCAGGCGTCGGAATTTGCAGTTTTGCCTATTTTGGCTGTTTTTGAATGGATTTCCAGTTTTAATCGATTTTTGTCGATCCGGTTAGTTGTTATAACTTATTAGCGACTTTGATGGCTTCTTTCTTTGGATTTTTGGGAATATCCGTTTGATGGATTTGATATCGATTTTTATGGATTTAATTCACATTTTCGTATGTGAAGTTTTGGTGATTGATTGTTTCTATAATCATTTTTTTGGTTTGTCACTTTGAAATACAAAGGTCTCTATACTAGTAGTAAATACTCAAACTCTTTCACAAAAACGATTTCAACACTACTTTTAAATACAAAGCTTGTTTTTAAAACCGTTTTCCAATCTATTAGTATATACAAACCTTTACCTCATTCGTATGAGAAATCTAATTAAACGGCTTAGCAAAACAAGTGGTATGAAACGCTTGCGTTTACTTCGTCGGTTAATTCTTGGACTTGTTCGATTGAACTCCCGTGATAATTTTCGAGTGGAAATCTACAATCTGTTCGTAAATATTTAAGTTAAGCTAGTGGTTATGGGACATGAAGCTAAACACATTTATTTACTAGCTTAGTGTGATTCACACTTCTTATTGATCAATGATGATCATTTTACGGTTTAGACTAGCGATATGCGATGTCTCTTTGTCCGCGTGGGGGACTGTACCCCGTTCAACGGATCTTCGTCTCAATTTTTATAGGCTAGCGACCTATGGTTTTTATGGAGTTTGGTTCATCGGGCGTTTCTGTACTACGTCGTTGTTATGGATTATTTGAGTTTCATGTTCATCGTGCGTTCGCTGTACTACGTCGTTGTTCCGGATTATTTGAGTTTCAGGTTCATCGGGCGTAACGCTGTACTACGTCGATGTTCCGGATTATTTGAGTTTCAGGTTCCTTGGGCGTTTCGTTGTACTACGTCGTGGCACCGGCTCTATGCTTAGCGACCATAGGATAGCGACCCGTTTGTGATACATGTGTTGGTGAGTTTTCATGCTCCCGTTTGTGATAGGCCTTCCTCTTTTTGTGATTTCTGGATTTCTAGTTGATGATTTCTAGAATTTGTGTTTCACCAATTGTTGCGATTGGCATTGATATATTTTGTCAATATTTGTGTTTTGGTGAATAATTTAAAGAATATGACATTCTTTTTGGTGTTTGATAATATTTGAGATAATGTATGATTTTTGTTGTTATCTGATGTATACTGGTCACAGTATGGCATTATAGTTATCATACGTTTTTGTGATATCTCTTATCCTATCTCATTTTATCTGATATTTATAGCTAGACTGATCCGTTTATTATTTTCTTCTTAAATAATACTCGGGTCAGACCGAGGTATTTCAGGTGCTCCTGCTTGACTTCTTATCAGGGTCCGTCACATGACTTTTGGCTAACTACTTTAGCATAGTAGTTTTTGTTTGTATACATTTGAGATAGAGACTCCTTGATGTATACTTATTCTTTTGTCTAGCACTTGTACCTATTCTTTTGGGATGTAGTGGATCTTGTATGACCCTACTTTGATGTACACTTCTATGTGATATATTCATATTTGTTTCCGCCTTTGTGATATGAATATCTGTGATTGATTTGTGTTATGCTTATTTCTATATTTGTTTCCGAAGGCCTCATAGCCACTGTGTGGTAGCTTTGAGTTTGTATTTGATATGTCGGATTTCCACTTGAAATGAAATGCAAGTCTTACTATCTGACATATCGGTACTCGCACAAAGCAATTACACAGATGGTCGCTCCTCTACATCCTTATTCTTCGTGCTAGTCGATGGCATTACCCCGTAGTGTCCTTGGCTAGTGTGAGTATAGAGGTGGGGCATCACATACTTAAAATAGCTTTTGCTTTAACTTCATTTTCATAAGAGTTGATAAGTGGGGTTAGTTGTTGTATTATAGTTTGATGGTTCAAGTTATGTTAACTAATAACATAAATAAACCATACTTATGATAAATACAACAATTGTTTCACTTAAGATCAAAAATAGAGATCATAAATTATTTGTTTGTTAATTTACAAAATATGAGAGTGGATTTGCCTTTAAATTGTTTCCTAATCTCATTTTCATTCTAGTTTTAGCTTCATATTGTTTACAATTTATAGGTAACAATCTTCTCTCCATTTTGGTCTAATTTGATTGATTAGAAAATTTTAAAGGCATAAAAAATTCTCTACGGATCGACCCGTACTCGCCATGTACTAAAATTGTATGACATGCGCTTGGGGTTATTTTTATTTCAAAATTTGTCGACGGTTTTCTAATTCGATAAAAATTCCGTTATAAAAAATAATAGATATGACAAATATGTACGATAACAATAAAAATCATAAAATATCTCAAGTTTTTTCAAACACCCAAAAAGAATATCATATTCTTTAATTTTATTCACCAAATCACAAATATTGATTAAGCTTATCAATGCAACTCACAAAAATTGGTGAAAAACAAATTCCAAAAATCAATATTTAGAAATTCGGAAAGCACCAAACGGGGAGGCTTATCACAAACGGGAGCATGAAAACTCACCAACACGTGTATCACAAACGTGACGCTATCTCATGGGTCGCTAACTCTTAAAATTTGAGCCGAAGCCCCACAAACTGCTCGAAGACCATGGGTTGCTACCACACCAAATTGAGTCGAAGCTCCACAGAACAGGGTAGAGTGCCCCACGCAGACAAAGAGACATTGCTTATTGCAAGTCTAAATCACAAAATGATCATTATTGACCAATAAGTGCAAATTATACTAAGCTAGTAAATAAATTAGTAGCTTCAGGTCCCATAACCACGAGCTTAACATAAATATTTACGAACAAATTGTAGATTTCCACTCGAAAATTGTCACAAGATATCAATCGAACAATTACAATAAATAACCGACGAAGTAAACGCAAGTGTTTCATACAACTTGTTTTGAAAAGTCGTCTAATTTGATTTCACATATGAATGAAGTAAAGGATTATATATACTAGTGGATTGGAAAACAGTTTTAAAATCGAGCTTTGTATTAAAAGTAGAGTTGGAATCATTTTTGTGAAAGAGTTTTAGTATATACTACTAGTGCAAAACCTTTGTTTAAAAGTGACAAATCACAGAAACGATTCTAAAAACAATCTATCACAAAAATCCACATTTCGATAACGTGAATCAAACCATGGAAATCAATATCAAATCCATCAAATGGAAACACCAAAAATCCAGAAAAGAAATCATCAAAGTTGATATTAATTGACAATAACTATACGGATAATCAAAAATCGATAAATTTGGAAATCCACACAGAAATAGGCCAATTTCCAGAAATCAACATTCGCAGACGTCTGTGTGAAATCCACAGACGTCTATCCTCTGTTTCAGGAAATATTTTTCTTGAAGCCACAAACGCCTGTGGATAATCCACAGATGTTTGTCGCGTGTAGCGGAACAGAATTTGCAAAGCCCTTAAATGGGAAAATCTTCACAACCTCTCGAATTCAGAGCGATTGAATGAGCAACGACAACTATGGATTTATGCCAATCGACAACCGAGGCCTAAATGCTCTTCAATTCACCCAAAACAACATGTCTAAACACCCATACTAGGGTTTTCATAAATTTTGACTTCAAAATACCAAAATTAGGAAAATTCACCAAACCAATTCAATTCGAAAGCAATTGAATAAGATATACATGTTAGGAATTCATACCTAACAACAATCAAAGATATAGACATAGATGTGAGTTCAAGAACTCACCTTTAAACTAAAAAATAGAAATGAGAAGCTCTAAAACAAGCTAAGATCAATTCCTCCTCAACTACACCTCAAAGATCTTCAATCTATTATCACATGCACAGATTTCCTAAGTTTGGTTATAGGAAATTCTGAAAATTGAAGAGAGATTGAGACGGAGAAGATGAAGAGGATGCTTACCTAAGCTTCTCTTTGATTTTATAACTTGATTTTGAATTTCCTAAGAATCTACGGCTTAGGAATTTTGATATCCCTTCTTTTCTCCAATTTTTCCTTTAGCTTGAGAGTGTTAGGAAATTGAGAAGGGAATGAATGAATAGGAGAGGAGTTAGGGTATTTGGTAAAAGGGTTTGGGTTATCTTGTTAGGTTAATGGGCTAGAACACAACCCAAAGCCCAAATAAAAATACCAAAAATCCTAATCTACTCCAAACACAACAATGTTTATACTTAAACAAGTTGTACACGTCGATTTTAACTCAATGAATGTGGTCTCGAGTCCGTATTCGACTATTTATAAAAAGTCACATTTTGGATTTTTATCCAACTAACGATGCTATATTTAAATAAAACATTTAAATATATAATCGTAAAATATGCGGGTTGTTATAGACTCTCCTCCTTAAAGAAATTGCGTCCTCGCAATATCTAAGAAGGAAATAAAGAGTAACAACCATTCTTTGACATGACAATCACAAAAAGGAAAAATTGAAATGAGAAATTCACCTTATGGAGCTCGAGAGAGTAAATCAGAATGTGTTCGCACGATGAATTCTCTGGATTCCCAAGAACAATCCTTTGGATTTGCGGACCATTGAACTTTCACAAGCGAAACCTCTTTGTTACGAAGGCATTTAACCTCCGTAGCAATGATGCGAATAGGATGTTGCTCATAAGTCAAATTAGGTGAAACCTCAATTTCTTCAATAACACTAGGCTCAGGAATAGAATCGGAATCTCTAAGGCATTTCCGTAGCTGAGAAACGTGAAATATGTCATGAATAGTGGAAATTTGAGTCGGTAACGAAAGGCGATAAGCCACGGAACCATTGGGTGACGGGAAACAGGCCATACGTCGAGGGGCTAATTTTCCCAATTGACTGAAATGCACTACACCCTTCATAGGCAAAACACGAATAAATACCAAATCTCCCACATAAAATTACAAATTCCTTCTTCCGTTATCGGCATAGGATTTTTGTCTACTCTGAGCTTCTTTCATCCTATGACGAATAAGGTCGATCTTTTTTGTGGCATCATGAATAAAATCTGGACCTAAAACCAGCTTCTCACCGGTTCCAAGCCAACATGAAGGAGATCGGCATGGCCTTCCGTAGAGTACCTCGAAAGGTGCATGCCAATACTAGATTGGAAGCTGTTATTTTAAGAAAACTCAACAAGAGAAATATGATCTTCCCAACTTCCACCAAAATCAAGAACAGTTGCACGAAGGAGATCTTCAAGAGTTTGATTCACACGCTCCGTTTGTCCATCGGACTGAGGATGATAATCGGTGCTAAAATAAAGCTTCGTTCCCAAAGCTTTTTGAAGACCTTTCCAAAGTCCACTAGTAAATAATGGATCACGATCGCTAACAATAGAAGTAGGAACTCCATGCAATTTAACAATTTCTTTAACATAGATTTTAGCCAAAAGAGGTACAATTCAGCTTGAACGAACGAGAAGAAAATGGGCCCATTTTGTAAGTCTATCTACAATCAGCCATAAACTGTCATGGCCTGAATGTGATCGGGGAAGACCGTCGATAAAGTCCATGGATACTTGATTCCACTTCCACATGGGAATGTCTAAAGGTTGCAATAACCCACCGGGCGTCTGATGCTCGGCCTTTACGAGTTGGAAAGACAGGCAATGCTTAATAAAGTTAGCAATATCGGACTTCATTCCATCCCAATAATAAAGTCGCTTCATGTCCGTGTACATTTTACTACTACCGGTTTGAATGGTTAATTTAGAATGATGAAAATCTTCTAAAATGTCTTTATGGAGACCACTAATATTAGGCACAATAAGTCTATCAAATTTTTGAATGCCTCCACGAGCATCGATTCCAAAGTCTTTCAAACCATCAATATTATTTTTATCTCTAAAACTTTGGCTAAGATGAGCCAATTCGGAGTCATGCTTTTGAGCTTCAAGGATGCGTTCAAAATGAGAAGGATAAGCCTCAAGGCTACATAAAACAAGAGATGAAAATGAATCAGATTCACGATCTTGAATCCCACAAGAAGATAAATTCTCAAGATCATTCTATTTAGATATCATCATGGAAACTGATGCAGCGCGATCTACTGGCGCATCTGATTTGAATTGTTCAAAGCTTTTAGGTCGCTCACGACCTAGGGAAATTTTAGGTCGCTCATGACCTACTGAATCTATAGGACGCTCACGACCTAGGGAAGGTCGATCACGAGTCAACGGCAGTGTTAAGGCATGCGAACGAGTTAACGAGTTAAAGGAAAAGGAGCACGAACGACCTAACGAAGCTCTCATTCCTTTAGGCTGCTCCGATATTTCGAGTAAAGAATATCTCGAGCTACGACCTAAGTTAGGTCGCGTGAACGAGTTACGACCTAAGTTAGGTCGCGAGGAGAATTAGGTTGTGTGAAGAATCCCAGAAGCTAACTTGTTAGGTCGCGTACGAAGCCTATGCCGCCTGAATATCTTGAGTCGCATTGTTTAAGGTCGCATGTGTTACTAGGTCGTATGTCGTGATACTATGTTGTAATGTGTTTGTATTTTCTTTAAGTCGTAGGTCGCGTGAGTTGTATTGTTAGGTCGCTGCCGACCTATGTGTTGTGTTGTAAATAAGTGATATCTTGTGATGTACTTCTGGTGTTGTACTGTTGTTAGGTCGCTGCCGACCTAAGTTAGGTCGTAGGTCGCGTAACGACCTAGTGTTCTGGGTGTTGTAAAATGCTATAAATAGTGGGTGAGTTGTAACTTTGAAACAAGTTGATTTTGAATAAAATTTGTTTGTGTGCTTTGTGCCACTTCTTCAATTGGTAGTTGAGTGTGATCTCCTATCTCCACCTTTGGTATTCGAGTGCGCTCGAATCAACGATCGCTGAAGCCGATTCATGGTATCTAGTGCGCTAGATCAACGTACGAAGAATCGTAGATCTTTAAACACGGTATTGTTTGCACAAAAAATGGACAAACACCTCAACGTTGTATGATTTAGTAGATCTTATGTTGTTTTTAATGATTTGGGTGATTTATGCAAATATATGAAAAGCAGGGACTAAACTGTAAAAAGACACGTAAATTTATAGTGGTTCAGCCAGAATGTGCCTACGTCCACTTTATATGTTATTTCTCTTTTCTCGTTTTGATTACAAGTACAAAGCTTTGATACAAGTAAAAGAAAGTTGTTTGAAAGTTCTCCCCGTGCTTGAGCTCTCAAAACTTGTCCCCATTGTTGTACCCCTGCCCCTCTATTTATAGAGTGAGGCTGGGGGTAGGTGTCCTGGATGTATGTAGCTGCTAGTGGGCCTGGGCTGAGGTGATCTGGCCTGGCAACGTTGGTTCAGCAACACTTTTGTCCGGTGGTGGCTTCCCCTGCCTCTGGTTCGGCAGTGGATGGAGGTAGCCGGTCCGGTCGTAGATGGTTGGATAGTAGGGACGTAGGTTCGATCGGCAAGTATGGGAGGTAGGTTGGTTCGGCAAGCATGGGACGAAGGTTGGATCGGCAAGCATAGGAGGTAGGTTGGATCGGCAAGCATGGGAGGTAGGTTGGTTCGGCAAGCATGGGAGGTAGGTTGGTTCGGCAAGCATGGGACGAACGTTGGTTCGGCAAGCATGGGAGGTAGGTTGGTTCGGCAAGCATGGGAGGTAGGTTGGTTCGGCAAGCATGGGACGTAAGTGGACCGGTGGATCCTGGTTTGGTGGTAGGTGTTGAGAAATGTACCCAACAATTGCCCCCCAAAGTAGGGCATATTCCCGAATATGGCGTGCTTTGTTTTATGTAGCTTTGTCATCTTTATCTGGTTCTCGGGTACCGAATCAGTTGGTCCGGTCGAGTCTTTTCGTCTATAAGTAGGGACCGTACGCCCTTGTTATTCCCTACCAGCCGAACTAAACTTTCGCCTTTGCCGGACCAAGTCCTTACCTTTTGCCGAATTAAATGTGTTAGCCGAATCAAATTCCTTACTTTCACCGAATCAGGTGAGAACCTTTCTATGTTGGCCGAATGGGTTTTTATCGAATGGACTCGAGGATTCTGAGTGCCGAATGGGGTCATATATCTGTATAACCGGACGAAGTTGGGAATACCGAATGAAACTTGAAAAACTTGCTTGTTTATATCCTCTGTTTTAACAACATGTTTTTTTCGACGTTGCAGATAATGTCTCGCAAAGCAGAAACTCGATCGGATAAAAAGAAGTCCCAGGGCGAAGGAGAATCTTCCGCAGTGCCCCCTGCTCAGCCAGGACCGGAACGTCACGGAACTGCCCCCAGATCACTGGTGGACGGGTACGGTCCTCAGGAGCTTTTGGACTCCCCGCCCGATTGCTTTCCCAGCTCCCTCAAGGAGGAGCAACTTGATGTCATCTCCCATTCTTTCAGAATCGATAGAGCGCGCATGTTGTTGCCAGGGAGAGAAGCTATGCCGTATGACCCTCCCGAAGGGTACTTTGCCTACAGCAGATATCACTGTATGTGTGGGGCCATACCGCCTCTTAATGCTTGGGTAGCCAGCTTCCTTACATATCTAAAGGTGGCCCCGTTCCAGCTTCAACCCAACTCCTATACTATACTGGTGAGCCTCTTCGTCATCTTCCAGAGGAAGTATGGGCGTGCTCCTTCCAACCGGGAGATCCGGTACTTATATAATCTGAGGGGCTATAAGAAGGGGTCCCCATACATCAGCTTGGAGTCAGCTGTAACCTTCAAGCCGGTCTTGGATCTGTATTCTAAGTATAGCATGTTCAAGAAGGAGTGGTTCTTCATCAGGGACGACTCTGATTCTATTCGGCATTTCACCTCTGGATGTAAGTCGGCGCTTTACTTATAATTTCCATTCTGGTCGCAATGCTTCTTCTCATACGTTTTCATTTTTGCTAGCGATAGGTGGCTTTGCGGTTGTGGAGACTGATCGCCTGGTTCAGACGGCGGCTGAGATAGAAGCTATCCCCGGGAGAGATAAATCAGCTGCCTACCTGATCAGAAACGCGACCCTTCTGGAGTATAACTTGATCCTTCCTCAGCAGTCAGTAGTCAAGCAGAGGGAAACGGCAGAGGAGAGGGCGGCTGCTCAAGCTTAGGGAGGTGTCACAGTAGAGAGTGGTTGTAAAGACCCGCAAATCCGTCTTCCGAAAACTCGACACCGATACGTCCACTGTACCAAATGTCAAAAAATCGAATGGCGAAAACGCGAAACTTTAGGGTTAAAAGAAGAGGTAGAAGAAAAGGTAGAAGAAAAAGAAAGAAGAACAACACAGAAAACACAGAATAGGAACAATATCAGAATCTCACATATCGCAGCGGAACAATATATAATAGATAAATCAATAATCTTTAAAACAAAAGACTATATCAGTTTATACATACATCAATCATCAGAGTTTACAACAATGGACAGTTATATAAACTTGTCCTCATACAGAATACACATCGGAATAAATAACAAGTACGATAGTACGCTTCGCCATCCAGCTCATCTCCAAAGCTCCAGAATATCCAGAATATCCTGATAACATAACTCTAGGCTGCCCGTGTGGAAAATTATGGGCACCCAGAGTTTAGAAAGGGAACAATAAACTCCAAGTCAGTCATGGTGATTGGTGTGAGATCGGAAAACAGTTATTTTCGTAAAGAAAATAAAACAACTTCGCAATGCTTTTGGAAAATGAAACTACCATAAGGCCTCCCACCACACACACAATGCAAACGCAGAATTGGAGGAGATTTCTCCTTGTGATAGTCAAAAATGCTTACTACGCAAAATCAATTGATATTATTATTAATGTCTAGTGTGGAAAACATTTCGAAAGTATAATATCAATCTTAGCCAACATACAACCATTGTTGTATGCCTACTATAGCTACTACGTTCAATAGCAGGTTACCGCCACATTCCATAGCAGATAATACAATTAAAAACCGTACAGGGTTCGTATTGTTTCTTTGGATTTCCAACAAATGGTCAGGCAAAGGAACTTCCTTATACCGAAATAGAACGCCTCTGGAAAGACGCCTCGGATCCTAACCGGATCTCAGCAAACAAAAGGTCGACGCTACCTCACGCTGTACAGCTGTAACAAGGTAACTAACACACTGACGCTACCTCACGCTGTACAACTGTAACTAGGTAACTAACACACGGGCTATGCCATCCCCCGGTCGTTACCAACCTTTATCCGAGGATCCTCAATCACAACGCAACAGCCACAAAATATAATCAACATAGGTAAAATATCTGGGCACCATACCATGATATCACGTTTTATCCAGAAGGAAATGGCATACCCTAGGGGCGCTACCCCTACAAACCTTTGCCGCAACATTCCTGTTTCGACCATTACCGGGTTGTGAGGCTCGACGAAGTCTCGTCCACATACATTACGCTTTTTCACAAAGCCACGCTTTTTCACAAAGCCACGCTTTGATCAACCAATGATCAACAGCACTTTGTGTGCCACATTACCAAATTGGGAATGTATCACTAGTAACCATCAACTACATAACCTCTGAGCTCGTACATCTCAGAGAAGGGTGTTAAGCTAAGAGAATAAATTCTCCGCCACCAACAGAAATGTATTTGATAGAAACCAGCTTTACATCTCAAAGTGTAATGTCAGACACACATCCATACAAGTCTGTTCCGGGATCGAACAGAACCGAAGGCACTTCCAAAGAAGCCCTTGCAATCCGGATATTCACTAATCATGTCTGGACTTCCCATCACAAAAAGAGTGATATAAATCTCTATACCGGAGCAACTCGGTGCAGAGAAATTCGACAGGTTGTCCTTTCATTTTTACAAATATCCGGTCTTCACACCGGTCTTCAAATGCAATCCATTCACGACGTATCACTATTCGGAATGGGTTATATGACACAAAGGTCCTCTCCCGGCTTAACCGAATAATGAGCGTTTGTTTTAAAAACAAATCAAGTGTCATTTCAAAGGCAAAT
Organism: Allium fistulosum; assembly: GCA_030737815.1. Classification (NCBI taxonomy): domain Eukaryota; kingdom Viridiplantae; phylum Streptophyta; class Magnoliopsida; order Asparagales; family Amaryllidaceae; genus Allium; species Allium fistulosum. The sequence continues at coordinate 124,858,800 of CM060906.1, forward strand.
ATTGATAGTCGGTTATTTAACTATCAAACAACATTCACAACAATCAATCAATTCAAATAATTTTTCCCAAATTATTTATTTTCAAAATATCTTCATAAGATATATATTTTTCCACACTTCACATTTGAAAATCAATTTCAAATCATATTTCATACTTCACATTTGAAAATCAATTTCAAATCATATTTCACATTCCCGTTTGAAAATCAATTTCAAATCATATTTCATACTTCACGTTTGAAAATCAATTTCAAATCATATTATGGTCCATTTAAACCAATTAGATAAATCCTTATCGATTTATTTCAAATTTACATTTCAAGTTTGTAAATTTATTTCCACACTTCATCACTTTAAAAATCCGATTTCAAACCATATTTTCCACACTTTTAAAAATAAATCAATATTTATTTTTAAAACAAATTTCCCTTTCCTTTACAACTTCTATTCGGAATTTACATTCCTAAAAATCCACTTTTACCCGATTTTCAAATCGTTTTCCAAATATTTATTTTCAACCCCGAATCAACTTTAAAAATTGATTTTTCCATTTTATTTCAAATCCCAAATCGAATTTCAAATTGATTTCTGAATTTACTTCAACACCGAATCACATTTCAAATTGATTTTAACTTTTAATCCCAATTACCAAATCATTTTACAAATCGATTCCCAAATTTATTTTCAACACAAAAATCAAATTTTCATTCAACATTAAATAAGTTTTCATATCGATTCCTCAAAGATTTATTTTAAATACCCAATCAATTAGAACTTTGATTTCAAATAAATTTATCTCCTTTAAAATAAATTCTTTTATTTTCCCAAACCATCAAAAATTCAATTTTAATTTCAGAAATCCAATTTCATTTATTTCTGGTATCCAACGATACCAAAAACACATTCGGCTAAATTATAGCTCTCAAAAAATTCAATCACAGATATAATCATACACAGATTATAAATAATCAATTAAACAACATATGAAATCAATTCAAATGTTTTGAGGAATCCTGTTGGATCCCTCCAACCTGTTTCCCTGCATCCACAGATGTTAGCACAATACCAATTCCACTTCGAGGTGGAATATCGCGGTATATGGGTTTTATAAAAATATCATCCGCTTACTAACGGCGCAATAGGGTCTCATCCGCTATATAATTGCGGGAAATCAATCAATCCAATATATACATATGCCAATATGTATATATTGCTATATATATATAGATATATCCTACTATATCAAATATCACATTCAAACAGCAAATAAACAATAACTGAAAATTCCACTTTTCAATTTGAGTGAGAAGATCTCACCTTCGCTTTTAACTTGCCATCCATTTTTGTTTCCGCTTGTTTTCTTCATGGTTTTAAACCTTGTATAAACATTTACGGCTTATTAACATTTGGAAAAATCCAACAATAAATCACCTATTTATTTGATTAACAAATAATTTATTTTAACCAATTATTTAAATTCCAAACTAACTTTCCAATTTCTTTAAACTAAAATCTCATTTAATATATTGTTTAACATTTACAGTGAGCTGATTAAAATTTCTAAACCTGTACGTACAAATCTTGTAAATTAAAAATTCGCAATACCTTGTTCCTTCAGTCGAAATGAGCTACTGTCGAAACCCTAGATTACCGACTCCACAACATCACGCCCCAAACCAACGTCGATGAACCCAGATACCATCGACTGACTCGAGCTACCTCTGCTCCACGCGAATTCGAACGAACCCAAAAGCATCGAGCCCCTGCTCATTGCGTATGTCTGTAACCATCATCATTACCGAGCTCGAACGCGACTTGAATCGCCTCACCAGCGACGCGCCTGCATATGCGACCAACCCCAGCTCGTGCAATTTCAAAACCCACCATCGTGACCACCGAGATCCCATCGACCATCAAATCGAAGTTGCCCCTACGTTGCCTCTTCCAGTCATAGTCGCGACCACATTCGCGAGCACCACCACTTGGTCGAAACCCACTCGCCTGACCACGTCGATCCCTCATCGCCTCCCAGTCGCGAAACCCCCCTTCGATTGCCGCGCGCTCGAACACCAATCGAAGCCTCGCGCGAACAACCCTAGCTCGCGACTTCGCAACTCGAGTCGCCAGAATCTCGACTTCGATCTGATATGTATTTGGAACGAGAAAAGGGAAAACGCGATTTAGTTTTAAAAGAATTGTGTTCGGCCCCTTTCTCCTGCTTTTGATTTGAATTTTGAGGAACGAATTGATTTCATATTTTCTGAATTTGAAGAGGAAAATCATTCCATTCTATCTGCCATTTCATTTCCTCTGCGTGAGATTTTAATTTCTTTGATTTGGAGAAAGGACGCGGCCATTTTCTTTTGAACGAGATATTTTTCTGCTCTTGAAATGATTCGCTTGCATGAGTGGAGACAACGTGGCGGCTGGTTGTACGTATTGTCGGAATAAGAATAAGCAAATAAAATTTAAATTGATTTCAAATTAATTTCAAATTATCTCGAAACTGTAGCTTAAATTTCCGACCTCTTAATGAGACATGTCGCCAGCCGTTCGTAATGTTATATGCCTATTCTGAACGCAATGGAAAAGGTTTCGAGTCCAAATTCGATCGTATGGAGAAGATAGCTTTTTGGACCAGTTATAATATTGAATTTTCGATTTAATTCCAGCGCGTTTGCTTATCGTACGGCCAAACGATCACACCAAATATTACGAAAATTGAAATCCGATAATAATACACTATTACGGATCCAATGGAACTGGTTTCGTCGAATTCCGAGACTGTGCCACGGAACGCTATTTTTAAATATCGATTCGAACGATTAAATTTCAAAACTGAACAAAACAGTTTCAATTTCAATTGTGAAAGTTCTATTATCTCCAGAATTATCAACATAAATTTTCAAAGCCTTCAGATTATTTTTAATCTGCTTAAAACTGAAGATTCAAATTTTTACCCAGTTTCAATAATTAAATTTAATAATTTACTCGCCAAATTCATTCTGATACTTGAACTTCAAATTTAAATTATCATTCGAATATTTAAACTCAATTAAATATTCACATTTTAAATGTCAAAAATTCAGGGTCGTTACAATCTTCCCCCCTTAAAAGAATTTCGTCCTGAAATTACAAGTTAGGAAAAATGGTCCTTAACTCGACTATTATTTTTTTCACAATCTAAATAGTTTTATTAATTTATCAAAACAAATCTTTTTATTAACAACCCATTATTGCTTCAACTAACTTTCCAAACTTTTCCATAAGTTTCAAACAACATTGTTTCCTTAACAATTCAAATTTAAATCTAAATTCAAATTTCAAACTTTCAAAATTTTCTCAAAATTTTCTAACACTCGAAATTTTCGAAAAATTTCGCCAGCGTCTCCTTTGCACGGTCGAGCAAATTCAAATTATCTTCAAAATTTAATCCAATTCCATTTTCCTATCGCCTTTACAATCCCTGTATATTTTACTGAACAATAATGTCCAAATTCACTTATTGGATTTCCCAATACCAATTTACTTAAGAATTTCATTCATTCATTTCTTAAGTGCAATATAAGTATTACATACTTCTTATATTCATTTTCACTTTACTAACAAAGTTATATATTCATTTCCATTCAACTTTGCATTTTCAATCCCATTTGAATTCAATTTACAATTTCAATTCAATTTGAATTCATTTTATCTTCCAATTTTCATTCAGATTTTCATTTTGAATTTTACTTGAATTCGATTCATCTTCTAATTTCGAATATTGAGCTTTATTCACTTTTATCTCAATTCCCAATTTGAAATCACTTAAAAATCCTTTTTAAAAATGGATATGGAAAGCACGTTCCTCCATGGATCACAGTTACTCGGCGGTTTCGCTACTATCCCAGTAGAATTGCTCGTAATCTGTAGATTTCTCATCTCTTAAATTTCGCCATGGTTGTTGCCATAGATCGTAGTTCACACGGCGGTTACACCACTATCCCAGTGGAATCGCTTGTAACCATAGGCATCTCGCCTCTCGAATTTCGCTGTGGCATCTAGATCGCAGTTTACACGGCGGCTGCGCCACTATCTCAGTGGAATCGCTTGTAACTGTGGGTATCACACCCCTCGAATTACGCTAGCATACGTCGTGATCAATCAATATCATCCCATCACGATCAAACGGATACTCATACTGAGTTCCAATACCTTCACAATTTTTCAATGGAAGGTACTTTTTCATATCCTTAGTTTAGAAAACATAATATGTCATATATGTATAGTACTTCATTTCCAATTGATTCCATTCAATTTTAAATGACATTCCATAAATCAAATCTCATTGAAAACCATTCAAATTTATTCCATCTACTAATTTAATTAGTATATTCACTCATCCAATTCAAATTTCAAATTTCCATATTTAATTCGTCTCGAATTTATTTTATCAATAACAAGGAAATTTCAATTTATTTTTCTTTCTTACTTACTTGAATTTATATACAAATTCAAACCATTTCATTTTATTCCTCCAAGTTTGGATTTTTATTCACCTGATTCAAATCAATCTCATTTCATTTTTCAATTCCAATTCACTTATTTACAAATGTAGTTTCATTTGTTCATTCATAAATTCATTCATTTTTTAATTTGAATCTTATTCCAATCAAATTTCAAGTATTTTATAAGTTATCAACTTATTTACATTCCATTAATGAATTTTATTTCAAATATTTCTCTTGGAATTCTATTTCAATTTATCAATCACATTTACAATTTACATTTACAAATCTCATTCGTATATGGATTTATTTCTTATACTTTTAATTCATATTGATAAATTTCATTTGTTAAATGAATTTATCTCCAAATCTTTGGTTATTATTTTAATTTCTTATTCATTTCCATATAACAATGATAATAATTCAATATTATCTCTTCCTAACAACCAAGCATCCATATACTATGATAATTCATAGAAAATCATCTCTTTTCTATACAAAAATAGTTTTGGGCAAAATTATTTCATTTACCCTATTTAAAACAATACTGTGTCGGTTTATCTTGTTTAAGAGTTTAGAAACCCCTATCGATTACATTTGGTCACCCTGCATCGACCAGAATCTATAAACAATCAACCGATAAGTCAACACAATACAAAACAAATTTTGTATTCACTAACAAATACGCGCTCATATCTATTATTACACTCACACTCATTCTAGAGTACTGCTGACTCTATCTCTAATGAGTAACACTCAACAGAGCAGGGTTGTCGCTTAACCGGATGCTCTAATACCACTTGTAAAGACCCGCAAATCCGTCTTCCGAAAACTCGACACCGATACGTCCACTGTACCAAATGTCGAAAAATAGAATGGCGAAAACGCGAAACTTTAGGGTTAAAAGAAGAGGTAGAAGAAAAGGTAGAAGAAAAAGAAAGAAGAACAACACAGAAAACACAGAACAGGAACAATATCAGAATCTCACATATCGCAGCGGAACAATATATAATAGATAAATCAATAATCTTTAAAACAAAAGACTATATCAGTTTATACATACATCAATCATCAGAGTTTACAACAATGGACAGTTATATAAACTTGTCCTCATACAGAATACACAGCGGAATAAATAACAAGTACGATAGTACGCTTCGCCATCCAGCTCATCTCCAAAGCTCCAGAATATCCAGAATATCATGATAACATAACTCTAGGCTGCCCGTGTGGAAAATTATGGGCACCCAGAGTTTAGAAAGGGAACAATAAACTCCAGGTCAGTCATGGTGACTGGTGTGAGATTGTAAAATAGTTATTTTCGCAAAGAAAATAAAACAACTTTGCAATGCTTTTGGAAAATGAAACTACCATAAGGCCTCCCACCACACACACAATGCAAACGCAGAATTGGAGGAGATTTCTCCTTATGATAGTCAAAAATGCTTACTACGCAAAATCAATTGATATTATTATTAATGTCTAGTGTGGAAAACATTTCGAAAGTATAATATCAATCTTAGCCAACATACAACCATTGTTGTATGCCTACTATAGCTACTACGTTCAATAGCAGGTTACCGCCACATTCCATAGCAGGTAATACAATTAAAAACCGTACAGGGTTCGTATTGTTTCTTTGGATTTCCAACAAATGGTCAGGCAAAGGAACTTCCTTATACCGAAATAGAACGCCTCTAGAAAGACGCCTCGGATCCTAACCGGATCTCAGCAAACAAAAGGTCGACGCTACCTCACGCTGTACAACTGTAACTAGGTAACTAACACACTGACGCTACCTCAAGCTGTACAGCTGTAACTAGGTAACTAACACACGAGCTATGCCATCCCCCGGTCGTTACCAACCTTTATCCGAGGATCCTCAATCACAACGCAACAGCCACAAAATATAATCAACATAGGTAAAATATCTGGGCTCCATACCATGATATCACCTTTTATCCAGAAGGAAATGGCATACCCTAGGGGCGCTACCCCTACAAACCTTTGTCGCAACATTCCTGTTTCGACCATTACCGGGTTGTGAGGCTCGACGAAGTCTCGTCCACATACATTACGCTTTTTCACAAAGCCACGCTTTTTCACAAAGCCACGCTTTGATCAACCAATGATCAACAGCACTTCGTGTGCCACATTACCAAATTGGGAATGTATCACTAGTAACCATCAACTACATAACCTCTGAGCTCGTACGTCTCAGAGAAGGGTGTTAAGCTAAGAGAATAAATTCTCCGCCACCAACAGAAATGTATTTGATAGAAACCAGCTTTACATCTCAAAGTGTAATGTCAGACACACATCCATACAAGTCTGTTCCGGGATCGAACAGAACCGAAGGCACTTCCAAAGAAGCCCTTGCAATCCGGATATTCACTAATCATGTCCGGACTTCCCATCACAAAAAGAGTGATATAAATCTCTATACCGGAGCAACTCGTTGCAGAGACATTCGACAGGTTGTCCTTTCATTTTTACAAATATCTGGTCTTCACACCGGTCTTCAAATGCAATCCATTCACGACGTATCACTATTCGGAATGGGTTATATGACACAAAGGTCCTCTCCCGGCTTAACCGAATAATGAGCGTTTGTTTTAAAAACAAATCAAGTGTCATTTCAAAGGCAAATATTAATAGTCGGTTATTTAACTATCAAACAACATTCACAACAATCAATCAATTCAAATAATTTTTCCCAAATTATTTATTTTCAAAATATCTTCATAAGATATATATTTTTCCACACTTCACATTTGAAAATCAATTTCAAGTCATATTTCATACTTCACATTTGAAAATCAATTTCAAATCATATTTCACATTCCCGTTTGAAAATCAATTTCAAATCATATTTCATACTTCACGTTTGAAAATCAATTTCAAATCATATTATGGTCCATTTAAACCAATTAGATAAATCCTTATCGATTTATTTCAAATTTACATTTCAAGTTTGTAAATTTATTTCCACACTTCATCACTTTGAAAATCCGATTTCAAACCATATTTTCCACACTTTTAAAAATAAATCAATATTTATTTTTAAAACAAATTTCCCTTTCCTTTACAACTTCTATTCGGAATTTACATTCCTAAAAATCCACTTTTACCCGATTTTCAAATCGTTTTCCAAATATTTATTTTCAACCCCGAATCAACTTTAAAAATTGATTTCTCCATTTTATTTCAAATCCCAAATCGAATTTCAAATTGATTTCTGAATTTACTTCAACACCGAATCACATTTCAAATTGATTTTAACTTTTAATCCCAATTACCAAATCATTTTACAAATCGATTCCCAAATTTATTTTCAACACAAAAATCAAATTTTCATTCAACATTAAATAAGTTTTCATATCGATTCCTCAAAGATTTATTTTAAATACCCAATCAATTATCACTTTGATTTTGTTAACGCTAAAAAGTGAACGCTAACACCCGGTGTGTGTGGTTGAGTTGTGAAAGCACCACCCACGTGACGGGAACAGAATTTAAGCAGTAAAATAACAGAAAAAACAGTAAAAGACAGCAGTTTATAGTGGTTCGGCTTGAGATTAAGCCTACGTCCACTTTGAATCTCTTTATTACTGAATCCGGTTACAAATCGATACCAATCTCTTATGAAAACAATACAATTTGATCACAAGAAACAATCTTGACTACTAGCTCAATCTTCGACGATGAAACTCGATGAATCCGTGTTGGATGTAAGGAATTCCTCTCGAATCTTGTTGTAGCGTCTCGAATGTTTGAAGATCTTTGATTGCAGAATGAGTGGAGAGTTCGACAGAGTAACGGCGTTTGAAGAAATGAATGGCCAAAAGTCCCGTGCTCGTTGGAGTTGGAGCTCTATTTATAGGAGCTGATTTCTGAGCAGAATTTTTTCCCAAGTCTTAGGTCGCGTACGACCTAAGTTATGTCGTAGGTCGCGAGCGACCTAAGCTAGGTCGCAGTCCTCTTGCGGCTAAAGAAGTCAGCTGATGAAGTCTTAGTAAATCTTGCCAAGTCTTAGGTCGCAGGCGAGTTAGGAATAGATGTGGGAGCTTTAGGTCGTTGAAGTCTTAGCTCGTTTGCCTCTTAGGTCGTAGGCGAGTTAGGAATAGATGTGGGAGCTTTAGGTCGTTGAAGTCTTAGCTTGTTTGCCTCTTAGGTCGTAGGTCGCTGAGCTGCTTTAATAGTTAGGTCGCGCAGTCTGTTAGCTCGCTAACCACCTTAGGTCGTTAAGTCCTTTAGATCGCTAACTGCCTTAGGTCGTTAAGTCCCTTAGGTCGCTAACTATCTTAGGTCGTTAAGTCCCTTAGGTCGCTAGCTACCTTAGGTCGTTAAGTCCCTTAGGTCGCTAACTGCCTTAGGTCGTTAAGTCCCTTAGGTCGCTAACTACCTTAGGTCGTGAGCTTCTATAGGTCGCAAGCTTTTCCTGTAGTTAGGTCGCAAGGTCTTTCTGTAGTTAGGTCGTGCAGTTTTAGGTCGCTTGAAAATAAGAGTTAACATTTGCCCCTCGAAGTGCAGGCCTAGGTCGTAGGTCGTGCGCTTCGACTTAACCTTGCTAGGTCGTGAACGACCTACAGCTTGCACTAACCCGTACACCTGTTCGCCTTCTTCTCCCAGCTTCATATAAATAGATTAGGTCGTGCCTTCCTCCCCACCTTTCTACTCTGAGATTCCATTAGCATTGACGAATTCTTAATTCTTCGGAGGTGAATTCATCCCAGCAAAACATCGATCCATTCCTATCAGATATATTACGTAAGTGGATCAATCTCTTCTCCTCCACAGCCGCTGATCGATCGTAAACCCACGTTTACCGACCCAAGTTTAATTTCGTGTGTAATGCTTCATTTTTTTGGTTGTTTTGATCGATTTTTGATCGTTGTCTGATATATTGCGTTGATTCATGATCGCACGAAAGTTTTCACAATGGATCGGTGGGATTTCCAGTTGATTTGCCGAACGACTCGGAGGTATATGGATGATTTCCAGTCGATTTGCTGGATGATTCGAAGATGAAATGAGGAAGATATCGAATTCTCTTATAATGGCGGTATTGGGTTATTGGATCCAATGTGGTGTTGCTTGGAGAGGAAGTCAGGGACCTACCGGATTTGGACGACCTAAGAGTTAGGTCGTGCTGGAATGCTTAGCGACTTAAGCCTTTGCGATCTAACAACATTTGCGACCTAAAGAGTCTTCGACCTAAGCCAAGTCGTGCACGACCTAGGACTTAGAGAAAATTGCACCGCTTTGACTCATTCAGTTACACTGTGCGACCTAAAAAATGCTACGACTTATGATAGGTCGTAGAATGACCTAGGACTTGAACCACCTTTGCACCGCTTTGAACGTCTTGGATCGCATAGTACGACCTAAAAAGCCCTGACCTATGATAGGTCGTTAAACGACTTACGACTTGGGAAATTTGCGCAGAAGTTGACTGAATTCTTGAATTTGAACTGTGTTGCATTTTTCTTTCAAACTGTCTTGACTTTAATGCCAATAACCTGCCTAAATACAACACTTGCAGAAAAACAGGACAAATATACTGACATTGACTGCCCACATCGCATGACAGATTAGTTGATAACGAATGATTAGATTAAATGAATTTTATGAATAAAATGCTGTGAAATGACTAATTCAAATGAAGTGTTGAAACAAAGCTGGATTAATCAACCTAAGTTGACTTGTTTGCGACAATACAACATTGTATTTGAACCTGAAATAACAAGCCTCGAAACTTTGTAATCGACAATCGTCAATTGTCTCAATTTCAGTTATACTCGCTTGTTATTGTTTTAGTTTTGCACAACACTTCACACTTTTTAAGAAACGTGCACCTTTATATTTAAATATCCAGTTGATTGTGTAGAATGACGTCCCAAGAAGAAGATTCAGGACCAATTGAAGGAGCTCTCCCGATTGCCAATCCACTGATTGATCCTCCGGAGAGAACTCCGACTACTCTGAGCCACAGAATTTTTAGACAACTGTGTATCCAATTTGGTATTGCCGATTTAGACGCTATATTCCCTGGAGCAAGTGATACAGCTGACAGGCCACCTCTTGGTTTTGTCGCAGTGAATCGTCACATGTGCTTAAACGGAGCTATTCCGCCTTTCAATGAATTTCTCCGGGAACTTTTCCTTCGACTAGCTATCTCGCCTTTTCAGTTACACCCCAACGGCTACGCCGTTTTGATGTGGTTGTGTGTTCTATTTAGGAGGATGCTTGACCGTCTTCCGAGTTTTGACGAAATTTGCTATCTATGTACCTTCTCTAAGAATAAAGATCACCCTTCGATTGTCCTTGTAAGGGGTGCCAGAAATTTAAAATTGATCTTGGACTTGCCTGAAAGTGCTCACGGTTTTTTAAACCAATTCTTCTTTGTTCGATGTCCTCCGGGATTCTACGCAGTCTGGAGAATCGGGAGTAAGATTGCACTTCTCTGTTCATCTTATAAGTTTTTCGAAATCCGAATTGTCAAATGCTTATCTTCGTTCTTTTCTCTTTTCAGCACTTCCTCCCCCGCTTAGAAATCCCAGCCTCAAGTCAATCCTTGAAACTTAAATGCTGTGGCGGCGGAAGAAAGAAGCGCCAAATTCTTGTTGAAGGATGAATTTTTGCACCAGCATGGACTTTTACACTCTTCCCGATCTACTCAGCCTTGTGAAGTCCCTAATTCTCCAGTAAAAACATCGGATGCCCCAGTTCCTGCTGAAGAACTTACACCAAAAGAACTTACAATTGAGACTTCATTGGTAAAGTGTTCTACTCCTACCGACATTGCGGGGTCGTCTAGCAAGTTAACACTTTCCCCGGTTGTCGAAGAGGAAGAAAATCCTCGAATCTCTGAAAAGTCAGCCGATATGGAAGTTGAAAAGGAGAATTTTGCTGAGTACCATGGTGATGACACCTTTGATGACTTGAGTGACATAATGATAACTTCTCAAGAGCTTTTCAAGGATAATATTCCAAAAGCGAACTCTCCTGTCGTTGAAGCGACTTCCTTTTTGAAACAAACTTTGACGCCTTCTACACCTGTCGTCTCTGTTCCCACACTAAAGTGTGGTTTGTAGTTTGACGCACGTAGTTCGCACGCCGCACACACTTAGGATTTTTCAACACTTATAAGCATTTATCCTCTTTTTCTGGAAATTTTTAAACTTTACTTCTTTTTCGATTTTCAGATTCTCCGATGGGGCGTACCGGCTCATACTATGACTCATTTCAACGCCATGGAGGCCGTGGATCTTATGACTTTAGGAAATATCTTGGTGACCAGAGAGAGACAGTTGAGGAAAGGGCTCGAAGGAAGGCTCAAGAAAAATGGGATTATGAGCAGCGACAGAGAAGAAAAGACGCTGATCGATATGGTTCTTCTCACAGAAGTTACGATTCCCATAAGCGAAAGTCTTATGATGACAAGGGGAAGACTCATATTACTGACGAACCGAGCAAGCGGTCCAAGCCAAGTGACGCGTCTGTAATTTCTGAAAAGACTGATGCTCCTATCCCTTCTGATATTCCGGCCGGCTCTCCTCCTTTAAGGAAATCCGATATCCAAACGATCATCAGCAGGCCCCAATATCAGGTTAAAGACGGCCCTCCTACGCTTCAAAGCCGGTTTTCGAACTGGTGCTTAAAAGGAGTGCGTTTTGACCTGGATTTGGTCCCAATCGATAAGCAAGACATGCTTAAAAGTCTTGATGCAGTTAGGCTTAACATTGAGAGGATGTCGCAATGGCAAAAACTTGTTGATGAACTCCAGAGAGTCAACCATATGAATCTTGAAAACATGCTGACTCTGGAGAATGATAAAGCTGAATGGGATAAATGGTGCAAGCAGCATGACGCAGAGATGACGAATATCGCGGATGACAATGCAAGGCTTGAATCTGAAGTCAAGCAGCTTAAGGAAAATCTCGCCTCTTCTTCTGCATCACATACTCAAAAAGAAGAAGTCTTTCAGAAGCAAGTGCGGGATGCACATGCTGCACAAAGAGATGTCGAAATGAAGCTTGCCGCCGAATAGCACATTGCTGAGAAATATCGCATAGAAAATGCTGAACTACGGGAAAAAGTTAATTCCCAGAACGTGGAGATTGAATTACTGAAGTCTCAACTTGCTAACGCTGAGAAAGAGCGTGATGAGGCTGTTGCTGGTCGAGCTGCGGCCATCGCCGAAAAAGAGGCAGCCGAGCAATCGCATGAGACAACAAAAGCTAGCATCAGCTCCACCTTATTTGACTTTTATCTGCATAGCGTTCTGGGTCATGGGAGCCTCTCTTTTCTGGGTCCTGACTATGAGGTTACCCTGGCCGAAGTATGGGAAGTAGCAGTTGACATGCTTGGCGAGGCCGGCTATGATGAGGCGGAACTCGAGGCACGCTACCTTGACGAAGAAGCTCGTGCTGCTCTCGCCAAGGGAAAAGAGCAACTTGCTAAAGCCAGAGCTGGAATAGTGGCAGAAGAACATCTAGAGAAGAAAATATCTTTAACTGCCCCTGTCCACACTTCGACTTCAACTGACGTCGATATCGTTGGTTCCAGCTCTCACGTTTCTTCTCCTGCAAAAACCGTCGAGACCAAGCCCGTCACAACCGAATCTCCCCTTACTCATATCGAGGAGCAGAGCTAAGAAGACACTGAGGCTGAAAATTTTGAAATTGACTTGTCAAAACCGACTTCTCCAGGTAATTTTGGTGTCGATCAAGATCCAGTGAATCATTTATTTGATTTAACCGAGTTTGACGACCTTCTTACTTATTACTTAAACTTTGGTGAACCGATACCTTCTCTTTTCTCGGAGAATACCGATTTTAACTTCTTTTCTTCTACAGCGGAGGTACCGAATACTGCACAAACTTCCACTCCTTTAATTGCCGCTCCTCCACCTTCCCAAGTTACTCCTCCTTCTGCTTCCCAACCAGGATCACAAGCAGAGAAAATCGAAGCTCTCCAAGACCTGGATGATCCGGCTACTTCTCAGGAGCAGAAGGCGGAGGATCTCGAAGACATCGAGAAGACCCTGGAGCGGTCTCTAGATGATGACACAAAGCTTTCAACATTGCTTGCTACTCCAGGAAGCGAATCTTCTTCGAAGAGGAAGGGGAAGCGTGCCATAAGGAAGAAGAAGAGAAGTGCTTTAACTGGGGAAGACAAAACAGAAGAAGACCCAACCACTCCTCCTTCTCCGTCCCGCCCACATCGGATTCCGAAATTAACTATTAGGCCAAGCAAAGGCTCCAAGGGTGGCGGGAAGAAGGAATGACAAGCTGGACTTTCTACTTCTTATTTTGCTTTTTACATGTATAGACCGGAGATTGTGCGGGTACCGGTCCCTGCTTTTGCTTTTTTGAGATATCTGCACATGTAAAGAATTTTCATAGTACTAAATAAAACATTAATTTTACTTGTACAAATTCTTGTGTATGTGAGAACGCATCTGTTTCTCTTTTTTAGTGTAGAATAAACGATTCCTTTTACTTGTACAAACTTTTTGTCTATGTTTGGGAATACATTTATTCCACATCTGTTAGCACCAAAATTGGTCACTAACCTCGTAGAAGAAGATTGTGAAGAGATATAAGTGATGAAATCAAATTAAACATAGAAGACAGTGCTAATCTAAATACAGAAAGTAAGAACACCAAATTTATAGTGGTTCAGCGTAATTGCCTGCGTCCACTTTGAGGTTAAACTTTATTGATCTTCTTTATAGTTGATTACAAATACAATTCATGAATCAAATGCTTGAATGAAGTTGTTTAAGTAGAGAAGATGAGTCTCGAAAATGGCAGAGTCTCCCCAGTATTCTCTCTCCAAAAAAGGATCCTTTTCACTGTGACCCTGCCCCTCTATTTATAGGCAAATATGGGCTGGACTTCCCAAGTGGGCTGGATAGCCGAACGCTCTAGCCCCAGTACAGTGGTCGCTGTATGCCGAACCAGGTATGCCGAACGCTCTGATGCCGAACGGTCCTTTCTATGCCGAACGGTGTGGTTGATGTTTGGGAAGTGCAGGATGTTTGTCAGTAGAAGCCGAGCGCTCTTCTAGATGCCAAATTCTCCTTGATGCCGAGTGCTCTTGTATGTCGAGCAGTCTTGTATGCCGAGCAGTCTTGTATGCCGAGCAGTCTTGATGCCGAGCGCTCTTGCTGCAGAGCAGTCTTGATGCCGAGCAGTCTTGATGCCGAGCGCTCTTGCTGCCGAGCAGTCTTGATGCCGAGCGCTCTTGCTGCTGAGCAGTCTTGATGCCGAGTGCTCTTGCTGCCGAGCATTATGGATGCTATGTACTTCGCCGAGTACTCCTAGATGCCGAGTACTACGCCGAGTACTCCTGGATATCAAGCGCTTCGCCGAACACTCCTGGATGCCGGTCCCTCTCTGAAGCCGAGTTCCACTGGGTGCCGAGCGTTCTTGTAGCCGAGTACTACACCGAGTACTCTGGATGCCGTGCGCTTCGCCGAACACTCCTGGATGCCAAGTGCTTCGCCGAACACTCCTGGATGCCGAGTGCTTCGCCGAACACTCCTGTATGTCGGTCGCTCTCTGATGCCGAGTGCTACCTGATGCCGAGCACTAGTTGCCTGGTCAAATCTCCAGGAAACACTTGCCCCCTAAAGTGTATTGCGTGGCCGAACATGATGCGCTTTGAATCTGGTTCAATTTTCCTTGATGCTGCCTTCTCGAGAATGTCTGTAACGGAGGTGTGTGGCGAGCGTGGCCTGGATGCCGAACGATACGCTTGAAGCCGAACAATTCTCGTGTGCCGAACGTCACTCTGCTATGATGCCGAACACTCCGGTATTGACCGGTTCTACCGGGTATAGCCTTTTCAACTTCTACCTTCCCCCTATATAACCAGGTCCTCTTCTTCTTTTCCCCTTTTACTTTTTACTTCTATCGTTTTTGCAATTCTGTCCTGTCGTCCTAATTCGAGACTTAACTACACCATCTTAATCTCCGAACTGCAAACTTAGGTATTTTTCCTCATTCATTCAAACGAGATGTTCGAACGATGTCGTGTAGAAGGTTTTTATGTAGCTCGTCTGCATTGCCGAACGATATAGCGAGGAGGAATGATTAGGAGTATGTCCACTTATTGCCGTAGCTTCTTCGTGTCGAACCGAAGTTAAAGGGAAGAGGATCGAATGAAGGTGTTGGAGGAGGTAAAGGTGTTGTTCGCTGCTCCGCCGTATGTCGTCATGCGCCGGACGGTGGAATGGGAAGTCGCCGAGCACTACCCCGGCCGGACAATCCCAGGCCGAACACTTACTAACATGTCAAACTATAATTGAGACGAACGAACTAAAGCTGAACAATACCCAAATGCCGAACATCTGACATGCCGAACATTGACTTCAGGCCGAACATTGAATTCAGCCGAACAATCCTTAGGTCGAACCATGACTTTAGCCGAACAAAACAATTGCTGAACATTCCTTAGTTCGAATAAAGCCTTTAGCCGAACAATACAATTGCCGAACATTCCTTAGTTCGAGTAATGCCTTTAGCCGAACAATACAATTGCCGAACAATCCTTAGGTCGAATAATGTCTTTAGCCGAACAAAACAATGACTTAACCGAACACACATACATGCCGACTTATTCTTAGGATGAACAATGCAATTGCCGAACAACATTTAAATGCCGAACAGTCATAAATGTCAAGTTAGACTTAAGCCGGAGACTTCACAAATTACACATTTTCTAGATCTGGAACTGTAACCACCACCAGGCGGGCTCTTTGAGACGGTCAGCGATGACGGTCTTCGAAGGCAACGATTCGAAGCTCATTTTTATATCTTTGAAATCTTATTGCTTGTACACAATTGCTTGCACTAGTTCACACACCACGTGGGGGGAAAACTCGTGTTGCTAATTCTAACGTTCAACGTTTTTTAAGTATAGTTCTCTCAAGCACTTAGCCAGGTTCGTTATTTATTTGGGATGTCGAGAAAATCTAGCTCCGCCACTATATCTGACATGCTTGGGCCGTCATCAAGGCAAGGAGCCGTTGATACTTCTAATCTGTCGACTTCTCCTGCTCATAACTTGGCACCTGATGCTCTGGAGGCAACAATCTTACTAGACAATCCGATCGATTCACAAGCCTCGAAGATCAACGAAGCTGCTCTACGACGGATATGTTTCATTCATGGGATTCCTTTTGCCGACGTGTTAGTTCCTTCGAGACACGATCGTCCTCATCTGCCCCCAGTCGGGTACACTACCTGCAACAAGTTCATGTGTTGGATGGGCAGCGTGCCTCCATTCAATTTATTTCTCCGGGATATTCTGCAGTACATAGACATAGCTCCGTCGCAGCTGCACCCGAACGGCCATGCATTTCTATACGGGACTTACTTACTTTTCATGGCCCTCTTCTCCAGACCTCCAACCCCCGGTGATATCAGATACATTTATATGTTCAAGAAACGGAAAGACAGTCCTTCCTTTATGTTCCTCGAGCCATACCACAAATGCCAGATCTTGACAAGGGCATGTAGCAAATTCGCCCTGTACAAACAGGAATGGTTCTATGTGCGCTGCCCTTCTGGTTTTGCTAGGAGATGGGTTGAAGGCAGTAAGTCTCTCTGTCGAGTCACTATTCGTATTTGATCGGAGTCATGCTTTCCTAACTCTTCATTTCATCTTTTCAGGTATCAACCCGCGTCCGGAAGGCCGAGGATATTCTGAGGCTGTTGAAGCCATTAGAGCTCTTCCTGCTGAGGATCGAGACATCTGGACTATCATTTCAAATGAATCGCTGTCGGGGTTTGGCTTGCTAGCCCCTGGTCGTCGGATCAGCCTTCCAGAGGGTGTCACCATTCCCAAACATCCGTCTGGTAAAGGGAAAAAACAGGCTGGGTCGTCGTCGCGCCGCACTCCCGATACGCACGGAGAAGGCGAGCGCAAAAAAGACGAAGCTCCTGAGACTTAGGGCAAGAACGTGGGTCCCGCTTGGAATCCGGCAATCGAAGTTAAGGATATTGAGACATCATCCTCCCCTTCGAAGGGAAAGAAGAAGTTGAAATATATAGTTCAAAAGGAGAAAGTTGGTGGCACTTCAAAAGTTACGCCTACCCCGCCTGAGAAAGAGGCTTCTTCGCAGCATCTGGAAAGTTCCTTGAGGGGTCTATCGAACCTTTCTATTCCCGAAGACATACTTAATTACGGGTTTGATGATCCTGAAGCCCTCAAATTCTCTTTACCCGTGAAAGGCAATGCAGGAGTTCAACTCCTGGCCCAAGGAGATACCACTCCGATTAGCAAAGATAAACGATCGGGTCCGTCGGGGGGAACACTAGGACACACACGCACATGCGCATTCCATAATATACTTCAAGTCTTTTTTCCTATCTCGTGAATTTCCCTTAACCCGTTGTTATCTCCATTCTTTGCAGGTGATATGGGGCGTTCTCATGGACTCGATCGCCTTCAGGGCTCTTCTATATTTCATCACTCTAGACGAGATTCTGGTTCAGGCAGACGCAGGGACAGAGGCGACTATGAAGATAGGGACAATCGCCCCCGCGAGTCGTCTCACCGCAAGAAGGCACACTCTCAATCTTCCCAGTCCCGTGATCTTCCTCCTCCAACTGAGCCGGATAGGGAGAAGTCTTTATAGAAGGGTTATCAATCTGATGCTCCTCGAGAACAACATTCCAGTTCATCGAGTACAAGGCAAGTCCGAGAGCAATGGAAAAGAGCGGAATTCTCAAAGCCTCCTCCTCCTACTCCTGCGGTGGACCCAATTGTTGCGGAAAAGATGGTCGATCTTAAGGCCAATTTTCCAAAAATTTGCTTCGATGGTCTGAAGTTCCTCCCGGCCATTCATCATATTCCCGGGCATGTGAAACAGAGTGCCATTGCCTGCAATAACGACGTCTATGTTCAACATGACGCGTTTGTGCACTTGGTGGAGAAGATCTCAGAAGTATCCGTTGAGCGTCAACATGAGATTGATCGTCTGAATCTGGAGGCCGACAGCGATAAGAAAATCATCAAACTCCAAGACGTAGAGCTCGCTTCGTATAAGTCGAAGCTGGAAGCCGCTGAACAAAGCGCAAAAAATACTGCCGAGGCAGTTACTCGTTTAGAGGCGGCTCACAAAAAAGAGCTTGACGAAGCAGTCCAGCGCAGCGGTGCCCTCGCCCTAGAAAAAGACTCTGTCCAAAAGGAAAGGGACGCACTCGCCACCCAAGTCAAAGAGCTGAAAGAATTACTCTCCAAGGAGAAGGAGGATAAGGTAGCTACTCAAGAAGAATCACAACGATACTGTGACGAGATCGTTGCTACCCGACTCCTGAAAACAAAGCTTGATGACGAACTCGCTGGGGTTGAGAAAATGAAGGATGAGGCCCGTGAGGAGGGCAAAAGAGAGGTTGCGGAGGAGATTGATTATCGCCTCGAGGCGGCCGCGGAAGCCGACAGGGAAGAGGTCAAAAACATGTTTGACCCGTTAATTGCTGAATATGGAGCCCGCGTCCTTATGCACCGCGACTTAACATTCTTGGGCGAAGGCTACCTTGAATCCCTAGCTGAGGCCTGGGAAACTTTGATAAGGATTAGGAAGATCGAGTCAGGCTCCGAAGAGGTCGATGAGGAGGCCCTGGTGAAGGAGTTCCTTAGGGGAAATGAGCCATCGGACTTATCCGCAGCATTGGCACTTTAAAGCAAAGGCTCTCCCCTTCCAAAAGAGAAAGATGGTGAAGCTGGCCCGTCTGGGGTTAATATTACTGCTCTTCATACTGCTGCTCAATCTGTTGCCCAATCGGCCAGTCAGCCGACACTTGATCCATTTGAGCAGCATGTTGGTTATGACCCCGAAGACCCCGGGCTCAGTGCTCATGTGCTATCACCTATCCTGGAGGGTGAAACCCCACGTGCCACCGATAGCCAACCGGGACCTGGTAGGAAATTCTTCTTTCTCTAGAAGTTGAAAGATCCCGTCATTTTTCAGCAATGGTTATTCGTTCTAACGCCCATTCTTTATATTTTCATGTAGGTTGTTCTGACACCGAGCCAACTCCGAGGAGCGATGACGCCAAGGAGGAAGCAGAGAAAACAAGTGATGTCGCTCATGCGGGAGTAACTCCCGGTCCAGACGCTCAAGTGATCGGGGCGCTAGATGATGACAAGCTTGATACTTCTTCTCCTGCCGAAGGAAGCGATGGAATTGAAATCACTGGCGCCTCTGAGCATACTTCAGAGATGAGCATGAAGGACCGTCTCGCCGACGAGGAGAAGAAAAAAGTCAAAGTCAAAGTTGAGTCTGAAATACTGGAACTCACTGACCTGCGGAACAGACCTTTGAAAATCAGTCTCCCGAGCAGGTCCAAACCACTAGATGTTCCGTCTCATACTCCCGACTCCGTTTCTCTAGCAAGCAAAAAGTCCAAGAAAAAGCATGAGGGAGAGGAGTCGTCGGAAACAACGAAGGAAGACAAGAAGAAGAAGTCGAAGAAATAATCGATACACTCGTTCAACGAGTTTTTTGCTTAAGTCTTGTAATTGCTTTTATCTTCCACAACTTGTAGTTTGTATAGAGAGGTCTGAATTTTGTAGGAGTGATCATGTATCCCCATTTTGGACTTATTGAATAAAGTTTTTAGATTCTTTTTCGTTTGAGTGATTCTCTTGTCTTTCCTTAGTTTGCTGACTAATTGTAGCCATAACTCAAGTTCTTATGAGTTGCATTATCTCCCGGTCCATTCTTGTGCTGTTCAAACATTTTTGGACATGGCGTACCTCTCGTCCCACATCTTTCGAGTACTTGGACTTCTTGCTGACTCTGTGCTCAGGGGACTTGGAGGCTTGAAACAGTTTATACTCTAGTCCACGCTCCGGGGAATTAGAGTACTCCGCTCCGCACTTCGGGGATTCAGAGATTTGAAATCGTTTATACTCTAGTCCGCGCTCCGGGGACTTAGAGTACTCCGATCCGCGCTTTGGGGATTCGGAGATTTGGAATCGTTTATACTCTAGTCCGCGCTCTGGGGACTTAGAGTACTCCGATCCGTGCTCTGGGGATTCGGAGATTTGGAATCGTTTATACTCTAGTCCGCGCTCCGGGGACTTAGAGTACTCCGATCCGCGCTCTGGGGATTTGGAGATTTGGAATCGTTTATACTCTAGTCCGCGCTCTGGGGACTTAGAGTACTCCGATCCGCGCTCTGGGGATTCAGATATTTGGAATCATTTATACTCTAGTCCGCGCTCTGGGGACTTAGAGTACTCCGATCCGCGCTCTGGGGATTCGGAGATTTGGAATCGTTTATACTCTAGTCCGCGCTCTAGGGACTTAGAGTACTCCGATCCGCGCTTTGGGGATTCGGAGATTTGGAATCGTTTATACTCTAGTCCGCGCTCCAGGGACTTAGAGTACACTGCTCCGCGCTCTGGGGATTCGGAGATTTGGAATCGTTTATACTCTAGTCCGCGCTCCGGGGACTTAGAGTACTCCGATCCGCGCTCTGGGGATTTGGAGATTTGGAATCGTTTATAATCTAGTCCGCGCTCTGGGGACTTAGAGTACTCCGATCCACGCTCTGGGGATTCGGAGATTTGGAATCGTTCGTACGAGTCTGTATGTCGTGCAGGATAATGTAATTTATCATCCAATTAAGAGATATAGAAACTTCATAGAAAATACGGCTTCAAGCCTTTATTAATGAAAATCAACTAAATTGCTTGATTACAACTTTAAAAAGAAACTAAGTCATTATTGAATGGAAACATGCAGGAAATAACAATGCCTACAACAAGAAAGGAAAACATGCTAAATGTAATAGTGCCGTAAATGTTCACTGTTCCATGCTAGGGGGAGTGTCGCGCCATCAACGGTCGCTAGCTTGAATGTTCCTTCTCCAAGCTTCCGTTCAATGGCGTATGGACCTTCCCAGCTGGGTTTCATGCGTGATGGTACCGGGAAGCCTCGTTTCAGAACGAGATCACCCACATCAAAGATTCTTGGGCGGACTCTGCCATCGTAGTAACGCTTGACTCGATGTCTATGCGCTGCCGCCCTTAATTCAGCTTCTTCACGCTTTTCGCCGATGCAGTCCAGTGATTCCAGCAAGAGGTTTTGGTTCGTCTTGGGATCATAGTATGTCACTCGGTGCGATGGAACTTCAAGTTCCACGAGTATAACGGCTTCAGAGCCGTATGCCAAGGCGAACGGAGTGTGGCCGGTCGCGGACTTTTGGGTAGTTCTATACGCCCATAATGTTGTCGGGAGTTCATCTACCCACTTGCCTCCAACCTTCTCCAGACGCTTCTTCAGTATGGACTTGATTATTTTGTTAACGGCCTCGACTTGTCCGTTAGCTTTTGGGTGTGCAACGGCGGCGAACTTTTTCTCGATGCCGTACTTTGTACAAAACTCTTTGAACTCTCTACTTTCAAATTGCGTTTCGTTGTCTGTAATGATGGTGCGTGGAAGGCCAAAGCGGCATATAATGTTTCGTACAACGAAGTTAATGACCTTCTTAGAGGTGATAGTGGCCAAAGGTTCTGCCTCAGCCCATTTCGTGAAATAGTCGACTGCAACTATTGCGTATTTCGCACCACCTTTGGATAGAGGCAAAGAGCCGATTATGTCGATTCCCCAGATTGCAAATGGCCAGGGACTGATCATTTGTGTGAGTTCCGTTGATGGAGCCCTCGGGATTTTCACATATCTTTGACACTTGTCGCATTTTCTTGCATAGTCCGTGGCATCCCGGTTTACGGTGGGCCAGTAATATCCATAGCGGAGGATCTTCTTTGCTAGCGTTTGCCTCCCAGTATGGTCGCCACATTCCCCTTCGTGGACCTCTCTCAAGACTTGCTTTGTTTCATCATGAGCGATGCATCGTAATAACGGGACTGAGAATCCTTTTCGATACATTGATCCATCCTGCATTATGTATCGCGCGGCCTTTCGAAGGACCTGCCGTCTTTCGCTTCTTTTTCCTGGTAAAGCCCCGGTCGTCAGGTACAGTTTGAATGGGGTTATCCACGATTCCTTCTCGATTTCCGTTTCCAACACGCGATCGACTTTCATTTCGTCTATGCTCGGGGCATGCAAGACTTCGACGGGATATAATCCCATTTGTTGCGCATCGTCGGTACTTGCAAATTTAGCCAACAAGTCCGCTTCTTTGTTCTGTTCATGCGGGATATGTGAAATGTCATAACGCTCAAGATTTGATAGTAGTTCTTGGACCTGAACGAGGTACGGAGCAAGCTTTCGTCCCTTTGCTTGGTAATCTCCCCGTACTTGGTAAACCACCAACTGTGAGTCACAAAAGATTTCGACTGATTCGATCCCGAGTTCTTTGATGAGCTTCAAGCCAGCGATCAGTGCTTCATATTCAGCTTCGTTATTCGTAGCCGGGAAATCGAGCTTCAGGGCATAACAGATTGATCGGTTTTCCGGAGTTATAAGAACTACGCCCGTGCCGGAGCAACGGTCGTTTGATGCACCGTCAGTGTATAATTTCCATCGAACAGGGGGAATGATGTCGTGATCATACGGTTTGATGGGTATAGTAAACTCAGCGATGAAATCTGCTAATGCTTGCCCTCAGATGGCTCTCCGTGGTAAGTACGCGATATCGAATTGGCTCAACTCGATGTTCCATCTTAGCAATCTTCCAGAAGTCTCTGGCCATTGGAGTACCTGCCTCAGGGGTTGATCGGTATAAACACCGATTGAGTGTGCTTGAAAGTATGGGCGAAGCTTTCGTGATGCAATCACCAAGCAATAAGCCAATTTCTCGATTTTAGGGTAATTCCTCTCTGCCCCTGTTAAACGCTTGCTAACATAATACACCGGCTTCTGGACTCGATCCTCCTCACGAACCAAAGCCGCACTTATCGCATGCGGGGATACATCCAAGTATACGTACAACATCTCATGGTCAACTGGTTTTGCTAGCATTGGCGGACTCTCCAGATGCCCCACCAGATTCCGGAATGCTTCCTCACAACTAGACGTCCATTCAAAATTTCTCTTCCCTTTCTTTATGATATCGAAGAATGGGATGTACTTGTCAGTTGCCCTAGATATAAATCGACTTAGCGCAGCTACTTTTCCGTTCAAGCTCTGTACTTGCTTTATAGCCCTGGGCGCTTGCACATCTCGAATAGCTTGGATTTTTTCTGGGTTGGCTTTGATTCCCCTAGCATTGACGATGAATCCCAAAAACTTCCCTGATGCAACGCCGAAGGAACACTTCAAAGGGTTGATCTTCATCCCATAAAACCTGAGTATGTTGAACATTTCAACCAAGTCTCGAATGTGGTCGTTTGACCGTCGTGACTTCACGAGCATGTCATCCACATAGACTTCCATCGTTCTACCAAGCTGGTCCTTGAACATTCGATTCACTAAACGCTGGTAAGTTGCGCCTGCATTCTTCAATCCAAAAGGCATCACTACATAGCAATACAGTTCGACATTTGTAACGAAGCTGGTGTGTTCTTGGTCCAGAATATGCATCGGGATTTGGTTGTACCCTGAGTACGCATCCATGAATGACAGCAGCTCGTGTCCTGCGGTGGAGTCGACCAACTGATCGTTCCTAGGCAACGGGAAACTATCCTTAGGGCACGCTTTGTTCAAGTCGGAATAATCTACGCAAGTCCTCCATTTCCCATTCGCCTTTTTTACTAGCACGGGGTTGGATACCCACTCAGGGTAGAGGGCGTCGCAGACGAACCCATTTGCTTTGAGTTTGTCCACCTCCTCTCCAAGAGCGGCGGATCTCTCCGGATCCATTCCTCTCCTTTTTTGTTTAACTGGGATGTATTTCGGGTCTATGTTCAACATATGACTCGTGATGGCGGGAGAAATCCCACACATATCAGAATGCGTCCAGGCGAAAACATCAAGATTCGCCCGGAGGAAGTCGCTAAGGTCTTCAGTCATCGCGAGACCAAGCTGTGATCCGATTTTCAGAATTCGCGAAGGGTCGGCACGGCTAACTGAGATGTCAATTGTTAATTCTGCCGGTGCCGCCTTCTCTTCCCTGGGTTTCTCATCGTCCTCTCTCGGATCTATGTCTCCGAAGATCCGAGAACTATGCCCGAGCCAGGGCTCGGGCACTACTTGTCAATTATCCGTATTGAGGATGCGGACGGGATTGTCTGCAACCTTTCCTTTCTCCCTTCGATGGGCCACTCGGAGCTCAGCCACATAACAAGAACGACCAGCTGCTTGGTCGCCAAGAACAATACCAATTCCTTTGTCAGTCGGGAACTTCAAAGTTAAACACCACGGGGCTAACGCTGCCCTAAACTCAGCCAGGGCCGGCCGGCCCAAGAAAACGTTATACGGAGAGTCCACATCCAAAACTACAAAGGGTAGAATTCGCACTCTCCGGCGCTCGCCTTGTCCCAGTTCAACTGGTAACTCGACATATCCCACCGCATCGGTCGAAGCGCCGTTAAAGCCATGAATACGGGCTTTGGATGGTTTCAAGTCCTTTGTTTCTAGCTTCATTTGATCGTAAGCCTTCTTGAAGATGATGTTGACTGAACTTCCACAATCAATCAGAATTCTTTTCACATATGCTGGTCCTATCGTTGCAGATATGACCATGGGATCGATGGTCGGAGCCTCTACCTGATCAGCGTCTCTGTTTCTGAACACAATATCATCTGTCATTACGCGCTGCTGGTTAGCAGGGGCCCCGTCCTCCATGTTAGAACAACACTCGAAATCTGCATGTTTCAGGGAACTTGCATATCGCTCCATTTCTTGCCAGTTCTTATCTGCGGGGTGAGGTCCGCCGATAATTGTATTTATGACTAGTCTTCCTACGGTTCGGGCAGGCTCCTCGGGATGATGCGGAGCTGGTGCACGACCTGGGTTGGACGTTCCCTGTCCTCCTTCCTGTGGGTCCTTCACAAATTCTTGCAACTTCTTCTGCCTGATCAACTTCTCGATAGCGTCATGCAGATGTCTGCACTCCTCCGTGTTGTGCCCAAAAGTCTCATGGAAGCGACAATATTTCCCGGTTCGCTTCTGTTCCTCGGTTGATTCTTTCAGTCGGGGCTTTCTGTATTGAAAGGTATTGCAGGTGGACAGGTAAATGTTCTCAAGTGGTGCGTTCAGTGGAGTATACTCGCTGTAGCTTGGAATCCTCGACTTCCACTTCCCCGCTTCTTTCCTTTTTCCTTGACTTCTTCCTCCGGACTCCTTGGGTTGCCCAGGCTTGTTCTGGACATTGACTTGGACCTTTCCCGAGCTGTCTCCAGACTGCTTCACAGCAATGTTGCTCTTTATTGACTCTTGGACAGGTCCTGGCGCCTTATCGTACCCATCTAGCTTCCTCTCTTCTTATGAACTGGTGTGCCTTAGAGTAGAAACATTCTAGCGTAGCCGGAGGTTTTCCTGCCAGCCAGTCTCCAAACTCAGAGTCCGGATCCACACCTCTCATTACAGCCATTAGGATTGCATGGTCATTGGGATTACTGACTTCAGTTGCTGCTACGTGAAATCTTTGTAAATATTCCTTCAACGACTCCCCGAGATTTTGGATTACACTTGACAGAGACATCACGTCCTTTGGGCGCGTAGTGTGTATCCTGAACTGCTCAATAAACTTCTTTGCCAATTCCTCGAAATTTGATACGGATCGCGGAGGAAGTCGGGTGAACCACATAGTAGCGATCCCAGATAGAGTAATCGGAAAGCACCTACACTTGGTGGCATCATTCGCTCTAGCTGAATCCATCATCCATTCGTACCTCATGACATGCTGTCTGGGGTCAGTCCTCCCTTCGTACGCAGGGATAGTAGGCATACTAAACTTCCTGGGGTACGCCGCTTGCAACACAACATCCGTGAACGGAGTATGACTTCTTGACACTCCCCAATCATCATTCGATAACCCCTGATTTTCCTTCATCAACTGCCTGATCATGGCTGTCAGATCTGGTGTCTGTATGGAAAGTGGAAGGTTAGTGTCTGTTCTACGCGCCTGTCCATGCTGATGCCTCCTCTCCTGGCGGTCTGCCAGTCGTGCGTCTTGAGGTTCGACATCGTTAGCATTTTGATGATCCGGACCTCTATCCTCCATCTGTACCCCGGTTCTGAAGTTTCCAGCTCTTGCTTGGTCATGGTCTCCAGATGTTTGAACAGCAGCTTCTGCTCGTGCAGCGTCAGTCTTGCGGCGTCTGCGCCTGGGAGGTTCATCAGAGGAAGTTGAGCTGTCAGATGAAGAGTAAGGAGCGGGATTGCCCCCAGCATTCTGTTGCTGCTGTTGAGTGAGTTGTGCCATCAGGTTGGCGTTAGCTTGCATCTGTTCTCCTAGTTGTCTCCTGCTTTCCCTGAGTTCTCTCATCAAGTCATTGAACTCTATTCTGGTGACAACTGGAGTTTGTTCTTGAGCGGCAACTCCTGCATTTGGAATTGCTGGTTGATTGCTAGGCCCTGCTTGGTGCACGCTAGCAGTCTCGTGGGCATCCGCATTATGAGAAGCTGACCTGGTACGTGGTCTTGCCATTGTAGAGTTATTGGTATGAACTCTGAGTAGAATCAACGGATGTCCTATCAGTGAGTCGGATCTTCTTTGGGGGATTTGTTCAATCCAGTAGCTTCAAAGCAGATCCTTGAGGTCTGAGAATTCAATTCTCAGTGAAAGCACCAAAGTGTTAGCACCAAAATTGGTCACTAACCTCGTAGAAGAAGATTGTGAAGAGATTTAAGTGATGAAATCAAATTAAACAGAGAAGACAGTGCTAATCTAAATACAGAAAGTAAGAACACCAAATTTATAGTGGTTCAGCGTAATTGCCTATGTCCACTTTGAGATTAAACTTTATTGATCTTCTTTATAGTTGATTACAAATACAATTCGTGAATCAAATGCTTGAATGAAGTTGTTTAAGTAGAGAAGATGAGTAGCGAAAATGGCAGAGTCTCCCCAGTATTCTCTCTCCAAAAAAGGATCCTTTTCACTGTGACCCTGCCCCTCTATTTATAGGCAAATATTGGCTGGACTTCCCAAGTGGGCTGGATAGCCGAACGCTCTAGCCCCAGTACAGTGGTCGCTGTATGCCGAACCAGGTATGCCGAACGCTCTGATGCTGAACGGTCCTTTCTATGCCGAACGGTGTGGTTGATGTTTGGGAAGTGCAGGATGTTTGTCAGTAGAAGCCGAGCGCTCTTCTAGATGCCAAATTCTCCTTGATGCCGAGTGCTCTTGTATGCCGAGCAGTCTTGTATGCCGAGCAGTCTTGTATGCCGAGCAGTCTTGTATGCCGAGCAGTCTTGATGCCGAGCGCTCTTGCTGCAGAGCAGTCTTGATGCCGAGCAGTCTTGATGCCGAGCGCTCTTGCTGCCGAGCAGTCTTGATGCTGAGCGCTCTTGCTGCTGAGCAGTCTTGATGCCGAGCGCTCTTGCTGCCGAGCATTATGGATGTTATGTACTTCGCCGAGTACTCCTAGATGCCGAGTACTACGCCGAGTACTCCTGGATATCAAGCGCTTCGCCGAACACTCCTGGATGCCGGTCCCTCTCTGAAGCCGAGTACCACTGGGTGCCGAGCGTTCTTGTAGCCGAGTACTACGCCGAGTACTCTGGATGCCGTGCGCTTCGCCGAACACTCCTGGATGCCAAGTGCTTCTCCGAACACTCCTGGATGCCGAGTGCTTCGCCGAACACTCCTGGATGCCGGTCGCTCTCTGATGCCGAGTGCTACCTGATGCCGAGCACTAGTTGCCTGGTCAAATCTCCAGGAAACAACATCTATTTTTTGTGATATTGCAATGAACTTGTGGTATGTTGCTTGCATGTTACTTTTATTAATATAATTGAATTGTATAGTATTGCCCCCATACCGTAAGTGCATTGCAATATTCCTAGCTTTTTCAAGACTGATACTCTTATTTCAGAGAATAATTACTCCACTTTTAAGGGAAGAATCATTCTGCTTTTAATAGAGTATATCTAGTCTTTAGAGGAGTTTTTACTTTCTCTTTCTTTCTGAAGAACACTTCAACTTTTGGGGATGATCACTTTTATTTGTTAAAAAGTGAATTTTCCTATGTAGTGAAGTGAACTTTCTGAAGAATTTTTTGATTTGTTTAGCGCTTCCGAAGAAGGCTTTGTGTTTATGCCTCTGAAGAGGGCTTATGTCTGGTACTTCAAGCATGGTGAAGTGTGCCTTCAAAGAGGTCTTTTGGTCTTCGAAGAGAAGCGATTTTGCATTTCATCTCTAGTGAAGTAGGCCTCCGAAGAGGAGCATTTTGCACTTCTACACGGGTGAAATGTGCCTCCGAAGAGGGCTTTTTAGCGTTTCATCTCTGGCGAAGTGGGCCTCCGAAGAGGAGCATTTTGCACTTCTACACTGGTGAAATGTGCCTCAGAAGAGGGCTTGTTAGCATTTCATCTCTGGCGAAGTGGGCCTCCGAAGAGGAGCATTTTGCACTTCTACACTGGTGAAATGTGCCTCCGAAGAGGGCTTTTGCCTCCGAAGAGGTCTTGTAATTGCCTGGAAGTTACTTTCTCATGGTTGAGTGGATCCATGGGGCGGACGCAAGTTGCTTGATTGGATGTTCGTTTGCACAAACGATCGCAATTAACTAACAAGGGCCCTGTTCCTTCAGCTTGGGAAGGTGCCCCTCCGGTGGTTCCACCAATCTTTTTTGATTGAGGAAAGCACTTTCATTTTTTGGCGTGCCTCGTTAGAGGGCTTTGTTGACCTTTGAGAAGGAGCGTTGGTTGGTTGGTGTGCCAGGAAGGTTGCGTCTCAGGGGCGAGTAGATCCACGGGACGGACGCAAGCTGCCAGATCGGATGCATCACGATCAGTAAGCAAGGGCCCTGTTCCTTCTGCTTGGGAAGGTGTCCCTTCGGTGGTTCTTACCGGCCCTTTTATTGAGAAGCATACCTCCTTTTGGCTGCTTCTTTGTTTGCTTGGCAATGTTCTCTCATCATCTGCTCATTAGCGATCTTTTATTATCGTTTCCAAGCGCATCTTCTTTCCTTTTACAAGTAAATTGCCTCATCCGAAGAAGTGGACTTCACTGTTGAACGAGTTCACGGGACAAACGCAAGTTATCTAGTTGGATGTCTGTTCATATCGACAATCTCAACCAATTAACAAAGGTTTGCCACAGTGGAGTCGCCAACTTTTTATGTGAAGTTCTCCTTGTATAGGATTTGAATTTGGAATTTTTTTTCGCTTGGTATTTGCGTAATAGGTGATTTATAGAGGTTGCTTGGCTTTGTGACGAGCAAGCCTTGTTTTAATGTCCTGCAATTTTGAATTGACATTTTAGCAATACATTTAAAGTATTTACATATCGAAATAAAACAGGCATTATGAAATAGTAAAGAACACAAGATTTATAGTGGTTCGGCCAAGAATCGGGCCTACATCCAATTTATAGCTTTCATTCATTCACACTGATTTACAATGTTTTACAATACAACTGATACATTCATCACTATTTTACAATTTTGAGCAAAGCTTTTTTCAAGTAAAATAAGGACGTAAGTGGTTGCTGTTCCAGGCTCTTGGAATTGGATCTCCTTCAACAGTTATGAGTTTGAAAGTGCCATCAAGAAGTTTACTGCCAATGGCATATGGTCCTTCCCAGTTTGGTCCAAACACACCAGTTGCAGTCATGATCCTTTTCAAAACTAAGTCTCCGACCTCAAAGCTGCGTTGGCGAACTTTAGAGTTGAAGTGCCTGGCTATCCTTTGTTGATAAGCTGAAACTCTGAGCCTAGCTTCTTCTCTTTTCTCATCAAGAAAATCAAGTGCGTCAAGTTGCAGCTTTTCATTTTCAGCTTCGTTGAAATGAACTCTTCTATGTGAAGGAACTTCTACTTCCACTGGAATCATTGCTTCTGATCCGTATGCTAGTGAAAATGGAGTGTGCCCAGTCGCAGTTTTGTGAGTGGTCCTATATGCCCATAGTGCTAATGGAAGCTTATCAACCCAACCACCTTTTGCTCTTTCGAGTTGCTTTTTGATGGTTGACTTGATGATTTTATTTACTGCTTCCACTTGACCGTTTGCCTGCGGATGAGCCACTACTGAGAAGCTTTTCCGAATTCTGAACCGTTTGCAAAAATCCTGGAATTCTTCACTTTCAAACTGAGTACCGTTGTCTGTGATTATCTTCTGTGGCACACCATATCTGCAAATGATATTTTTCGTTACAAAATTTATCATCTTTTTAGAAGTAATGGTGGCCAAAGGTTCAGCTTCAGCCCATTTGGTGAAATAATCAACAGCTACAATAGCATATTTGATTCCTGATTTGGCAACTGGTAATGGTCCGATTAGATCTATCCCCCAAATGGCGAATGGCCATGGGCTGACCATTTGTGTGAGTTCGGTGGAAGGTGCTTTTGGGATTTTTGCAAATCTTTGGCATTTGTCGCACTTTCTGGAGTAAATAGCAGCGTCTTGATTAATATCCGGCTAGAAATTCCCATATCGGAGGACTTTCTTGGCTAGAGTTTGGCCGACTGAATGATCTCCACATTCTCCTCCGTGTACCTCGGCTAGAATTGTCTTGGCTTCTTCCTTAGTTACACATCGGAGCAGTGGCATTGAAAATCCCCGTCTGTATAATCGGCCATCTTGAATTATATATCTTGATGCTTTCCTCAATAGTTTTCGACGTTCCTTAGAACCTTCTGGCAAGGAACCATTGAGTAGGTATTCTTTGATTGGAGTCATCCATGATTCATGCTCTTGAGACGTAGCCATAATCCAATCAACATCCATTTCATCAATGCTTGGAGCTGACAGAACTTCTACAGGAACTAATCCCAGTAATTGAGCTTCTCCGGAACTTGAGTACTTTGCTAAAGAATCTAGATTCATGTTTTCTACCCGAGGAATATGACTTATCGTGTACTGATTGAAATCTTTGAGAAGTTCACATGCTTTTGACAAGTATGCAGGCAGATTTCCACCTTTAGCCTGAAACTCTTTCTTTACCTGGCAAACAATAAGTTGAGAATCGCTGAAGATTTGTAACACTTTGATGTTTAGTTCCTTGGCAATTTTCAAGCCAGCAATAAGAGCCTCATACTCCGCTTCATTATTCGTTGAAGGAAATTCCAGTCTCAATGCATAACACATCGATCATCCTTCGGGGGTTTCGAGCACAACCCCTGCCCCAGAACAGTAATCATTTCTCGATCCGTCAACATACAACTTCCACTGGATTAGAATGCCGTCAGTTGTTTCATTTTCACTATCGCCTTTGTCAGTAGATTCTGCGATGAAATCTGCTAAAGCTTGTTCGTTGATTGCTCTCCGGGGATGGTAAGTGATATCATATTGGCTGAGTTCAATGTTCCATTTCAAGAGACGGCCCGAAGTTTCAGGACGAAACAGGACTTGCTTTAGAGGTTGATCAGTAAGAACCTTGATAGGATGAGCTTGAAAGTATGGTCTCAACTTCCTGGAAGCAATTAGCAAGCAATAGGCGAGCTTTTCTATCTTCGAATAATTCATCTCTGCCCCAGTGAACCGTTTACTGATGTAATAGACTGGACGCTGTACTTTCATATCTTCCCGTACAAGTGCTGCACTAAGGGCGTGGGATGAAATTGCTAAATAGATGAAAAGGTCTTCACCGTCAGTAGGCTTGGAAAGAACCGGAGGTGTTTCCATATGACGAATTAGTTCATCGAAAGCATTCTGGCATTCGGGAGTCCATTCAAAATTTTTCTTTCCTTTCTTTAGAGCGTCAAAGAAGGGAATGCATTTGTCTTTGGCTTTGGAAATGAAGCGACTCAGAGCAGCGACTTTTCCATTGAGACTTTGCATTTCTTTCTTTGTTTTAGGGGCTTTGACCTCCCTAAGAGCTGTGATTTGAGTAGGATTGGCTTCAATGCCCCTGACGCTCACAATGAAACCCAAGAATTTCCCGAACTCTACTCCGAACGAACATTTCAATGGATTGAGCTTCATTCCGTACTTTCGAAGAATTGCGAACATTTCCTCCAAGTGACCCATGTGATCTACAGCTTTCTTTGACTTTACCAACATATCGTCGACATAAACTTCCATGGTTCTACCAATCTGAGGCTTGAACATTGCATTGACGAGCCTTTGGTAGGTTGCCCCAGCATTCTTCAATCCGAAAGGCATAACTTTGTAGCAATAGAGACCCACATCTGTAATAAAGCTTGTGTCTTCTTGATCCGGCTCATGCATCATAATCTGATTGTATCCGGAGTAAGCATCCATAAACGATAACAACTCATGCCCAGCTGTTCCATCCACCAATTGATCAATTCTGGGCAGCGGGAAGCAATCTTTGGGGCATGCTTTGTTTAGATCTGAGAAATCTATGCATACTCTCCACTTTCCATTTGCCTTCTTGACCAATACTGGATTTGAAACCCAATTTGGATAAGTGGAGTTTCTGATAAAGCCGTTTTCCATGAGCCGGTCAACTTCTTCCTTTAGTGCTGTCGACCTTTCTGGGCCTTGAGTTCTTCTTTTCTGTTTCACTGGTGTGAATTTCGGATCAATGTTCAAAGTATGTACGGCAATTTCCGGGGAGGTCCCACACATATCAGCATGACACCAGGCGAACACATCCAGATTGGCTTTTAAGAATGATATCAGCGTGTTTTGAACTGTTATGCTTAACTGTGAACCCACATTGAGTACTTTGTTTAGGTCTTTTGAATCAACAGATATTGGTACTGTTACTTCCACAGGTACCACTCTATTCTCCCCTGTACTGGCTTTTCTGGGGTCCATTTCTTTCCTTACATTGCTGTGTTCGCCAGTACAGGGGCCACTCCGTAGCTGCTACAAGGTAGGTCCTTTGATGCGGTGCGGAGCGGAGCTACCGCATCTTTTC
Organism: Allium fistulosum; assembly: GCA_030737815.1. Classification (NCBI taxonomy): domain Eukaryota; kingdom Viridiplantae; phylum Streptophyta; class Magnoliopsida; order Asparagales; family Amaryllidaceae; genus Allium; species Allium fistulosum. The sequence goes on from CM060906.1 coordinate 124,892,155, forward strand.
CCATCTCTCTTTTTCTGGCCTCACGGAGCTCTACAAGATAACATTCTCGCCCCGCGTTCTGATCCCCCTTAATGACAGCAACCCCATTATCAGTGGGAAATTTCATTGTTAAGCACCACGGAGCGAGGACGGCCCTGAAAGCAGCAAGAGTAGGCCGACCCAAGAAAGCATTATAGGCGGAGAATCCATCAACAATTAAAAAGGTTTGCTTTCGAACCAACTTCTTATGCCCTTCGCCCATTTCAACAAACAAGTCCACCGTTCCAATTGGCTGTTTCAGCTCTCCTGTAAATCTGGCAATTTTGTGTGAAGAAGCTTGTACATCTGTCATTGGAATTTTCATTTGGTCAAATGTCTTTTTAAAGAGTATGTTGCACGAAGCACCACTATCAACCAGAACTCTTCTGACAATAGCCGACCCAATACCGACAGAGACAACCAAAGGGTCCTCAGTAGGAGCTTCCACATCAATAGAATCCCTGGTTCTGAACATAATATCATCATGAAAAGTCTTCTGCTGCTTTAGAGGTGCAGCATCTTCCAAGATCAAGACACTTTCTTCAGTTGGAGCATACTTCAAAGCTCTAGCATACCTTTCCATCTCACCCCAACTCCTGCCAGCTGGATGAGGTCCTCCTATGATCACATTGATAACAGGTCTTTCTTTTTCAACAGGTCTCTCTCTTGAACCAGACGAATGAGCTGGGGGTAGTTGCCCCTGGTTAGATGAAGAAGGGTCTTTTCTATTTCTTTTCACATACTGCTGCAACTTATTCTCTCTCAACAATTCCTCAATTAGGCTTTTCAAGTGGCGGCATTCGTTGGTATCGTGGCCTGGTTGATTATGAAATTTGCAAAATCTTCCGCTTTGAACAGCATTTTTCCCAACTTTTACTGCTGATGGTTTTGGAAAATCAACAGCATCCTTAGTGGCGATGAAAATATTCTCCGGGGTATCAGTCAGAGGAGTAAAATCCGAAGGTTTGAGGAAGTGGGGCTTTTTGAGATCTTTCTGCTTCTTTCCACCATTATTCTCCCTTTTCTGATTTGCGGGTTCTTTCTTGTTCTGAACTGTAGCATTATTTTCCACCACTGTTGTCACAACTTTAGCTGACGCGGAGAGATTCTCTAAGCGCATGAATTCATCAGCCTTTTTGTAGAATTTCTCGAGCGAGTTTGGTTCCTTCATTTTTAACCATTTTCCAAACTTGCTAGACTTGTTAATAGCCCGCATTAAGTAGGTTAAGATCATTCGCGGCTCCGCGTTATCAACTTCTGCTAGGGCTAAATTAAAGCGATTCAAGAAGGATTTAATGGGCTCTCCAGGATTCTGTTCAAGATTTGAGAGAGACATCATATCCTTTGCTCTTGAAATGTACAATCTGAATTGTTCCTTGAATTTTCGGGTCAGATCGGAAAATTGATCGACAGATCACACAGGTAGTTTGGTGAACCAAAGTAACGCCACTCCTTCTAAGTATACCGGGAAATACCGGCATTTAATCTCGTCAGTCGCTCTAGCACCAGTCATGTGCCAATCATATTTGTATAGGAATTGATTTGGATCACTCGTTCCTCGATAAGAAGGAATGGTGGGAGGAACGAATTTTCTCGGAAACTCAGCTTTTAAGATCCTTTCTGTGAATGGAGTTTTACTCGGGGCGAATCCCCAATCATTCTCATCCTCGTTTCTTTGCATGCTTTCCTTCATTATCTGCCGAACCATGCTAGAGAGATATTCCTCATTGTTTAGAGATTTCGTAGAATAGACCTCGGCCATCTTTTCGGAGGTTTGTCCAGGTAAATGCTCACGGAGAACTGGTGACGGCCTGGATCCTTCAGCCTGGAGGGGTGCCCCTTCAGCAGCACCTGATCCCCCTTGAGGAATATTTCTCCCTTCGGAATTGGGAGCAGCATTAGCAAAGTTTTCCTCATTACTTACTGGTCTTTGATTAGCACCAAATAGAGCATTCAGCTTTTCCATCATCAGATTATTCTGAGTTTCAGTCTGCTGGTACAGTTCGGATACAGCAGCATCTAACTCTTGTCGCGTCACACCGACGCTTGGAGCTGCCTGATTTGGAGAAAGAGAAGTGGCAGTATTGTCACGGTCATCATCAGTTCTGACAGACTTTCGTTTCCTTCCAGGAGCCATTATGTCTGATAGACTTCTGGTTTTGTAGGAAATTCTTTCAGCAAACTTCTATGAAGCAATGGTGAGTAGTAGCCTGAGTTGGGTTCTCAGTGAAAGCACCAAAATGTTAACGCTAAAAAGTGAACGCTAACACCCGGTGTGTGTGGTTGAGTTGTGAAAGCACCACCCGCGTGACGGAAACAGAATTTAAGCAGTAAAATAGCAGAAAAAACAGTAAAAGACAACAGTTTATAGTGGTTCGGCTTGAGATTAAGCCTACGTCCACTTTGAATCTCTTTATTACTGAATCCGGTTACAAATCGATACAAATCTCTTATGAAAACAATACAATTTGATCACAAGAAACAATCTTGACTACTAGCTCAATCTTCGACGATGAAACTCGATGAATCCGTGTTGGATGTAAGGAATTCCTCTCGAAGCTTGTTGTAGCGTCTCGAATGTTTGAAGATCTTTGATTGCTGAATGAGTGGAGAGTTCGACAGAGTAACGGCGCTTGAAGAAATGAATGGCCAAAAGTCCCGTGCTCGTTGGAGTTGGAGCTTTATTTATAGGAGCTGATTTTTGAGCAGAATTTTTGCCCAAGTCTTAGGTCGCGTACGACCTAAGTTAGGTCGTAGGTCGCGAGCGACCTAAGCTAGGTCGCAGTCCTCTTGCGGCTAAAGAAGTCAGCTGATGAAGTCTTAGTATATCTTGCCAAGTCTTAGGTCGTAGGCGAGTTAGGAATAGATGTGGGAGCTTTAGGTCGTTGAAGTCTTAGCTCGTTTGCCTCTTAGGTCGTAGGCGAGTTAGGAATAGATGTGGGAGCTTTAGGTCGTTGAAGTCTTAGCTCGTTTGCCTCTTAAGTCGTAGGTCGCTGAGCTGCTTTAATAGTTAGGTCGCGCAGTCTGTTAGCTCGCTAACCACCTTAGGTCATTAAGTCCCTTAGATCGCTAACTGCCTTAGGTCGTTAAGTCCCTTAGGTCGCTAACTATCTTAGGTCGTTAAGTCCCTTAGGTTGCTAGCTACCTTAGGTCGTTAAGTCCCTTAGGTCGCTAGCTACCTTAGGTCGTTAAGTCCCTTAGGTCGCTAACTGCCTTAGGTCGTTAAGTCCCTTCGGTCGCTAACTACCTTAGGTCGTGAGCTTCTATAGGTCGCAAGCTTTTCCTGTAGTTAGGTCGCAAGGTCTTTCTGTAGTTAGGTCGTGCAGTTTTAGGTCGCTTGAAAATAAGAGTTAACAGATTTCAAATAAATTTATCTCCTTTAAAATAAATTCTTTTATTTTCCCAAACCATCAAAAATTCAATTTTAATTTCAGAAATCCAATTTCATTTATTTCTGGTATCCAACGATACCAAAAACACATTCGGCTAAATTATTGCTCTCAACAAATTCAATCACAGATATAATCATACACAGATTATAAATAATCAATTAAACAACATATGAAATCAATTCAAATGTTTTGAGGAATCCTGTTGGATCCCTCCAACCCGTTTCCCTGCATCCACAGATGTTAGCACAATACCAATTCCACTTCGAGGTGGAATATCGCGGTATATGGGTTTTATAAAAATATCATCCGCTTACTAACGGCGCAATAGGGTCTCATCCGCTATATAATTGCGGGAAATCAATCAATCCAATATATACATATGCCAATATGTATATATTGCTATATATATATATATAAATATATCCTACTATATCTAATATCACATTCAAACAGCAAACAAACAATAACTGAAAATTCCACTTTTCAATTTGAGTGAGAAGATCTCACCTTCGCTTTTAACTTGCCATCCATTTTTGTTTCCGCTTGTTTTCTTCATGGTTTTAAACCTTGTATAAACATTTACGGCTTATTAACATTTGGAAAAATCCAACAATAAATCACCTATTTATTTGATTAATAAATAATTTATTTTAACCAATTATTTAAATTCCAAACTAACTTTCCTATTTCTTTAAACTAAAATCTCATTTAATATATTGTTTAACATTTACAGTGAGCTGATTAAAATTTCTAAACCTGTACGTACAAATCTTGTAAATTAAAAATTCGCAATACCTTGTTCCTTCAGTCGAAACGAGCTACTGTCGAAACCCTAGATTACCGACTCCACAACATCACGCCCCAAACCAACATCAATGAACCCAGATACCATCGACTGACTCGAGCTACCTCTGCTCCACGCGAATTCGAACGAACCCAAAAGCATCGAGCCCCTGCTCATTGCGTATGTCTATAACCATCATCATTACCGAGCTCAAACGCAACTTGAATCGCCTCACCAGCGACGTGCCTGCATATGCGACCAACCCCAGCTCGTGCAATTTCAAAACCCACCATCGTGACCACCGAGATCCCATCGACCATCAAATCGAAGTTGCCCCTACGTTGCCACTTCCAGTCACAGTCGCGACCACATTCGCGAGCTCCACCACTTGGTCGAAACCCACTCGCCTGACCATGTCGATCCCTCATCGCCTCCCAGTCGCGAAACCCCCCTTTGATTGCCACGTGCTCGAACACCAATCGAAGCCTCGCGTGAACAACCCTAGATCGTGACTTTGCAACTCGAGTCGCCAGAATCTCGACTTCGATCTGATATGTATTTGGAACGAGAAAAGGGAAAACGCGATTTAGTTTTAAAAGAATTGTGTTCGGCCCTTTTCTCCTGCTTTTGATTTGAATTTTGAGGAACGAATTGATTTCATATTTTCTGAAATTGAAGAGGAAAATCATTCCATTCTATCTGCCATTTCATTTCCTCTGCATGAGATTTTAATTTCTTTGATTTGGAGAAAGGACGCGGCCATTTTCTTTTGAACGAGATATTTTTCTGCTCTTGAAATGATTCGCTTGCACGAGTGGAGACAATGTGGCGGCTGGTTGTACGTATTGTCGGAATAAGAATAAGCAAATAAAATTTAAATTGATTTCAAATTGATTTCAAATTAATTTCAAATTGTCTCGAAACTGTAGCTTAAATTTCCGACCTCCTAATGAGACATGTCGCCAGGCATTCGTAATGTTATTTGCCTATTCCAAACGCAATGGAAAAGGTTTCGAGTCCAAATTCGATCGTATGGAGAAGATAGCTTTTTGGACCAGTTATAATATTGAATTTTCGATTTAATTCCAGCGCGTTTGCTTATCGTACGGCCAAACGATCACACCAAATATTACGAAAATTGAAATCCGATAATAATACACTATTACGGATCTAATGGAACTGGTTTCGTTGAATTCCGAGACTGTGCCACGGAACGCTATTTTTAAATATCGATTCGAACGATTAAATTTCAAAACTGAACAAAACAGTTTCAATTTCAATTGTGAAAGTTCTATTATCTCCAGAATTATCAATATAAATTTTCCAAGCCTTCAAATTATTTTTAATCTGCTTAAAACTGAAGATTCAAATTTTTACCCAGTTTCAATAATTAAATTTAATAATTTACTCGCCAAATTCATTCTGATACTTGAACTTCAAATTTAAATTATCATTCGAATATTTAAACTCAATTAAATATTCACATTTTAAATGTCAAAAATTCAGGGTCGTTACAGTGGTAAGAGGAAACCTTTCACAAAACCTCCAACTGTTGGAGGTAAGAAACTTAAGAAGTCGGACGGTCCTTCCCCCAGCAATTGTCCTCTTACCCAGGGGGAGGAAGACGTAGAGGAGGTGAGAGGTGAGGGCGGAGATGATCGGGAAGGTGATGATGGTGGCGATGGCATCGGGGCCTTGCTTCCTGGGCAGGCAGGCGAGATTCAGGAGTGGACGGATGATGCATTCCGTCAGGCTTTTGAGGGGCTGGACGGAGACCCGGCTTTGGTAGAGAAATCCACGAAAGCTGACAAGGCCAAGACCGGTGCAAGCGTGTCTTCCCAGACTATTCCAGCTAAGGTGGCTCCGACGACTCAAGGTGAACTTTTGACTTCTGCAGGCTCCATTTATGATAGGGACTTAGGAATATTTTATGATCCGCTCCCATCCTGGAATGAAATCCAGGACTTATTGCAGTATCCTACTTCTCCCCAGGGTTTGTATAACAGATGTGTTTCTTACCTTCTTTTAACTTTTAATTTACCGCATTTCTCGGATTATGGATTAATGTAAGCTTGTAACACTTGTCCTTTATATCAGGAGCAGGTAAAACGGCCAAGGCCTCAGATCTTCGGCACAGGCTTGAACAATACAAGCTCTCCAAAGCTTCCGCCAAGCTGAAGACTCCGACCCACCGTTCCGGGGATGTAGTCGGCTACCGTCCTCTTCTAGGGGTTATTGAAGAGGGTATTCAGAAGAGAAAAAGGAGTCATCCCTTATCTGAACCTTCACCCGGTCCTCAGCCCCCAGTTCAGCCTCTTCATGATATCACGGAGGAGGATACTGAGTTCGCACTCTCTCCGCACCCGTCTGAAAATCCTACCGTTACGCAGATTGATCATCCTGGTTTGGCTCGTAATCCATTTGCGGGTCATCCTGATCTGGATCCAGGTTCCCATGATATTACCTTCGACGAGGACACCGGTGAGCACCTTCTTCCCCGTAATCCCATGGTGCGGGTGCTTGATGAGGCTAAGTCCCTAGGTCTCGATTTACTTACCACTCGGATAGTTACCATGGGAGACGAGGCCAAGGCTAATATTGATCGGGTGGCGGAGGAGACTACGAAGCTGATGGGGCATCATGCCCGGTTGGTTAAGGCTGGAGAGGAGATTGGGAGTGCCAACATCCGACTACGATTGATGGTTTCGGATTAGGCCTAACAGCTTGCTGATCAAGCCATTCAGATTTCTCAGCATGAGGCTGCCTCCGGGCGATTGAGGAAGACTATGGAGGAGGCTAGTAAGGTGGAACTGTGGAAAATGGAGGCTGCCTGCAAGGAGCAGATAAACATGGCCATCTCGACAGTGGAGGAGGTTCGGAGGGCGGATCTCGAACTGGTAGAGGAGCTGTCGAAGAAGCTTGAAGCCGCAGAGCTTGCTCAGGTCAGGCTAAAGGAGGAGATGGAGGCGATGAGGAGGTCCTTTCAGGCTGACTGCTCGCGGTACCGACTGGAGAGGGATGCTGCCACTGCAAGGCTATTGGTTTCTGAGGCTCGTATGAGGGAGTTTGAGGAAAATGAGGGGATGATGGACGATATGCTGCAGGACATGTACTTTCACATTTGGAAGCAGGGCAGCTTATCTTGGATGGATGACTACCCCCGGGTCATGGCCAGGATTTACCTCAGGGCTCTAGAGGAGGCCAAGGCTGAGGCGGATAAGGAGGGTGGAGCAGCCTTTAGGATGGATGTGGTCACTGCTCAGTTTACCAAGGAGGAGAAGACAGCGGTGAAAGAGGGGATGCGGTTGTTCGCGGCTGAGGAGGCAGGTGTGGAAGTAGGGGATGATGACCAAGACGATCAGGGGGAAGTTGCCGGTAACCTCTATTTCATTAGTTTCTTCTTTTGTTAACTCTGTTGCTTATCACTAATGATTTCTTTTCCTGACCGGACAGGTGGGCAACAGGACAAGGAAAAGACTCCAACGCAGCCGGCTCCCTGATTAGACCTGGAAAATTCTTCTTGTGGACTTGACATGGCTGTATATGTTAGTCTTAAAACAATAGAGTAACTTTTAGGTTGTAATTCCTGCTACTTGTAATAAATAGCTCTATTCTTGATGTGTAATTCTTTAACTTAAGCTGATTTTGTCGTCTTTGGAATGTTTTTGCTATTTTGACATGTTGCATGAGAAATATAGCTATGCATATTCTTGTAATTAAATTGTGTTTGATGTCGGGTTTTTGTTTAAAACATAATTTCATGACTTGCAGTGTTAGCGTGAGGTGTGAACAAATTATAGGCATATATGAAAGAAGGAAATACTGCCCTTTATATTTTGCTCGTAGATGGCAGCTTTGAATATCCTATATGACCGAGTAAGGGATGCGGTCCAGTATCTTGCTATGAGTATCCGTTTCTATTAGTGAGTGTCTCCTGTTTTGTGTCCTGCACTTCAGGGATTGTTACAGAGGATAGGAGAAAAGTTTCTTAAGTAAAATTGAAATATGTGAAATAGTAAAACTTCCAATCACGGAAGGCATTCGATGTGCTTAAGTTCGTGGAAAACGGGCTTTGTAGTCACTTTCCCTAGCTGTGGGTCTTGGAGACATTTGTCACCCATCTTACGCCTCCGCGGGGAGTTAATTCTTTTTTACCACAGCCGTACTTAAGACACATCGGAGCCGAGATCGCGCACAGTAACTACCCGGGCCATTATGGCCCATAATCGTGGGTATTATTCGATTTACCGTGGCCGGCTAGCGTGGGTGCCGATCGTCAACCGTGAACTGCCCCTGGCTGGCCATACCTTATGTTGGGGCTTATAATCGATTCACAGTTGCCGGCGAGCCGAACGCCGTAATGAGCTGCCTCGGCTATAGTCGGCCTTCTCGGTGGCTTATAATCGGCTCATTACAGTTGGCTTTAAGGGCCGTCGCGAGCAATGAGTTAACCCGCAGCAGAGGGATGCTGGGGTGAAAGTGTCTCATTGGCGTGGGCATAGATTCGCATAGTACCTGTTAGGTCTTGTCCAGATGAAGTTGTGTTGTGGAGTGCCTCGAATTGAAATGCTGTATGCACAGGATTTTGTCCAATAGAAAAGGATAAAGTTAACAAGCAGCCAAGATATAAAGGAACAAGTTGAAAAAAAAAGAGACAAGGATTTTTAAAGTGGTTCGGCACGAAAATGCCTACGTCCACTGATTCTCTTTGTTAATTCACTTCATATGGGCAATACAAGTTAAGAAAAGTATCGACGGAGGTGTTGGATGTTCCATGCCCTCTGGAACACCTCTCCGTCCACTGTTGACAAAATATAAGCTCCGTTGTGGAGATCTTTATGAATTACATATGGTCCATCCCAGATTGGGTCTAGTGCTCCGGGGCGAGGGAAGATTCGCTTGAGGACAAGATCCCCTTCTTGTAAGGTACGATGCTTGACTTTGGAGTTGTATTGTGCCGCCACTTTCTGTTTGTGGGCTGCTGCTTTAAGGATTGCATCATTTCTTCTCTCCTCAACTAGATCCAATGACATGTGAAGGAGTTCTTCGTTCTCTTCTGGGTTATAGTGGATCCTACGGTGGGAAGGCACAATGGTTTCAACTGGGAGCATAGCCTCCGATCCGTATGCCAAAGAGAAAGGAGTGGGCCCCGTCGATGTTCTGAAAGATGTGCGATAGGCCTATGGTGCCGTAGGGAGTTCATCCACCCAAGCGCCCTTTGACTTTTCGAGCTTCTTTTTTATTAGAGTTTTCAGAATTTTGTTGACGGCTTCGACTTGTCCGTTTGCCTAGGGATACGCTACGGATGAGAAGCTTTTGTGAATTCCGTGCTCTTCGCACCAGTTGGCGAATTCCTCGCTGTCGAACTGACGCCCATTGTCTGATATGATTTTGAGTGGGACTCCGTACCTGCACAGGACATTTTTGATCAAGAAGTTAATAACTTTTGCTGAAGATACTTTATTTAGAGGTTCTGCTTCCACCCATTTGGTGAAATAGTCGACTGCCACTATAGCATATTTGGCCCCGCCTCGGCCCATTGGTAGCTCGCCGATTAAGTCAATTCCCCATATTGCGAAGGGCCAAGGGCTGGTCATTTGAGTAATCTCAGTTGTTGGTAGTCGCGGGATCTTAGCAAACTTCTGGCATCTGTCACACTTTTTGACAAAATCTAAGGCGTCCTTGCTTAAGGTGGGCCAGAAATATCCATACCGGAGTATCTTTTTTGCTAATGTTTGCCCTCCGGTGTGATCTCCGCAGCTTCCCTGATGAATGTTGAATAAGATTTCCTTGGCTTCCCTCCCAGCGACACACCTTAATAACGGGTTAGAGAATCCGCGCCGGTAGAGGATGTCTCCTTGTATTGTGTAGCAAGAGGCTTTCCTCAAGATTTTCTTGACCTCGTTGCGCCCGTTGGGTAGTGTGCCACTTTGTAGGTAGTCTCGGATGGGAGTCATCCAAGTTGCTTCTTCAGTTGCAGCTATCAGATTTACTTGCTCAAAACATGGGGTCAGTTGCTTTGAGATGGCTACTGCTCCGAAGATGGTGATGTCTCTCATACTTGCTTGCTTTGCCAATTCGTCGGCCTCTTGGTTATCTTCCCGAGGGATGTGTTTGACTAGGTAGTGGTCCAATAGGCTGAGAAGTAACTTGGTCTTCTTTAAATATGCTATGAGTCGTTCTTCTCGAGCTTGGAATTCTCCTAGTATTTGGTTAACAATAAGTTGAGAATCGCTATGAAGACACAAAGAATTGGCTCCGATTTCTATGGCAAGTTCTAATCCAGCTATCACCGCTTCATATTCTGCATCGTTGTTGGTGGCAGCGAACTCCAACCTTATAGCATAGTGCAGCTTATTCCCCCTGGGAGTGATTATTACCACACCTGCCCCCGAGCCTTGTTCGTTCCATGCGCCATCCACAAAGAGATTCCACTTGATGTCTTTTGCTGTTTCCAATTGCTCCTTATCTTCGTTGGTAGTGAATTCTACAATGAAATCAGCCATGGCTTGTCCCTTGATGGCGGTGCGAGGGTGATAGGTGATATCATACTGACTTAGTTCAATGCACCATTTAAGTAGTCGCCCAGAAGTGTCGGGACGATGGAGTACCTGCCTCAATGGTTGATCGGTCAGAACTTTGATGGAATGGGACTGGAAGTAGTGACGCAGTTTCCGTGATGTGATTAGTAAATAGTACGCTAGCTTCTCAAGTTTAGGATATCTGACTTCTGCCCCCGTAAACCTCTTACTGACGAAGTAAACTGGCCGCTGCATGCGGTTGTCTTCCCTTACCAAGGCAGCGCTTAGGGCGTGAGATGACACAGCAAGGTATAGGTATAATTCTTCGCCTTCGCTTGGAGTTGAGAGTACCGGTGGTTTTTGGAGGTGTTCGATTAAGCTAAGGAAAGCGGTCAAGCATTCGTCAGTCCATTCGAACTTTCCTTTGTCTTTCTTTAGAGCTTCGAAAAAGGGGACGCACTTGTCTGTGGCCTTGGAGATGAATCGGCTTAGGGCGGCCACTTTTCCATTCAGGCTTTGCATTTCCTTTCGAGTGGAAGGTATCTTGATATCCCTTAGCGCTCGGACTTGTTCAGGGTTTGCTTCAATCCCTCTGGCATGGACGATGAATCCTAAGAACTTTTCTGAAGACACTCTGAAGGAGCACTTTAGTGGATTCAACTTCATTCCATACTGTCGAAGTACCTGGAACATCTCGCCTAGGTGGCTTACGTGATCTTTGGCTTTTCTTCACTTTACCAGCATGGCATCCACGTATACTTCCATAGTTTGTCCTATTAACCCTGCAAACATCTTGTTGACGAGGCGTTGGTAGGTGGCTCCTGCGTTTTTAAGTCCGAAAGGCATTACCTTATAGTAGTATAAACCTTGGTCGGTGATGAAACTAGTATGGTCTTGGTCGGGGGCATGCATAGGAATTTGGTTATATCCTGAGTATGCGTCCATAAAAGATAGGAGCTCGTGCCCGGCTGTGCTGTCTACAAGTTGGTCGATTCGGGGAAGTGGGAAGCAATCCTTTGGGCAGGCGTCGTTTAGGTTGGAAAAGTCAATGCAGGTTCGCCACTTCCCATTAGCCTTCTTTACCAGTACCGGGTTGGCGATCCATTCCGAGTAGATAGCTTCTCGTATGAAGTCATTGGCGAGTAGATTCTTTACTTCTTCATCGAGGGCTACTGACCGTTCTGCCCCCATACTTCTCTTTCTTTGTTTTACGGGCGCCTTGGTAGGATCAATGTTTAATACATGGCATGCTATGTCGAGGGAGATTCCGGTCATGTCAGCGTGTGACCATGCGAATACATCCAAGTTGTGGCGGAGAAAATCGATGAGTTGTTCCTTCAATTCGGCTTTTAGTCGCGACCCAATTTTCAATAGTCTACTTGAGTCATGCTTGTCTACAGATATAAACTCCATAGCCTCTACAGGATCGGCGGTGGCCTCCTCCTCTTTGTCCCTAGGGTCTAATTCATTGAAAGGGTCGCTGGTATATCGAAGAGGAGGGGCTTTCTTTAGTTGCTACGCTTCTAGACTTTTTGCGCAGAGGGCAACCTCTACACCTTTCCCTTTATCCTTCCTGTGGTTGTTGCGAAGTTCAGTCACATAGCAGTCTCGAGCAACGTCCTGGTCTCCTTCTACTTCCCCTATTCCATTGTCCGTTGGAAACTTCATCTTTAGGCACCATGGGGCTAGGACAATTTGGAAGTCAGACAAGGCTGGCCTCCCTAAGAAGGCGTTGTAGGCCGAATGGTTTTCTATTAGCACGAACGTCTGCTTCCGTACAATGGAGCAGGGATGGCTTCCAATCTCAACAAAGAGGTCTAGTTGCCCGAGGGGCATCTTAGCATCCCTAGTGAAACCGTGTAGTGGTTTATCGCAGGGGGATACATCCTTCATTGATAGCATCATTTTGTTGAATGCGTGTTTGAACAGGATGTTTACTGAGCTTCCAGTGTCTACCAGGATTCGGTAAACTTCGGCGGGACCCAGTCGGGCAGAGATGACCATGGGATCCATGTGAGGGTACTGCCTTCCTTCTAGGTCATGCTTACCGAATGTGATGTCATTACTTTCTTTCCTCTTCGGGTGGCGCTCTTCTATAACCGAATTGACACAGTCTTTATTGTCTCTAAGCGACTTTCCATACCTTTCCATCTCTTTCCTGCTTCTGTCCGCAATGTGCGGTCCTCTTGAGATGGTATGGACCACTATCTTCTCTTGGCTAGAGCTGCTAGCGTTGCGGTTTCCTCTGCCGGTGTCCGGTGAGGGTAGCCTTGGGTTTTCATTGGCAGGAGCTGGAGTCCTGTCCTGACTTTTTACATAACGTTCTAGTTTCTTCCTTCTGATGTGTTTCTCAATCAGATCCCGAAGATGATGGCATTCATTGGTATCATGCCCGTGAGATTCGTGGAAGCGGCAGAACTTTCCAGATTTCTGCACGTTATCTGATTCCTTCTTGTTTGGTGGGCGTTTGTATCTAACTTCGCCTTGGGTGGCAAGGAAGATATTTTCGATGGTCTCGTTCAAAGGAGTGTAAGTATCGAATCTCAGCCCAGGCCGATATAGGCGCTTTTCTCCCTTCTTGCCCCCACCATTGTCTCTGGAATCATTTCTTCGAACGTCCCTTGCCACAACAGGGGCGTTGCTGTGAGTTGCCTTATTTTGCTGTCCTGACTGCCCCTCAACGGCAGCATCCTCAAGCCTCATGTATTTCCCGGCTTCATGGAAGAAATCGGGTAAAGTAGCTGGTTTTTCTTTCATCAAACTTCTAGCAAATTTAGTGTCCGGATGCACACCACTACAGAGGGCCATTAGGATAAGCTTCTCATCGGCATCTTGGACTGCGGCTGCTGCGGCATTGAATCGGGTTAGGTATTGCTGCAGTTTTTCTCCAGGTTTCTGTTTGACGCTGGATAAGGAATAAGCGTCCTTAGGTTGTTCCACATGGATGCGGAACTGACTGATAAATTTTTCTTTCAACATTTCCCACGAGCTGATGGATCCCTGGGGTAGATGACAGAACCAGGAGGTAGCGAGATCTACTAAGAAGAGCAGAAAGCATTTGCACAGTACTCCCTCTGTTGCTCCACTCATGAGCATATGTTGCGTGTACCTCTGTAGGTGTACAACGGGGTCGGAGGTCCCTTTGTAAGGTTCCATTTTTGGCATCTTCCATTCTCGGGGGGTGATAGCAATTTCGATATTGCGGGCGAAAGGGCTGGTTACCCTAGCGCCTATCCCTCGATCTCTTTGCTCCCATTGGACACACTCTCTGAATAAGCGTGCCATCCTTTCATCAGAATTTAGAGCAGATAGAAATGAGTTTGGTTCTGTTCTGTGGGATTGATTCCGTCTAGATGACCTGTAGGGATGGTATCGTCTATCGTTCCTCAAATTTTCCAGCGGCTGCCTTTGATCTTCTGGGGGCATGCTAGGGTTAGCTACAGTTGGCCCTTGCCTTGATCTTTCCCTACTGGGTTCTGATCTAAGCACTTCCTCGGGTCCAACTTCGGGCTGGACTCTAGCTCGGCCCCGTTCACCGGCGTTTCCGTGGTTAGGCGGTATGACAGGCTCAGCTACAGTTGACCTCCGTCCGGTACCTCCCCCGTTGGGTTCGATACCAAACGTTTCCTCAGGCCTAACTTCGGGTTGTGCTCGGTCTCGGCTCCTACCATGGCTACTTCTGCCGTTAGCTCCTTCGAAGAAGGAAGATCTTTGTTGTCTCTGAGATCCTCCAGACTGGGACTCGCCCCATGATTCAGTGTTGCGGTTGGATTCTTCAGCATCCCTTAAGCGTGACATGAGATGGTCCACCAAGGCTTCCTACTGGGACGTGAAGCGGTTAGTTACTTCAACCACAACTCTGTCCAAATCTGCCCTAGTAATTGCTGCAGGCTATTCTGTGGCAGGAGTGGTTGGGTTAGCATGTCCTTCATTTGTTACTGCTGCTGGAGGAGGACGATTTACTTGATTCGTGACAGCTGGATCTGGAAGACTGCTGGATGCGATGTTTTTTTCTTTGTTAACATCTTTACTCTGTTTGGGAGGCATATTTTCCAAGTGGCGAACGATGCTGTTAGGAAAACTGTTAAGTGGATGAAGCTGAAGCTTCGAGCTTCTAGCTTCTCAGTGAAAGCACCAAAAATGTTTGCACAAAAAATGGACAAACACCTCAAAGTTGTATGATTTAGTAGATCTTATGTTGTTTTTAATGATTTGGGTGATTTATGAAAATATATGAAAAGCAGGGACTAAACTGTAAAAAGACACGCAAATTTATAGTGGTTCAGCCAGAATGTGCCTACGTCCACTTTATATGTTATTTCTCTTTTCTCGTTTTGATTACAAGTACAAAGCTTTGATACAAGTAAAAGAAAGTTGTTTGAAAGTTCTCCCCGTGCTTGAGCTCTCAAAACTTGTCCCCATTGTTGTACCCCTGCCCCTCTATTTATAGAGTGAGGCTGGGGGTAGGGGTCCTGGATGTATGTAGCTGCTGGTGGGCCTGGGCTGAGGTGATCTGGCCTGGCAACGTTGGTTCAGCAACACTTTGGCTCGGTGGTGGCTTCCCCTGCCTCTGGTTCGGCAGTGGATGGAGGTAGCCGGTCCGGTCGTAGATGGTTGGATAGTAGGGACGTAGGTTGGATCGGCAAGTATGGGAGGTAGGTTGGTTCGGCAAGCATGGGACGAAGGTTGGATCGGCAAGCATGGGAGGTAGGTTGGATCGGCAAGCATGGGAGGTAGGTTGGTTCGGCAAGCATGTGAGGTAGGTTGGTTCGGCAAGCATGGGAGGTAGGTTGGTTTGGCAAGCATGGGAGGTAGGTTAGTTCGGAAAGCATGGGAGGTAGGTTGGTTCGGCAAGCATGGGAGGTAGGTTGGTTCGGCAAGCATGGGACATAAGTGGACCGGTGGATCCTGGTTTGGTGGTAGGTGTTGAGAAATGTACGCAACAGGTATCGTGCGCGATCAACGTGTTTGAGATAGCTAGAATCTGGTATCTTTGGATCAACGGATTTGGGCCATTCGGTATCTTCTATTCCACAATCGCTACTTTCATCGTATCATCATTTTTGTTATCCGCTGTTGCATCATTTGGTATCATAGCTAGACTTAGCCAATCATAGCTAAGCCGAGTCTTGGAGCCAATTCTTATTCAAGAGTTCAAGCCGTGCATCATTGTTAAAAGCTCAAGTTGAAGTTAAAGCCGAGAGTTAGCTTTGTTGAAGAGTAATCATGCCGCCGAGGAGAGCTAATCGCCATCAGAATGTTGAAGCGTTGTATCGAAGAGAAGAAGCCGAGCAAATGGAACAACGCATCAATGAAAAGTTTGATGAAGGCATTGGGAAGTTAGAGAAACTGATGAATGATATGAATCAAGGACAAAGGAGAAGGTCGCCAATCTCGAACCATGGAGGAAATAGAGTTTCACCATCGGTTACGAAAGCGAGGAGGGTGTCGCCACAAGCTTATCGAGGAAGAAGAGAATCTTCAGTTTCATTGAGAAGAGAACATCAGGAGTATAGAGATGAAGAGAGAAGAACTCCACGTGAGTTTGAACATGAACCATACCGTGATGATGACAGACAAAGTGGAAGAGATATGCGAGATCATAGAAATGAGGGTGGTCGAGATCGTTATCGAAGTACGTCTGTTTTTGATGAAGATGGTGGTAGAGGTAGTGTTCATTCTCGAGATCGAGATCTAGCACGAAATGCATATCGTGATATTGAGGAAGATCGACGATGGGAGTCGGGAATGAAAACTGAAATTCCATAATTCAAAGGTGGAATGGTGGCTGAGGAATTTTTGGATTGGTTGTCTAATGTGGAAGAAATTTTTGACTTTAAGGAGGTTCCCGAGCATCGAAGAGTGAAGTTTGTTGCTACTCGTTTGAAAGGAAGATCTATGGCATGGTGGCAGCAAACTAAACTAACACGGGAGAGAATGGGGAAGTCAAAGATTGAATCATGGAATAAGATGACGAAGTTGATGAAAGCTACATTCTTACCGTATAACTATCAGTCTCTTATGTATCAACGATTGTAGAATCTGAGACAGGGAACGAAATCTGTGAATGATTATGCGGATGAATTTTATCAATTAATTGCGAAGAATGATATCATGGAGACGGAGGAGCAGTTGACAGCTAGATTTGTTGGAGGGTTGAGAATGCAGATACAAGACATGGTGAATATGTTTGACCCCAGATCTATGGCTGAAGCACATCAAAAGGCTCTAGCCTGGGAGAAGCCAGGAAGGAGAGGTGGTGGTGTGTTTACAAATTCTAACAATCCAACGAAAGGAGCTAGTAGTAATGCGAATGTTTTGAAGGCTGTTGCAAAACCGATTGTTAATGAAGTTGCTAAGACCATAATCAATAGCGGGATCAAATGTTTCAATTGTCAGGAGATGGGTCACAAAAGCAATGAGTGTATGAAGCCAAAGAAGCGAACGATGATTGCTGAGGCAGAGGAAGATGAGGTAGAAGCTGACTGTTCTAATTCACTACATGATGAAGAGGAAGAAAATGTGTCGGGAGATGAAGGGTATTCATTGATGATGAAGAGGTCGTGTTTAACACCAAAACAGGAGGAGGAAACTAGCTGGTTGAGGAGTAACATCTTTCAATCAACATGCACTACCTTGGGAAGGGTTTGCAAGTTTGTCATCGATGCGGGAAGCTATGATAATATTATCTCTACAGAAGCTGTGAAGAAGTTAGCATTGAAAACAGAGAAGCATCTGAAACCTTACAAGTTAGCTTGGTTGAGGAAAGGTGGGAAGGTGAAAGTTGGACGAAGGGCTTGTGTTAATTTTTCAATTGGAAAGAAATACAAAGATGAAATTTGGTGTGATGTTGTGGACATGGACGTATGTCATCTGTTGCTGGGAAGACCGTGACAGTATGATAGGGCTGTGCAACATGATGGACGAACGAACAGTTATAGTTTCATGTTTGAAGGCACTAAAATCACTTTAATTCCTAAGAAACGACAACAAGAAGAAAGCAAGTTGGAGAAGATTGAAGAGCTGAAAACTTTGCTATCTTTGAAGGAGTTTGTTAAAGAAGTCGAAGAGGAGCCTGAAGTATTTTTGTTGATTGGATGTGAGAGTAATGAGGTGGTTGAGATTCCTGAAGAAGTAAAGCCAGTGCTGGGAGAATTTGACGATGTATTTCCTAAAGAGCTGCCAACTAAATTACCGCCATTGAGGGACATACAACACCAAATAGATCTAGTTCCAGGAGCTGTGCTACCGCATAGACCGCATTACAGAATGAGTCCAAAAGAACACGAGGAGTTGAGAAGGAAAGTGGAAGAATTGCTTGAACAGGGGCGTGTGCAGGAAAGTTTAAGTCCTTGTGCAGTGCCAGCTTTGTTAGTACCGAAGAAGGATGGGACGTGGAGAATGTGTACCGATAGTCGGGCATTGAACAAGATTACAGTGAGATACAGATTTCATATGCCTATGTTGGATGACTTGTTGGATCAACTTAGTGGGGCCACTATCTTTTCGAAAATTGATTTGAAGAGTGGTTATCATCAAATTCGAATCAGACCAGGGGATGAATGGAAAACAACATTCAAGACACGTGAGGGGTTGTACGAATGGCTGGTGATGCCGTTTGGTCTTTCGAATGCACCAAGTACATTCATGCGGGTGATGAATCAGATTTTTAGACCATTTATTGGAAAGTTCGTGGTGGTGTATTTTGATGATATACTGATATATAGTAGAAGCTCAGAAGAACATTTACAACATTTGAGAGAGGTGTTGATGATACTGCGACAGGAACAATTTTATGCTGCAACAAAGAAATGCGTGTTCATGACGCATAGTGTCTTATTTTTGGGATATGTTATTTCTGAAGGAGGTATACAGGTGGATCAGAATAAAGTTGAAGCAATCAGAAATTGGCCACAACCCAGGACGATAACAGAAGTTAGAAGTTTTCATGGTTTGGCATCATTCTACTGAAGGTTCATTCCACATTTCAGTAGCGTGATGGCACCAGTTACTGATTGTATGAAGGGGAAGCAATTTTCATGGACGGAGGAAGCAGGGTTTGCTTTTGAGAGAATCAAGGAACTATTGACGACAGCACCAATTCTAGTGTTGTCGGATTTTCAGTTGTTGTTTGAATTGCATACTGATGCATCGAAGGTTGGAATTGGAGGGGTGTTAAGTCAGAAGGGACGACCTATTGCATATTTCAGTGAGAAGTTATCGGGAGCAAAGATGAGATATAATACTTACGATATGGAGTTTTATGCTATCGTACAAGCTGTGAAGCATTGGAGACATTATTTGTTTCATAAAGAATTTGTTCTATATACTGATCATGAAGCATTGAAGCATATGCAGGGACAGGACAAGATTGCCGCTAGGCATGCTTCATGGATTTCATACTTACAACAATTTACATTTGTGGTGAAGCATAAGTCGGGAATTACGAATCGAGTGGCGGATGCATTAAGTCGAAGGAATCATGTGTTGACTACAATAAAGGTAGAGGTGACAGGGTTTGATGTGTTGCCAGATTTGCTTATTGATGATCCTTACTTTGCTAAGATCATGGATGAAGTCAATGAAGGAAAGACTGATGAGTATGTGTTAGTGGATGGTTTTATATTCAAGGGTAACAGGTTATGTATACCAGAGGGCAGTTTACGAATGATGATTGTGAAAGAGTTGCATGAGGAAGGCCATGTGGGGAGAGACCGTACATTACAGTTGATTTCGCAATCATATTATTGGCCTACTATAAGAAGAGAAGTAGAGAGGTTCGTGGAGAGATGTCATATTTGTCAAGTTTCCAAAGGGACAGCGACGAATGCGGGATTGTATATGCCATTACCTGTGCCTATTAGACCGTGGGTTGATATCAGCATGAATTTTGTTTTGGGTTTGCCTAGAACTCAGCGAGGAAATGATTCTATGTTTGTTGTGGTAGATAGATTTTCCAAGATGGCACATTTTATCGCTTGCAAGAAGACAGCTGATGCCGTCCATGTTGCTCAGTTATTCTTTAAAGAGGTGTATCGATTACATGGGCTACCAGAATCTATTGTTTCAGATCGGGATACTAGATTTCTAAGCCATTTTTGGTTAAGTTTGTGGAAGATGGTTGGAACGAAACTGAATTTTAGTAGTGCCTATCATCCGCAAACCGATGGGCAAACGGAAGTGTTAAATAGATCATTGGGAAATTTGTTTCGATGTCTTGTACAGGATAATTTAAAGAGTTGGGATATGAAGTTATGTCAGGCAGAGTTTGCACATAATCACGCTGTTAACCGTAGTACGGGTTTCAGTCTGTTTCAAGTTGTATACTCAGCAAGTCCGAAGGGTCCATTGGATCTGACGACAGTGCCGTATTAGAAGGGAGTTGTTAAGCGTGCTTGTGATTTTGTGACTGAGTTGCAGGAATGCCACAAAACTGTTCATGAACGATTTCTTGCATCAAATGAGAAGTATAAACAACTGGCAGATAAAAAGGGAAGATGTGTGAATTTCAGAGAAGGAGATTTGGTTTACGCCGTGTTGACAAAAGATCATTTTTTAGTGGGAACGTATAATAAGTTGAAAGCTCGAAAAATCGATCCAGTAGAAATTTTAAAGAAAATCAATGAGAATGCATATCAATTGAAATTGCCTGATAATGTTCATACTTCTGATGTTTTAAATGTCAAATATTTGATTCTGTATCACGGGGATGAGCTTATTGTGGAAGAGGACGGTGCAAATTCGAGGACGAATTCTTGTCAACAGGGGGAGGATGATGTAGCGCGATCTACTGGTGCATCTGATTTGAATTGTTCAAAGCTTTTAGGTCGCTCACGACCTAGGGAAATTTTAGGTCGCTCACGACCTAATGAATCTATAGGTCGCTCAAGACCTAGGGAAGGTCGATCACAAGTCAACGGCAGTGTTAAGGCATGCGAACGAGTTAACGAGTTAAAGGAAAAGGCGCACGAACGACCTAATGAAGCTCTCATTCCATTAGGTCGCTCCGATATTTCGAGTAAAGACTATCTCGAGCTACGACCTAAGTTAGGTCGCATGAACGAGTTACGACCTAAGTTAGGTCGCGAGGAGAATTAGGACGTGTGAAGAATCCCAGAAGCTAACTTGTTAGGTCGCGTACGAAGCCTATGCCGCCTGAATATCTTGAGTCGCATTGTTTTAGGTCGCATGTGTTACTAGGTCGTATGTCATGATACTATGTTGTAATGTGTTTGTATTTTCTTTAAGTCGTAGGTCGCGTGAGTTGTATTGTTAGGTCGCTGCCAACCTATGTGTTGTGTTGTAAATAAGTGATATCTTGTGATGTACTGCTGGTGTTGTACTGTTCTTAGGTCGCTGCCAACCTAAGTTAGGTCATAGGTCGCGTAACGACCTAGTGTTCTGGGTGTTGTAAAATGCTATAAATAGTGGGTGAGTTGTAACTTTGAAACAAGTTGATTTTGAATAAAATTTGTTTGTGTGCTTTGTGCCACTTCTTCAATTGGTAGTTGAGTGTGATCTCCTATCTCCACCTTCAGTATTCGAGTGTGCTCGAATCAATGATCGCTGAAGCCGATTCACGGTATCTAGTGCGCTAGATCAACGTACGAAGAATCGTAGATCTTTAAACACGGTATCGTGCGCGATCAACGTGTTTGAGATAGCTAGAATCCGATATCTTTGGATCAACGAATTTGGGCCATTCGGTATCTTCTATTCCACAATCGCTACTTTCATCGTATCACCATTTTTGTTATCCACTGCTGCATCAGAAACAATCGCTTGTTGCTTATGACTAAGGGCTCGGCAACACGATTTCCCTTTCCGAGAGTATAAAGAATATCAAGATCATAAGATGCAAGGAATTCGAGCAGACATTGTTGAAGAAAATTAAGTTTCTTTTGAGAGAATAAATACTTTAAAGATTTATGATAGGCGTAGAGAACAAATTTCTCTCCCAAATGATAATGATGCCAAATTCTAAGAGCGAAAACAATAGCCGCGAGCTCTAAATCATGAGTGGCATATCTAATCTCAGTAGGCTTTAACTGCCTAGAAGCATAAGCGATAACACGTTCCCTTTGCATGAGAACGGCTCCCAAACCAATACGACTAGCATCGGTATAAATGATCAAGTCTTGGTTCCCTTTGGGAATAACAAGAATAGGATCATCGGAAAGGAGTTCTTTTAATTTCTAAAAAGCAGCTTCATATTTGTCTGACCAAATGTACTTGACTCTCTTCTTTGTCAAACTAGTAAGAGGTAAGAAAATTTTAGAAAAGTCTTTTATGAATCGACGGTAATAGCCTCCCAATCCAAGAAAACTACAAATTTCTGTTACACTCTCCGGTCTCTTCCAGTTTTGAATCGCTTCAATCTTTGAAGGATCCACGGAAATTCCGGATTCAGAAATAATATGTCCTAAAAATTTCATTCGAGATTGCCGAAAATAGCACCTAGAAAATTTTCCTTTCAATTTATTGCTCCGAAGAGTTTCCAACACAATTCGAAGATGTTTTTCATGCTCATCCTCGGTTTTAGAATAAACAAGAATATCATCAATAAAGATAAGAAAAAATCAATCGAGGAAGTCTTTGAAAACTCGATTCATAAGGTCAACGAAATAAGTTGGAGCATTCGTTAAACCAAATGGCATAACAAGCCATTCATAAGATCCATAACGAGTACGGAATGATGTCAAAGGAATACTATCCTTTGCCATTCAAAGCTGACGGAAACCGGTTGCTAAGTCTAACTATGGAAAGACTCTAGCACCACAAAGTTGATCGAATAGATCATCAATCCGAGGCAAGGGATATTTATTCTAAATGGTAAGATCATTAAGCATGCGGTAGTCAACGCAAAATCTGAGTGTACCATCGGATTCATTCACAAAGATAGCTGAAGCTCCTTAAGGAGAGGAACTAGAACGATTGAACTGTTTTGCTTCCAATTCGGATAATTGTTTACGCATCTCTATATTTTCCTTATTGGACATACGATAAGGAGGACGGGTGATAGGTAGAGCTCTAGGGATTAGACTAATTATAAACTCAATTGCTCGCTTAGGTGGTAATCCTAAATCAGGCCTATAGATATCAGAAAATTCATGAACAACGTGAATGAGGGAAATAACATCTTCCCCATCATCATTATCATCATCATGCGGGTTTAGAGAATATATGGATGCCACCGAATTGGAATCAGAGTCATTAAGAACGACAGAAATCTTCTTAACAGATTGGTGATGTCAAAGATGGATAGTCCTCTCGGGACATAGGATGTGGGCTTCATAACGATTATGCCAATCCATTCTCAATATCATTCTGAAACCTAAATAATGCTTAACAGGCAAATCGGCACAGAAAGCATAATCACATAAAAATATCTCAACATCCTTACAAAATAAACTGAGGGTTGCAGATCCACCAAACAGATTTGCAATTTTCAGTGAAGTCATCAAGCCCATAACATTTAAAGACAAAGTATCCACAAGTTCATTTGATATAAAAGAGTGAGATGCACCCATATAAAAAAGAATTCGAAAAGAATGACCTCGAAACATAATAATGCCATTAAGGATAGAATGAGAAATACCTTGACCAAGAGAAGGGTTACTAGGAGCTTGCACAACATTCAGCTTTCCCTCCTTCTTGTTTTGAAGTTTGGGACATGAAGATATAGGATGACCCGAACTTTTGCAATTAGCGGCAAGTAAGGGACCTTGGACACTTATTGGCATAGTGGCCCTTAGAACCACAATTGTAGCATTCTCCACTACCAGGGGTAGGAGTCTTTGCTACCAAAGTTGCTTGCTCCCCTTTCTTGTTGGTATTAGGGCCTTTGAACTTATTATCGGGATGCCTCTTCTTGTTGTTGTTGAAGTTCTTCTTGGCACCGCCATCATCAACATCACTTTCCTTATCGGCCTCTTCAAGTCGAAGAGCGATATCTACAAGCGGATCGAAAGGCTCTTCTAGTTTCAAAAGTAAAGCCTTTTGAGATTCTTGTTCAGACTATAGATAAACCTTTGATTCTTCTTCAATGGGGTATTAATATACTCGACCACATATTTAGAGAGGGATTCAAAAGATGCGACATAATCCGTCACAGAAGATTCACCCTGAATAAGATCAATGAAGCGTCGAGCTAAAGTTACCTTTTCTGCTTCAGATACTTTAACTTGAACCTTTATCGGAATTGCTCCCAAGTAAGATCCGCTTCAACAATTTCAGAAATTAAAAGCTCATACCAATCTAATGCTCTCTCTTGGAGCATGCTAGAAGCCACTTGGACTCGATGTGAATCCAAAAGATTCATGCGAGAAAATGCAATCGCATGTTCTAAGCCAAGCTTGGATTTCTATAACGCTTTCAGAACGTTTGAATGGCTTTCCACCCAAATTGGTGTAATCACTACACAAGTGTGCAAACCCAGATTTAGGATGAATAGGCTCACGAATGGGACCGGCAGCTTGGGAATTCTTTACAAGATCCAAAAGCCATTGAGCAGACATGAATACGCCATCCTGAGGAGGACCACTGGATTGACCGGTGCTAGGACGGCCTGCTCTAACCATTTCTCTTCTTAAACAAAAAGAAAGAAGAGGAAAAAGGTTATTCTCAGAATGAATTCAAATAAGCTTGATTGATAAAACAAGGCATCATAAAATAAGACAGGAGTTGACGAATCCTAAGACTCGAGTTAAATCCTAAGGCATGATTCCTAATAGAGACTTAGGACAATGGTCCTCATCATAATATCCTATATTGTTCCGAAGTTTGGCTCTAATACCATTCTGTGACGCCCACCTCTTTACTCACACTAACTAAGGACATTACTGGGTAATGCAGTCGATTAGCATGAAGAATGAGGCTGTTGAGAAGCGACCATCTGTATAATTGCTTTGAGCGAGTACCGATAGGTTGGATAGTATATCACGCATTTCATTTCAAGAGAAAATCTGACATATTCAATACAAACTCAAAGCTACTACACAGTGGCTAAATGCCATTCGAAAACAAATATAAAATAGTCATAACATAAAATCAGTCACAGATATTCATATCATTAAGGTGGAAACATATATGAATATAATACATAGAAGTGAACATCATAGTAGTGGTCATATAAGATCCATTACATAAGAAAAGAATAGGTACATGTACTACACAAAAGAATATGTATACATCAAAGAGTCTCTATCTCTTATACATGAAAGATAAAACTACAAAGCTAAAGTAATTAGCCAAAAGTCAGAAGCTAGTGCCTGCTAAGAAGTTAAGTGGAAGCACCTGAAACACCTCGGTCTGACTCCAATATTATTTAAGAATAAAACTAATAAACGGATCAGTCTAGCTATAATTATCATGTAAGATGAGATAGGATAAGAGATATGACAAATACATATGATAACAACAAAAATCAAACAATATCTCAAGTTTTCTCAAACACCCAAAAAGAATATCATATTCTTTAATTTTATTCACCAAATCACAAATATTGATAAAGCTTATCAATGCAAATCACAAAAACTAGTGAAACACGAATTCCAGAAATCAATATTCAGAAATCCAAAAAGCACAAAAGGGGGAGGCTTATAACAAACGGGAGCATGAAAACTCACCAACACGTGTATCACAAACGGGACGCTATCCCATGGGTCGCTAACCCATAAAATTTGAGCCGAAGACCATGGGTCGCTACCACACCAAATTGAGCGGAAGCTTCACAGAACGGTATAGTCCCCCACGCGGACAAAGGGACATTGCTCATCACAAGCCTAAATCAAAAAATGATCATCATTGATCAGTAAGTGTAAATTACACTAAGCTAGTAAATAAATGAGTTTAGCTTCATGTCTCATAACCACTAGCTTAACTTAAATATTTACGAACAAATTGTTGATTTCCACTCGAAAATTGTCATAAGATTTCAATCGAACAAGTCCAAGAATTAACCGACGAAATAAACGCAAGCGTTTCATACCACTTGGTTTGCTAAGTCGTTTAATTGGATTTCTCATACGAATGAGGTAAAGGTTTGCATATACTAGTAGATTGGAAAACAGATTTAAAATCGAACTTTGTATTAAAAGTAGAGTTGGAATCATTTTTGTGAAAGAGTTTTAGTATTTACTACTAGTATAAAACCTTTGTATTTAAAAGTGACAAATCACAGATACGATTGTAATAACAATCTATCATAAAAATCCACATTTCGATAACGTGAATCAAACCATGGAAATCGATATCAAATCCATCAAATGGAAACACCAAAAATCCAGAAAAGAAATCATCGAAGTTGATATTAATTGACAATAACTATACGGATAATCAAAAATCGATAAATTTGGAAATCCACACAGAAATAGGCGAATTTCCAAAAATCAATAGCCATAGACGTCTATATGAAATCTACAGACGTCTGTCCCCTATTTCGGGAAATATTTTTCTTGAAACCATAGAAGTCTATGGATAATCCAAAGACGTCTGTCGCCTGTAGTGGGACAGAAATTCCAAAGCCCTTAAATAGGCAAATCTACACAACTTCTCGAATTCGGAGCTACTGAATGAGCAACGTCGACTAGGGATTTATGCTAAGCGACAACCAATCCTAAAGGCTCTCCAATTCACCCAAAACAACATGTCTAAACACCCATACTAGGGTTTTCATAAATTTTGACTTCAAAATACCAAAATTAGGAAAATTCACCAAACCAATTCAATTCGAAAGCAATTGAATAAGATATAGTTGTTAGGTATTCATACCTAACAATAATCAAAGCTATAGACATGGATGTGTGTTCAAGAACCCACCTTTAAACTCAATAATAGAAATGAGAAGCTCTAAAACACGCTAAGATCAATTCCTCCTCTACTACACCTCAAAGATCTTCAATCTATTATCTCATGCAAAGATTTCCTAAGTTAGGTTATAGTAAATTCTGAAAATTGAAGAGAGATTGAGATGGATAAAATGAAGAGGATGCTTACCTAAGCTTCTCTTTGATTTTATAACTTGAATTTGAATTTCCTAAGAATCTAAGGCTTAGGAATTTTGATTTTCCTTCTTTTCTCCCATTTTTCCTTTAGCTTTAGAGTGTTAGGAAATAGAGAATGGAATGAATGAAGAGGAGAGGAGTTAGGGTATTTGGTAGAAGGGTTTGGGTAATCTTGTTGGGTTAGTGGGCTAGAACACAACCCAAAGCCCAAATAAAAATACCAAAATCCTAATCAACTCCAAACACAACAATGTTTATACTCAAAAAAGTTGTAAACGTCGATTTGAACTCAATGAATGTGGTCTCGAGTCCGTATTTGACTATTTATAAAAAGTCACATTTTGGACTTTTATCCAACTAACGATGCTATATTTAAATAAAACATTTAAATGTATAATCGTAAAATATGCGGGTTGTTACAACCGGGGTTGAGTTTATCAGAAATTATCGAATGTAGTTTCGAAGAGACTAGATCAGATATGTTATCTGAAAACCACTTCGATCCAACGAATGGATTTCGAAGTGAAGACATCTTGAAGAGCATGGAACTGAAGATAAAGATGTGAAGTGCAAGGGTAATTGCTACTAATCCTGAGGGTGATTCCAAAATGGATGTAGTAGGAATAGTGCCTTCGGTTTCGTTCAGATCCAAAACGGACTTGTATTGAAGAATGCTATCAGCACATTGTCATTGGAGGGCAATGAGCATTCTAACTGTAAATGTTCTTGAATTGTAATTGTAGCCTCAAGTTTCATCAACCGGGAATGACTAAAACAGGGGAGATGTAGCAGGGCTAAGTGGATCGCTCCCAAGTAGGGTATGATCATTCCTATCTAGAGTCACTATTAACTCTCAATTGTATTCTTTGGGGCCCATTAACGGTGGGTGATCATATTCGGTACTATCCAGTAAGGGGTAGGCCTGTCCTGTGTTGGCAGGGGATCCAGGCGAGGTCCTCGGTGTTATTTTATCTAGAGATGCACCATGGCGGGCGATACCCCAGTAGTCCAATCACTGTATGGAATCCAGTCTCTAATAAGCGCCTACGGACTTGATTGTATGCCTATTATTCTAGCATTCAATAATGTAACAATTTCGGCTATGATTACTAAGTAATTGTATCTAGAAACTATTAGATTATCAGAGGATTTCATATGAAATGTTTTGGTTATCGTAAGGTAAAAACCCGTCCGTGTTTATGTGTGGCGTGGTCTTACAAGATACCTTTGTTTTCAAAAGGCTTTTATAACTTTAAAATCCAGTTGGGTATGTTTTTCTCACGCTGGTTTTCCAGACTGACTCGGGTGTTATTTTATTATAATGCTCGGGTCAGACGGAGTATATTTACAAGTTGCTTTGGATGTATGGGAGCTCAGGAGATGTGTTGGAGGTCTTCAAGTCGTATTCTCGTATATGTTTATATTCCGCTGCTTTGTTAGTGAAATTATCAAAAATTGTGATGACATGTAGTTATAACTGTCCGGGCTGATAATTGTGATTGTTGTTTTACTCTGATGGATGTATGTATATAACAGTTTCTCTTTTGTAAAGATCATTGATATTATGTTATATGTTGTTCCGCTATGATTGTGAGATTCTGTTGCTTTTAGTTTCTTTTCTCTTCCTTTTTCTTCTTCTTCCTTCTTTCTTCCCTATAACTATCCGTCTTTCTTTTCATTTAGGTTGAATTTGCGTGGTTTATGGTCACCTTGAACTGTACGGATTGGCGTGTCGTTACACGTGGTATCAGAGCTTAGGTTGAGCGAACACCTAGTCTTTGGTGGGGTCAACTCATTTGAGATAGGGTAAGTGAGACCCTAGGATGAGTTTGAGTGTATATACATCTGAGCGCATATTTGTTAGTGATATAAAAATGTTTGATATTATGTTGATTTATCGGTTGAGTGGTTATGAACTCTAGTCGATGCAGAAGAAACAAGTGTATTGATAGAGGTTTCAAAATACTTGAACAAGGCAAATCGACAAAGTATTGTTTTGAAATGAGTAAATGAAATTTTTTTTACCTAAATTATATTTTATATAGAAAAGAGTAATTTTTCAGAAAATTATTATATTTATTTATGAGGTGTTGATTGTTAGAGAATGATAATAGTAAATTATTATCATTTATTGTTGTTTGGATGAACTCAGATAGTTATGAGCCTTTATTGTTGGTTAAATTATGTACGAACAGTTTGTGAATTTAGTTTCACAGTTTGAATATAAGATGTTCGATGAAAATATTGAGCTGAATTTTAAATTTTAATAAAAGTTATCCATTATGATCTATACTAAGACAACATTGGTGAAAATGATTTTAGATAAGAATCGAAATTATATAAGTTGGATTTATAAATATAGAATATAAATAAGAATTTAAAATCGAGAATTTGAATAGTTAAATTCCAGGGATTTATATTGGTTTTTCAAATTGTTATGAGGAATAATAATAGTATCATTGGAGAGTGTTTTGGAATAGAAATTTTCTTAAAATATGGTTTATAAATAAAAATGGATTAAAACCGAGAAATTTAGAACCCAAAGCTCGGTGTTTGGAAAAATTTATTTCAAATTCTGGGGAAAAATAATAATGGTATTATTTTGAAGATATGGATTAATAGAAATATTGAAAAAGGATTTGGAATAGCTAAAAGGCACTGAACTCACTTTGGTCACTGGGAAATATTTTCGGCGATGACTACAGCATCATCGGTGTTAATTTTCGAGTTTCTAAAGTGAGGATTTGCTACCCTAATAAAAAAGTTGGTTATTGAATTGCTTTGGGTAAAACAAATATGTTTAAAAATTCCCAAATATGATTTGAGATACAAAGGAATATATGAATATTATTATTATTTCAAAAAAATTGAAATAGAAACTATATGTTTAAATTCTGAAATCTACAGTTAATTGATATTAAATACTCATGTATCATACCCATTAGGATAGTATGGTTTTTGCATATCGTTTGAGATGTTGTTTGGTAATTTTCATTTATTTAAATGAAATGGAATTTTCGACAGTTTTGGATGGTCGAAAACTTTTAGAATGAATTGGAAAACTAAGCTAAGTGTTTTGTGAAAACATAAGAAAATAAGTTTTTGTAACTTATAAATTTGAAGGGACGAAAATTTTGTAACAAGATTTAAAGGTGTTAAGCATTCATATTAAGTAAAATAGTTCTGAATATTGTATGTGTACTCTTAGGAAATACAAGGGTATTTTGCAAATATAAACTTGAGTATAGAATGTTGATAAGCTTGATTAATATTTCTTAAGTAAAATAGTGATTCTTTGGAAGTAATAAAAATTCTTGGGAAATATTTATTACTGAGATAAATTTTTACAAACTGTTTGTAGGCTTAAAGTAAAATGTTATAAAATGATTCAGAAAATGAGTTTAAAATATTAATTAAAAATATATACTTAAGTTTAAAATTGATAATAAACATAAGTGTGCTTTATAAGATGTTATAATAACTTAAGTATGGAGGAGCTGTAAGATGGAGTTATGACTTTTGAAATTCGTATAAACTTGAGTTTTAAGCGTTGATAAAACTCAGTTTTTTTATAAGATGTTTATAAACTTAAGTTGTGAAATATTTGAGTTTTTAAGTAATGTGTTCTGAAATGGGTTAAAATAAAAATAGTGTTTAATAAAAATGGATTTATGTTATTGTTCATAAATACTTTTAGTTTAAAGGGTATATACCAAGGAATAATAAATGTGAATTAAAAAATAGTTGGTATAGTCAAGAAAGGTAAATTTGAATTGAGCTATCAGATAAAATTTAACTTAAGTAAGTTAAATAATATGATTCATGAAATGGTTTGTAAATGAATTTTAGTATTAAAGGAAATACTATTGGAAAATCAAGTGTGTTTAAAATTGAAAGTGAATAGAAAGAAATTGGTATAATTAAGGAACCAACTGAGATAAATAGGTACGTTATACGAAAACCGTTTGATTCGCATAATTGATTTTGATCCAGATTCAAGTACACGATTTTGCGGTTATTTATACCGATCTGAACAAGAATTTTTCACTCGATTCTTGACGGTGAACACTGGATACGAATTTTTGATTTGAAT
This sequence comes from Allium fistulosum, assembly GCA_030737815.1. Classification (NCBI taxonomy): domain Eukaryota; kingdom Viridiplantae; phylum Streptophyta; class Magnoliopsida; order Asparagales; family Amaryllidaceae; genus Allium; species Allium fistulosum. The sequence continues at coordinate 124,922,967 of CM060906.1, forward strand.
CCAAATTTTTCTATTATAGTATATGGCTATGCAAGGAGAACAGTAGTTTCTAATCAAGGAAACGGATTGAAGTCCGCACTAGGGAAGTCGAGTGGATGATACTAGTTCGGAAGTGAAATTGTGTGGTCAAGTGAGCGATCAAATTTGATATTGTATATGGATGGTATATGTGCATCTTATGGACTTTATAATAATTATAAGTTTAACATTTGGAAATGTAAATTATTTGGTTAGATGTATTTGAAATTGAGATGCAGGTTTATGGAAACAAAGGCTAGTTTGACGCCTTTGGTTTTATGAGTTGAGTTATTTGCCCGACAAATAGGTACGTTTTTATATTATCGTTTGGATTGATGATTTTAAGCCCCAGATATGGGGGGCCACTTGGCTTTCATTTTCTTTTGACTGGTTTGGGCTGTAGCGGCGATTTGTAGTTTTTCCGACCGAGTCACATAAAGGAGACGTTGTCAAAAAATTTCGTAATTTTAAGACTTTGAAAAATTAATAAACTATTCCAACTAATCGATTTTGAAAAGTTAACGGGTTTGGAGGCATTTTCCTTACCTTGGCAATTTTGGGGACGAAATTCTTTTAAAGTGGGGGGAGAGTGTAACAACTCGGGATTTTGGTCATTTAATTTTGAATACTTAATAAATTTTAATTATTTAAAATATTGGGTTAAATGCTTTAATACTCGAATTAAATTACAGGATTGGTTAAAATCTTTGAATTGTAAATAATTATTTGAATAATGTTTTAAATATTTGGTTTTAGATTGAATGTTAATCCTATGGATTAAATGGACTTTTTAATTTCTTTTAAATGATAAATAATATCAGTAAATTGAATTTGCAAGTTATTTACAGTAATAAATGGTTCAAATGAATAATCAGAAAATTTATTTTTATTTTGACGATTCGAATTCCATTGATGTATTTTTAATTTATTTCATTTGATTTTTCCATGATTTTAAATTGGGAAAATATTTAAGTTGTTGTTTGACGATTTTTCGGCAAGCAGCAGCGATTTTGTGATTTTTTAAAATTCAATAACCGGTGTATATTACTCTTGTTTTGGGGTCGCATCACTGTTCTGGACGCGACCATATTTTTGTCTTGTCATTCGAGGTTCATACGCGAACGGAAATCTGTGTGTCGATATGGCGGAAAATCTAATTTAAAACTAAAAACATAAGGTACACACAACACACATTATTGTCTTCCTCCAGTATTATTATTTCTTTCGTTTTGAAAATTTAGAAGCCAGAAGCAAGAAAACAGGGATCCTCTCATATAAAAGTTCAAAAGCAAACCAAATAAAAATCAAAAAATTGTAAAATAAATACTTTTAGATTTCTTGTGATTAGCTCTTCATTTCAGTATGCATATATATGGGAGCATTCATCATTTTGGTTGAAGTCAGTGGTTGCCATGAGTTATTCGTAATTATGGTTTGACCTTTTGTAAGATCGAGGAGGATTTAGCATGATCTGAAGCTAGATTCGGGTTTACGGGAGGAAGAGATATTGACCGCGAGGTTGGCATGTGGTGCGGTAGCCATTGGCGATGCGCAACATCGCATAGTAGTTTCGGCAAGGTGGTTCGATCACGATTTGGTAGGATAAGCCGGATCTGGGATTGTGGTGATGGCCAAGTGGAGATTTTGAAGAGGAGCATGGTGGTGTCATCGGATCAATGTTTCGTAGTACAGTGCTCCATGTCGTTAGTGAAAGTGCACAGCAGTTTTGGGCGTGCATGGTTGGCTTCAACTGGTTTGGGTGTTAGAGCGGGAGGAAGAAGGTTTTGAGTGGGAGTGTTAATGGGTAATTAGTTTATAAGAAAAGTAATTAATGTTTTAATATATGCTTTAAAAATCGACAACCTATAAAATGTATATCTTTTCCATACTAGGTCTGATTGAGACGCCGTCAGTCGCGTTGGAATTGTGGTGCCATCCTCTATGCAATGGAGTTGAATTGATTACATTTGAAACTAGTTGAATATGGATCTATAGTCGAACGTTGTTCAACTATAGACCAAACTGAACGCTTCGATGACAATTGGAACTTTTGTGAGTTAAACTCACCTTTTTGATTTACCAATATAATATTGTGTAGATTAAATTTATTTTTTTCTGCTTTAATTGATTGAATTTATTAGATTGATTGAATTTGGTCTAGGATCTCGATATAACATCTTGAAATGCTATTAGATTGGTTGAATTTGATCTAGGATCGCGATATAGCATCTTGAAATGCTATTAGATTGTTTGAGTTTTAAATTTGTATTCAAACTTGTTTTTAAGAAATGGATCATATATGAGGTAATAAATTGGTATTGATTTTGATTAATATAACTACGTTGTTTAAAAATTATAACGTAGTTAATGTAAGTGTACTTCTTGATGTTATCAATTTGGCCAAATAGGCATCGTTTAATAAATGTAAGGATTTATTTTTGAATGAAATTAATTAATAGAATAAATCCCCGTTCTGCTATTATATTAATTTGGACATTTATTTAAGTGTCAATTGATCGTGAATTATGGTTTTGTTTACATATATGCTTGATTATGTAAATACCGGAAATTTGACTTGAGAAGTTTTGGAAGGAAATTGTAGCTTGTTAAGTACCACTGGGATTGCTAAGCATTTTCTAGGTTTGGAAAAATTGTGGATTTGATTAACTTATAATTTTATAAATTGGAAGAAAAATGCTTTAATCATTTATATATATACAACGAGCTTTATTAATTACAAATTTTTGTAGAAATTATTTTTATAAGTTAATTACTGCATTATCTATAGCGTTTTAAAATAAATTATTTTATTTATGTTTTGAAGATAAAATTATTTTGTTATTAGTTATTTAAAACTATATGATTATTCATTAAAAGTATTGTTGAAGTTAATTAATTTTATTTAAAGGGTTGATCAAACTTATTTTATTTTATCTATCTATTGGAGATGCTTAAATGTTTAGAATTCAGTTATTATATTATTAAAAATGTTTAGTTATATTTCTTTATGTCATCTAAAAAAATTATTAAAGCTAAGTTATGATGTTTTGGTATTTATTAATAAATAAACGATTTTAAAAGGATTTCTTTTGTAAAAGTATTTATGTAAAGGAGTTTATACACTTGGAAGGAGGATTTAAATTGGAAAAGAAGTTAGGTTCCGAATGGTTGTGATAAAAGAGGATTTTAAATGGTTAGTAATTAAAAAGGGAAATTTTATAAATGGGTGAGGAGATTATAAAAGAGTACTTTTGTAAATAATATTTGGAGATTTATAAGGAATTCTATAAATAGATTTTGGAAATTTATAAAGAAGATATTTAAAAATAAAAATGAAAGATAGTTAAAGAAAGAGAGGGTATTCTTGGATATTTATATCTTTGTTTAAAGGATACATGTGTTTAATTATTTTAATATGATCTTGAAATAAGTAAATTTTTCTAAGTATCAAGATATAGTGTTTTTGTGAATATACATATCCTGTTGAGATAAGTGTATAGAAGTAATTTCCCAAGTACATGAAAAGTGATTTTAAAGTTATAAATGTGAGGCTCTGTCGGTTCCATAGGAAAATGAAATCTACAATTTGAATGTTTGTTTATTCGATGGTTAAATAACCGACTATCGAAATTGGACCCAAAAGTAACTTTTGAAATATCTAGGAGAAACACGTGAGTTATATGGCACAGTCATCTCCAATGATGTTGTACTGTGCGTATAATTCTCGTTTCGTTCTTCTAGGACGATTGATAAGGAAATCCATACAAAAATGGTTATGAGGCGATATCCGGTCTTATCTTTGATAGTTTATTTCCCAAAGAATCGGGGCTGAGCTTACTGGAAATTATCGAACGTTGTTTCAAAGAGACTGAGATCAGATATGTTATTTAGAAACCACTTCGATCCAACGAATGCATTTCAAAGTGAAGACATCTTGAAGAGAATGGAATTGAAGATGGAGATGTGAAGTGTAAGGGCTAATAGCTATAATCCTGAGTGTGATTCAAATGGATGTAGTAGTAATAGTGCCTTCGGTTTTGTTCAGATCCAGAACGGACTTGTATGGATATATTCAATCAGTACATTGTCATTGGAGGGCAATGAGTATTCTAATTGTAAATATTCTTGAAAGGTGATCGTAGCCTATCAACCGGGAATGACTAAAACATGGGAGATGCAGTAGGGCTAAGTGTGTCGCCCTCAGATAGGGTATGATCATGCCTATCTTGAGTCGCTATTATCTCTCATTTGTATGCTTCAGGGCCCATATTCGGTACTATCCAGTAAGGGGTAGGCCAGTCCTGTGTTGGAAGGGGATCCAAGCGAGGTCCTTGGTGTTATTTTATCTGGAGATGCACTATGATGGACGATACCCCAATAGCCCAGTCATTGTATGAAATCAATTCTCCAATAAGCGCTTATTGTCTTGATTGTATATGTGATGCCCCTCTTCCATACTCACGCTAGCCAAGGATACCACGGGGTAATGCCATCGACTAGCACGAAGAATAAGGCTGTTGAGGAGCGACCATCTGTGTAATTGCTTTGTGCGAGTACCGATATGTCAGATAATATAACTTACATTTCATTTCAAGAGGAAATCCGACATATCAAATACAAACTCAAAGCTACCACACAGTGGCTAGGTGGACTTCGGAAACAAATATATAAATAAACATAGCACAAATCAGTGATAGATATTCATATCACGAAGGCGGATACAGATATGAATATAACACATAAAAGTGTACATCAAAATAGTGGTCAAACTAGATCCACTACATCACAAGAGAATGGATACAAGTGCTAGACAAAAGAATAAGTATACAACAAGGAGTCTCTATCTCAAATGTATACTAACAAAAACTACTATGCTAAAGTAGTTAGCCAAAAGTCAGGTAAAGGACCCTAATAAGAAGTCAAGCAGGAGCACCTGAAATACCTCGGTCCGACCCGAGTATTATTTAAGAATAAAATAATAAACGGATCAGTCTAGCTATAAATATCATATAAAATGAGATAGGATAAGAGATATGACAAAAACGTATGGTAACAAAAATGCCATACTGTAACAAGTATACATAAGGTAACAACAAAAATCATACAATATCTCAAATATTCTCAAACACTAAAAAGAATGTCATATTCTTTAAAGTATTCACCAAAACACAAATATTGACAAAACATATCAATGCCAATCGCAAAAATCGGTGAAACACAAATTCTAGAAATCATCAACTAGAAATCCAGAAAACACAAAAGGGGGAAGGCCTATCACAAACGGGAGCATGAACACTCACCAACACGTGTATCACAAATGAGATGCTATCCCATGAACCGAACATCGACGTACCTAAAAAGATACACCCCATGCACAGTCGAACATCGACGCACCTGAAAAGATACGCCCCTGTATAATCTAACATCGACGCACCTAAAAAGATACGCCCCATGTATAGTCGGACATCGATGCACCTAAAAAGATACACCCCAGGCCTAGTCGAACATCGATGCACCTAAAAAGATACACCCCATGCCTAGTCGAACATCGATGCACCTAAAAGATACACCCCATGCCTAGTCGGACATCCATGCACCTAAAAAGATACACCCCATACACCAATTTATCGAGTCAAATGCTCCACGAACGGTCCAAAGACCATGGGTCGCTAGCCCATAAAAATGAGACGAAGCTCAACAGAACGGGGTATAGTCCCCCACGCGGACAAAGAGACATCGCACATCGCTAGTCTAAATCATAAAATGATCACCATTGATCAATATGAAGTGTCAATTACACTAAGCTAGTAAATAAATGAGTTTAGCTTCATGTCTCATAACCACTAGCTTAACATAAATATTTACAAATAGATTGTAGATTTCCACTCAAAGATCTTCACAAGATTTCAATCGAACAAGTCTAAGAATTAACCGACGAAGTAAACGCAAGCGTTTCATACCACTTGTTTTGTTAAGCCATTTAATTAGATTTCTCATACAAATGAGGTAAAGGTTTGTATATACTAATAGATTGGAAAATGGTTTTAAAAACGAGCTTTGTATTTAAAAGTAGTGTTGAAATCCTTTGGGTGAAAGAGTTTGAACATTTACTACTAGTATAAAAACCTTTGTATTTTGAAGTGACAAATCACAAAAATGATTGTAGAAACAATCAATCACCAAAATCCACATTCGACGATGTGAATTAAAACCATAAAAATCGATACCGAATCCATCAAAATGGATATTCTCAGAAATCCCAAAAAGAAGAAGTCATCAAAGTTGATAAATGATAACAACAAATCGGATCATCAAGAATCGATAAAAAATAAAAAACCCACACAAAACTTCCCAAAATAGGCAAAAAGCAAATCTCCCAGATTCGGTCGACTGAACCAGAAGGTCAGTCGACTGATACAAGGCCACAAACTCATGGGTTCCTGGTTCAGTCAACTGAACTATATGGTCAGTCGACTGATATAGAGACAGGAAGTTTTCTGCTCCCAGGTTTAGTCGACTGCCTGTTGATTGGTAGATGGACAGAAGCTTTCTGCTCCCAGGTTCCATCGACTGCCAGTCGACAGACACAGGGACAGGAAGTTTTCTGCCCCCTGATTCAGTCGACTGACCTTACCATTTAGTCGACTCAACTGCCATTTGCAGTATTCCCAACCTAGCCCAAGAAGGGGAAAAAATCCAAACGGAAGTGATCAGACGAGCAACGGAGACAAGGGATTTATGCCAAGCGACAACCCAACCTTATAGGCTCTTCGATACACCCCAACAACGTGTTCAAACATCAAAGATAGGATTTTTAAAGATTTGACTTTAAAACACCAAAATTTGGAATATTCATCAAACCAATTCAAAGGCAAATGGACAAGGAATATATGTTAGGAATTACTACCTAACAACTATCAAAGACAACTCAAGAAGCTTCAATCTAAGCTCATAAGAAGAATATTTCCTAAGTTAGGGTTCAAGAATTTCTGAAATTTAAGAGAGATAGAGATGGAGAAGATAAAGAGAATGCTTACCTAAGCTTCTCCTTGATTTCTAGCTTGAAGTTGATCCTTCCTAAGAGAATTAGGGCTTAGGAATTTCTAATTTCCCATTCCTTTCCCCATTTTTACTTTAAGCTTGAGTGTTAAGAAATAGAATGAGTGAATTGATGAAGAGGAATGGAGTTGGGTTATTTGTTAGGAAGAGAAATAATATATATCAATGGATATTTGGAAATATAAATTCACGGTGGGAATTTATAATGGAATGGGTAGTTTGTTTTAAAAATAAATAATGGTTTATTTTTAAAGGTGTGAGAGAAAAGCGTATTTCCCTGAAAAGCCAAGTACGTTTTCAAAGCAGATTTGCAAGTATAAGTTTGAAGTTTCAAAGTTGTTTTAAAAGAATGTTTTTGAAAAATTATTTATTTAAGTTGTTTGGAATTTTAAAATTAAATATTTATTAAATTAGTTATAGTAATAATTATTTTAAAGGCTAATTGGTTTTATGATTTTAAAAAGATAATTATAAATCTTTATATTTTATAAAGTAGTTTTATTTGAAATATATATGGCTAAAGTTTTTATCTGGAAAACTGGTATAGAATTCAATAACCTTTATTTTTAAATTTGTTTTGGCTTAACTTTAAATGAAAAATTATTATTAAATTTCATAATTGGTATTTTAAATTAAGTGTTTTAAATAGTTTTTATGCTAAGTATTTTAAAGTACATATATATTTTTAGGTAAAGTGATTTAAATTACTTTAAAATCTAAAGCATTTAGTCTTGGTGATTTTCAGTGGAAATAAATAATGATTGGAAATTTATTCCGCGAGAGGAAAGTGATTTGAAAACTGTTTTCAAAAGGGTTGAAGTGTAGAAAAATTTATATATTGCGAAAATATTTTGAAATAAATAATTTGGAAAATTATTTAAATCTGATGGTTGTTTGTGGATGTTGTATGATAGTTAAATAACTGACTATCAATATTGGCCTTTAAGACGACATTTTAATTTCGATGCGACCGGGGGTCGGATTCCAATTGGTTATCCGAAAACCACATCGAATCTTAAGGGTGGATCTTTTGTTTAAAAGATTAAAAATGGAAAATTTGTTGTGACTTAACTATGATCTGAATGTTTACACTTGTTTTTAAAATAAGCGCTCATTATTCGGTTAAGCTGGGAGAGGACATTAAGTCATAAAACCCATTCCGAATAATGATACGATGAAATGGGATTGCATTTGAAGACGGTGGTTGAAGGCCGGGTATTTTCGAAAACGAAAGGATTGCCTATTGAATGTTTCTACACTGAGTTGCTCCGGTATAGAGATTTTTATTACCCAATGTGATGGGGAGTCCGGACGTGATTAGGGGATATCCGAATTTGCAAGGACTTTTTCCTTAATTGGACGAAGTGGCTTCGGTTCCATTCAGACCCAGGATGGACTTGTATGGATGTATGTCTGACATTACACTTTGAGATATAAAGCTGGTTTCTATCAAATATATTTCTGTTCGTGGTGGAGAATTTATTCTCTAAGCTTAACACCCTTCTCTGAGACGTACGAGCTAAGAGGTTATGTAGTTGATTGTTACTAGTGATATATTCCCAATTTGGTAATGTGGCATGCTAAGTGTTGATCATTGGTTGATCGAAGCATGGCTTTTGTCAAAAGCGTAGCTTTGTGGGACGAGACTTCATCGAACCTCACACCCTGGAAATGGTCGAAACAGGAAGGATGCGCAAGGTTATGGGGGTTGCGCCCTTAGGGTATGTACATTTCCTTCTGGATAAAAGTGGTATTCTGGTATGGAGCCTAGATATTTACTTATGTGGATAAAATAAAAAGTGGTATTTTGGTATGGAGCCCAGATATTTACTTATGTGGTTGTTAGAATTCGAGGCGCCTCGGTAAAGGTTGGTTACGACCGGGGGATGGCATACTCGTGATAGTTAGTTACCTAGTTACATAGGTAATCCGGCCTTGTGTTGGCAAAGATCCGGTTAGGTTCTCGGGGCGTCCCTCCAGAGGCGTACCCATTCGGAAAGGAAGTTCCTTAGCCTTGACGATTTGTTGGAAATCCAAACAATCAATACAAGCCCTTTACGGTTTAGTTGTAGAACCTGCCATCTAACATGGTAGCTATAGTAGGCATACTATAATGGTACGTATGCTGGCTAAGATTAATATTATACTTGCAAATGTTTTCCACACTATGCACTAATAATAATAACAAAAGGATTTTTGCATATCAAGCATGTTTGACTACTATAAGGAGAAATCTCCCCCAAGTGTGCGATTTCATTGTGTGTGTGTCGGGAGGCCTTATGGTAGTTTCATTTTCCAAAAGCATAAACGGATTTCTTTTTGTACAAACAACTATTTTTAGTTCTCACACCAGTCCCATGACTGACTTGGAGTTTATTGTTCCCTGTTCTAAACTTTGGGTGCCCATAATTTTCTACACGGGCAGCCTAGGGTCAGGTTATCAGTAAGTTGTGGAGCTAAGTCAGGAAAGTATGCTGTGGAGATCTGGAGACGAGCTGGATGGCGAGATGTACTTCCGTACTTGATTATTATTCCGTTGTATATTCACTTATGAGGACAAGTTATATAACTGTCCAGTTGTGTGCTATGAAACTGTTGTACTCTGATGACGTAATGTATAAACAGATATAGTTCTTTTGTTTTAAAGATCAGTCATTTATCTATTATATATTGTTCCGTTGCGTTTGTGAGATTCTGATACTGTTTTTTATTTCTTCTTCCACCTCTTTCTTCTTTAACCCTAACGGTTCGGTTTTCCGGCATTCGATTGTTCGGCAGTTGATACAGTGGACGTATTGATGTCAATTTTCAGGCATCGAAAAATTGGATCGTTACACTATTCGTCTTTCTATTCGATTTGGGTTTGACATATGTGGTTTATGGTCAGCTTGAACTGTACGGATTGGCGGGACGTTACACCAAGTTTAACATTATGGCTCTCCGCTGCGAAAGCGGGCTATGTCTTATAGAAATGCTTCCATGCTTCTCCATCAGCTGGGTGTGTTAACGTACCTTCTTCCTATTCTCATACAGTTCCATGTCATATGATGCCCGGTTATAGAAGATGCATATAACTTTTGAAGCCTAGGAGTATTGGGTAAGTAATGCATACGCTTGTACGAAACTTTCTTTCCCTTCTTTTTTCTTGGTTTATATCTTTCCTGATTAAATATTTTATAGTTCCTGAGACCGATGTCTTCTTTTCAAAACAACATGCAACCATATAAACATGTGTTTATTTTTTGATACGGCAAACCAAAAGCAAACATAAGTTTTTTCACTTCATAATGATTTTCGCGCATTAAACTATCAGGTGGCATATGTCGTTTTGCAACTTGTACTATAGTTGTAAACCCGGCTTCTGTGAAGTTGTATTTTGATTTCATCGCAATGTATTCTGTTGTTACTGATAGTTGAGTACCGCTTGTACAACCATCCCAAAGGGGTTTCTTAGCAGCCTCCAATAAATCATAATTGTTATTCCTCCAATACTTGGTCCTTCTTCGACATTAACATCGTTATCAACTTCAATAGTAGGGAACATTGAACGTGCTACATCTCCAACCATATCTTCTATGAGATTCGTCGAAACAAGTTCATTATCCACCTCCTCCTTCGAATGTATGGGATAAGGTGCTATAATTTCTCTATGACTATCCCACACCAAATAATTCAGTACGAAACCATATTGCACAAATGAACTATTACCATATCCGGTATCAAATGCTTTAATAGTTTTCAATTACTACATGGACAACGAATTTCTTTGTATTATTACATATAGCGAATTAAATAAAGACGTGTATACCATTTTGAAAATGTTCACCTATTGAGCCTCCAATTTCTCTTCTTTGTTGATACATCCAGCCCCGATCGATAAAGTAATGATCCATTTTTCCTATTTTAAAACATAAAAACGCATTAATTGTAACAACCCGCATATTTTACGATTGTATATTTAAATGTTTTATTTAAATATAGCATCGTTAATTGGATTAAAGTCCGAAATGTTACTTTTTGTAAACAGTCGAATTGGGACTCGAGACCACTTCCATTGAGTCCAAAATGGCGTTTACAACTTTTTGATTATAAACATCGATATGTTTGGAGTTGAGTAGAATTTGCTATTTTCTACTTGGGCTTTGGGTTTGGGTTTCAACCCACTAAATCATCTAATACCCTAGCTCCACCCCCTCTCCTCTTCATTCATTCTCATTTCCAAATACATTCAAGCTTAAGTAAAAATGGGGGAAAAAGATTGGAAATAGAAATTCCAAACCATAGTTTGATTTGGAAACACAAGTTCTTGCTCCAAAATTAAAGAGAAGCTTAGGTAAGCATCCTCTTCATCTTCTCCATCTCTATCTCTCTTCAATTTCAGAAATTCCTAAACCCTAACTTAGGAAATATTTGCTTATTAGCTTAGATTGGAGCTTCTTGAGTTAAGATTGAAGAGGAATTGGTCTTTCCTTTGTTTTCAAGCTTCTCACTTGTGTTTTGAGTTTAAAAGGTGAGTTTTTGAACTCACATCTACGTCTATAGCTTTCGTTGTTGTTAGGTATGAATTCCTAACATCTATTCATGTTCATTTGTCTTTGATTTGGATTGATTTGGTGAATTTCCCATTTTTTTGAAGTCCAATTTTGTGAAAATCCTTTTATGGGTGTTTGAACATGTTTACCGGGGTGTATCGAAGAGCCAATTAGACTGGGTTGTCACTAGGCATAAATCCCTAGTCCTCGTTGCTCGATCGATCATTTCTGGTAGAATTTTGCCCCACTTGAGGACTAGGCTGATTCTGCTCTGGAAGCAGGTTCAGTCGACTGAACCAGTAGGTCGTCGACTGAACCAGGGGCAGAAAACATTATGTCCCTGTATCAGTCGACTGACCTCTGTGTTCAATCGACTGAACCTGGGGATAGATAATTCTTGTCCCCGTATCAGTCGACTGACCACCTGGTCCAGTCGACTGACCTGGAAACCGAAAGTTTCCAGGCATTGGGTCAGCCGACAGACCACCTGGTTCAGTCGACTGATCTGCTTGTCTCAGCCCAATTTGCCTATTTTACTTGGGTTTCCAATTTTAATCGATTCGTGTTGATCCAATTTGTTGTTATCAATTGTTATTGACTTTGATGACTTCTTTTTCGGGATTTTTGGGAATATCCATTTTGATGGATTCGGTATCGATTTCTATGGATTTGATTCACATCTTCGAATGTGGATTTTGGTGATTGATTGTTTCTACAATCATTTATGTGGTTTGTCACTTTAAAATACAAAGTTTTCTATACTAGTAGTAAATATTCAAACTCTTTCACAAAGATGATTCCAACTCTATTTTTAATATAAATCTTGTTTATAAAACAGTTTTCCAATCTATTAGTATATACAAACCTTTACCTCATTCGTACGAGAAATCTAATTAAATGGCTTAGCAAAACAAGTGGTATGAAACGCTTGCGTTTAATTCGTCGGTTAATTTTTGGACTTGTTCGATTGAAAATCTTGGGACAATTTTTGAGTGGAAATCTACAATTTGTTCGTAAATATTTAAGTTAAGCCAGTGGTTATGGGACAAGAAGCTAAACTCATTTATTTACTAGCTTAGTGTAATTGACACTTCTTATTGATCAATGATGATCATTTTATGATTCATACTAGCATTGTGCGAAGTCTCATTGTCCGCGTGGGGGACTATACCCCGTTATGTTGAGCTTCGTCTCATTTCTTTTATGGGCTAGCGACCCATGTTCTTATTTGAGTTTTGGTTCATCGGACGTACCGTTATTGTACTGCGTCGTTGTTCCGAATTATTTGAGTTTTAGTTCATCGGACGTACCGTTATTGTACTGCGTCGTTGTTCCGAATTATTTGAGTTTTGGTTCATCGGACATACCGTTATTGTACTGCGTCGTTGTTCCGAATTATTTGAGTTTTGGTTCATCGGACGTACCGTTATTGTACTGCGACGTTGTTCCGAATTATTTGAGTTTCACTTCATCGGACGTATCGTTATTGTACTGCATCGTTGCACCGGCTCATTTTATGGATTAACGTTCCATTTGCATTTCTGGATTTCTAGTTGATGATTTCTAGAATTTATGTTTCATCGATTTTTGCGATTGGCATTGATATGTTTGTCAATATTTGGGTTTTGGTGAATAATTTTAAAAATGTGATTCATTTTGGTGTTTGAGTATATTTGAGATATTGTATGATTTTTGTTGTTTTCTGATGTATACTTGTCACAGTATGACATTATTGTTATCATACGTTTTTGTGATATCTCTTATCTTATCTCATTTTTATCTGATATTTATAGCTAGACTGATCCGTTGATTATTTTCTTCTTAAATAATACTCGGGTCAAACCGAGGTATTTCAGGTGCTCCTGCTTGACTTTTTATCAGGGTCCTTCACCTGATTTTTGGCTAACTACTTTAGCTTAGTAGTTTTTGTTATTATACATTCGATAGAGACTCCTTGATGTATACTTTTTCTTTTGTCTAGCACTTGTATCTATTCTTTTGTGATGTAGTGGATCTAGTTTGACCACTACTTTGATGTACACTTCTAAGTGATATATTCATATCTGTTTCCGCCTTTGTGAAATGAATATCTGTGACTGATTTGTGTTATGTTTATTTCTATATTTGTTTCGGAAGTCCACATAGCCACTATGTGGTAGCTTTGAGTTTGTATTTGATATGTCGGATTTCCTCTTGAAATGAAATGTAAGTTATATTATCTAACATATTGGTACTCGCACAAAGCAATTACACAGATGGTCGCTCAATAGCCTTATTCTTCGTGCTAGTCGACGACATTACCCTATAGTGTCCTTGGCTAGTGTGAGTATAGAGGTGGGGCGTCACATTAATCATTTATGTGTTGATAATTTTTTTTTCCAAATAAATCATACATTTAAATTTTTGCAAATATATAATATTATTCTACTTAATTTTATTTCCAAACGGATTTGCACAAATTATTATATGAATATAATCTACAATTTTTAGGTTATTGTTTTACACTTTGATGGTTGGTCATCCTACTTCCCATTACAAACACAGTTGTAATTATATTTTGCAAATTATTTTATTTTAAACGTTTCAACAAAATTTTGGCAGCACTTCCCCTTTGTTCTCTATATCGTACACATTTGTGTGTACACAGGGAACAAAAAGAAAGTATTTCGGAATTTTGTGAACCGTTTAAAATAAAATAATTTTCAAAATATAATTACTACTATGTTTGTAACTTGTCCAATACAGGGACAAATACGACAAAAATAGCATCGGATGAATATAAATGTCCGTTCTATAATAAAAACGAATATCCATATATTAATCATATACAATATTTGTTAGATGAGGCCAAAAAAATCTCCAAGGGATTTACAAAAAGTAAAGCATATTATACAATAATTTTTACAATAATTTATTTACATTCTAGAAAACACATACATAAAATCGTCGTTTTTGTCATTTTGAAAATGCATACATTAAATTATGTGCATCGACTTTAATCAATCCAAAGTAACCCTAATGCGTGTATGCACTAATTAATCAACGCATATACTCAATTAATGCATATATACACTAAATTTTTTCTCTCTCAACATTTCAATGATAAATAATTATAATAAAAACCTAATTAGCATTCGATAGGGTATACCAAACAATCAATGGGGTATTAACAACTACAACAACAAATTAACCCTAATTTAAGAAATCAAAATTAATTATGATTTAGGAATTAAATCTGATTGGAGATTGATGAAGGTGCTAGGAATGTTGAGATTGGAGAATGATCAAGTTAGAAAAGCTTGGGGAAGCACAGCTACTGGCTGACGACTGGGAGGAGGTGGTGGTGGTAGGGTTTTGGCTGGAATTGTAGGAATGAAAATAATGATACAGCTCTCGGCCATGAGGGTTGTACACACGATAATTTTCGATGGCTAGCGACTGCTGCTGATGGCATTGTTGTTTCGGTTTTTGACGGCTAGTATATTTTATTTACGGCGGCCGTCAGAACTATCCAAGCCATTTACTATTGTTCTAGTAGTGTTATCTTCTTTGAACTGATTTCAAGGATATGAGTGATTCACTATTGATATTGATTCAATAAATGATTTAAAATGATACTGTGGTAACATCCTTTTGTACAAATTTGTAAAATTACTATATATACTATATTTTGTTTATGATGATAATAATGTTTTTATATTTATTTGGACATTACTTTTGTATCATACATCTTATATATACCATTATATGAGATTTATAATATTGTATATACACATGTATGAGTATTTTATATGATTACCTTTATTATCTTATATGAGTATTTCTTATTTCTATGTGATGAGAAATTTGAATAAACGGTTTAGTGATACCCTTGGGTATGGGATTTTCGGTAACACTACTCCGGTTATATATTGGACTTGTCATATTGAAGTACCTAGTGTGGATCGAGTGTAGTTTATAAGAATTAAATAATTATTTTAATAACGTGCGGTGGAATGTGACACCATTATGTTATTTATTTGATTATTCTTTGTAAGTAAATGTCAATCAAACAAGGATTACTCATGTGTATATAATGATACTCGCTGCGGAGATTATATTATATCCATGCATTGGCTTATGGTTAGAGCTGTGTGACATTAGGGATTAAAGCTTTAGTATATTACAATTATATGTTCACTTATTTGGAGTTGTGTGTTGGCTCACTTCTAGAGCTATATATAGGTGTAGGATATGAGCACTATATGTCGTCCACTTGTGTCCAGCTCCATTTATGGTTCGAGAGTGAACCATATTGCCCAGTATCCACCCGATGGCTTGATTGTGGGGTGGCACCCTAGATTCGCGATATTGTTATTATTATGATATTCGATGCACATAACAGGATCGGTAGTTGATAGCCCCTTGTATCGCATAGGCCAGCAGTCTGTTATCATAAGGGAAAGTGCAGGGTCATGACCGAGGCTATGCGTAGACGAGCCATATATAGGTGGATGTGGGTCACAATGTCCGTCGAGGTAACTAATGGCTATAGAAACGGATCCAAATATTAGCGGGAAGCTAGTAGACCCTAGTTTCCTAGAGCGTGTTGTGTGCTATCAATCTCCCGTTTGGGTTCGTGGTTTTGTATGTGTTGTAGATTGGCATATATTATGTACTATCCTATGAGGTGGCTATACTAGGCGCCGTGTGTCTAAATTTTAGTTAGTCACTGTATATCCATACTATTCTGATTTATTCATATCTGAAGAGAGGAGATTATATCTCGATAGGTGTTCAGAATATGATGAACTGTCAAATCATATTTATATATGTATGATGTTGATCTTGTTATTATAAACATCTTTTGATATCATTTTTGATTATTTTATGTAGATTAATAATATGGATAGTTTGGCTAAAATCCCTATTAAGTTTCAAAATACATCAAACATTCTTGTCAAAAAAAGGTACATAAATTAGCTCCCTAGAATTAAGTTACTGAATAATTGCATACATTTATGCAATTATTCAGTGAATAATTGTAGACATTTATGAAATTATATCAAAAAATTGTAGAAATTTCCGTAATTATTCACCAAAAAGTTATGGAAATTTCAGCAATTATCCACTAAATAATTGTAGACATTTATGCAATTTTTATATATAATTGCATAAATGTCTGCAATTATTCAATGAATAATCGAATAAATATATGCAATTATTCAATAACTTAATTCTAGCGACAGAATTTACAATCTTTTTATGGGGAGTAGTTTTCGTGTATTAAGTTTGATTTTAAGGACCTGAGCCTAATATTCACGTAATAATATTTGTGTAATGTGATATCTTGAAGATTATTTAGCTCATTTATTGAGATCGACTTCGTTTGAGATGAGTTACACTTTTATTGTATGGATATTATATGTTATATCTTATCGCTATGACTATGTGTTATCTATTATTTACTATATATTATATATTGTTCTGTCTTGGAGGAACATGTGTTTATTACTTTGTAATGTCACTGGGTGTATTTAGAGGAGTTATTTATTTGATGTTTTAATATGAACCAGTATTAATCCGAAGTAATGTTACCGTGTGTACCTCATATAGACTCATTCTCTATATCATCTAACAGTATTACTCTGTAATACTCTTGGATAGTATGGGTATAGAGATGGGGCATCACACTTATGTAACAACCCTCTTCGGAACATGCCTAAATTCCAATCCAGAAAAGGCCCATCAAAATTTAGATCATTCTATTGCTAGTTGTTGGTTGGTAAAAATAACAAAACTGAGCTATCTATCTATTCTTTCAAAACTCACTGCAGAAGGAATAAAATATAATAATAATAATGCACATTTATTTCAAATCATTTCAAATGTCATAAAACATTACATAATGTCAACCATTACAACATTTTGTTCAAAAATACATTTCATGGGTACAATCGAAAATAACAAAAAAAAGTAGTAACTACCACAAGCTTCACTCTCGCCATCTTCAAGCATCATCAACTCCTTCTCTAACCCGTGTTAGAAGGAGAATGGGGTTAGAACAACAAATGTCTAGTGAAAAAAATCCTTGAGTCCTACCATTTTATTATTTTGGAAGTATATTATAAAATAAGAATATGTCTTGTGTACATAAAACCATTTAATAGTTCTTACAAGGAAAGGAGGCATGTCCACAATCAACCACATATTACCTTATACTACCAAAGCAGTTTTTTAAATCCCATAACCCAAATCCAACATCATAAATATCTAATAATGGGAGAGAGAGTATCAAGCCACTTAATACATTTTATTGGAAATAAGCAGACTCTGGCCATTTAATACGTCAATTGAGGTAGACCCCATCATTTAATACCTATTCCCAAGGCGGACTCCTCATCGGTACTATGTAGTTGACATCACATGGAATCTCTTGAGGCACTTAACCTTTTTTATAGAAAAGAGGACCCTCAATCAGTAACTTAATACCATATCCCGAAGTTGACCCCTATCGAGATACCACCTATCGTGCATAATGATTAATACATCTTGAGGCAGGCTCTTAAACAACCACTTAATAACTCAAGAAGCCAAAGCAGGCTCTTCGTATTACGACCCATACTCATAATGACGTCTCACATTAGTCCGACTATTCGTAGGCACGGATGTCCAGATTTGCTGGGCAGATTTACCTTATAGAATTTGGGACTAATCTCACGTCATCACATATATTTATCATAGGAGATGTCTCGCATTAGCCCCAACGTCACACTGCTGGTAGCCAAATCAGCTGGGCAGACTACTGTGTGCCTTTTGAATGACCTTGCATCCCTATGCCTTAGCTATAATTTAAATACTCTATATATATAATACTCATCTCACCATTCCATAATTAAGGCATTATAAGGAATCTTCCTTATTACGCCTTAAAACAGTAATTACATTCCTAAGAGGGATTCAATGAAAATTATTACCTAATTAATTATGCAATTGTCCGCTATAATTATACGATAGTTACGCTAATAGAAATAAATATATTTTCGCACCTAATAACTTCTAAGTGTGCAGTTCATACATCCTAAACAAGCATTACATGTCAATTCCTTTAACCATAACACTAATATAAGTCCATTCCCTTTAGTTTTCCAAGATTTCAATTTCCACAAAAAGGATAAATATTCATATCCAAAACTGCAATAAACAAACTTGTAAATAGAAATAGAAATCTTATTTTGTTACATCAATTCAATGAAATATCCTAAACAATAGGAATTGCAATCCTACCTTCATATTTTTTCAACTCCTCTTTTACACTGAAATAAATAAAGGAATTTTATGTGGAATAAGTGGTATAAACTACGAATAGAATTCTTACTCTACACCCTTATTTTATCATTGAAGATAAAGAAGGAGAAGAAGTGGAATGACTATGAAATTATCTAAAAATTGCAGAAACAATATAAATTCCATCAAATTAACATAATAATTGAGAATCTCATATAGAATTGACATTTCAAAATAAAAAGAAATTTTGGGGGATTTTACATATTTTGTTTTGACAATCCCAAAATCTCTCAGGAATATCTAAATTTGTAGATATATACTGATCAATTACTGAAATAAAAATATTAAGGTTTCCGCTCACATGTTATCTTTAACTTTTCTTATATGGACTTGCAACATCAAAGAAACCCTTTTCCAAATCTCATTCTTTTGATATATATATATATATACATAGTGAATGATAGGCACATATATAATTTTGCTAGATTCAAATAAGTTTGAGGAGAATTGAATAGATTAAAAGAATAATTAGAAAAGGATTAGAATCCTTACCTAAATTCCTAATTGAATTTTTGAATCTAACTGAAGGGAGAAAATGACAGTGGTTCAAAGATCTCCTTAAATATTTATTAATAAAAAGTGGAGAAGATAGGGTCCTACTTATAGGAGTTGAAATGCACCAGAACCGCAGGATGAAGTTTGGTGAAAAACAGATAAATCTGGAGGGTTTAAATGTGGAAAAACCTTAACCGCCGCCCTGAATAGGTGTCGACTGCCCACTTGACCGGTCAACCGATTGGGTTGGAGGTGTCGACCACTCCACTTATTTGGGGTGCGCTGATTTGTTTTCGTTGCTCGTTTATTTTGTTCCCTAATTAACTTTTAACTTTAATTGTTCTTAACATTTAACTTAACCACCATGTAAACCTAAAATTAATTTTTGAAATTCAAACCCTAGATTTAAATACTCATTTGAATTTGAATTCAAACTAAACTAATTTAAATCTGAAAACTTCAAATGCCCATAACTTCTTTATTTGAGCTCCGTTCTCAGCATATTCTATATGGTAACAGATCAGAATTTCACCATGAACGCAACAGAATAACTTTCATGGTCAAATTTCAATTTTATAAAATTTCAATTTTTATCCCTACCTTAATTAATTGAATTTATTTTAATTTACCTAGGGTTAATTTTATGGGGTTGTTACAAGTAACCCCTAAATAAATTTAGGTAAACAATTATGTGTTTTACACTACCATTTTGGTACAAACCCGTGCCTTGCCCTCAACAGTTTGATGTATAACCATGGGGTCACATCAGGATAAATATAACCACGTTATGCATCTATAAACTTAGGAAAAAGTATAATAACTCATATTGAAAGAACTCTTTCGGCAAATCTGCATATTTAATTGTCTTGCATCCACGATAATTAAATTTAATGTGAAAATTAATACTTGCACTTAAATTTTATATCCCTTGAAGTAATTGACTTATAAATTCGTAAATATGATTGTTTTCAAAAATAATTGGTCTTACACTCCCAAATTGTTGATTTAGAAGAGATATCATTCCTATGCATAGAATGGTATATATAATCAGTAAAATAAATAAGAGAAATGACTTATTTTAGAACAAAGTAAGAAAAGAAAATGACAACAAAATTTATTATGGTATGGCTACACCTGTGTCCACTTCGAATGTATATTATTGCTTGACTCACTCTTGATTTTCTTAGATTATAAGTATAACTTGAAATTCGATCTCAAAGTTGGTAATGGAAGAATTTTCCCTAAATATAAAAATCAAAGGTCCAAAAGTCATTTTTTTGTTGCAAGTTGTCTTTATTTCTAGCTAGAGGAGGTTGTAATTGGGCATCTAGGTTGCTAGATAGCAATGAAACTCATTCAGCAATACGATCCTGAAAGATAGGAGAAAGACCGGGACTTCCCTAAAATATTTATGGATCGATATCGATCCGTATATGGACCAGTAGCGATCAACAACCTTCATCATTTTGTTGATTTTTACCCATTTTCTTCGAGCCTAGATGCTTCATTTCATGATCCAATCTTCCTTTGATGCTTCTAAGTTTGTTCCTTCATGCTTTCATTAAGCATACATTAGTTTATGAAGGTATCTATTGATCGACACTGATGCATAGACTTAGTCAAATTTTTCTATATTCTTCTTTGTTTGATATCTTCATCAATCACTAGGATTTGCAGAAAATAAGATAGTTTTATGGATCGGTATAGACTAATAATGGGTCGGTACCGATCCATGGACCTAGCCTTCCATCAACTCTCCATGCTTAATTATCTTTGTTTCAAACATCTATTACTTCATAATTTCACAGTCAAATTCCACGAAAATGTCATTTGATAAAAATAATATATAACATCTGCCTCCAAAAGCATGCTTTTTTAAACACAAAGCGTTCATTGAACCAAAACAAGTGACCAAATCCAGATTAATAAAGACGCTTCCTTTAATTGAACCACTTCCATGGAATGTTGTATTTTCACTGAGAATCTAAACCCTTCTCTTGCACATAATCATTAAATCACATCTTTTTGATAGATGTAATTATTTCAATTTTTCATCCCAAAAGGCTCATTCATTTCATTGATCATTTAGAATTATCGGGAAGTTACTTTGGCCCAAAGTCAGGTAGTTTGAGTCATTTCTCAGCATCATCATTTTTTTACTTGTTTCTTTTTTTTGTATCGGTACTAATCCATATATGGATTAATACAGATCGATGCTTCTTAACTATATAAAATGAAGACTTGGAGTTGTTTTCGCTTGTTTGCCTTCATTCTCATGACATGGTTCTCCCTTCAGTATTTCTACATAGGGCTTTACAAGATTTCCAACTTCAAGCTCCAAATTTCACCAATCCTTTCAATCGTCAATTGAGAAGGTAGAATGTCACCTCCACCATCTTGATAGTGTGCACCTCCATCTCCAATTGTTAACACTGTCATCAATCTATGCCTGCATAGCCACCACTGTTCCTCTTTTTTCTATACCGATCGACTCTCACCGCTGCGAGGTGGTTTCGATGTGATAAAGGAGATGAGAAATGAGAAGATCGTTATGGATTTGGATGGAGCAAGGGTGGTATCAGGTTGGATGGAAGGATATAGAGTTGATTTAGATATGTTTTCATTGATTGATGCAATTTCGAATTGCTTCATAGGTGTAGGGATTGCTCGATAGTATTCTCTTTGTGAATTTGTAGATTTTAAAGAATTTTTGCATTGACATGTCCTAGAATACACATTCCTTCAATGCACGCATTCATTGTTTGAGAAATATTCATTCTTCAAATATTGCACCGCCTCTCTAGGAAATACTGATCATGATTCAGAGTTCCAATCCACATTAGATCGATCTGAGAGTATTAATTTAGTCCCTACATCAATAGTTCCAAACAATAAAAAGTTCCATCATACACCAAAGCTCGTTTGCTAGCACAAACAGGCTTTAACTCTACAAAGCGCTTTTGTATGTCATGTGGAAAACTACCCCTTATTGTCCATGTACATAAAGATAGAGCACACACAAAATGTATGTCAAAAACTTCCCCTTGTCCGTGTACATAATCTGATCGGTCAACACACATCAACATCCGTTAGATATTGTACATCGACTACACCTGGGCTAAACATAAGTACACGTAAATATTGGATATTAATGGAAATTACATGGCCATGATCATTATCTGAGATACCCATCTAACTTATGGATATGCCCTTATTGTCTTTCTACAACTGTAGCAACCGCATCTATCCTCTACTACAGCCCTTAAACTATCTTGCATTCACTAAGACCCATCCTATGTCGTTCCCTCGATATTCATTGAGGAGCCTTGTAATAAGATTCCTTTAGATGTTAGTTCAAACA
This sequence comes from Allium fistulosum, assembly GCA_030737815.1. Classification (NCBI taxonomy): domain Eukaryota; kingdom Viridiplantae; phylum Streptophyta; class Magnoliopsida; order Asparagales; family Amaryllidaceae; genus Allium; species Allium fistulosum. Next base: position 124,945,758 of record CM060906.1, read on the forward strand.
GGGTTAGGATATTAGACAATCCCATTGATTCCCCTCCATCTGACCTAGCCTCTATAAATGTTCAATATGTCTGCCAGATGCACAAAATAACTCTCGATAAAGTTAGGGTTCCACTATCGTAAGAAAGAGCTCACTTTTCGCTTACCAACTGCACTATTTGTGTTCGTCACATGTGCCTTCCTTAAGCTATTCTGATATTTACCCATTTTTGCGTCATATCCTCCAATCCATGATAATCGCCCATCTCAGCGGCACCCAAACTTATGCGTAGTGCTCTTGAGCTTATGCATGATCTTCGCTTATCACTTGGGAAGAAAGCCATCATTCATTATCATTCGATATTTATACAATTTGAAGCGAAGATCTTCAAGTCCTTCATTGATTTTATTCGAAGCCAATCGATACAACAGTGTAATGATTGACCTCCATTATAAATGAAGTTACTTCGAGGAAGAGTACTTTTTTGCTCTCTACCCTGCAATATTCTCCTAGCGATGACTTTTTTATTGTAAGTTTGGCTCGTCAAACTTTAGCTTCCAATACATTTGGATTTACTTCACCCAAGTTCCTCAGCTATATTAAATCAGTTTTCGTTTGAGAGCTGAGAATGATAACCAAAGGCACAGGACTACTAGTCTTTAAGCCATTTCAGAGGTCAAACGTAGCACCTCCTTCTCTCTTCCTAATCGACATCTCCATCAGTGCCATCTATTCTACAACGACAGTTGGATCTTCTTCAAATGAACTACACCTTACACATGACTACCTAGGGATAATTTCCAAAGGTAATTTCAAGCTGGCCTCAACTCTATCCTTTCATTGGATGGTTATTGAGGAGGAAGATGAAAATGAGGGGGAAGGTGTAGAGACAGAAAAGAAGGAAGAAGGATATATCAAAGATAGAGAAAAAGAGGAAAATACATTGAGAATGAGGATTTTGGGGCCGAGTCGACTAGGGAGAAAACAGATAAAGAAGACGTTACTATTCCTACTTCCTAACTTAAACTTTCAAGAAGGGGATCTTATGAAGCTACCCTTAGTCCAACTATCAACTGGACCAAGAAAAGAACACCCACCGATCGTTGTGATGAAGCAGTCGACCCCTTTGGTTTACTAACTCTCAATGAACTCGACAACTTTGAGTTTGACTTTGCCTACTCTTTGGAACTCGATGAACCCTTAAGAAAAATGGGTCTCGTAGATATTGTTATCCCACCTTTTAGTCAAAGCTAGAATATCAACAAAGTTGGCAAGGAAGGATGGATATCAGGATTGGAGTTCAATTGGAAACAAGGCTGCAAAGGATGTCGTCAAAATTTGGTCGAGCTCCGATCAGGACGAAATCGATGGGATACGATGAACTGGGTTAGGAGTGGCTACGTTTCAAATTTTAGGTCAATCGGAGTTCGTATGCTCGAGGTATGGATGGATCAAAGTATGTGAATGTTGGTTCGAGTCGATACATTTCGTATCGATCATCATGCAACGTCTCGAATCGATACCGTTCGTCTCGATCGGTAGTGGTTCGCATCAATGGCTTTCGTATCGATCAGATTGGTAGGCAAGCGAGCGATGGTTTGTTCGACTCGAGCAGTTCGAATCGATCAGGATGGAGACAGGCAGCGTACTTCGTATCGACGTCTTCGTATCCATCAGGTAAAGCCTCGCTCGTATCCATCAGGTAAGGTGTCGTTCATATCCATCAATGTGTCTAGTTTCGTACCCATTTGTTGACCCTTCGTGCGCTTTTCGTATCGATCAATAATTCACCATTTCGTATCGGTTAGTTCATAGATCAATACAAAACACATTCCTGGAATCGATATGAGAAAGAACATGAAGTATCGATGCGAGCAATTGAGTACGAACGTGATGGCGAAGCAGTGGGCACGAACGAGTGTGAAGTGTGGATGCGCGCAAAGATCGACCACGATTCAAGGGAAGAAACACTCAACTCGGCACAAAGTTAGGATCAGGCCTGGGAAGTAGCGCCACATCAGCAGATAAGCGCGTACTAGATCGATTCGAAATGGGGCGATACGAAGCAATGGATGCGAAATCGACAACCTTCGATAAACACAAGATTGCATCGATCATATCTCCTAAACCACAAGTCCAAATGCAATGAAATTTCCACAGTAGCTTGCGCGCAAGGTAAGGAACGTCCCTGCCAAGTTTCAGCTCGATTGGATCATTTTTTGATGGATACGAAATTGCTTCATATCGATCGCAGATCGAGTCAAAACTTGGTGGGGTCGGTCGTGTGGGCCCCCTTAAGTGCCAGAAGAAGTCTCCCGAAGTTTGAGCGCGATCTCAGCCTCCTACGCCTATAAATAACCCCCTGAAGCCTGCTAAAAAGAGAGCTTTTTGGGCCATCCAACATCCAGATTCTGCCGGATTCAATTCTACGCTTCAACACAATCATTGTACTCGAAATTCTTCATTGTAACTGATGTAATCATCTGTAACCAACAATTAAAATCAATAAAAGATAAAACTTTGAAGTGGACGTAGGCCGGAGAAAGCCGAACCACTATAAATTGTGTGTTTCTGTTCATTATTTCTGGATTGCTGTTTGTTGCCTGCTTAGATCTGTGATTTGTGTTTGGAATATTGCTGATCTACATTCATAACTTGGTGCTTTCACGATATTTGGCATTTGTGACCATTTTTGGCGCAAACACTTTGGTGCTTTCACTGAGAGGGGACTAGCACCCGCTACATCGGATTGAAGTTCAGATTTGGAAAGCGTGAAGAGTTGAGATTTGAAAGACAATGACTCGACAAACAAGACAAAGAGCTGAGCGAAGTCAGCAAGGGGTAAGTCAAGAGGCATCCTCCGGAGCTGGAGAAGGACAAGCTTCGATTTACATTACAAGGGACGAGATGGAGGCTATGGCGAATTCAATACACGAAAAAATGATGAAAAGCCAACAGGAGATGATGCAAACTTTCTTCGAAATGATAAGAGCTGCAGGGATATAGAACTTAGGACCAGCCACAGCGGCTGTTAATGTGGAACAAGGAGCTAGGGTTATGGAACCCAATGGAGGACATAATATAGAACCGTAAGGTAATCAACAAGGGCTTGGGGGTAGGCCCGCAGGATCCAACACAGGAGGACCTTTGGAAGGAGTTCAACAGGCTAGGCCAACGTTGCTGCTAATGAGCCACATGAAGAATATGTGCCAAAGTTCCCTTAGGAGCATGGGGGGCAACCCCCGACAGACAACGCTGGATTAGCGGAAATCATTAGGAAGACTATGCGTGGAGGCTTGACCAATCGAGATTTGGAAGGAGTGAACATGAGTCCGTTCGCTCGGGAAATCAGGATAGCTCAGAATCCACCTAAGTTCAAGTTACCTAGCGTGGAATTATATAATGGCAAGGCTGACCCGACTGATCACTTGATGAGATACACTAGACACATGGAAGTGCTGGGAGCATCGGAGGAAGTGATGGCCAGATGCTTTCCGTTGTATTTGACAGATCTAGCTGCAATGTGGTTTAGGCAGTTGGGAGAAGGATCTATCAAGACTTGGAAGGAGTTGGTGGACAGGTTTTTGGGACAGTTTCGGGTTCATATCAAGTGGCCGAAAAACGTAATGACGCTAACGTCAGTAAAGCAAAGGACGGATGAATCTCTTAGGGCTTTTCTAACTCGGTTCAATGCGGCGGTAGCTTCGGTGGATAGGCCGGATCCATCGATGGTTTTGATGGCGGCGGTGTCGGGAGTCAGAGAGGATTCAGATTTTAAGGTATCTTTAATACGAGACCCACCACTGGATCTCGGGGAATTCTTTCACGAAGCAGAAAGATTCCTTCGGCAAGAAGACGCATGTATGGACTTAAAGTTAAAGGAGGTGAATGTGACTGAGGGTAGAGGTCCATCCAACGGAAGCTCGGATAAAGATAAAGGAAAAAGGAAGTTGGACGACGATTCAGGAAAAGCCAGGAAGCGATGGAAGGATCCAAAGTTCTCCACATACACGGGATTAAATGAGACACTGGAGCGGGTATACATTGAAACCCGAAATCGCCTTCCTTACCGGAGGCCGGCTAGGAGAGAACCATCCGAGCGAGAGAGGGCATCAGGAAGGCATTGTCTCTTCCACGGTTTGGACGGGCATGATACCAACAGCTGCAGGCACTTAAAGGATATAGTTGAGGAGCATGTGAGGAATGGAAAATTGAGGAAGTATGTTGGGGCTCGGAATGCAGCGGTGGAGCAGGAGCAACCACCGCCTACCTCAAGCCATGAGGGTGTGAGGCCCATGAGTGATGGTCGATTGGTTATCAATTGACCGGGATAATATGAAATAAGTAACAAACCATTTGCAAGCAGCCAAGTCATTTACACATGTATGTGGCCGGAGATAGCCCCTAGGCATGCTCTGAATGATGATAAACCGCGAAGCCATGGTTTGCGAAATCCGTCTTTTGTTTTTGGATTGGACACTTGGTTTTATGGTTTGGTTTTGGAGTTTGGTTTGAACTCCTAGTTTTGTTTACTTTCTGTTTTGGATTTTCGTTTGGATGATTGGTTTCTGTTTTGGATGCTGGTTTGGATTTCTGATCTTTTTGGTTTGACTGGGATTTTGGATTAGATTTTGACTGGATTTTTGTTTGGGTTTTGATAAACGGTCGTCGGGTATGGATTATACCTGGCAAAGGGTGAGTCGTTTTGCCCGAACGCGGTAAAGTGACTCATTCAGGTCATCGAGTATGGACTATGCTCGATAAGGGTCCGGAGAGACCAGAATTCGGCCTAGGACTTAGGCCTTGCATTATCAATTGTTATTTTCAGGTCGTTGAGTATGGACTATGCTCAACAAGGGTCCGGAGCGACCAGGGTTCGGCCTAGGATTTAAGCCACGGCATTACTTATGTCCAGGGACACTGGACCAAGGTCGTCAAGTGTGGATTGTGCTTGGCAAGAACCCGGAGAGGTTAGCTCAACGTCCAGGGACATTGGACCAAGATCGTCAAGTGTGGATTGCGCTTGGCAAGAACCCGGAGAGGCTAGCTCAACGTCCAGGGACACTGGACCAAGGTCGTCAAGTGTGGATTGCACTTGGCAAGAACCCGAAGATGTTACAGATTTGGATGTCGAGCCGGAGAGGTCCTAGAGTCGGTAATTGGTTATTGGATAAGGGTGGATCGGGACTCGGTTATCGAGTTTGAATGGATATGGAATTGGCTAAGGCTTTGGTTATTGGATTGGGAGTTGGGCATCGACTCTAAGTAGTCAAGGATGATGTACTCTGATGATATGGCTATGAACTTCGGATATTGGATTTGGAACTATTCAAAACACGCCTTATTATCATAAGGCATGTTTTGGGGGGCAAATGTTATCCCACCTTTTAGTCAAAGCTGGAATATCAACAAAGTTGGCAAGGAAGGATGGATATCAGGATTGGAGTTCAATTGGAAACAAGGCTGCAATGGATGTCGTCAAAATTTGGTCGAGCTCCGATCAGGACGAAATCGATTGGATACGATGAACTAGGTTAGGAGTGGCTACGTTTCAAATTTTAGGTCAATCGGAGTTCGTATGCTCGAGGTATGGATGGATCAAAGTATGTGAATGTTGGTTCGAGTCGATACATTTCATATCGATCGTCATGCAACGTCTCGAATCGATATCGTTCGTATCGATCGGTAGTGGTTCGCAACAATGGCTTTCTTATCGATCAGATTGGTAGGCAAGCGAGCGATGGTTTGTTCGACTCGAGCAGTTCGAATCGATCAGGATGGAGACAGGCAGCGTACTTCGTATCGACGTCTTCGTATCCATCAGGTAAAGCCTCACTCGTATCCATCAAGTAAGGCGTCGTTCGTATCCATCATTGTGTCTAGTTTCGTACCCATTTGTTGGCCCTCCGTGCCCTTTTCGTATCGATCAATAATTCACCATTTCGTATCGGTTAGTTCATATATCAATACGAAACACATTCCTGGAATCGATATGAGAAAGAACATGAAGTACCGATGCGAGCAATTGAGTACGAATGTGATGGCGAAGCAGTGGGCACGAACGAGCGTGAAGTGTGGATGCGCGCAAAGATCGACCACGATTCAAGTGAAGAAACACTCAACTCGGCACGAAGTTAGGATCAGGCCTGGGAAGTAGCACCACGTCAGCAGATAAGCGCGTACTAGATCGATTCGAAATGGGGCGATACGAAGCAATGGATGCGAAATCGGCAACCTTCGGTAAACATGAGATTGCATTGATCATATCTCCTAAACCACAGGTCCAAATGCAATGAAATTTTCACAGTAGCTTGCGCGCAAGGTAAGGAACGTCACTGCCAAGTTTCAGCTCGATTGGATCATTTTTTGATGGATATGAAATTGCTTCGTATCGATCGCAGATCGAGTCGAAACTTGGTGGGGTCAGTCGCGTGGGCCCCCTTACGTGCCAGAAGAAGTCTCCCGAAGTTTGAGTGCGATCTCAGCCTCCTACGCCTATAAATAGCCCCCTGAAGCCTGCTAAAAAGAGAGCTTTTTGGGCCATCCAACGTCCAGATTCTGCCGGATTCAATTCTACGCTACAACATAATCATTGTACTCGAAATTCTTTATTGTAACTGCTGTAATCATCTGTAACCAGCAATTAAAATCAATAAAAGATAAAACTTTGAAGTGGACGTAGGCCGAAGATAGCCGAAGCACTATAAATTATGTGTTTCAGTTCATTATTTCTGGATTGTTGTTTGTTGCCTACTTAGATCTGTGATTTGTGTTTGGAATATTGCCGATCTACATTCATAACTTGGTGCTTTCACGATATTTGGGGTTTGTGACCATTTTTGGCGCAAACAGATATTACTCCTTTTGAGGGCATATCTGCTCCACCACACTACCAACTAGCATTTTCTGTAGGTCAGATAAGGTTTTACTATACTCAGGCCACTTAGGATCACACTCATACATACTACACATGTTTCTATATTCCTTAATCCAGTAATAACTCTCTCATCCCATTACGTAGGTACAGTGGGACATCCTAACTGTTTCGATGGTCTAACCAAGAAGGCATCTAAGGATGAAACTTTGCCACTTAGAGCATATTGCTATCATAACAACTATCGCTCAAGAGATATTGTAATGACCTATATTATACATATCAGAGGATCATAAAATAATTTTTTATTCATACAGGGTCGTATGACTCTAATATTTTGGAAAATGACTCTTAGGTACATTTTTCACATCTATGATTTTTTTATGAATTTCAATGTAACCGTTTTGGCTTTAAAAATCTTATTTGGACTATAACTTTTGATACAGCCGATTTAGAGTCCCAAACTACTTCTATTGCTTTAGGACGATGGTTTCTCATTTTGTAGAGTAGTCATAATAGAAAAACGGACTTACCACTTGAATATTATAGTTGTTTTATGTTAAGGCTGCTACTGGCTAGCATTATTAGGTAACTAACTAAGCCCATACTCAAGTCCACTAATGAATCTCGAAATATGCTAAGGGGAGGCTGTACGAACTAATCTAAGTCATTTCCGTCTTCCTCAAAATAGCTTTAAACCTTTGCTAGTTCTAATTTCATCAAAAGCCAATAATTTTCTTACTAATTTTAGCCTAAAACATAATTAAAAGGGAAATTAACATAGAACTTAAGATTATTATTTTTGGCTAATTTGCATTCCTCTCCTTTACTATAAATTTCAGATCTAAGAGAAGAAATTGATATTTTAGTTATTTGGTGAGTGGTTTTTGACCTTTCACTCTACTATGCATGTTTATATAGTTAAAAATGATGTTTATAATATGACTTTGACTCCAAATTATTTTCTCACTTTAATAATATTTTAACATATGTTTATGGCCGAAATTTAAAGTTTTTAACATGTTTTAAATGTTTTTGCAAGTTCCTTTTGTTCATATTCATATGCCTGTACACAAGTCAGATTTAGCTTAGAATATGCCTGATTGTCATGTCTTATGGGTTGCATGTATGAATGGACATATATGTATAATATTTCATATTTGTATGTCGTGCTCTGATATGATTTGCTAGTGGTTTTAGGTAGTTAGGAAAGGAGTGGTAGAATTGGAAAATCAAAGGTAAAGATGGACGGAATTGGATGAAACTTGGTGGAGGTGCTCTGGAGCATGGGGGAGCTTAGGATTCAATACGCATCGAAATCGGAGCGATGTACAAGAGTTGATACAAGAGGTTTGGCCAGTATTGGGAGCTTTTGATTGGTAGAGAAACGACTTGGTGGCAGAAGGTATTTCAGATTGGGGATGGTAGAGAGAGGAGGCCAAATGCAAGGATTCGGCTAAGAATAGGGTTTGGTCATGAGAGCTTTGTGCTTAGTACTAGTAGCTTTGGATGAGGGTACTTAGAGCTATGGATAATGGCACCAAGAGCTTTTCTTGGTCGTGGTCGGGGTCCAAGCACTTAGAAAAATGAAGCACTAGAATAGAGGAAAAGAACTTAGCCAAAATTTGGTTAAGTACACCACTCGGTGCCGACAGGTCCAGTCGGTACCGAGAGGTCAAGTTTTGATGGAGTCGAGGTGGAATCTCCAAGAAAGGAAGCAGGTGCTCTAGAAGTCATGTTGAAGGTGTTTGTTTGGTTCACTTAGGGTTTGATGGCGATGTAGCTGCATGATGATGGCTTTGGATTTTGATGATGATAACTCGACAATGATTGGAGATAGATTCCAAAGACGGCGAGTCGATATTGAGTAGAGTCATGAGAATGGTTATCCACAAAGGGTAGTTTCTAGGAATGGTGACCTATAGATAGAATGTTGAATGGTTCTATCATGGGATGAAGGAATGTGAAATGGTTCCTTAAGGATAATGGAGACTAGATGGAGCAAGGAAAGAGCTCAAATATTTGTGCTAAGGGATCGTTGATACTTTGAGTGTTTTCTGATGTACTTGAATGCAGGGGTATTGTGTGGACGCTCATGGGTACTTTGTTCGGCTACTCTGATTAGTTGTTCGGATCCGTATACCCAAAATTGGTGAATTTGGGGTTAGTATTAGCTTCGAGCTAGAGGCGAGTGCATTGAAAATCGAGATTTCCATTAGTTCCTGGCAGGGGAAAGGCCATACGAGTTATCATATATCTAGAGCACATTGAGTGATAGTGAGGATTGATTGATGGATGCTAGGTTGCTTTAATTATTTTCTTCCATGGTCTATCACTCTAGGGATGACACTTGAGATACGTATTGGGGATATGGATATTTGGATACCCATCTTTATTCTCAGTTTGTTGTGTACCTTTACCATATTCATAGAGTTGCATATTGTGTTCGTTACGTGCTAACTCTTTGGTTGCAAGGACAGGTCAGGTATGGTTTATATATCCTTGCTCTTTACTATATCAACTTGTATAGTATTTTGAGATTCATTGACCACTCACATCGAACTATTGCCTGACCCGAGGTTTTATGCTTTGCTTCTTATTATCTTGGGTATTTTTAAATGAGTATACTAGATAGTAGGTGTAGGTGCGATGCAGTAGCTATGCAGAGGACAAGTTGGATGGAGCTATCTTGTATTATATATGGATTTTTATGCTTTTTTCATTGTACAACACTATGGAGCCTTGATGGTCTCCACTTATTACTATCGTTATGAGATAATTATTTAGGTTTATTTCTGTTTTGTATATACTTTATTACTCTGTTGTACAACTCTGTGGATCTATACTCAGATATTTGGTTCACTTAGTTATTACATCTCTCCTATTTAATATCTATGATGTATATTATTTGTTCCATGTGTTGTGAGATATATGACATGTTCTGTAATGTTTTATTTCATTTTCAATCCTTGATGATCATCCTACATCGATCGGGCACGTCAACATCGCACCATATAGTTATATTGGGTGTCGGTGGTGTAGGGCAGTGGTCATATATATCACAGATATGGAGCACCAATTTGACCGTGAGTACCACAAGCAGCCACATCACCCTATGACACTGGCTCCCAACACTCAAAGTTCCTATCTCTATCCTCTCATTCCTAATATTCCTATTATAAATGGAGTCACTCTCCCTCTCATCACTCCCCTCCAGCGTTCTTCTGCATTCCACGATGATCCTCCCCGCACCTCATTGGTGGGATCAACTCCAATTGCTTCTTCCTTAGTCGTCCCTACTCAAAGGTACAAGCGGAATCCTAGCCCCTCCATGCCATCTTTTCAGCCGACATTAACACTATCTCCCTTTCTTGTTCTTCTTCCATTCGACAATAGTGCCCAAGTAAAGGGTTTGCACCCTCAGCAAGTACTATCGGTTTCTCTTCATCCACTTCTGCTGCCACACCCATGCAAGTCAAATATCTGGACCAATATGTCACTAGGCTAAAATTTTCTTATAAGTTGGATGATGTTTTCGGTGGAAATGGTAATGCTTGCAAAATCATCGATACTCTAAATAACCAATATTAAGCCTTAAGTGGGTAGCGAAGCATTTGAGTTAGATTAGAACCATAAACAATTTGTTGCTGGGAGAAAAGGAGCAAGCCTTGGTAGAGGACCAAAGGCTAATAGATATTTTGAAGAAGGATATTATTGATTTGGAGAGTAAGATAGAAGAGAAAAAAAAGACCCCAGATCAATAGAAATGTTACTACATAATACAAGTGTCAAGCATCTAAAGAAAACTTGTCGGCCTTGAAAATAACGAGAGTTTTCGAGCTTGAAAATAGTACAGTTGTCAAGCAGAAAGGAGTAACGAGTCTCTAGCAATAACAAGAAGGTATTGTGCACCTAACAACAAATGGTTCTTGACCCTCTACAAAGTATTAAGAAGTACCAAGTATCCAAGGGATGTCGAGCCTTTGCAACAACAACTGTTATCGAGCCTCTATAATCGTAAGTGTTGTCGATCATCTACAAACAACAAATGATGTCAAATTTCTACAAAGAAGTGTTGCCAAGTTTCTATAAGAAGAAGAAATAGCGAACTTCTAAGGTATGATGATCTTCTACATTAGCAAAGGATGTTCAACTTTTATAAGCGCCAAGCAATGCCCAACATTTAAAAACATAAAGGTTGTCAAGTACCTACCATATGAAGGGATGCCGAGTGCCTAGCTTAAGGGACAAGCAACCATCTAGCCTATTTGACATGTCTATAAATAGGACCCCCTCTACCAGTTTGAAAGGGGATCATTCTTCTTTCTTGATTTCTAAATTATAGATTGTAAACCCTAAATCAATTTGTGTATTTCTAGAGCCAATTATAACTCTTGGACTTTCCATAAATAAGGACTTGGACATTTAACTTTGCGTAGCCTATTTCCCTTGAATGTGCATACTTGACTATTATTGAACAAAGGAAATGTAAATAACAATGAACTTGAACTTAAACATAAATGGACTTGGATTTACATTTATTCCTGAGCTTTCATAAGGCCACTTAAGCCCTTATTCGAACTATCCTTAGCATGCCTTGCATATTAAGTTAGCAAAGAAATTTTCCAATAAGAAAGAAAATCTTGAAGGGAAAAAATGCACAAAAGCTTAGGATTGACCTTATGGGATGATACATTCAGCAAGCATGCATCTAGAAAGTGACTTGGCTAAGGAAATCGAACAACTCAAACCCAACAGTCAATTCTAAGGCTGAACTGTTGTGCTGAACAAGGAAATGGCTCAGCTTAAAGCCGAGATTGATAAATTCAAAGTTGAGACAAATAATGTTCCATAGGTATAGTTCGAGAATAAAAGCTTAAAAGCAGCTATTGCTAATTTACAGTATCAACTGTTCCATGGTCAGAAAGAAAAACCACCATTGAGAAGGTTCACTACATCTTTAAATTCTTTGAGAATGTCTTCTAAACTAAACGGTTAGAAGAGGAGTACCCCGAGTCTTGGTGAAAATCCACGATAAGATAATGAGAGATGAAAGGATTCAGGTCAAAGGGGGATCCCATTTGTCGAAGATGAAATCTTTGATGATTTTTTTATCTCGAGGACCTAGGCGTCCTATAGGAGGGCAAAAGACAACATGCTATTGGAGAGGCATAGCAGGCTCCTAGTGAGATTCCCAATGATCTCCTTTCCAAGGTGGCAGTTGAATATCTTCTTTATTAATCAAATCAAGAATCTATAATGGCCACTTCAACTATTCTGGCAGTTAGCTACATGGCCTCTGATGTACCATATCACCGCCTTCTCTGTTTTCGGGGCCCCACTTTTCTGGATCGGTCCAACTAGGCTCTGGCCTTCTGCACGTGGATTTTCATTTGGACATTTGCATGTATTCCCTTATAAATATTGGATCATTGGCTCATTGTAGGGGATGTTCTTTCTAGCTCTCTTCATCTTCTTCCCAGTGCTATATTCCACCATTTTGATTCTCAATTTTCATGGACTGTATCTGTAATCAGCAGTATAAATCAACAAAATGAAAATTTTTAGAGTGGATGTAGGCCGTAATCAGTCGAACCACTATAAATCCTCTTGTTCATTTAACTTCTTAACGTTTTTTAATTTACTATCTTCATATTTTGTTTTCTACTTTATTCTGCTTGGATAATGGATATCGAATCTATGGTTTATCATATTAGAGTGTTTGTGACTAATTTAGGCGTAAACAAATAGCCGCCTCCTCCAAGCTCATATAATAGTATCTACCACTTGCCATTTCTGCTCCTCCTATTTCCTTGTTGTCTCCAATATCCAAGGAGGGCTTATTTCATCATCTTAAGTCCATTCTTTGGGATAAGCTTGTCTTGGATGTTTGGACCTGCCCTCAGTCGACGGTATTCCTATTCACTCTCCCTTTCTCCTAAATCTTCAACCGTCTCCGGGTAAAGTTTTAGTCCTATACAATTTAGTTTTCCACGTGTCGAAATAACTCAACTTTCACCTCTTTTAATTTTTTCTCCAGGTCCTTTAGCCAAAGGCTATCATAACATATGCATCTTCACTACCGCTTCCACCAGGTCCAGGCTTGGTCTTGATGTGGAGAAGATCAAAGCTACATTTAAGGAAGATGAACTAAATGTCAATATGGATGAGGAAGATGACCTAACTATCACCCACACTTCCAGTATTGAGCCTACTATAGCTAAAATAATCAAAGCCTAGAAGATTGAACTTAAGTAGGTAATAAATAATGAAAAGCCACACGATATTATGATGTTCCTCCTCCAACATTAAAGGTTCTATTGCTCCCCCAGTCAAATGTCGATATTGTTCCCTTCAAGGTGTCTGAGAAGAGAATGATGAATCACCATATTATCTATACCAATGAATTCCCTCTCCTTGAGGAAGACAACCCTCCAAAAGGTAGTAGCACTTCGAAAGAGAAGTTCATCAAGAAGACTAGAGTTTGTCGCAAAACCTGAAGAAATAATGATGCACCTTGCCATTTGCCTCTTTTTTTCCCCTTTTATAGATAGACCGCTATGTTGTATGGACATGACCCTCGATTTCTATATTGAAAATGAAAGTAAGGAATAATTTTTTTATCCTACCATGTTACTTGCTTTTTCATAATTTTTTATACAATTTCTACAAATGTTCATATATAAATACCAGCGCCCTGCCTGCTGATGCTAATTTGTGTAATGCATTTACTTATTATATCTCTATACATAAAAATAAACTTCCGCTATCATAGAGTGTTGTTAGTTTTATTTACTACTAGTTAAACTTATTCTATTCAAGCATAAATAAAACCAAGATATCTTGACTATTTTACATGGTTTTCCACGTTTGTCTACAGGAGTACTAATGTAATTATTGTTCACTATATCCGCATAAACCCAATATAGCCCAATACTTATCTATGAAAATCTATGTCCATTGGTGCCTATTTCCATGCATTTATCCTTGACACTATCTATCTCCTAGCATTAGTTAAAGATTAGATGAATGGGAGTAAATTATAAAATATACCCTTAGTCCTATTATAGTATAGGGATTCGATCATGATTCAAAGGAGTTCGTTAGTACCTCTCTCTAAGTACCTATACAACGTTCGATTTTAAAAACGCATGACATACCCTATTGACTCAGTAACATGAAGTTTTAAATAATGAATATAGTTACATTGATTCGAGAAGAAATACCAAAAATCATTTTAGCAAATGTTGCTTTATAAAATCGAATTCAATCCAATTAGTGTCCAAAAGAAAGAAAGATGCCTAAGTAAATAGAATCAAGTGAATTAGCAGTGCAAATGCTCATTATTCCATACTCGTTGAATTGCTCCATCTATAACTAATAGCTCGAAAGTGTTGTTCTATGCTTCTACCATATCTCCTAGGGTCCTCCCTAATTTGGAACAAGTGCCCTGTACTCGGAAAGACCCATTTAAAAATATGGTCTCCAATCTCGAAAATATGGTTCTGGACCTCGGCGTTGAATTTCCATTCTAGTTTTTTTGGTGAGCAACTACCATCAAATTTGCCTCCTATCATCTTTTCTCCATCAAGTCGAGGGATGCAAGTAATAACTCCTTATTCAACTAGGGATCATAATACACTCATCGATGATAATGGACCTTTTCTTGTGTTGATATCATAGCCTCAGTTCCATAAGCTAATGCAAATAACCCATGTTTGGTTTTGAATTCCTTATCATTCGGTAGGCCCCTAATGCAAGAGGTAACCAATTATCCTAGTTTCCTTTTTCTTGTTTTAGCTGCTTTTTAATGATGGATTTGATGATCCAGTTCACCACCTCTACCTTTACATTCACTTGTGGTTGTGCTAGTGTCAAGAAAATCTTTTCAATTTGATACCGCGCATTGTATTCGTAGAATTCTACATTCTAGAATTGAGTTCCATTACCCAAAATGAACTCCAGTGGTACCCTAAATCTGTAAAAAAATGTTTTTGACTACAATGTTAATTACTTCTACTGAAGAGATAATTATGAGTGGCTCTATCTCAACCCATTTTGTGAAATCCTCCACTGCAACAGTTGTATACTTTGCTCCTCTTCATGCCATCAATAGTACTCGAATAATATCAATTCCTAGAATCGTAAATCCATTGATAACCATTTCCATAAGCTCTTTAGATGGGGCATTAAGTATCTTTGCAAATCTATAGCACATACTGCACTTCTTAGAAAATTCAATTGCATCTCGATTGACAGTTGGCCTGAAATATCTATAATGAAGTTCCTTTTTCGCAAGATTTTCCCCCTTTTGTGATCTCCACATCTTACTTGATGAATTTCCTAATGGATTTCTTCGCTTCATCCTTATCGACATAACTTAGCAAGGAAGCAGAGAATCCTCTCTAAAGTAACATTTCATCTTGCATAATGTAAGGATGTACTTTATATTAGAGTTTCCATCTTTCATTCTTAATCATTGAAAGAGTTGCTTTTGTAAAATATTCCTTAACTCAAGTAATCCATGACTACTTTTCTACAACCTCCATAACGTAATCGATATCCACTTCATCTACACATGGAGTTTTTAACACTTCTAGTGGAATGATCATTAATAGTTTCACATCTACATAGGTAGCAAATTTGGCATAGTAGTATGCATTCGCATTTTTCACTTTAGGGATGTGTGACGCCCACCTTCTTACCCTCATTACAAAAGGACATTACAAGGTAAAATCGTCAACTAATTTGGAGAATAAGGCTGAATACAAGCGATCATCCATATTATTGCTTTGGACGAGTATTGATATGCTGAATTGAGTGAGTATATTTTTTCTCAAAAGATTATGCAACCTATCTGTTTCAGGTGGAAAACAACAATATAGTGGCTTAATACGATTTAGAACAATATAAAATATTACAGATCACAGAATCATAGAATACACAAAGAAATACACATATCCCATAAACTGATGGAAACACGTATACAATCTATAGAGTGGACTCAAAATAGTGGTCATAAGAGAACCATGATATACATAAGTAATAAATAGACTTCCCAAAGGAACATATACAACAAAATGAGTCTCTATCACAAATACATGATGGACTATACACTACTAGACTACTATAGCATGAAAATTATCACCAAGCTAGCCCAACCCTAAAGTCATCATGCTAAAGTATCTGAAATACTTCGGTCTGACCCGAGTATTATATAAAAATAATATATGGATCAGCCTAGTTATAATTCAAGTAATTGTGAAATAAGAATGATAAGGGTGTACTAATCCCAATAAAAACACAAATCCACATAGAATTAACAATGGAAGAATATTAACATTCTTAAATTTTATTCACCAAATCCCAAACCCAATATTAGCTTTAAAAGCAATTCTCAAGAAATATTTGGTGAAACACAAATCTCATAAGAATTCGAGAATCAAAATTAATATCTAGAGACACAAAGGGGGAGGTTCCTATCAAAGATTGGTGGGCATATAAACTCAGCCAACAAACGTGTCACACCCAGATGGCTAAAAGGACCCACATATGGATTTGAAAATCCATAAAACATGTATGAGCAAAAACCTCCAAAGATCAGCATAAAGCTCCACAGATGAGCGTAAAGCTCCACAGATCTGCTTGTAAATGGATTGACACAGAAGACAAGTTGTTAAACTAGTCTTAGTAAGTGTTATCTACTTTCGAATGGTACTAAAAGAATAACGTCTAAACGTCCCATACCGTACATGTCTACTCGAATATTTACTACCTGTTAGTAAACATTGTTCAAGAGAAAATAGGATTTCAATCGAATAAGTTTGAGAATTAACCTCCACCTGTTTTACTAAATCGTTTAATTGAATTCCTCATCCAAATGATATAATAATTAATATATTAATAATAGTTTTGGAAATTCATTTCTAAAATATTTATTTTGTTAAATAGAGTCAAAAATCCATGAAATGAGATATATATATATATATATACATATACATATAAATACATATACACATATATATAGTATAACATGTTTTAATTAAAATAGGATTTAGAAATCGAGTCGAAATATAATTGAATTACTCAAAAAATAATTTTTGAAAACACTTGAATTCATTTATAAATATTTATATCATAAATTATTAATTAAATCACTAAAAATCAGAAGAAATTGATATTATTAAAACTCCCAAAACAAGAAGGCTTCCAGGCTCAGATTAAGTCGACTGAATCGAGTGGTTCAATCGACTACTTGGGGCTATATGCTCCAGGCTAACTGGTTCATCGATTGAACCATAGTTCAGTCGACTGCTTGGAGCTATATGCTCCAGGTTTGCTGGTTCAGTCGACTGAACCGAAGTTTAGTCGATTGAATACAAATTCCAGAGCTGTAAGGCTCAAGGTCATGCTTCCAGCTGCAACTGACGAACTTTCCGGTAAGATTTCTCTATTCGGGAACATAATATGACTAAAATAAATTTCATTCTTGCATGCAATACAAACACATTCATATACAAGCAAACAATAGCAATTTGGGAAAAGATAACATTGAGAAAAATAATGGACAACGATGTTATAGAATATCAAACAAACGATTAAACATAGAACTGAGATCAGAATCAAGTTATGCTCTCAATCATTCAACCACTTACCCAAATGCAGCAAATTAGAACTAGAATTTGTTAGATTACTCACCTTATGGCTAAGAAAGAAGTGTTTACTGCCTTGAAGCTTTGCTCAACTCCTCTCATCTGTTGTTCCTAAGAAACTCAGAATCGAACCCAAAAACCCATTTCAATTTTCAAAGCAAAAACAAAAATTAAAGAGATAAAGATGTATCAATAGTTAGTATAGATTACCTGAGATTATTAGGACTAGAAATCAAGTATTTATCTTTAGATTATATGATTTGGGTGAGGTTTCTCTTAGGGTTTGCAAATGAGGAAGAAAGAAAGTTCACTGTAATTTGTTTCTAGCTTCTGTAAAGACAATGAGGAGCAAGAGCTAAAACGTATAGGATATTGCTTCTCCGCTATAACTCATTTTCTAACTCTTATTGGGCCAAAATTTGTATTTGTTTACAAAATAAAATAAATCAGTGTCTCCCATTTTCAATACAAAGAAAACAAACAAAGTTTTAAGTTATATTTGACTCCATGGATTGGCAACAATATATAAAATCAAGGTTAGCTCATTTATTGCATTCCAATTTCAAAAAATCGAAATAGATTCACAACCCATTTATAATAATAAAACATTCTTTTTAATCTTAATATAACAAGAAAACTAATAGCCCATTAAGTTATAAATTCTCTAAATTAAACAGGAAATCAAAATATTCTAATTTTAATATATTCACATTAAATCCATCATAATGATTATTACAAGTGATAAAATAATTCATAAAGTTATGTTCGAATAAAATATTTCTCAAACCCTTGTTTCATTAATTAAATTTCATATTTTCTCTTATTATCAAATAAAAGAATTAATCACATAGAAAATATGTCCATTATTACTAAAATTCTCAAATACACATTTTCATTAGCAAAATCATTTACATGAACTCCATGTATTATTTTTCATAACCCATTTAATTAGCAAACAAAAATCCCCAAATCTCTTAATTATTTAATTATTACTAAATTAAATTATTATTTTGATTTAATTTCATGTAATCTAAATCAGGATTGATACTGACTCCCCCTTATGAAAATTATGTCCCCGTGCTTCTTTATAGAGGAAAATCAATAACCATTCACAATGATATATCTTTCAAAAGATAATTATGCAATTAACAAAGGATAATTTAAACGGAAGATTCACCAACAATAGGCACTGGAGAATAATTTCTGATGCATTCACTCCATAAATTATTGGTTTTCGAAGGTCAATCTTTAGGATTAGTGGATCGTTGAACTTTAACGAACGGAATGTCTTTATTTCATACGTATCTAACCTCCCAAGCAACAACATGAATAGGAGTTTGCTCGTAAGTCAAATCAGGTGAGATCTCAGGCTCTTTAAGGACTCTAGGCTTAAGGATAGAGTCAAAATCTCTAAGACATTTCCAATGCCGAGAAACATGGAATACATCACGAATGCCCAAAAACTGAGCTGGAAAAGAGATACGATAAGAAACTGGGCCAATATGTCTTGTGATTTGGTAGGGTCCAATGTACCGAGGCGCTAACTTCCCAGACCGACTGAAATGCATAACACCCTTCAAATGGGAAACATGAATGAAAACAAAATCTCCCATAGAAAATTCCAAATCTCTTCTTCTATTATCTGCGTAGGATTTTTCTTGCTCTGTGCCTCTTTCATCCTTTACCGAATAAGACCAGACTTCTTTGAAACTTCTCGAACAGAACAGGGACCTAAACCAGTTTCTTATAGGTCTTAAACCAACAAGAAGGTGATCGGCATGGCCTTCCATAAAGAGCTTCGAAAGGTGCCATTCTGATGCTAGACTTAAATTTGTTATTATAAGCAAACTCAACAGGATGAATATGATCCTCCTAACTCCCATCGAAATCAAGGACACGCCACTGAGTAAATCCTATAACACTTGGTTCAATCGCTTTGTTTGTCCGTCCAACTGAGGATGATAAGCAGAACTAAGATAAGCAATTTACCCAAAGCTTTATGAAGGCTCTTTTAGAATCCACTAGTAAATAATAGACCTCTTTCACTAATAATGGAGCTGGGAACACCATGCAACCTAACAACTCCTTTAATATAGAGTTTTGCCAATTTAGGAGTAGCCCAATTAGACCTAACATGAATAAAATGGGTAGACTTCTTCACTCTATCGAAAATAACCCACAAGCTATCATGATCAAATGAGAACAGGGAAGACCATCAACGAAATTCGTAGATATCTAACAAGACAAAGATAAGATATGATCACTACTAGATTGAGAAGAAAACTGAATAATGAATTAATTCTCAAGTTCACATTACCTGATCCCACTTCCAAACTTGGATGTCCAATGGCTACAACAAACCACCGGGTCTCTGATAATCCGCCTTAACAAGCTGACAAGTCAAACAATTCCTCACAAAGCGTACCACATCACACTTCATCACTTCCCAGTAGTAAAGTCGTTTCATGTCCGCATACATTTTACTACTACCATGATGGATGGTAAGTTTAGAGCGATGACAATCCTCTAAAATGTCTCTACGAAAATTCCTATCATTAGGTGGTATAAGCCTTCCTCTTCTCCGAACATAACCACGGGCATCTAGTTCGAATTCCTTTACTTCATCATTTCCACTACTATATCTACAACTCTGAATAAGATAAACCAAATCAGGGTCTTGCATCTGTGCTTCTATTATACGATCCGAAAGAGAAGGATGAGCTTCCAAACTGCACAGCAACAAAGAGGAACTAGAATTTGGATCACAACTTCTAATCTCACAAGAAGATAAAACTTCAAGATCATTCAGCCAACAACATAGAAACCACCGTCTGCTGCTTACGATTAAGCGCATCAGCCACTCGATTACCTTTCCTTGGAGTATACCATATATCAAAATCATAAGATGCAAGGAACTCGAGCCATCTCTACTGATGGATATAAGCTCTTTCTGGGAAAATAAATATTTTTCAATGACTTAAGGTATAGAATATAGTCATCGTGAGTCATCCAACAAGGTTCCCGTGGGAAAGGTATAGAAACTATCATAAAGCATTTTGTTAAAGCCATCATGGAATACTAAAGTCACCATTAAAGTCATCATGGAATAATGTATGTAAGCCTTCGTGAAGTAATACTTCAGGTCGTATTGAAAGATGAATGAAAGGAAAGCTATTAAAATAACTATCTAGATCAAGCCTTTAATGGTATCATAGAGAATCTTCAGAACCATTGTGAAGTGTTTTGTAGAGCAAAATGAGGTTATCGGTGGAAGTTTAATAAAGCTATTATGAGCCATCCTCAAATAATAAGTCAAGGACATCGTGAAGAGTCATCATGAACAAAATCTGGTGAAGCTAATGCACACGGACCTAATGAAGTAACTAAAAGACGGAATAATCAAGCTATCATGGAGGGATTCATGGAATGACCTTTATAAAGCTGTCATGAGTAATCTTATTGGAATCTCCATGATGATTCATGTGGTTAACATGAGTAATCAATACAATCCATCGTGAGACAATCTTACAAGTTGTGAACAATATTGTTAGGATCGTGCAATATACCCTAGAGGTGGGTGAATAGGGTATTTAAAATATTCGTTAAATAAACAGATAAATAATGTGAAATGTAAATGAAAAGAGTAATAACACATAGATATACCAAGCTTCGGACTAATGTCTGATGTTGCCCCCAAAGTTACTACTAGGATTATATACTCGACGCATACAACACCTATAACTTGCTCTCACTACTAACCTAAATATACTAATCCTATGCCTAGTAACCCTGCCTAAGCTCAATGCCCTAAGAACAAAATTCCTGAACTACAATACGTAGCTCAACCCAGAAAAACTAGATTTCAAAATTCAAAAAGAAAAATGCAAAATAAAAATTACAAAAGAATATAAATGCCCAATATGCATATAACAAAAGTGAGGGACCAAAGAAAATTTTCCTTTCCTCCTTTAATCATATGAAGCTTCCAAAAGAAATCAATTCCCCTCAATTAGCGTTTCTTCCTCCTTCTTTGAAAACAAACTCTGGGCAAACTTTGAGATGTTTGGAGATGGTAGTGGTTGAGATCGCCTCTAGTTGAAAGATGCTACATAGATGATGTCATCACTGATGCTAAACTTTAGGTCTTGAGTTGAGATTCTATTGTCTATTAACATTTTGTATGTAAAGGATGACGCCTAGATAAGATGTTGAAGAAGAAGAGAAGTTGTGTATTTTGTTTGATCGGATGGAGGTTTGGTATGAAATTACTTCAATGAAGCTTTTCTCCTTTCTTTTGTTGTTATTGTACCAGATATTTAGCACAAAAAATGTTTTGCAATATATAGAGATGTATTGGCTAAATCAAATATTGCTTGAGAATCTCTCAAAGGATATTTTCCTTGTTTTTATGATCTTCAAATCCATATATGACCTTTGAGAGAAATTTTCCTTCTCGTTGGTTTTGTATCCACTAAATAATGGCGATTTCCTTTTTTTCTTGATATGTGATCTTTTAATAACAAAGAAAACACTATATATACAGTTGTATTGGGTGGAATATTCTTTGCTTCAAAGTCTTCATATTCAAGTTAATATTTCTCTCTATATGATATTTTCCCTAAAATTTCCTTGTTTCAGAGATTCTCCATATTTGATATTTGTTGTTTGAATATTTTCAATCAATCAAGAAATACTTTACGATTTCGATTGCATGATGTATTTCCTTTTCTGTCAAATGATCTTTATTTGTTTTCCTTTTAGAAAAATAAATTTCATTACCAAAAATTTCTTTCACGGAAACTTGTAAATATACAACACTAGACATACATTAAATTAAATATGTATTTATCAATATTAAATGGAAATTGACTTAAATTTCTTACAATAATTCCTTTTTAATAATAATAAAATACATATTATTTTTACGAGATAAAATTAGGTGTGTACGTGCTTGCTATGTGATGCGTGCAAATCATGCATAAGAGATATATAGACTGACAATTCAATTAGAAACAAAATTGTGACATTTTGATTTCTAAAATGTAACACGCTCTGAAAACAAAATCAATATACAAATATAATTTTTATCATCAAACAAGACGTATACTACAGAAATGTGAGCCATCATGATCAATACGAGCTTTCGTGGTCAATATTGCCATCCACTATTCCACACTAACATTGCTTCATTCCTTTAAGGACCAAACCTCATCATCTGCTCATTCTAGATGCCATGTGGCACAAAACCCAACAGTCGAAATCTTCTATAAATATAGGGGTACCCCCCACCCCGAAAAGGGGACAATTTTTGGATTTTCATCTCCTTCTTCGTTTTTATTTCTTTACCATACATAAGAAAAGCTTGGGGAAGGGACATCAATGGCCGAGAAAGTCATCCTGACTTTGTAACTTTGTATTGAAGGACTCGAACAACGAATAAATTGAATAATGACTTCTTATGAATGCATGGTTATTCTTATAAGTTCATGACTAGTATATCTGGCTAAGAATATAATCCTACTCCAACATTTCAAATTGCCTTCACACAAATTTCGTGCTAACACTTTCACTTTCTCTCTCTTTAATTGTATTGATTGACATATTAAATGACATTTATGTTTAAAATTACACTTGACATATATTGTGATTTTATCCAAATATACTCTAGTAAAAATATATGCAAATGCATCATATAATAAGGCAACAAATTTTCTAATTACTTGCAACAACCCATAATTTTACCACTTTGGAAATGGAATATTCAAACTTAAATAATCATATTTTATGTAATAAATAAGAATGGTGAACTTAATTTTAGAATTGAATAAAGATTTTGGACTTTCACCGTAACATTGACAAAATTGACAAAATCCGGTTTTCGATAAAAATGAATATGCAGTCCAATATTTATTTCAAAGATAAATAATTGCTTTTAAAATCATTATATATTGATAATAACTGGTTGATAAAAGTTTGATAACTGTATATATACTTTTGCTATAGTGATTGACAAATTTCGTCGCGCATTGACTTCGTATATTTCCAAATGATATTTGATATTATTTTATAAGTCGGATATATTCATTTTAATTTTTTAAAGATGATAAAAAATTTACTTTCATGTTTTGTTTATATGAATAAACAGTTTAACAAAAAAGGTCAAAATATGACCGTAAAACATTTTGTTAAAAACCAACTTTTTGCCGTATAAAATTTGCCACAACGTTGTTGCACCTTATGTACATATACATGTATACATTTTTTAAATAGGTTAAGTAGTAACAATTGACTAATCAAGTTTACTTTTGCCAATTGAGGATATTTGGTAATTTTGTAAAGGGTTAATTTTGTAATTCATCACTCCTTACTTTTCCTACAAATACCCATCCTTTCTTCTCATTTTATTCACACTTCTCATTCTTCTTCTTCTTCATTTTTGAGCTTTCTTTTGCTCATTAATGGCTTCTCGTCTTTAAGTGAGGTAGGAGGGTTAAAAATAGTGCAGTGCTTAAGCACCAATCCACTAATTACTCTCTAACCTCTTCTTAATTCACTTCTTCTTCTTTTCTTTTAATGGCCTTAGGCCATGAGTATTGGGATGGGGAGGCTATGGCCGTGAGCTATGGAGGTGGGAGGAAGGTTTGGGCCGAGAGCAAAGTGGAGGAGGAAGGATGGTCATGAGCATTGGCAAGGTGGTGGAGTTATTTATGGATAAGAATGTTGGTAGGAAGTTAATCATTTTGGTTAAAGGTGAGTACTCAATGTTTTTTAAGTAATAAATAATCTCTATAACTATTTTTTTAGTATGATAATATGGCCATTTAATATCTTAATGATTTGTTTGAATGTTCTGTAAATTGGTTGATTATATAGATGATGATATGATTGATAACTTGGTTGTGATTAATTATGAGAAATCATAATAAAAATGGTTAATTAATAAAAAAATAAATTCCTAAGGATGTGTATATGAAGTTATTTAGCCTCTTAATGATTTTTGAGGATATAAGAAGGTGAAAATGAATATTATAATAATATAATATTATGAAATGATTTAAAGTAAAAAAGAGATTTAATTTGAAAAATATTGGTTTAGATGTTTGAAAATGATTTATAAATGTTTTATAAACATTTAAAAGTGTTTTGGTGAAGTTTGAATAAGAATTGAAAATTTAGTCAAAAATAGGCGCGTCGCGTAGCGGTAGTTCGCGATTTCGCACCGTAGAATTCAAACAGTGTAGAGAGTGGAATATAGCTCGGAATTCTTCGAGATAAGAATTTTCCATACTATTATATATGTAGTTTCCAATAAAATAAA
Source organism: Allium fistulosum (assembly GCA_030737815.1). Lineage (NCBI taxonomy): Eukaryota > Viridiplantae > Streptophyta > Magnoliopsida > Asparagales > Amaryllidaceae > Allium > Allium fistulosum. The sequence continues at coordinate 124,970,581 of CM060906.1, forward strand.
GAAAATCGAGATTATGATAAGTAGATTTTGGAATATGAATAAAACATGTTATTGGAAAAATCGCGGTTTTGTAGTTTGAAATCCAGAAAAGGATTTCTTTGAAAATGATGTTTTAAAATGTATAAAAGTATGGAATAAATCTTTTAAAATGTTTTAAAAGTGATTTCTGTTATAAAAATGAATTTTCAAATGACCGAAAGTCGTTTTGATGAATATAGCTTTAAAAAACACTTTCCGTAACAATTTTTCGCGGCCCTTTATAATAACTTTTGAAATATAGTTTTAAACGCAACCATTCTTTTCCAAATCTTTTGTAAAGTTTCTTAAATGATTAATAAGTATTTGAAAGTGATTTGAAGGATTTATTGAATGGTTAAATAAATGAATAAGTATTTTAAAATAATGATCTGGAAGTTTTATAAATCATTTCTAAAAATGAAAGGAGTATGCGGAAACGACTAGCACATTTGTCCCGCTTGTGAGATCTAAACGGTAAAAGAAAGTGTGTAACTAAGGTTAGTAATGGAGCAACCAGTGCTCTAAACTTACCTGGCCTTTGTTTTCTCTTTTAGACGAGGGGTGGAACAGATCAAATGGAAAGCCCGGATGCTCTAAAATAATATTCTCCAATATGAGATTTAAATAAATGATTTGGAATTATTTTAAAATCCCTATACTTAAAATTAATTATTTTGGGTTTGTAGTAAACAATGTCTTAAATAACTTGGTTTTTGAATGATTTAAAAGTTATGATTTGAAATGGAAAATCTTTGTTAAAGAGTTAAGTAAATGATTGGAATTGGCCTTACAGTCGAGAGGCTGGTAGTAAAATCAAATCACGAGGTGCCAGTGTGAGCTACGGTGGAGTATATCCAATGTCAATGGTTGAAAAGCCTAGATCGTTACATTTGGTATCAGAGCTTAGTTTGAGAACTCATTATAGATATGGTTAGTAATACCTTAGAATGAGAAACTCTTTAGAGATAAGGTAAGTAACACCCTACAATGAGTTTGAGAGTACTATATATATGAACGCGTATTTGTTATTTGATATAAAAAATATTTTTTGTTGATTTATCTGTTGAGTGATTTATGGATCTTGATCGATGCGCCTGATCACCGTTATCGATAAGGGTTCCTAAATATTTAAACAAGGCAAACCAACACACTGATTTGGAAAATTTTGGGTAAATGAAATAATTTTACCTAAGCTTATGTATTGTTTATAAAGAAATAACTTTCGAAAATGGTATAGTTATTAATAGTGTGTTAGCTTGTAATTAAGGGAATGATAACCTTTAAGTATTATCATCCGTTGATTTAACAAACACCTTGTGAATTAAGTTTCATGATTTGACTATAAAATGTTTGATAATAATAGTGGATAAAGATAAATGAATTAATATAAGATAATAAATGACCATGTCTGTGACGCCCCACCTCTATACCCACGCTAGCCAAGAACACTACGGTGTAGTGCTGTCAACTAGCACGGAGAATAAGGCTGTTGAGGAGCGACCATCTATGTAATTGCCTTGTGCGAGCACCGATATGTCAGATAATAAAACATTGCATTTCTATTTCAGGAGGAATCCGACATACCGATACAGACTCAAAGCTACTACACAGTGGCTATAATAGTTTAGGACAATAGATATAAAAATAACACAGATAACATAAATGCGGAATAAAGGTGGAACGAAAAGTCTCATATATACAATAACTGATATCAGTTACAATACATTTGACACAATACAAATGATACAACTATAATTGTCGACTCACGAAGTTATATATATACAAGTACATTATCGACTAATATACATGAATACATTATCATCTTAAAACAGACACACTGGCTACTACAACAAGACGAAGACCACTTCAAATGATATAAAAAGTCTTCATAGCTCTAGCAGCAACCCAAAGCTAAAAATCTACAACCTGTAAATACTCGGTCTGACCCGAGTATTACATTCAAAAGAAAATAATACTCGGATCAGTCTAATTCAAAATCAGTTATTAGAGCATAGAAGCAATAATAATCAATCTCAATATAGATGACAGTCACAGAAATCTCGTATATCCAACTCTCGATACGAGAATTGGATAACGGCAGATATAACACTAAACAGTGTTAATCCACAAAACAGAAATCCAAAGCAGTTTAAGCAATTGAAATGTCAATTTAAAAATATCAATGCTAATTGGCTGTAGTACACGCTAACGTGTACTGCCTCGCCAATACAGCCTACGAATTACGCAACAGGTCGATGAATTAAGAATAAAAGAAAATATCGATTAAAATCTGTCAATTCTGGGTGGCTGCAGTGCACGCACGTGTGCACTGCCTCGCCACCACCGAATATAAAGTCACCACCCCAATGAAACTGCAGTGGCAAACAGGTATAAGGACGAAGGCAGGCTGCAACTAAACTGCAGAAAAGTCATCAACAGTTCAAGCATACACAGCAATAGACACGAATTCGAGTACATCGTGAAGCAGAACCAAGTGCAGTTCAACTGAGATGGACAACTCGAGAATAAACATTTACAAACTGTATCAGTAATCAATTGCCAACAAGAACAGATGAACATCAGTGCAGACAAGTATGAATTCGAACATGAAAAGGAGAACATCATTGCAAGTGCAACATGTAGAAGATGATGCAGTGAAGCATGTACAAGGGCAGTACATATGAACATCATAATACAAGTCTCACTATCAATGCTACTGCTCAGCAGACAAATATCAAATAAACATGAATCAAGACAGGGAACTGAAGGCAATGCAAAATGTCAACACTGCAGGTAACAAGTGAAACAGGTCATGTATGAAGTTGAGTGAAACTGCTACAAATATGCACAGGTACAAGAGTCATATGCAAATGGCATTAGATCAGATCAATATGCAATGAAGACTTCATGAAATACAACACTGCTTCGCAAAGTACAAGTGAAACAGTGATGGAACTATAGTCAGACCAATGTTCAACAAGGCAGAAGTATCAAAGCACAGAGTAAGACTTCTGCTCAGAAATCCAAGAAATGCACCACCAGGAAGAGACTGGGTGCAGACACATGAATGTACACCAGACCAGAGTGTCAACTTGCAAGTCAAAGATTAGAGACCAGTGCACCAGACCTCAAACAGGCCAGAGTCAATCCAACATGCAAATGAAACTGTCCAAGGAACATACACCAGTCAGATGTATGCACTGGGGAATCAAAAGCACAACATGCACAAGTACCAGAAATGAAATGCAGACACATGAATGCACCAAACTCAACAAGACCAATATCACAGAAGCATCAACATGAAAACAGTGCTCAAGATGAATCAACAAACATGACTCAAGTGTACAAAGGCCAGATCAAAGAAATATCAGACTTCAGTGAGACTACAATCAAATGCATCAAAGTTCAAGCAAATGAAGTTCACCAATGCACGGTGCTACTACAAAACAAGTACGGGTGATACTATTAACAAATACACCCAGTAAACGAAAGCTGCAGCAAAACCCAAACAATAATTTGAATGTGCTACAAGAGTGAACACATAAACAATACCCAACGAACAAGGAATCATGATATAGCAGTTCACACAGGTGAAAGCAACTGAAATGTCAAGACTCAACCAAGATCACAAGCAATGCAACCAGAGTTAACTGCAAGCTTCAACATGAATAACGCATATATACACACAATGGCAACTGACTCAACAAGGCAAAGGTTATGGAGGCCAGAGCATAGGAATGTGCAGACTCGAGCTACAAGTTCAAATGTCAACAAAGCACATCGGTATGGCAACACAACAGCATGCACATATATGATGACTGCACAACTTCAAATGTAATGCAAACATGATCAAAGATCAAAGAAACGACTACGGGGTGAAGAATAGAGCAAAGCAAGAACTATCGAGTTCAAGCATGAATCAAAGGAAAAGCAACAGAACACTAATCAGAGAAACCCCAAAATCACGAAAATCGAACAGAGCTTCGAACTCTAATAACTCAAAGCATGAATTAGATGTGAGCGGGGGGAGAAACCACTCACCTTGTTCGAAGCGGAGGCGAACTCGAGAGAAGGAGTTGAATCGCCAGAGAGTCGAAGCATCGCCGAAGCCCTAGTTTTCAATTCCAGACTGAATGAAGACGTCAAGCTAGAACGACCAGCAAACGATCGAAGAAAGAGCAATCGCGACCGCCATTTTTATTTCTCTCGTATGCTTTGTTTTCGGTTAGGGTTTGAAACGCGATTGAATGAAGAGGGGAATGGGGATGGGTTGTTTGGGTGTTGAGTGAAATCACGGTTTCAAAACAAAAGATCATGGGCCGAGATTATTGTTTAAACCCAAACGACACTTAACGAATCTTTCTAAAGCTCGTTTACCATTTAGAACGGCTTTAAAAATTCCAAATAGCAAATAACAAAATTTTATCCCTGAATTTCAATTTGATTAAAATGCCAGAAGCTATTCGTTCCCAGATTAAATCGTCAAGAGACGATAAGAAAATGGGTACGGAATGCCGGGTTGTTACAGACTCCCCTTCTTAAAGAAATTGCGTCCTCGCAATCCTAAGGGATAAGTGGGAAAGAGGTAACAACCATAAGAACATAACAACGTCGAATGCATAAGCAAAGAAAATGCCAACAGGGGAGCATTAGAATTATGGAAGTATCAGACATAGAATCAAAAAGGTTCGACTGCTTCAAGTCAAAGGGATCAACATCGTGGGGATCAAGGAATCAAAATCAGACGACTATCAAAGAGCAAGAATCAATCGAGTTCCAGCATTTAAAGGAAAAGGAATCAGAGCAGAAATCACGTACTGCACGAATTGAATGTGAGTAAATCAGATTACTCACCTGAATTGCCAGAGAAAAAGACGAAGCTCGAATCTCAAAATCGCAAATATTCAATCATCAAAAACGATAGTCGAATTTTTCACAAATATCCGATTATCAAAAACGATAAGCAGAAACCACAATTATTCGATTATCAAATCGAAAAATATTTAATTATCTCAAACGATAATCAATTTCACAAATATCTGATTATCAAAAACGATAATCAGAAATCACAAAGATTCGATTATCAAATCGAAAAATATTTAATTATCTCAAACGATAATCAAATTTCACAAATATCTGATTATCAAAAACGATAATCAGAAATCACAAAGATTCGATTATCAAATCGAAAAATATTTAATTATCTCAAACGATAATCAAATTTCACAAATATCTGATTATCAAAAACGATAATCAGAAATCACAAAGATTCGATTATCAAATCGAAAAATATTTAATTATCTCAAACGATAATCAAATTTCACAAATATCTGATTATCAAAAACGATAATCATAAATCACAAAGATTCGATTATCAAATCGAAAAATATTTAATTATCTCAAACGATAATCAAATTTCACAAATATCTGATTATCAAAAACGATAATCAGAAATCACAAAGATTCGATTATCAAATCGAAAAATATTTAATTATCTCAAACGATAATTAAATTTCACAAATATCTGATTATCAAAAACGATAATCAGAAATCACAAAGATTCGATTATCAAATCGAAAAATATTTAATTATCTCAAACGATAATTAAATTTCACAAATATCTGATTATCAAAAACGATAATCAAAAATCACAAAGATTCGATTATCAAATCGAAAAATATTTAATTATCTCAAACGATAATCAAATTTCACAAATATCTGATTATCAAAAACGATAATCAAAAATCACAAAGATTCGATTATCAAATCGAAAAATATTTAATTATCTCAAACGATAATCAAATTTCACAAATATCTGATTATCAAAAACGATAATCAGAAATCACAAAGATTCGATTATCAAATCGAAAAATATTTAATTATCTCAAACGATAATTAAATTTCACAAATATCTGATTATCAAAAACGATAATCAGAAATCACAAAGATTCGATTATCAAATCGAAAAATATTTAATTATCTCAAACGATAATCAAATTTCACAAATATCTGATTATCAAAAACGATAATCAAAAATCACAAAGATTCGATTATCAAATCGAAAAATATTTAATTATCTCAAACGATAATCAAATTTCACAAATATCTGATTATCAAAAACGATAATCAGAAATCACAAAGATTCGATTATCAAATCGAAAAATATTTAATTATCTCAAACGATAATCAAATTTCACAAATATCTGATTATCAAAAACGATAATCAGAAATCACAAATATTCAATTAACGAGTCCGGAATTAACCGAAGTAGTAAAAGCAGGGTTCCATACTCCTTACTTTTGCTAAATCATTTAAATCTCTTTATCGTTTTCTTGAAAGTGCAGAATTGTGTGTTTTTTTAAAAATAACATTTCACATTCTCAAACGGAAAAGTCCGAAATTAAGCGAATCAGTAAAAGAAAGGGGTCATAGTCCTCGATTTTTCTGAAATGTTTAAATCGCTTCCTCGTTCTTTTGAAAATGTAAGCTGTAAAAAAAATTTGAAAACAATTTTAATTTATATTTTTGAAACAACTTTTAAAAATAAAGAATTTTGAAAACACGTGATTAAATTAGCAATATCAGTATTGCGGGAGAACCGCTTGTAAATCCATTTCAAAATTGACGAGTACTGAAGTTAACACGTCAAAATCTCATCAAAATAACTGGCATCAAAATATAATGCCAAATGAATTTTCATTCATCAAAAATGTCACAAGAATCTTCTCAAAGATAGAAAGGGATATCATACCCTAAACTTGTATTCATAACAAGTCAATAACACATGAATTCACCAATACACAAAAATTGACAAAACTTGTCAATAGAAATCACGAAAATTGGTGAAGCACAAATTCTAGAAATCATCACATGAAATCCAGAAATCATAAAAAGGGGGGAAAAAGAGCCTATCAGAAAACGGGAGTATGAAAACTCCAAAACACCGGTTTCACAAGACGAGACGCTATCTCATGGTGGCTAACCATTAAAGTTTCACACAGGAATGGTCCGAAGACCGTGGGTCGCTATCCCACGCGTGTGAGTCGGAATCACACAGATTGAGGTCTAGGCTAACCTCGCAGAGAAAGAGACATCGCATATTTGCTAGTCTAAACCATAAAAAGGAAAAGGGAAATGCCTATCACAAAATGGGAGCATGAAAACTCCAAAATACCGGTATCACAAGATGAGACGCTATCTCATGGAAGCCATCCATTAAAGTTTCACACAGGAATGGTCCGAAGACCGTGGGTCGCTATCCCACGTGTGTGAGTCGGAATCACACAGATTGAGGTCTAGGCTAACCTCGCAGAGAAAAAGACATGGGTGAGTGGAATCACACAAATTAAGGTCCAGACTAACCAAAAAGCAAAAAGGTATGTGTGAATGGAATCACACAAGTGGTGTCTAGTCTAGTCTTGCAAACAAAAAGATATGTGTGAGTCGGAATCACACAAATTAAGGTCCAGACTAACCAAAAAGCAAAAAGGTATGTGTGAATGGAATCACACAAGTGGTGTCTAGTCTAACCTCGCAAACAAAAAGACATCGCACAATGGCTAGTCTAATCATAAAATGATCGTCATGATCAACGAGAAGTGTCAATCACACCAAGCTAGTAAATATATGAGTTTAGCTTCATGCCCCATAACCACTTGCTTAACTTAAATATTTACGAACAAGCTGTAAATCTTCACTAGAAAATTGTCACAAAAGGTTCAATCGAACAAGTCCAGGAATTAACCGACGAAGTAAACGCAAGCGTTTCATACCACTTGTTTTACTAGGCCGTTTAATTCAATTTCTCATACGAGTGAAATAAAGGCTTGTATATACTAATAGATTGGAAAACGGTTTAAGAAAAAGAGCTTTGTAGTAAAATAGTTTTGAAATCGTTTGGAGAAAAAGGATTTTTATATTTACTACTAGTATAGAAAACCTTTATATTTTTAAAGTGACAAATCACAAAAATGATTGTAGAAACAATCAATCACAAGAATTCACATACGAAGATGTGAATAAGAAATCAAAATCACTCAATTTGCAACTGGTCCAGCTATTTTTCATCACAGTGTAACAGGTACACAATGACACTCATAGCATAGAACAAAAGTGGAACAAAGTCCAAAAGTCAAAATGGCTTTAATTTGCCAAATTAAAACAAAATCAACATCGGCTAAATCAATTCAAAGCCGAAAACACAAGAATAAGCGTTAGGAATTCATACCTAACAGTCAAAAATAGTCATATGTAAAGATGAGAGATAAAACATCGACAAATAGTTGTAACACATGTTCCATCTAAGTTATGTTTTATAATTGTCCTAAACCCTAGGCTCCGATACCAAGCTGTGACGCCCCACCTCTATACCCACGCTAGCCAAGAACACTACGGTGTAGTGCTGTCAACTAGCACGGAGAATAAGGCTGTTGAGGAGCGACCATCTATGTAATTGCCTTGTGCGAGCACCGATATGTCAGATAATAAAACATTGCATTTCTATTTCAGGAGGAATCCGACATACCGATACAGACTCAAAGCTACTACACAGTGGCTATAATAGTTTAGGACAATAGATATAAAAATAACACAGATAACATAAATGCGGAATAAAGGTGGAACGAAAAGTCTCATATATACAATAACTGATATCAGTTACAATACATTTGACACAATACAAATGATACAACTATAATTGTCGACTCACGAAGTTATATATATACAAGTACATTATCGACTAATATACATGAATACATTATCATCTTAAAACAGACACACTGGCTACTACAACAAGACGAAGACCACTTCAAATGATATAAAAAGTCTTCATAGCTCTAGCAGCAACCCAAAGCTAAAAATCTACAACCTGTAAATACTCGGTCTGACCCGAGTATTACATTCAAAAGAAAATAATACTCGGATCAGTCTAATTCAAAATCAGTTATTAGAGCATAGAAGCAATAATAATCAATCTCAATATAGATGACAGTCACAGAAATCTCGTATATCCAACTCTCGATACGAGAATTGGATAACGGCAGATATAACACTAAACAGTGTTAATCCACAAAACAGAAATCCAAAGCAGTTTAAGCAATTGAAATGTCAATTTAAAAATATCAATGCTAATTGGCTGCAGTACACGCTAACGTGTACTGCCTTGCCAATACAGCCTACGAATTACGCAACAGGTCGATGAATTAAGAATAAAAGAAAATATCGATTAAAATCTGTCAATTCTGGGTGGCTGCAGTGCACGCACGCGTGCACTGCCTCGCCACCACCGAATATAAAGTCACCACCCCAATGAAACTGCAGTGGCAAACAGGTATAAGGACGAAGGCAGGCTGCAACTAAACTGCAGAAAAGTCATCAACAGTTCAAGCATACACAGAAATAGACACGAATTCGAGTACATCGTGAAGCAGAACCAAGTGCAGTTCAACTGAGATGGACAACTCGAGAATAAACATTTACAAACTGTATCAGTAATCAATTGCCAACAAGAACAGATGAACATCAGTGCAGACAAGTATGAATTCGAACATGAAAAGGAGAACATCATTGCAAGTGCAACATGTAGAAGATGATGCAGTGAAGCATGTACAAGGGCAGTACATATGAACATCATAATACAAGTCTCACTATCAATGCTACTGCTCAGCAGACAAATATCAAATAAACATGAATCAAGACAGGGAACTGAAGGCAATGCAAAATGTCAACACTGCAGGTAACAAGTGAAACAGGTCATGTATGAAGTTGAGTGAAACTGCTACAAATATGCACAGGTACAAGAGTCATATGCAAATGGCATTAGATCAGATCAATATGCAATGAAGACTTCATGAAATACAACACTGCTTCGCAAAGTACAAGTGAAACAGTGATGGAACTATAGTCAGACCAATGTTCAACAAGGCAGAAGTATCAAAGCACAGAGTAAGACTTCTGCTCAGAAATCCAAGAAATGCACCACCAGGCAGAGACTGGGTGCAGACACATGAATGTACACCAGACCAGAGTGTCAACTTGCAAGTCAAAGATTAGAGACCAGTGCACCAGACCTCAAACAGGCCAGAGTCAATCCAACATGCAAATGAAACTGTCCAAGGAACATACACCAGTCAGATGTATGCACTGGGGAATCAAAAGCACAACATGCACAAGTACCAGAAATGAAATGCAGACACATGAATGCACCAAACTCAACAAGACCAATATCACAGAAGCATCAACATGAAAACAGTGCTCAAGATGAATCAACAAACATGACTCAAGTGTACAAAGGCCAGATCAAAGAAATATCAGACTTCAGTGAGACTACAATCAAATGCATCAAAGTTCAAGCAAATGAAGTTCACCAATGCACGGTGCTACTACAAAACAAGTACGGGTGATACTATTGACAAATACACCCAGTAAACGAAAGCTGCAGCAAAACCCAAACAATAATTTGAATGTGCTACAAGAGTGAACACATAAACAATACCCAACGAACAAGGAATCATGATATAGCAGTTCACACAGGTGAAAGCAACTGAAATGTCAAGACTCAACCAAGATCACAAGCAATGCAACCAGAGTTAACTGCAAGCTTCAACATGAATAACGCATATATACACACAATGGCAACTGACTCAACAAGGCAAAGGTTATGGAGGCCAGAGCATAGGAATGTGCAGACTCGAGCTACAAGTTCAAATGTCAACAAAGCACATCGGTATGGCAACACAACAGCATGCACATATATGATGACTGCACAACTTCAAATGTAATGCAAACATGATCAAAGATCAAAGAAACGACTGCGGGGTGAAGAATAGAGCAAAGCAAGAACTATCGAGTTCAAGCATGAATCAAAGGAAAAGCAACAGAACACTAATCAGAGAAACCCCAAAATCACGAAAATCGAACAGAGCTTCGAACTCTAATAACTCAAAGCATGAATTAGATGTGAGCTGGGGGAGAAACCACTCACCTTGTTCGAAGTGGAGGCGAACTCGAGAGAAGGAGTTGAATCGCCAGAGAGTCGAAGCATCGCCGAAGCCCTAGTTTTCAATTCCAGACTGAACGAAGACGTCAAGCTAGAACGACCAGCAAACGATCGAAGAAAGAGCAATCGCGACCGCCATTTTTATTTCTCTCGTATGCTTTGTTTTCGGTTAGGGTTTGAAACGCGATTGAACGAAGAGGGGAATGGGGATGGGTTGTTTGGGTGTTGAGTGAAATCACGGTTTCAAAACAAAAGATCATGGGCCGAGATTATTGTTTAAACCCAAACGACACTTAACGAATCTTTCTAAAGCTCGTTTACCATTTAGAACGGCTTTAAAAATTCCAAATAGCAAATAACAAAATTTTATCCCTGAATTTCAATTTGATTAAAATGCCAGAAGCTATTCGTTCCCAGATTAAATCGTCAAGAGACGATAAGAAAATGGGTACGGAATGCCGGGTTGTTACAATGTCTTATAAAAAAAGGAGGTATTTTACAAAGATAAGATAATCTTATAAAAGGTTGATATGAAAGATATAAAAATTTAAAGGTGATTAAAGAAAGTAAGTTAATATAAGATGAATTTATAAAATAGATTTTGCAAACAAAATAATCTCTAAAGGATTTTGAAAATAATAGTGGTATTATTTCAAATAAAAAAAGTATTATATGATAACTAGTTTGAGCGGCTCGAAAATAAACTAAAAATGGGCAGGGAATGTGTTCGGATGGTAAACGCTTCTATTAAGTATTACTCTTCTTGTTACAGGGATATGTGATACTATTGGCAATACCGAGTTCCTTAGTATGGTTTTGGAGTTACTCGATCTATATAATTTTCTTAAGTTAAAGAGATAATGTGAACCATTAATTGATAAATTGATTAGTGATCTTTATAAAAGTGTTTAAACCAAAGATAAATTGGGATCGCCAATTGATAAGATAAAGTGGAATTTCCGATGATTTTGGACAGTTGAAATTTTCTGAGTCATACCTAACTCAGAGCTAGAAGTCGATGAAATGTTTTGATAAAAGATTGTGAAATATGTTGAGCAAATGAAATTAGATAAGTATAATTTATAAATATGATTTATAAATAAAAAGGATTTAAACGCTGAGAATTTGATGATTTAAATACGGGCAGTTTTAAATTTTGTTTTTTCAAAGCTAGAAAGATAATAACAGTATTAAATAAGAAGTAAGCTGTATAACTTATGAATATAAGATAATAGTAAATTACAACAAAGTTTAAATTTGTTAAACAGAGGGATTTAAGTAAAATCAATTTGAAATTTGGGAATTGTATATTGATGTGCACGTAAATGTGCATATGTTTACTACCATATTTTATCGAATTAAATTAAAAAAATGATCATATTAGGTATTTTAACTTTTTTAAACCAAAATTCAAATTATTTTCAAATCGTCACGTATTCATCTTCATCCAGGGTCAAAATGGTCATTTTTGTGCATATATTAATTTTCTAAAATTATTTGAAAATTTCTATCTTATTTTGTAGGAATTTAAATTCAAATACAAGTGGCTTCATGAAGATATATGCATGCACAAGAGTGAATACAAAGGAATGGAGATGGAAATAATTCATTTCGTGGATCATGGAGGACCCTACCTACCCACCCACCTTCATGTACAAATTAGAGGCTAATGCACATGCTAATAGAGTTTAAAGCATCATGAACATCTAAATGTGGATTATCTTGTGCTAATGATTACTGGGCCACCACACTTCCTAGAGGGGTAATTTAGGTAGTTCCCAAAATAGTGGATTAGGGTTTTAAACTTGTATAAATACCCCTTATGTTTCGTGTAAGTCTCTTCCTCTCGTACTCTCTTCTTTAGCCTCTTAGTTTAGGAAAATAAAAGTGTCACATTCCAAATTTCAGCATTCGAAAATCGACACCCGTACTTCACTTGTACTCGAATGCCGCAGATTCAATCGTTGAAATTCGAGTCGTGCCGGAGCTTATAACACCATTAAGTATAACAACACAGCGGAAGAAAGAAATCAATGATATCATATACAACCCAAATGGTACAATATCCAGAATGATATACAACAATGATATGAATATGATACAACAATATTAGAGACAAACAATGATACAACGGAAAACAGAAGTGATAACTCCAATTGATCTGAAAAAGAGAATGAATCCGACAACTCCAACATCAGCTCGAACCACCATCACGTTGCACCAAGATAAGCAACGTCAGTCGTGATCTCCAAAAAACTAAACTAGCTCCAACTAGTCTACTAAACCTGACAATCTGAAAAACCCAACTCTAAACTGTCCGTGTGGAAAATTGTGGGCACCCAGAGTTTAGGAAGGGAACAATAAACTCTGAGTCAGTCATGGGACTGGTGTGAGTAACAAAAACAGTTTATCTTTAAAACAAACAACCAAAGAATTTTAAACATTGAAATCCGCAATGCTTTTGGAAATTAAACTACCATAAGACCTCCCGCCACACACATAATGCAAACGCAGAATTGGAGGAGATTTATTCTTATGATAGTCAAACATGCTTACTACGCAAAACAAAACTCTTTTGATATTGTTACTAGTGCATGGTGTAGGAAAACCTTTCGAAAGTATAATATTAATCTTAGCCAGCATACAACCATTATTATATGCCTACTATAGCTACTATGTTCAATAGCAGGTTACCGCCACATTCCATATGTAACGATTACGACTTTTCGACGCTCGAAAGTCGACATTAATACGTCCACTGTATCAAATGCCGCACAATCAAATGCCGGAAAACTGAACCATTAGGGTTAAAAGAAGAGGTAGAAGAAGACAGAAGAAGAAAAAGAATAGAAAAACAGAAACAACAACAGAATCTCACATTCGCAGCGGAACAATATATAATAGATAAATCAATAATCTTTACAACAAAAGACTATATCAGTTTATACATACATCAATCAAAGTCAATATACAATTCAATACAACGATGGACAGTTATATAAACCTGTCTTCATTCAGAATACACAGCGGAATAAAATAAACAAGTACGGAAGTACGTCTCGCCATCCAGCTTATCCCCAAAGCTCCAGAATATCCTGATAAAAATAACTCTAGGCTGCCCGTGTGGAAAATTATGGGCACCCAGAGTTTAGAAGGGAACAATACATCCAAAATAAATTCTATTAGCAATTTATAAGGTTTCAATTCAACTTAAATCGCTTTCATCTAATTCACATTCAATTTCTATTCAATTCAATGGTTTACAATGCAATTCTTTATATTCAATTCATTTTTGAACGAAATGAATTCATATCCATTTTAATTGATACAAAAATCAATTTCTATTTGCTTTTATTAACTTATAGAATTTATACAATCTCATTTTTATCAAACGATAATTCTTTCTATTCAGATTCGTTAATATCCATGCAACTAAATGATTACTTGAGCTAACAATCATTTAAATTGATTCCATTCAATTTAACTTGCATTCCATATTCACAAAACCATTCGATTTGTTCAAAACCATCGTACAAAACTCGACAACAACAATGCAAATATTTATATACACTTCTTGTATTTATTTTTCACTTCATTACTGAAGTTATACATTTATCACTATTCAATTTCGCATTTCAACTCATTAATCAACTAAGTTTCCATTTAAACCATTTCAAAGCTTCACTTAAATTTGAGTTACTGTCCAATATTTACTTAAGCCATTTCAATTCAATTTGTACATTCACTTATTCATTTTAAATTTCAATTTCCATATTCAATTCATCTCGAATTTATTTTATCTTTATCAAGGAAATTCAATTTATTTCTACTACTTGAATTTATATACAAATTCAAATTTTATCTTCAAATTTAGCTTACAACAAAGCTTTAATTTAACCAATTCAACTTCCAATTCATTATTGTGTGAATTAATAAATTATCAAGTTTATTTACTTGAATTCAATCCACTTTATTTTATTTTATTTTCCCAATTTTGGATTTTTATTCAACTTTATTCAAATCAAATTTCATTCCATTTCTTTAATTCATTTATTTACAAATGTAAACTCATTTGTTTATTCCTTTTCAATTTGAATCTCATTCCAATTAGATTTCAAATATTTTATAAGTTATCAACTTATTTATATTCCAAAACAATTTAAAGAAATCCCAGAGTCTTTTAAACAATTACTCTGGCACTTTATTTTAATTTAGAGAACTCGTTTATAAATTCACATTACCAATTCAATAAATTAATGAATTTGTTCTCAAATATTTTCCTGGAATTCTATTTCCAATTATAAATCTTATTTACATTTTATATTTACAAATCCCATTTTTTTATGACTTCAATTCCTTATCTTTCAATTCATTTTTATAAATTTCATTTGTTAAATGAATTCATCTTCAAATCTTTGGTTATATCATTTTATTTCTTATTTGTTTATCATATAACAGTGATAATAATTCAATATTATCTTTTCCTAGCAACCAAGCATCCATATACTATGATAATTCATAGAAAATTATTTCTTTTCTATACAAAAATAGTTTTGGGCAAAATTATTTCATTTACCCTATTTAAAACAATACTATGTCCGTTTATCTTGTTTAAGAGTTTAGAAACCCCTATTGATTACAGTTGGCCAGACTACACCGACCAGAATCTATAAACAATCAACCGATAAGTCAACACAATACAAAACAAAATTTATATTCACTAACAAATACGCACTCATATCTATTATTACACTCACACTCATTCTAGAGTACTACTGACTCTATCTCTAATGAGTAACACCTAACAGAGCAGGGTTGTCGCTTAACCGGATGCTCTGATACCACATGTAACGATTACGACTTTTCGACGCTCGAAAGTCGACATTAATACGTCCACTGTATCAAATGCCGCACAATCAAATGCCGGAAAACCGAACCATTAGGGTTAAAAGAAGAGGTAGAAGAAGACAGAAGAAGAAAAAGAATAGAAAAACAGAAACAACAACAGAATCTCACATTCGCAGCGGAACAATATATAATAGATAAATCAATAATCTTTACAACAAAAGACTATATCAGTTTATACATACATCAATCAGAGTCAATATACAATTCAATACAACGATGGATAGTTATATAACCTATCTTCATTTAGAATACACAGCGGAATAAAATAAACAAGTACGGAAGTACGTCTCGCCATCCAGCTTATCCCCAAAGCTCCAGAATATCCAGAATATCCTGATAAAAATAACTCTAGGCTGCCCGTGTGGAAAATTATGGGCACCCAGAGTTTAGAAGGGAACAATAAACTCCGAGTCAGTCATGGTGACTGGTGTGAGATCGTAAAACAGTTATTTTCACAAAGAAAATAAAACAGATTCGCAATGCTTTTGGAAAATGAAACTACCGTAAGACCTCCCGCCACACACACAATGCAAACGCAGAATTGGAGGAGATTTCTTCTTATGATAGTCAAAGATGCTTACTACGCCAATCATTGGATTTTTATTATTAATGTCTAGTGTAGAAAACATTTCGAAAGTATAATATTAATCTTAGCCAGCATAGACATTTCGAACTATGCCTACTATAGCTACCATCTAAATAGTGGGGTGCCACCATAAGTAAATGGCAGGTTCTACAACTAAAACCGTACAATTTTGTATTGGGAAATGGATTTCCAACAAATGGTCAGGCTAACGAACTTCCTTTCCTACTGTCGAATGGGATCGCCTCTGGTTGGACGTCCCAAGAGACAAACTGCTCTCTGCCAAACAAGGTTGGGTTACCCCTGTAACTAGGTAATCACGAATATGTCATCACCCGGTCCTTTGGGACCTTTATCCGAGCGCTCGGTAGCATCATCACACGTAATAAATAAGGTGTGTCCACATGAGTAAGTATCTGGGCTCCATACCATGATACCACCCCTTTCTAGAAGGAAATGACATACCCTAAAGGGCGCGACCCTCATAACCTTGCCGCAACATTCCTGTTTCGACCATTTCCGGGTTGTTGAGGCCCTGACGAAGTCTCGTCCACAAAGCTACGCTTTTTCACAAAGCCGTGCTTTGATCACAAATGATCAAATAAATGATCATCGGCATAGCAACACTCAGCATGCCACATTACCAAATTGGGAATATATCGCTGATAAATTTCAACAACATAACCTCTGAGCTCGTACGTCTCAGAGAAGGGTGTTAAGCTAAGAAAATAAATTCTCTACCACCAACAGAAATGTATTTGAAAGAAATCAGCTCTATATCTCAAAATCTAATGTCAGACACATAACCATACAAGTCTGTTCCGGGTTCGAACAGAACCAAAGGCACTTCCGAAGAAGCCCTTGCAATCCGGTTATTCACAATCCCGATAAAACTTCCCATCACAAAGGAAATCTCAATACCGTAGCTAACGGTGCAGAGACAATCGATAGGTCATCCTATCGTTTTCACAAATACCCGGTCTTCACCACCGGTCTTCAATACGATCCATATCGTCGTATTATTATTCGGAATGGGATATCTGACACAAAGTACGATCCATATCATCGTATTATTATTCGGAATGGGATATCTGACACAAAGGTCCTTTCCCGACTAAACCGAATAATAAGCGTTTGTTTTAAAAACAAATTCAAGTGCCATTTCAAAGGCAAATATTGATAGTCGGTGATTTAACTATCAACAATATTCATAGCAATCATCAGATTCAAATAATTTTCCAAAATTATTTAATTTCAAAATATCTTCACGAGATATATATTTTTCCACACTTCACATTTGAAAACCAATTTGAAATCAATTTCCTTACGCGGAATACATTTCCAAATATATCTTTTCAAAAACCAGCTTTAGAACCTTTAACTTTTATTTTAAAAAGTTGCTTTGGAAAATATACTCAGCTTTATAGTGAAAATACAATTTCACTTCAAAATGGTCCATTTAAACCAATTTAAACAAATCCTTATCGATTTATTACAAATTTACGTTCAAAATTCGTAAATTTACTTTTACACTTAAAAATAAATCAGCGTTTATTTTTAAAACAAATTCCCTTTTCATTTCATAAATTCCATTTTGAATTTACATTCCCAAATATTCATTTTTTAATCCCAAAATCAAATTTCAGATTGATTCATAATTTTATCTCAATATCGAATCAATTACACATTGATTTCAAAATTCATTTCAACACAAATCAATTACAAATTGATTTCTAAATTTATTTCCAAATGCTAAATCATTTTACACATCAATTTCCAAATTTATTTCAATAATTTATTTCAACACAAATCAATTTTCATTCAACATCAAATAAATTCTTATATCGATTTCCTAAATTTTTATTTTCCAATACCAAATCAATCATCAATTGGATTTCTAGACATTTATCACTTTTAAAAATAAATTCCTTAATCTTTTCCAAACCCTTTAAAATTCCATTTTCAATAAATTTTCAAACTTTCGAAAAATACTATTCAAAATCTATTTATAACAATCTTTCCATATTTTTGAAATAATTCGATAACATTTCAAAAATCAACTTTACGCTTTTAAAATTACTTCTTTTAAATTTATTCAATTCTTTAAAAAGGAATTTACTTAAAATTTCCAATGTTAATTTCAAAAATCCAATTTCATTTATTTCTGGTATCCAACGATACCAAAAATACATTCGGCTAAATTATAGCCTTCAACAAATTCAATTACAGATATAATCATACACAGATTATAAATAATCAGTCACACAACATATGAAATCAATTCAAATGTTTTGAGGAATCCTGTTGGATCCCTCCAACCTGTTTCCCTACATCCACATATGTTAGCACAATATCAATTCCACTTCGAGGTGGAATATCGCGGTATATGGGATTTATAAACATATCATCCGCTTACTAACGGCGCAATAGGGTCTCATCCGCTATACAGTGCGGGAAATCAATCAATCCAATATATACATATGCCAATATGTATATATTGTTATATATATATATAGATGTATCCTACTATATCTAATATCACATCCAAACAGTCAATTAATCAATAACTGCAATTAAAATTTAAATCTGAGTGAGAAGATCTCACCTTTGTTTCTATTTGTTTGCAATCCATTTCCGATCCAGATTGTTTTACTCGATTTTATATTGACCTTGTATAAAGGTTAGACGATTAATTAATATTTGAATTAACTCGAATAATCCATTTTAATATTTAATAAATTTAATTTACTAATAATTGCATTTAAACTATTTTCATTATGAATATTTCCTTTCTGTAGTTATAAAAACAGAAATTTACTTTACTGTAAATACTTTCTTCCTTAATCTACATATTTCTATTTATGTTAATATACTTTCTTTGAAACACTTGTACTTGTAGAAAATTTATTTATGTGGATTCAAAGTCAAATTTTCAAAAAAACTTTCCAACATTCAAAATCCTGATATAAATTTTTAGTCACTGTATATCTATTTTATTAAATACAAAACAGAATTGCTTTTACATTTTTCTTTCAGTATCAAAGCATTTTAATAAAAATCTGAAAATAGAACTTATCTTTACTATCAGTTTACCTCCTAAACCAGATATATATATATATATCAAAACAATTAAAACATTTCTTACTGTGATAAATTTCACTGACCTATATATGCACATAAAAAAAATTAAATTTGTCAATACCTTACTAACCCAAAACTTGAACGAACCCTAGCCACTGCTTGGCGACCGAAGCCCTAACGAATCCATCACCAGATCGACTTCCCCGAACCCCCAAACCATCACGCGCGCTCCAGATGACGACCATCCCAGTCGAGCTCGAGTCGAACTCAAAACCATCGCGACACCCCAGCTCAAATCGAATCGAACGCCTCCTTCAGATTGAACGTGCCGCCTGCAGCGCTGACCTCCACCTTCCAGCTCCTCCTCGCGTGCGCGAGCGCAAGCGCTGCCGATGAACCCAACTCGCGACCCCACCCTCGTCGCTCGCGAGCTCGAGTTGGCTTTTAACATCGCGACATTTTTTTTTCTTTCTGCTTTCGAATTTACTTCAGCCGTGAATTTGTTTCGAACGAGAAAAAAAGGTTTTGATTTCGAGCTGAGGAATTTCAAATGTTCGAACTAAAGAGAGGATTTTGAACATAAACGAATGAAATCGATTTGCTTGTCTTCGTTTGTTTTTAGCCGAGAGGATGTGAATATTTAAAATTGAATGAACGAGGATTTCATTTTATTTTTTCTTTCGGCCATTGATTTGCTTTAGAACGAGATAGTTTTCTTTTGAACGAAGGAATTGTTTTAACTGAGGAACAAGAGATAAGATTTTCTTTGTTTCTGCTTGCGTGATAAAAGGAAAAGAAGAGGACACGAGAACGTGATTGTTGTAGAGAAAAAGTAAGTCGGTATTGAAAAGTTGATTAAAAATTTATATTTTTATATTCAAAAATATTTGTTATATTATATCGGCGCGTTTGCTTATCGTACGATCACACGATAACTCTGATCACTATGAAAATTGAAATCCGATAATAATTCAATATTACGGATCCAATGGAACTGGTTTCGTCAAATTCCGAGACTGTACCCCGGAATGCTATTTTCAAATTCCATTTAAATAACAAAATTTCAAAACTGAACAAAACAGTTTCAAATTCAATTCTGAAAGTTCCAGTACCTTCCGAATTATCAATATGAATTTTCTAAGACTTCATATTATTTTTAATCAGCTTAATACTGAAGATTCAAATTTTTATCCAGATTTAACTATTAAATTCAATAATTAAATTACCAAATTTACTTTGATATTTGAATTTCAAATTAAATTGAATTCCAGATATTTAAAATCAATTAAATATCCTTATTTTCAATATCAAAATTTCAGGGTCGTTACAATCTTCCCCCCTTAAAAGAATTTCGTCCCGAAATTACAAGTAAAGAAGAATGCTCCAATTCCCATTAACTATTTTCTTAAATTCAAATAGTTTTAACAAATTTTCAAACCCAAATCTTTTTACTAAAGATTTGTTATCACTTCAACTAACTTTCCAAACACTTTCATAGTTTTCAAACTACTTTATTCACTTCACAATTCAAATTCAAATTTGAATTCAAATTGTAAACTTTCAAAATTTTCTCAAAATTTTTCTAACACTCTAAATTTTCGAAAAATTTCGCCAGCAACTTCTTTGCGCGACTAATACGGTACTACTACAAAATGTCCTTTCGGACTCTTAGATTTCAAAAGGAGAAAAGAAAGCCAAGCGGCTAGACAAGAAAGATCAAATTTCATACAGAAATTTTAAATACATACCTTTGCCGAGTAAATTCAAATTTATCTTCGAAATCAAAATCCAATCTCAAATACCTTGTACATTTTACTTAACAAATAATGTCCAATTATAACATTCCAGTTAAATTTATCCACTTATTAACTTAGGATATTTCTCAATTCTAAATTTTACTTAAGAATTTCATACTTAAGTTCAATACAATATTTCTTATATTCATTCACTTCAAACAAAGTCATATATTCATTTTCATTCAACTTTGTATTTTCAATCCCATTTGAATCCAATTTACTTCATTTCAATTCTATTTGAATTTATCATACTTTCAAATTTTCATTTAGAATTTCATTTCGAATTTTACTTGAATTCGATTCATCTTCTAATTCTGAATATTGAGTTTTATTTACCTTTATTCCAAATTCCAAATTTAAATCTTTTGTCATTAGTGAAAATTTTCCAAAAATTTCAAAATTTTTCTAACTCCCAAAATTTTCAGAAAATTTTGACGGAGTCTCCTTTTGTAAGGACCCGATTCTTCGACTTCCGAAAATTGACATCGATACGTCCATTGTATCAACTGCCGAGCAAACGAATGCCGGAAAACCGAATTCTTAGGGTTTAAAAGAAGAGGTAGAAGAAAAGAGAGAAGAAAAAGAAAAGAAGAACAATAGAACAACATCAGAAACAGAAACAATATCAGAATCTCACCTATCGCAGCGGAACAATATATAATAGATAATCACTAGTCTTTTAAAACAAAGAGCTATATCAGTTTATACATACATCAATCAGAGTCAATATTCAACAATGGACAGTTATATAAACTTGTCCTCATACAGAATACACAGCGGAATAAATACTATCAGATACAAATACTACGTTTCGTCATCCAGCTTATCTTCAAAGCTCCAGAATATCCAGAATATCCTGATAACCTAACTCTAGACTGCCCGTGTGGAAATTGGTGGGCACCCAGAGTTTAGATGGGAAACAATAAACTCCGAGTCAGCCATGGTGACTGGTGTGAGATCGTAAAAAGGTTATTTTTCACAAAGAAAATAAAAAAGATTCGCAATGCTTTTGGAAAATGAAACTACCATAAGACCTCCCGCCACACACACAATGCAAACGCAGAATTGGAGGAGATTTCTTCTTATGATAGTCAAAGATGCTTACTATGCAAAAAATCAAATCATTTTTGATATTATTATTAGTGCATAGTGTAGAAAACATTTCGAAAGTAGAATATCAATCTTAGCCAACATACGACCAGTATCGTATGCCTACTATAGCTACCATCTAAATAGTGGTGACCACCGTACGTAAATGGCAGGTTCTACAACTAATACCGTACAAAGTTCGTATTTGGAAGATGGATTTCCAACAAATGGTCAGGCTAAGGAACTTCCTTTCCTCCTGCCGAATGGGATCGCCTCTGGCTGGACGTCCCGAGAGACAAACTGCTCTCTGCCAAACAAGGCCGGGTTACCCCTATAACAGGTAACTCACGAATATGTCATTCCCCGGTCCTTTAGGACCTTTATCCGAGCGCTCGGTAACCAACATCACACATCATAAATAAAGTGTATCCACATGAGTAAGTATCTGGGCTCCATACCATGATACCACCCCTTTCCAGAAGGAAATGACATACCCTAAAGGGCGCGACCCTCATAACCTTGCCGCAACATTCCTGTTTCGACCATTTCCGGGTTGTGAGGCCCTGATGAAGTCTCGTCCACAAAGCTACGCTTTGTCACAAAGCCATGCTTTGGGTCAACAGATGATCAACCTATGATCACAAAGATAAATGATCAAACAAATGATCATATCACAAATGATCAAACACTGATCATCACACAGCAACACTCAGCATGCCACATTACCAAATTAGGGATATATCGCTGATAACTTCAACTACATAACCTCTGAGCTCGTACGTCTCAGAGAAGGGTGTTAAGCTAAGAGAATAAATTCTCCGCCACCAACAGATATGTATTTGAAAGAAATTAGCTTTATATCTCAATTTGTAACGTCAGACATACAATCCATACAAGTCTGTTCCGGGATCGAACAGAACCGAAGGCACTTCTCACGAATCCCTTGCAATTCCGGATAATTTCCAATCACATCCAGACTTCCCGTCACTAAGGGTGATAAAACCTCTAAATCGGAGATCAACCGATGTAGAGTAACTCGACGGTAATCCTTCCGTTTTCAAAAATATCCGGTCTTCAACGCCGGTCATCAAATGCGATTCATAACGACGTATCACATATTCGGAATGGGTTATACTACCCCATGGTCCTTTCCCGGCTAACCCGAATAGTGAGCGCTTATTCAAAAATAAGTGTGGCATTCAAATTCATCCAATTCACAACAAATACCCATTCAAGGTAATTATTGATAGTCGGTTATTTAACTATCAATAAAGATGCGCAACATCATCAGATTCCATATAAAATTTTCAAATTATTTAATTTCCAAAATATCTTTACTAGATATAAAATTTCCACACTTCAAAAATAAATCAATATTTATTTTTAAAACGAATTCTCATTTCTTTTTATAAATTCCATAGTGAATTTATATTTTCAAAATATCTACTGATATACGATTTTCGAATCGATATCAATATTCACTTTCGATTTATCTTTACAAAGATAAATTCTCAAAACGTTTCATTTCATATTGGAAAAGCATTTCCATACTTATTTAATAATAAGTAATTCACAAATCTATTTGTTTTCAACACTTGGAAAATATTCGATATACTTAAAGCAAAATTAAGTATATATTTCATTCTTTAAGGAAATCATTCTCTTAAGCACATTTATTTGAGTCAAAACGAATGTTATGTAAAACATCGTTACGACGACTCAAAATCACTAGTATAGGGATTCGGAATTAAGATAGATGTATAAATCCCAATACTATATAAAACATTTCCTTTCGGAAACCATTTATTATAACAACAGTGTTATAGTCCACCATTTCCTTCTTTCTCGAAAACGTCTATTTCAACAATGAATGTTGAAATCTATGGTTTTGATATTTAACACATTTTAAAACATCTTTTAAAATAATTAACTTCATTTCAAATATCACTTTCCCAAAACCATATCCATTTTTCTTAAAAATATATTCGCTGTCCAAAATCGTGAATATACTTCACTAACCAATTTTCAATAATCTCTACACATTTTATTTCAAGAATTATCCACTGTCCAAAATCGTGGATAAAATTCCCTTAATAACCTTCTATATTAAATTCCTCAAATTTGATTGATTTTCGAATTTATAAAACAACGTTTATAAATTCTATTTCTATTTTCTAACAACTTCAATTTAATAAATCTCCTTTTATTTACAATTTCGATCAATATTCCATTTAAAGGCAAAATCCAATTTATAAGTTAGTTTCTTATAAATCTTTCATTCTACAGTTTCATCCATTTTATAACTTCACAATTTATAAATCTATAAATTTCATTCACTTACGGATTCCACAATATTTCATTTTTAACACTTATAAAAACTCATTTTATAATTTCAATATTTTTAATTTATAGATATCAATTTTATAAATCTTTTATACAAATCGTTTATAGTTATTCAAAAATCCCAACTTAAACCATTTTATAAATCAATCAACTGTTTATTTCAAAAATGACACTTTGGTTATATTTCACAAAAATTATAATTTTTATAACTTTAAAGTTGAATCCGATGGTGCAACAGCACCAAATAATCAATCACGTCAACAAACATCATATATCAATATGATAATCAACAAATATCACAATATCTATAATCAAATAAATACTGGTGAGGAATCCAGTTGGATCCCTCCAACCTGTTTCCCTGCATCCACAGATGTTAGCACAATACCAATTCCACTTCGAGGTGGAATATCGCGGTATATGGGTTTTATAAAAATCATCTGCTTACTAACGGCGCAATAGGGTCTCATCCGCTATACAATGCGGGAAATCAATCAATCCAATATATACATATGCCAATATGTATATATTGCTACATATATATAGATATATCCTACTATATCTAATATCACATCCAAATAGCAATCAAATCAATCAATAACTGCAAAATTAAATTTCATTTTGAGTGAGAAAAATCTCACCTTAGCTTTTAATTTGCCATCCATTTTTGTTCCAGTTTGTTTTCTCCAAATTTTGACCTTGTATAAATAATTACACAGTTTATCAATATTCGAATTAAATTGAGTAACCAATTTTCATTTTGTAATCTTAATTATCCAACGAATTTTATTTTAAACCAATCTCTTTTAATAAATCTGTTTAACTAAAAATTAACTTTAAAACTAAATTTCCTTTAACAAATTATCTTTACATAAAACTTTATACTTTCCAAAAATATTATATATATATATATATATAATTTGAAAACTGCTTATGTATACAGGCTTAATAAATAATCTAGCTGTTTAATTAATTATTTTCCTTCCTGTCTATCTCTACTGTAAAATCATATATATATCTTTAAACAAGTTCATTTCCTTTTGAGTTAAACTACAAATCTATCAAATTAAATTTCACAAACATCATTCTTCACTTTACTGCAAAATCCTTTCTTTTACATATATTTATTTTTATACATAATATTTTACGAAACAGTGGATAACTTCATTTACATTTCTTCAAACTGTATATACATATGTATATATATTATATTAATAAAAAAACAATTAAAACTACCTCGCTGCTAGCTCGACACCTGCTCGAGACTACCAGATCGAATTCCTCCTTGCGTCGCAACCCACTTCAACTACCACGAAGTCACGCGACCCCCATCGTCCAGTCGCCATCGCGACCATCTTCAAGTGCGAATCCATCAACGCGGCCCCCTCCAAAACTCGACTTCGCGCTCACCATCGAGCAGTCGCTCGCCTCCACCCGGTCGCGACTCCCTTGTCGAACACGAATTGAAGCCTCGCTAGTCCCACTGCCCAGATGCGAGCTCATGAATTCGAAACTGAGTTCGATCTCTTTTTTTTGAAGGCCGAACTCGATTTTTTATAAACGAATTGATTTCGTTTCGATTTGGTGGTAAATGAAAAGGAAAAGGGAGTTGAACTGAGAAGAAAATGAGCGCTGGGATATTATTTATTTTGTTCGGCCATTGATATTTGAACGAGATTGTTTAGAGGAGAGGGATGTTAACGAAGATATGGTTTCGTTTGATTTGAACAGAGGGATATTTAAAATCTGAATGAGGCATGCTCTGCACGATCATCTTCGTGATTTTGAACGAGATTCCAGGCGTATTCAACGGGAGATAACGTGGTGGTGTTGTGTTGACCAAATATCCAATTTAAATTTTAAATTTAAATTCGATTTAAATTTCAACGCATTTGCATATCGTACGGTCACAAAACAACTCTGATCAATACGAAATTTGAAATCCGGTAATAATTCAATATTCCGAACCCAATGGAACTAGTTTCGTCGAATTCCGAGACTGCGCCTCGGACGACTATTTTTAAATATCGATTCGAACAATAAAATTTCAAAACTGAACAAAACAGTTTCAAATTTGATTCTGAAGCTTCGATTATCTTTAGTAATATCAATATGAATTTTACAAGCCTTTGAAATATTTTTCTTCAGTTCCGAATTGAAAATTCAAATTTTTCTTCAACTTTCAATAGATTAAATTTTATAATTTAATCGCCAATTTCAAAGTTATATTGGGGATTCAAATTAAATCATCGTTCAAATATTTAAAATTAATTAAATATTTTCAATTTAAATTGTTCAAAATTCTAGGTCGTACAATCTTCCCTCCTTAAAAGAATTTCATCCCGAAATTACAAGTTAGGAAAAATGGTCCTTAAATCGTCTACTATTTTTCACAGTCTAATAATTTTATCAAATTTTCAAAACAAATCTTCTACTAAAGATTCGTTGTTATTTCAACTAAATTTCCAGCTTCAATTCTAAGTTCCAAACAACATTGTTTCCTTAACAATTCAAATTCAAATTTAAATTCAAATTTTAAACTATCAAAATTTTCTCAAAATTTTCTAACACTCGAAATTTTCGAAAAATTTCGCCAGCGTCTCATTTGCGCGGCTAACACGGCACGACTACAAAACGTCCCTATGGACTCTCAGATTTCAAAAAGAAAAGAAAAAGACAGGCGGCTACACAAGAAATCATCAAATCTCATATTGAAATTTAAATACTTACCTTTTGTCGAGCAATTCAAATTTATCTTTGAAATCAAAATTTCCAATTCCTTTACATACCTGTATATCCTACTAGCCATAATATCTAGTTACAATATTCCAACCATTTTGCAAATTCTATTACAAATTTCCTATATAAACTTCTTATACATTTTTACTTCACTATTGAAGTTACATATTCATTTTCATTCAATTTTACATTTCAAAATTCTATTTGAATTCAATTCACAATTCCAATTTGATTTGGATTCTAGTTTACTTTATTCAAATTTATTTTCAACGTTCAGTTTCAATTCCAGTTTTATTCTTTCGTTCATTCCCAAAATTTATTTTCAATTCACTATTTTGGTTTATAACCACACATATTAAACTGGATTTCAAATTCCATATGAATTTAATTCATTTCAAACCATATTAATTTGTCATTTCTTCAATTAGTTTCAGTTACTAATTTTATTTCAATACTTTACTTTACAAATTCGAAATGAATTTTAACATTCAATTTCATTTTCATTAAATTGATTCACTTGTACTTACATTAATTTAACTCCATTCTTTAAGTTAAATTTATTCTATCAAAATTCAATTTGTATAAGTTATTAACTTAATAATATTTCATAAATATTTTTATATAGTATTCCAGAGTCTTTTCAACCTTTTCAAAACCATTTTGAAAAAAATTCAAATTATCCTTTGAATTTCCAAAACAAAACCCAAATTTTTCAAAAACTTCCATTTAAAACAATTTGGCAGCAATTCCTCTTTTGGAAACCCGAAAATGAACACCGGTGAGGCTGCAGTCATTACCGACGTTATTTTCTAGCGACCGAAAAGAGTTTAGAGCTTTTCATTCCTTCAAAACACTTTTTTTTTCAAAATCCTTTAAAAATCATTTTCAAACCAAAAAGGATTTAAACTTTCCAAATCTCCAAAATTTTCAAATTCTTTTCAAAACACTTCCAAATACTTCTCTGGAATTTCGTTTCAAATTACAAATCACATTAACAATTTATATTCTCAAATTTCATTTGTATATGAATTCATATTTATAAATTTCATTTGTTAATTGAATTTATCTCTAAATCTTTGGTTATTATTTTAATTTCTCATTCCATTTCATATAATAATGATAACATTTCAATATTATTACTTTCCTAACAACCAAA
Source organism: Allium fistulosum (assembly GCA_030737815.1). Classification (NCBI taxonomy): domain Eukaryota; kingdom Viridiplantae; phylum Streptophyta; class Magnoliopsida; order Asparagales; family Amaryllidaceae; genus Allium; species Allium fistulosum. Next base: position 124,999,291 of record CM060906.1, read on the forward strand.
CATCCATATACTATGATAATTTATAGAAAAATATTTCTTTTCTATACAAAAATAGTTTTGGGCCAAATTATCTCATTTACCGTATTCAAAAACAATACTGTGTCGGTTTATCTTGTTTAGAGTTTAGAAACTCCTATCAACACAGTTAGCTAGACTGCACCGACCAGAATCTATAAACAATCAACCAATAAGTCAACACAAAACAAAACAATTTTATATTCACTAACAAATACGCACTCGTATCTATTATTACACTCAAACTCATTCTAGAGTACTACTGACTCTATCTTTAATGAGTAACACCCAACAGAGCAGGGTTGTCGCTTAACCATATGCTCTGATACCACGCTGTAAGGACCCGATTCTTCGACTTCCGAAAATCGACATCGATACGTCCACTGTATCAACTGCCAAGCAAACGAATGCCGGAAAACCGAATTCTTAGGGTTTAAAAGAAGAGGTAGAAGAAAAGAGAGAAGAAAAAGAAAAGAAGAACAATAGAACAACATCAGAAACAGAAACAATATCAGAATCTCACCTATCGCAGCGGAACAATATATAATAGATAATCACTAGTCTTTTAAAACAAAGAGCTATATCAGTTTATACATACATCAATCAGAGTCAATATACAACAATGGACAGTTATATAAACTTGTCCTCATACAGAATACACAGCGGAATAAATACTATCAGATACAAATACTACGTCTCGTCATCCAGCTTATCTTCAAAGCTCCAAAATATCTAGAATATCCTAATAACCTAACTCTAGACTGCCCGTGTGGAAATTGGTGGGCACCCAGAGTTTAGAAGGGAAACAATAAACTCCGAGTTAGTCATGGTGACTGGTGTGAGATCGTAAAATAGTTATTTTTCACAAAGAAAATAAAACAGATTCGCAATGCTTTTGGAAAATGAAACTACCATAAGACCTCCCGCCACACACACAATGCAAACGCAGAATTGGAGGAGATTTCTTCTTATGATAGTCAAAGATGCTTACTACGCAAAAAATCAAATCATTTTTGATATTATTATTAGTGCATAGTGTAGAAAACATTTCGAAAGTAGAATATCAATCTTAGCCAACATACGATCAGTATCGTATGCCTACTATAGCTACCATCTAAACAGTGGTGACCACCGTACGTAAATGGCAGGTTCTACAACTAATACCGTACAAAGTTCGTATTTGGAAGATGGATTTCCAACAAATGGTGGCTAAGGAACTTCCTTTCCTCCTGCCGAATGGGACCGCCTCTGGCTGGACGTCCCGAGAGACAAACTGCTCTCTGCCAAACAAGGACGGGTTACCCCTATAACAGGTAACTCACGAATATGTCATTCCCCGGTCCTTTGGGACCTTTATCCGAGCGCTCGGTAACCAACATCACACATCATAAATAAAGTGTATCCACATGAGTAAGTATCTGGGCTCCATACCATGATACCACCCCTTTCCAGAAGGAAATGACATACCCTAAAGGGCGCGACCCTCATAACCTTGCCGCAACATTTCTATTTCGACCATTTCCGGGTTGTGAGGCCCTGACGAAGTCTCGTCCACAAAGCTACGCTTTGTCACAAAGCCATGCTTTGGGTCAACAGATGATCAACCTATGATCACAAAGATAAATGATCAAACAAATGATCATATCACAAATGATCAAACACTGATCATCACACAGCAACACTCAGCATGCCACATTACCAAATTGGGAATATATCGTTGATAACTTCAACTACATAACCTCTGAGCTCGTACGTCTCAGAGAAGGGTGTTAAGCTAAGAGAATAAATTCTCCGCCACCAACAGATATGTATTTGAAAGAAATTAGCTTTATATCTCAATTTGTAACGTCAGACATACAATCCATACAAGTCTATTCCGGGATCGAACAGAACCGAAGGCACTTCTCACGAAGCCCTTGCAATTCCGAATAATTTCCAATCACATCCAGACTTCCCGTCACTAAGGGTGATAAAACCTCTAAATCGGAGATCAACCGATGTAGAGTAACTCGACGGTAATCCTTCCATTTTCAAAAATATCCGGTCTTCAACGCCGGTCATCAAATGAGATTCATAACGACGTATCACATATTCGGAATGGGTTATACTACCCCATGGTCCTTTCCCGGCTAACCCGAATAGTGAGCGCTTATTCAAAAATAAGTGTGGCATTCAAATTCATCCAATTCACAACAAATACCCATTCAAGGTAATTATTGATAGTCGGTTATTTAACTATCAATAAAGATGCGCAACATCATCAGATTCCATATAAAATTTTCAAGTTATTTAATTTCCAAAATATCTTTACTAGATATAAAATTTCCACACTTCAAAAATAAATCAATATTTATTTTTAAAACGAATTCTCATTTCTTTTTATAAATTCCATAATGAATTTATATTTTCAAAATATCTACTGATATACGATTTTCGAATCGATATCAATATTCACTTTCGATTTATCTTTACAAAGATAAATTCTCAAAACGTTTCATTTCATATTGGAAAAGCATTTCCATACTTATTTAATAATAAGTAATTCACAAATCTATTTGTTTTAAACACTTGGAAAATATTCGATATACTTAAAGCAAAATTAAGTATATATTTCATTCTTTAAGGAAATCATTCTCTTAAGCACATTTATTTGAGTCAAAACGAATGTTATGTAAAACATCGTTACGACGACTCAAAATCACTAGTATAGGGATTCAGAATTAAGATAGATGTATAAATCCCAATACTATATAAAACATTTCCTTTCGGAAACCATTTACTATAACAACAGTGTTATAGTCCACCATTTCCTTCTTTCTCGAAAACGTCTATTTCAACAATGAATGTTGAAATCTATGGTTTCGATATTTAACACATTTTAAAACATCTTTTAAAATAATTAACTTCATTTCAAATATAACTTTCCCAAAACCATATCAATTTTTCTAAAAATATATTCACTGTCCAAAATCGTGAATATACTTCACTAACCAATTTTCAATAATCTCTACACATTTTATTTCAAGAATTATCCACTGTCCAAAATCGTGGATAAAATTCCCTTAATAACCTTCTATATTAAATTCCTCAAATTTGATTGATTTTCGAATTTATAAAACAACGTTTATAAATTCTATTTCTATTTTCTAACAACTTCAATTTAATAAATCTCCTTTTATTTACAATTTCGATCAATATTCCATTTAAAGGGAAAATCCAATTTATAAGTTAATTTCTTATAAATCTTTCATTCTACAGTTTCATCCATTTTATAACTTCACAATTTATAAATCTATAAATTTCATTCACTTACGGATTCCACAATATTTCATTTTTAACACTTATAAAAACTCATTTTATAATTTCAATATTTTTAATTTATAGATATCAATTTTATAAATCTTTTATACAAATCGTTTATAGTTATTCAAAAATCCCAACTTAAACCATTTTATAAATCAATCAACTGTTTATTTCAAAAATGACACTTTGGTTATATTTCACAAAAATTATAATTTTTATAACTTTAAAATTGAATCCGATGGTGCAACAGCACCAAATAATCAATCACGTCAACAAACATCATATATCAATATGATAATCAACAAATATCACAATATCTATAATCAAATAAATACTGGTGAGGAATCCAGTTGGATCCCTCCAACCTGTTTCCCTGCATCCACAGATGTTAGCACAATACCAATTCCACTTCGAGGTGGAATATCGCGGTATATGGGTTTTATAAAAATCATCTGCTTACTAACGGCGCAATAGGGTCTCATCCGCTATACAATGCGGGAAATCAATCAATCCAATATATACATATGCCAATATGTATATATTGCTACATATATATAGATATATCCTACTATATCTAATATCACATCCAAATAGCAATCAAATCAATCAATAACTGCAAAATTAAATTTCATTTTGAGTGAGAAAAATCTCACCTTAGCTTTTAATTTGCCATCCATTTTTGTTCCAGTTTGTTTTCTCCAAATTTTGACCTTTTATAAATAATTACACAGTTTATCAATATTCGAATTAAATTGAGTAACCAATTTTCATTTTGTAATCTTAATTATCCAACGAATTTTATTTTAAACCAATCTCTTTTAATAAATCTGTTTAACTAAAAATTAACTTTAAAACTAAATTTCCTTTAACAAATTATCTTTACATAAAACTTTATACTTTCCAAAAATATTATATATATATATATATAATTTGAAAACTGCTTATGTATACAGGCTTAATAAATAATCTAGCTGTTTAATTAATTATTTTCCTTCCTGTCTATCTCTACTGTAAAATCATATATATATCTTTAAACAAGTTCATTTCCTTTTGAGTTAAACTACAAATCTATCAAATTAAATTTCACAAACATCATTCTTCACTTTACTGCAAAATCCTTTCTTTTACATATATTTATTTTTATACATAATATTTTACGAAACAGTGGATAACTTCATTTACATTTCTTCAAACTGTATATACATATGTATATATATATTGTAACGACCCTAGATTTTAATTTAATTTAAATTAATAATTAAATGAAATTTTGAGTTAAATTTATGATTAAATAAATTTTTGAATAAAAATTGTGAAATTAAATTGATTAAATGGAGCGAGTTTCCCCGATATCCAAGTATATTCTGTATAAATCATTTGAGATTAAAATATTGTAAATAGTGTATATGTGAGTATATGTGTGTATATTGAATGTATATATATATATATATAGGTATATACGAGCAAATTTAATATATATATTTGAATTGATGGTTAAAGATGGTTTGAGTTTATAAAATAAATATAAGACAATAAATATTAAGTAAATAATGATAATTAATATTTGAACTAGGAATTGAAATTAATATAAGGTAAGTTTTAATTAAAATAGAAGTAGAATATTTGTTAAAATCTAACAACAATTTAGAATAGAAATTTATTTACATTTCAAAGTAGTAAGAAAACTAGAGAAAACAAATAAACAAGAAATAAAATCAAGTGTGAAAGCAAACCAGGTTTGTGTAAAATAGAAATAAATCAAAGTATAAATGAATGAAGACAGCAAATATCTCTTGTACATATAAGCAAGATAAAACCAATACAACATTTCAGCCGAACTAAAATTCCTCATATCAATAAACAAAAATGGAAAAGCCAACAAGTACAAGATATATATCTTTGTACAGCCGAGACAAATCCTAAGTAGGTAGACAATTTTATGCAAATTTGTACAAGTAATAAATGCCATGCCCTATAGCCATCACGTTCAAGCACATCAGCCACCCTATTGTATAAATAAAATAAAAATAGCCTGTAAACATTTTTATGTATCAATCTACCTCTTCTCGTTTACAAAGACTTAGCATTTTCATTCTTTCAAAACTGAAGCAAGCTACAATTCAAATATAAACAACAATTCAAATCAACTGCAAAATCAAGTATCAGATAAATCAAAACAATTCGGTTTTCTAAGTCTTCCAGTTCAAAACCAATCAAGGCTTCAACAATTTAAAGTTTCCAGATTCAAGCATCTATCAATTTTCCAGTTTCAATCTGTTTTCAAAAACAAGGTGTTCTGTTCTTCTCTGTTTCCAAATATTGGCAAAGGTGAGCAAACTACCTTTTTTTATTGAAATCTGTTTATGTTTTTGATGTTGTGATGAATATTTCAAGTTATTGTGAAAAAATGCATTGAACTGTATTGTTCTATTGTTCTATGAGTAACTTGACCCAGTATTTTCTTCTTTAGATCAGTGAGTAAACTTATACTTCACTCAATTCCTTTTGTGTTGAATGCTTGTATAGATGTGGATAGCCTTTGCATAGGGATGAATGACTGTGCTTATGTTTTGATTTTCTTGGAAACCTTGTTTCCTGCTCTCTGTTTCCTGTAACATTTTAGTTACAGGGAAACTTGAAATTCCTCCCTCCCATTTCTTTTGGAAAGAAAATTGAATTGCAAAGCAAGTTAAAGTGTGGTTTAACTTGCACTATGCTTCAGTAATAAACCAAACAAAATTTGAAATTCATTTTCCTGGTAACTATGAAAACACAGTACATCCAAATTCTGGTTTACAGAGTAAATTTTGTATCAAAATCCAAAGTCTCTTCCCCCTTTTCTACTGAAATGAGTTTTAAATGAGTTAAAGATATTGTTTAAACCTATACTCTATTTCAGTAATGAATTAAAGCAAGCCCAATGTAGTTTCTTCCTGGAAGCTATAAGAACACAGCCACCATTTAATTTAAGCAAGAGATTCGCACATCATGGATTTTGATTTCAGTAATATTATTTGAATTCCCATCAAAAATGATGATTTTCGAAACAAATATTTAAAATTTTCATGAAGTCTCCACCGAGATTTTTGGGATGATCAGAAAATCGAACATATGCCCATTTCCGGTGACCAAGGTGATTTTGGCCTTCGAGTTCGATGTAGCTGAAAGGGTGTGCATTTATGATCACTAGAAAAATACTAGGTAAAATTATAAATTAGTGGATCTGAAATTCGAAGTCAAAGTAGGGTTTAAAACCCCTTTCTGCTCGCGTTTGGGAAAATCGATGCTGCGCCGTCCATGGGTGATCGGACTTCACGTCACTGGTGTCATTCGTCGCGTCACACGATAGCGGAGCTTGGGTCAAAGTCTGGCGACCTCTAATGGCCAGAGGTGGAGGACGAGGCGTTTTCTGGTGGTCCAGTGTTGTTGTGGTCCAAGTCGTGAGCTCTATTGGGAATTCGACGAAGTTCGTGGTTACTGGGTGGTCTTGAGGCGTAGTCAGGTGGTGGGTAACCTGATGACGATCGTGGAGTTGGCCAGAGATGGCCGCTCCGTTGGTGCACGTGCACGTGGAGGCGAATGTATCAGCTGTGATGGATTTGGGGAAGAGGCCAGGCAACTCGGGCACTGCTCGGGAAATTGGGGTAGAAACTCGAAGACGAGTTCGAGTTATTTTAGTATGATATCGGGTTAGTTTTAGGACTTAAACAAAATTTTGAAAAAAATACTCACACGGGTTAGATTGGGGGAAAACTCGAAGCACTTAGGTATTTCTCTCGGGTGTGACTCGAAGTCGGTCCCAGGTTGGAAATAAAAACAGATTTTTGACTTTAAAACTAAATTTAAATTTTAATATTGTTAACCCATATTTTAAGATAATTGATTTAGTTTAAAATCGAATTAATAAGGGTTAATTTATTTATAAATTAAAGGTTAGTAAATTTATTATTAATGGTTAATTAATAAATGATTAAAGAATAATTAATCAAAATGATCTGTAATTTATCGATGTTAATTAATCAGTATTAGTCATTCATAAGTAATTAATCTAATTCGAATAAATTAGATATTGATTGATCTTACTTATGAATATTTGGATTCTATTGATTTGATTGTTTGATATCCCTGATCTGTGATGCTTTGTGATACACCCTGATTTTGTTGTGATCTGTAATTTATTATCTGTGATATATATCTGTGATCTGTACGATAAGCGTTATAGTTTATATCGCTTATCAACTATATTTCTGTATTTTGATCTATGATGATTGATGTTGCACTATTGTGTGTAAAACCCCTAGACTACACCATACACACACAAATATGGATTTCACATGGAAATCGGTTAAGTCACAGATAATTTAATTTTGATGTTTTTGAAATTGAAATTTTAATTTCAATTGATTTTGAAAATTGGAAATTTGGGTTTAAAGATAAAAGCTTTTGAAATAGAATTTCAAAGATAAAAGTTATTTTGAATAACTTAATCGAGTTTGGAAAATTTAAATAATTTGATTTAAATTTGAATTCAAGTTTGAAATTAAATCTATGATTGAAACTAGGGACTAAAGATGATATAAAATGTGTTTGTATGAATTTAACCATTTTAAAAGTATAGTTTGAGAATTTGGATTTAACTCAAGAACTTTAACTCGTATAGATGAATCAAATTTCCAAATGAAAACTGTTTGTTTTAAAGGAATAAAAGCTTTCAGATAAGAAGTGAAATTCCAGTTTAATTAAAGGGATTTCAAGATTGAATTGAAAAAAATGGTTTTCCAAGTTATGAATGAATTCTTTTTAAAAGCTATGAATTAAATCTGTTTATTTTTAACAGATTTAAAATGATGTTTTGTTTAACCCATTCGAAATGAAATTGTTTTGAAAGCTATGAGTTAAATCTTTGATTTAAAGATTTAACGAGTTAAATTGAAATGGGAATTGATTTGGAAAATCTATGAATGAATCTTTTGTTTAAAAGATTAAAATGGTAATTTGTTAAACCATTTGAAAAGAAAGTTTGGGTTTAAGTTGTGATTTAATTGAAATCCCAATATCCATATATCTTTAAAATATTTCGCTCACTATTCGGGTTAGCCGGGAAAGGACCTTTGGGTCGTATAACCCATTCCGAATAAGTGATACGTCGTATATGGGTAGCAATTGAAGACCGGTGATGAAGACCGGATATTCACGAGAACGAAAAGATAACTCGTCGATTGTTTCTGCACTGGGTAGCTCCCGGTATAGAAATCCCCTAAGTGATGGGAAATCCGATCGGGATTGTGAATACCCGGATTTGCAAGGGCTTCGTAAGAAGTGCCTTCGGTTCTGTTCGAACCCGGAACAGACTTGTATGGATACATGTCTGACATTACACTTTGAGATATAAAGCCGATTTCTTTCAAATACATTTCTGTTTGGTGGCGGAGAATTTATTCTCTTAGCTTAACACCCTTCTCTGAGACATACGAGCTCAGAGGTTATGTAGTTGAAATTTATCAGCGATATATCCCAATTTGGTAATGTGACATGCTGAGTGTTGCTGTGTGATGATCAGTGTTTGATCATTTGTGATATGATCATTTGTTTGATCATTTATCTTTGTGATCATAGGTTGATCATCTGTTGACCCAAAGCGTGGCTTTTTGAAAAAGCGTAGCTTTGTGGACGAGACTTCGTCGAGCCTCACAACCCGGTAATGGTCGAAACAGGAATCGTGCGGCAAGGTTTTCAGGGGTAGCTCCCCTAGGGTATGACCATTCCTTCTGGAAAAGGGTAGTATCATGGTATGGAGCCCAGATACTTACTCATGTGGATACACTTTCTTTATGATGTGTGATGTTGGATTCGAGGCGCCTCGGTTAAAGGTCCCAAAGGACCGGGGGTGGCATATCTGAGGTTTCTTTTATCCCTTGGGAAAAGGGGTTGCCGGCCTTGTTTGGCAGAGAACAGTTGGTTCTCGGAACGTCCCGCCAGAGGCGTTTCTTTCGTGGAATAGGAAGTTCCTTAGCCTGACCATTTGTTGGAAATCCAAACAAAACAATACGAGCCCTGTACGGTATTAGTTGTATTACCTGCCATGGAATGTGGTGGTAACCTGCTATTGAACATGGTAGCTATAGTAGGCATAAGTGCGAAATGTCTATGCTGGCTAAGATTTATATTCTACTTTCGAAAATTTTTCTACACTATGCACTAGTAATAATATCAAATGATTTGATTTTGCGTAGTAAGCATCTTTGACTATCATAAGAAGAAATCTCCTCCAATTCTGCGTTTGCATTGTGTGTGTGGTGGGAGGTCTTATGGTAGTTTCATTTTCCAAAAGCATTGCGAATTGACTTTAAAATTCTTTTGCTATTTGTTTTTAAAGATAAACTGTTTTTGTTGCTCACACCAGTCCCATGACTGATCCGGAGTTTATTGTTCCTTTCCTAAACTCTGGGTGCTCATAATTTTCCACACGAGCAGTCTAGAGTTGGGTTTCTTTTCAGATATTCAGGTTGAGTAGATTATCTGGAGCTAGTCAGTCTATGGACGACTGACCTTGCTTTTCGCTAGCTATGGATTGGAGCATTCTATTGGAGATATTCTATCCGCTGCTGTTGTTATCTTTTCTTTTCCGCTGCTATTTGTTGTATCATATCTCTGATGTATATTGATATTCATTGTATCACTCTGTTGTATCAGATATTGTATATCAATATCTATTATTCATTTATTCCGCTGTGTTATTTACTTAATGTTGTTATAAGCTCCCAAGAACTAGATTCGGCATTTGAATCTACGGCATTTTGAGTACAAGTGAAGTACGGGTGCCGATTTTCGAAGGTCGATTTTTGGGTCTTGACAAGTGGTATCAGAGCTAAGGTTGAACTTTAGCTCAGGAGTATAACACATTAAGTAACTCATTAGAGATAGGGTGAAGTATACCCTAGAATGAGTAATTCTCATATATCTGTTCGAATGTCTCTGTAAATTCTCTTACTATCCATTGATAGTGAGTATGAGTGCAAGAAGAGGACGAGATAGGGGACAAGGGGGATACGACTATAAATGGTCAATACCCTGCAACAGTGGAAACAATCTTTCTCTATCAATTTTCTTTGATTCGATTCCAAATTCTTTTGACTGCTTCGTACCAGCTACAAGACGAAGTTGTAGAAAATTCTTACTTCGTATTTTCATCGGTTTCTTATCAGCTTTTTGATTTAAACCTTAATGAATTTGAAATTGGAAATTTTAAATTTGAGTTAAATTGATTAATAGAATATGAAGGCTAAATTGAATTGAATCAATTAAAACGATTTCGTTTGAAACTAAATTTGAAATTCTATTATAATTTCTCGGGTTGATCGAAGTCCGAAGAGGGACAAATTGGTATATATTCTGAGATATTCCGACTTGAGTTCGGAATCCGTATCTTATGTTTGAGGAATTATAGGAGATCGAATCTGTCTATCTCTGTGTCGTTTTCGTGCCTGCGAATTTCGAGGACGAAATTCTTTTAAGGGGGGAAGTTTGTAACGACCCTAGATTTTAATTTAATTTAAATTAATAATTAAATGAAATTTTGAGTTAAATTTATGATTAAATAAATTTTTGAATAAAAATTGTGAAATTAAATTGATTAAATGGAGCGAGTTTCCCCGATATCCAAGTATATTCTGTATAAATCATTTGAGATTAAAATATTGTAAATAGTGTATATGTGAGTATATGTGTGTATATTGAATGTATATATATATATATATATATATTTAGGTATATACGAGCAAATTTAATATATATATTTGAATTGATGGTTAAAGATGGTTTGAGTTTATAAAATAAATATAAGACAATAAATATTAAGTAAATAATGATAATTAATATTTGAACTAGGAATTGAAATTAATATAAGGTAAGTTTTAATTAAAATAGAAGTAGAATATTTGTTAAAATCTAACAACAATTTAGAATAGAAATTTATTTACATTTCAAAGTAGTAAGAAAACTAGAGAAAACAAATAAACAAGAAATAAAATCAAGTGTGAAAGCAAACCAGGTTTGTGTAAAATAGAAATAAATCAAAGTATAAATGAATGAAGACAGCAAATATCTCTTGTACATATAAGCAAGATAAAACCAATACAACATATCAGCCGAACTAAAATTCCTCATATCAATAAAAAAAATGGAAAAGCCAACAAGTACAAGATATATATCTTTGTACAGCCGAGACAAAGCCTAAGTAGGTAGATAATTTTATGCAAATTTGTACAAGTAATAAATGCCATGCCCTATAGCCATCACGTTCAAGCACATCAGCCACCCTATTGTATAAATAAAATAAAAATAGCCTGTAAACATTTTTATGTATCAATCTACCTCTTCTCGTTTACAAAGACTTAGCATTTTCATTCTTTCAAAACTGAAGCAAGCTACAATTCAAATATAAACAACAATTCAAATCAACTGCAAAATCAAGTATCAGATAAATCAAAACAATTCGGTTTTCTAAGTCTTCCAGTTCAAAACCAATCAAGGCTTCAACAATTTAAAGTTTCCAGATTCAAGCATCTATCAATTTTCCAGTTTCAATCTGTTTTCAAAAACAAGGTGTTCTGTTCTTCTCTGTTTCCAAATATTGGCAAAGGTGAGCAAACTACCTTTTTTTATTGAAATCTGTTTATGTTTTTGATGTTGTGATGAATATTTCAAGTTATTGTGAAAAAATGCATTGAACTGTATTGTTCTATTGTTCTATGAGTAACTTGACCCAGTATTTTCTTCTTTAGATCAGTGAGTAAACTTATACTTCACTCAATTCCTTTTGTGTTGAATGCTTGTATAGATGTGGATAGCCTTTGCATAGGGATGAATGACTGTGCTTATGTTTTGATTTTCTTGGAAACCTTGTTTCCTGCTCTCTGTTTCCTGTAACATTTTAGTTACAGGGAAACTTGAAATTCCTCCCTCCCATTTCTTTTGGAAAGAAAATTGAATTGCAAAGCAAGTTAAAGTGTGGTTTAACTTGCACTATGCTTCAGTAATAAACCAAACAAAATTTGAAATTCATTTTCCTGGTAACTATGAAAACACAGTACATCCAAATTCTGGTTTACAGAGTAAATTTTGTATCAAAATCCAAAGTCTCTTCCCCCTTTTCTACTGAAATGAGTTTTAAATGAGTTAAAGATATTGTTTAAACCTATACTCTGTTTCAGTAATGAATTAAAGCAAGCCCAATGCAGTTTCTTCCTGGAAGCTATAAGAACACAGCCACCATTTAATTTAAGCAAGAGATTCGCACATCATGGATTTTGATTTCAGTAATATTATTTGAATTCCCATCAAAAATGATGATTTTCGAAACAAATATTTAAAATTTTCATGAAGTCTCCACCGAGATTTTTGGGATGATCAGAAAATCGAACATATGCCCATTTCCGGTGACCAAGGTGATTTTGGCCTTCGAGTTCGATGTAGCTGAAAGGGTGTGCATTTATGATCACTAGAAAAATACTAGGTAAAATTATAAATCAGTGGATCTGAAATTCGAAGTCAAAGTAGGGTTTAAAACCCCTTTCTGCTCGTGTTTGGGAAAATCGATGCTGCGCCGTCCATGGGTGATCGGACTTCACGTCACTGGTGTCATTCGTCGCGTCACACGATAGCGGAGCTTGGGTCAAAGTCTGGCGACCTCTAATGGCCAGAGGTGGAGGACGAGGCGTTTTCTGGTGGTCCAGTGTTGTTGTGGTCCAAGTCGTGAGCTCTATTGGGAATTCGACGAAGTTCGTGGTTACTGGGTGGTCTTGAGGCGTAGTCAGGTGGTGGGTAACCTGATGACGATCGTGGAGTTGGCCAGAGATGGCCGCTCCGTTGGTGCACGTGCACGTGGAGGCGAATGTATCAGCTGTGATGGATTTGGGGAAGAGGCCAGGCAACTCGGGCACTGCTCGGGAAATTGGGGTAGAAACTCGAAGACGAGTTCGAGTTATTTTAGTATGATATCGGGTTAGTTTTAGGACTTAAACAAAATTTTGAAAAAAATACTCACACGGGTTAGATTGGGGGAAAACTCGAAGCACTTAGGTATTTCTCTCGGGTGTGACTCGAAGTCGGTCCCAGGTTGGATATAAAAACAGATTTTTGACTTTAAAACTAAATTTAAATTTTAATATTGTTAACCCATATTTTAAGATAATTGATTTAGTTTAAAATCGAATTAATAAGGGTTAATTTATTTATAAATTAAAGGTTAGTAAATTTATTATTAATGGTTAATTAATAAATGATTAAAGAATAATTAATCAAAATGATCTGTAATTTATCGATGTTAATTAATCAGTATTAGTCATTCATAAGTAATTAATCTAATACGAATAAATTAGATATTGATTGATCTTACTTATGAATATTTGGATTCTATTGATTTGATTGTTTGATATCCCTGATCTGTGATGCTTTGTGATACACCCTGATTTTGTTGTGATCTGTAATTTATTATCTGTGATATATATCTGTGATCTGTACGATAAGCGTTATAGTTTATATCGCTTATCAACTATATTTCTGTATTTTGATCTGTGATGATTGATGTTGCACTATTGTGTGTAAAACCCCTAGACTACACCATACACACACAAATATGGATTTCACGTGGAAATCGGTTAAGTCACAGATAATTTAATTTTGATGTTTTTGAAATTGAAATTTTAATTTCAATTGATTTTGAAAATTGGAAATTTGGGTTTAAAGATAAAAGCTTTTGAAATAGAATTTCAAAGATAAAAGTTATTTTGAATAACTTAATCGAGTTTGGAAAATTTAAATAATTTGATTTAAATTTGAATTCAAGTTTTAAATTAAATCTATGATTGAAACTAGGGACTAAAGATGATATAAAATGTGTTTGTATGAATTTAACCATTTTAAAAGTATAGTTTGAGAATTTGGATTTAACTCAAGAACTTTAACTCGTATAGATGAATCAAATTTCCAAATGAAAACTGTTTGTTTTAAAGGAATAAAAGCTTTCAGATAAGAAGTGAAATTCCAGTTTAATTAAAGGGATTTCAAGATTGAATTGAAAAAAATGGTTTTCCAAGTTATGAATGAATTCTTTTTAAAAGCTATGAATTAAATCTGTTTATTTTTAACAGATTTAAAATGATGTTTTGTTTAACCCATTCGAAATGAAATTGTTTTGAAAGCTATGAGTTAAATCTTTGATTTAAAGATTTAATGAGTTAAATTGAAATGGGAATTGATTTGGAAAATCTATGAATGAATCTTTTGTTTAAAAGATTAAAATGGTAATTTGTTAAACCATTTGAAAAGAAAGTTTGGGTTTAAGTTGTGATTTAATTGAAATCCCAATATCCATATATCTTTAAAATATTTCGCTCACTATTCGGGTTAGCCGGGAAAGGACCTTTGGGTCGTATAACCCATTCCGAATAAGTGATACGTCGTATATGGATAGCAATTGAAGACCGGTGATGAAGACCGAATATTCACGAGAACGAAAAGATAACTCGTCGATTGTTTCTACACTGGGTAGCTCCCGGTATAGAAATCCCCTAAGTGATGGGAAATCCGATCGGGATTGTGAATACCCGGATTTGCAAGGGCTTCGTAAGAAGTGCCTTCGGTTCTGTTCGAACCCGGAACAGACTTGTATGGATACATGTCTGACATTACACTTTGAGATATAAAGCCGATTTCTTTCAAATACATTTCTGTTTGGTGGCGGAGAATTTATTCTCTTAGCTTAACACCCTTCTCTGAGACATACGAGCTCAGAGGTTATGTAGTTGAAATTTATCAGCGATATATCCCAATTTGGTAATGTGACATGCTGAGTGTTGCTGTGTGATGATCAGTGTTTGATCATTTGTGATATGATCATTTGTTTGATCATTTATCTTTGTGATCATAGGTTGATCATCTGTTGACCCAAAGCGTGGCTTTTTGAAAAAGCGTAGCTTTGTGGACGAGACTTCGTCGAGCCTCACAACCCGGTAATGGTCGAAACAGGAATCGTGCGGCAAGGTTTTCAGGGGTAGCTCCCCTAGGGTATGACCATTCCTTCTGGAAAAGGGTAGTATCATGGTATGGAGCCCAGATACTTACTCATGTGGATACACTTTCTTTATGATGTGTGATGTTGGATTCGAGGCGCCTCGGTTAAAGGTCCCAAAGGACCGGGGGTGGCATATCTGAGGTTTCTTTTATCCCTTGGGAAAAGGGGTTGCCGGCCTTGTTTGGCAGAGAACAGTTGGTTCTCGGAACGTCCCGCCAGAGGCGTTTCTTTCGTGGAATAGGAAGTTCCTTAGCCTGACCATTTGTTGGAAATCCAAACAAAACAATACGAGCCCTGTACGGTATTAGTTGTATTACCTGCCATGGAATGTGGTGGTAACCTGCTATTGAACATGGTAGCTATAGTAGGCATAAGTGCGAAATGTCTATGCTGGCTAAGATTTATATTCTACTTTCGAAATTTTTTCTACACTATGCACTAGTAATAATATCAAATGATTTGATTTTGCGTAGTAAGCATCTTTGACTATCATAAGAAGAAATCTCCTCCAATTCTGCGTTTGCATTGTGTGTGTGGTGGGAGGTCTTATGGTAGTTTCATTTTCCAAAAGCATTGCGAATTGACTTTAAAATTCTTTTGCTATTTGTTTTTAAAGATAAACTGTTTTTGTTGCTCACACCAGTCCCATGACTGATCCGGAGTTTATTGTTCCTTTCCTAAACTCTGGGTGCTCATAATTTTCCACACGAGCAGTCTAGAGTTGGGTTTCTTTTCGGATATTCAGGTTGAGTAGATTATCTGGAGCTAGTCAGTCTATGGACGACTGACCTTGCTTTTCGCTAGCTATGGATTGGAGCATTCTATTGGAGATATTATATCCGCTGCTGTTGTTATCTTTTCTTTTCCGCTGCTATTTGTTGTATCATATCTCTGATGTATATTGATATTCATTGTATCACTCTGTTGTATCAGATATTGTATATCAATATCTATTATTCATTTATTCCGCTGTGTTATTTACTTAATGTTGTTATAAGCTCCCAAGAACCAGATTCGGCATTTGAATCTACGGCATTTTGAGTACAAGTGAAGTACGGGTGCCGATTTTCGAAGGTCGATTTTTGGGTCTTGACATATATTATATTAATAAAAAAAACAATTAAAACTACCTCACTGCTAGCTCGACACCTGCTCGAGACTACCAGATCGAATTCCTCCTTGCGTCGCAACCCACTTCAACTACCACGAAGTCACGCGACCCCCATCGTCCAGTCGCCATCGCGACCATCTTCACGTGCGAATCCATCAACGCGGCCCCCTCCAAAACTCGACTTCGCGCTCACCATCGAGCAGTCGCTCGCCTCCACCCGGTCGCGACTCCCTTGTCGAACACGAATTGAAGCCTCGCTAGTCCCACTGCCCAGATGCGAGCTCATGAATTCGAAACTGAGTTCGATCTCTTTTTTTTTGAAGGCCGAACTCGATTTTTTATAAACGAATTGATTTCGTTTCGATTTGGTGGTAAATGAAAAGGAAAAGGGAGTTGAACTGAGAAGAAAATGAGCGCTGGGATATTATTTATTTTGTTCGGCCATTGATATTTGAACGAGATTGTTTAGAGGAGAGGGATGTTAACGAAGATATGGTTTCGTTTGATTTGAACAGAGGGATATTTAAAATCTGAATGAGGCATGCTCTGCACGATCATCTTCGTGATTTTGAACGAGATTCCAGGCGTATTCAACGGGAGATAACGTGGTGGTGTTGTGTTGACCAAATATCCAATTTAAATTTTAAATTTAAATTCGATTTAAATTTCAACGCATTTGCATATCGTACGGTCACAAAACAACTCCGATCAATACGAAATTTGAAATCCGGTAATAATTCAATATTCCGGACCCAATGGAACTAGTTTCGTCGAATTCCGAGACTGCGCCTCGGACGACTATTTTTAAATATCGATTCGAACAATAAAATTTCAAAACTGAACAAAACAGTTTCAAATTCGATTCTGAAGCTTCGATTATCTTCAGTAATATCAATATGAATTTTACAAGCCTTTGAAATATTTTTCTTCAATTCCGAATTGAAAATTCAAATTTTTCTTCAACTTTCAATAGATTAAATTTTATAATTTAATCGCCAATTTCAAAGTTATATTAGGGATTCAAATAAAATCATCGTTCAAATATTTAAAATTAATTAAATATTTTCAATTTAAATTGTTCAAAATTCTGGGTCGTTACACCTTTGTACGGAGGAGCTTTTGCAATTTGACAAAAGAGATAAATATATATACATCGACCCACTCGGTCGGAAAAGCAGAAAAACAGTTCATATTTCCTATTTTTATTGCGTAGGCGTACCTTTTTAGCATTTTTAAACAAAGCGGTTTATTATTAGCATATTAGCGTGCTCAAATCCAGCCAAACGGCTTGCAAAACCTGTACTTATTCAATTTAAACAGGTAAGTGGCAAATATATGAAATCTATTTAACAATTCACTCATTTCCAATAACAATATGCAGATTTCATTAGCAACACATCCAAAATAAATTCTATTAGCAATTTATAAGGTTTCAATTCAACTTAAATCGCTTTCATCTAATTCACATTCAATTTCTATTCAATTCAATGGTTTACAATGCAATTCTTTATATTCAATTCATTTTTGAACGAAATGAATTCATATCCATTTTAATTGATACAAAAATCAATTTCTATTTGCTTTTATTAACTTATAGAATTTATACAATCTCATTTTTATCAAACGATAATTCTTTCTATTCAGATTCGTTAATATCCATGCAACTAAATGATTACTTGAGCTAACAATCATTTAAATTGATTCCATTCAATTTAACTTGCATTCCATATTCACAAAACCATTGGATTTGTTCAAAACCATCGTACAAAACTCGACAACAACAATGCAAATATTTATATACACTTCTTGTATTTATTTTTCACTTAATTACTGAAGTTATACATTTATCACTATTCAATTTCGCATTTCAACTCATTAATCAACTAAGTTTCCATTTAAACCATTTCAAAGCTTCACTTAAATTTGAGTTACTGTCCAATATTTACTTAAGCTATTTCAATTCAATTTGTACATTCACTTATTCATTTTCAATTTCAATTTCCATATTCAATTCATCTCGATTTTATTTTATCTTTATCAAGGAAATTCAATTTATTTCTACTACTTGAATTTATATACAAATTCAAATTTTATCTTCAAATTTAGCTTACAACAAAGCTTTAATTTAACCAATTCAACTTCCAATTCATTATTGTGTGAATTAATAAATTATCAAGTTTATTTACTTGAATTCAATCCACTTTATTTTATTTTATTTTCCCAATTTTGGATTTTTATTCAACTTTATTCAAATCAAATTTCATTCCATTTCTTTAATTCATTTATTTACAAATGTAAACTCATTTGTTTATTCCTTTTCAATTTGAACCTCATTCCAATTAGATTTCAAATATTTTATAAGTTATCAACTTATTTATATTCCAAAACAATTTAAAGAAATCCCAGAGTCTTTTAAACAATTACTCTGGCACTTTATTTTAATTTAGAGAACTCGTTTATAAATTCACATTACCATTTCAATAAATTAATGAATTTGTTCTCAAATATTTTCCTGGAATTCTATTTCCAATTATAAATCTTATTTACATTTTATATTTACAAATCCCAATTGTTTATGAATTCAATTCCTTATCTTTCAATTCATTTTTATAAATTTCATTTGTTAAATGAATTCATCTTCAAATCTTTGGTAATATCATTGTATTTCATATTTGTTTATCATATAACAGTGATAATAATTCAATATTATCTTTTCCTAGCAACCAAGCATCCATATACTATGATAATTCATAGAAAATTATTTCTTCTCTATACAAAAATAGTTTTGGGCAAAATTATTTCATTTACCCTATTTAAAACAATACTATGTCCGTTTATCTTGTTTAAGAGTTTAGAAACCCCTATTGATTACAGTTGGCCAGACTGCACCGACCAGAATCTATAAACAATCAACCGATAAGTCAACACAATACAAAACAAAATTTATATTCACTAACAAATACGCACTCATATCTATTATTACACTCACACTCATTCTAGAGTACTACTGACTCTATCTCTAATGAGTAACACCCAACAGAGCAGGGTTGTCGCTTAACCGGATGCTTTGATACCACATGTAACGATTACGACTTTTCGACGCTCGAAAGTCGACATTAATACGTCCACTGTATCAAATGCCGCACAATCAAATGCCGGAAAACCGAACCATTAGGGTTAAAAGAAGAGGTAGAAGAAGACAGAAGAAGAAAAAGAACAGAAAAACAGAAACAACAACAGAATCTCACATTCGCAGCGGAACAATATATAATAGATAAATCAATAATCTTTACAACAAAAGACTATATCAGTTTATACATACATCAATCAGAGTCAATATACAATTCAATACAACGATGGACAGTTATATAACCTGTCTTCATTCAGAATACACAGCGGAATAAAATAAACAAGTACGGAAGTACGTCTCGCCATCCAGCTTATCCCCAAAGCTCCAGAATATCCTGATAAAAATAACTCTAGGCTGCCCGTGTGGAAAATTATGGGCACCCAGAGTTTAGAAGGGAACAATGAACTCCGAGTCAGTCATGGTGACTGGTGTGAGATCGTAAAATAGTTATTTTCACAAAGAAAATAAAACAGATTCGCAATGCTTTTGGAAAATGAAACTACCATAAGACCTCCTGCCACACACACAATGCAAACGCAGAATTGGAGGAGATTTCTTCTTATGATAGTCAAAGATGCTTACTACGCCAATCATTGGATTTTTATTATTAATGTCTAGTGTAGAAAACATTTCGAAAGTATAATATTAATCTTAGCCAGCATAGACATTTCGAACTATGCCTACTATAGCTACCATCTAAACAGTGGGACGCCACCATAAGTAAATGGCAGGTTCTACAACTAAAACCGTACAATTTCGTATTGGGAAATGGATTTCCAACAAATGGTCAGGCTAAGGAACTTCCTTTCCTACTGCCGAATGGGATCGCCTCTGGCTGGACGTCCCGAGAGACAAACTACTCTCTGCCAAACAAGGCCGGGTTACCCCTGTAACTAGGTAACTCACGAATATGTCATCACCCGGTCCTTTGGGACCTTTATCCGAGCGCTCGGTAGCATCATCACACATAATAAATAAGGTGTGTGCACATGAGTAAGTATCTGGGCTCCATACCATGATACCACCCCTTTCCAAAAGGAAATGACATACCCTAAAGGGCGTGACCCTCATAACCTTGCCGCAACATTCCTGTTTCGACCATTTCCGGGTTGTTGAGGCCCTGACGAAGTCTCGTCCACAAAGCTACGCTTTTTCACAAAGCCGTGCTATGATCACAAATGATCAAATAAATGATCATCGTCATACTAACACTCAGCATGCCACATTACCAAATTGGGAATATATCGGTGATAAATTTCAACTACATAACCTCTAAGCTCATACGTCTCAGAGAAGGGTGTTAAGCTAAGAGAATAAATTCTCCGCCACCAACAGAAATGTATTTGAAAGAAATCAGCTCTATATCTCAAAATGTAATGTCAAACACGTAACCATACAAGTCTGTTCCGGGTTCGAACAGAACCGAAGGCACTTCCGAAGAAGCCCTTGCAATCCGGATATTCACAATCCCGATAAAACTTCCCATCACAAAGGAAATCTCAATACCGTAGCTAACGGTGCAGAGACAATCGATAGGTCATCCTATCGTTTTCACAAATACCCGGTCTTCACCACCGGTCTTCAATACGATCCATATCGTCGTATTATTATTCGAAATGGGATATCTGACACAAAGGTACGATCCATATCGTCGTATTATTATTCGAAATGGGATATCTGACACAAAGGTCCTTTCCCGGCTAAACCGAATAATAAGCGTTTGTTTTAAAAACAAATTCAAGTGCCATTTCAAAGGAAAATATTGATAGTCGGTGATTTAACTATCAACAATATTCATAACAATCATCAGATTCAAATAATTTTCCCAAATTATTTAATTTCAAAATATCTTCACAAGATATATATTTTTCCACACTTCACATTTGAAAACCAATTTCAAATCAATTTCCTTACGCGGAATACATTTCCAAATATATCTTTTCAAAAACCAGCTTTAGAACCTTTAACTTTTATTTTAAAAAGCTACTTTGGAAAATATACTCAGCTTTATAGTGAAAATACAATTTCACTTCAAAATGGTCCATTTAAACCAATTTAAACAAATCCTTATCGATTTATTACAAATTTACGTTCAAAATTCGTTAATTTACTTTTACACTTAAAAATAAATCAGCGTTTATTTTTTAAAAAAAATCCCTTTTCATTTCATAAATTCCATTTTGAATTTACATTCCCAAATATTCATTTTTTAATCCCAAAATCAAATTTCAGATTGATTCATAATTTTATCTCAATATCGAATCAATTACACATTGATTTCAAAATTCATTTCAACACAAATCAATTACAAATTGATTTCTAAATTTAATTCCAAATGCTAAATCATTTTACAAATCGATTTCCAAATTTATTTCAATACTTTATTTCAACACAAATCAATTTTCATTCAACATCAAATAAATTCTTATATCGATTTCCCAAATTTTTATTTTCCAATACCAAATCAATTATCAATTGGATTTCTAGAAATTTATCACTTTTAAAAATAAATTCCTTAATCTTTTCCAAACCCTTTAAAATTCCATTTTCAATAAATTTTCCAACTTTCAAAAAAGATTATTCAAAATCTATTTATAACAATCTTTCCATATTTTTGAAATAATTCGATAACATTTCAAAAATCAACTTTACGCTTTTAAAATTACTTCTTTTAAATTTATTCAATTCTTTAAAAAGGAATTTACTTAAAATTTCCAATGTTAATTTGAAAAATCCAATTTCATTTATTTCTAGTATCCAACGATACCAAAAATACATTCGGCTAAATTATAGCCTTCAACAAATTCAATCACAGATATAATCATACACAGATTATAAATAATCAATCACACAACATATGAAATCAATTCAAATGTTTTGAGGAATCCTGTTGGATCCCTCCAACCTGTTTCCCTGCATCCACAGATGTTAGCAAAATACCAATTCCACTTCGAGGTGGAATATCGCGGTATATGGGATTTATAAAAATATCATCCGCTTACTAACGGCGCAATAGGGTCTCATCCGCTATATAGTGCGGGAAATCAATCAATCCAATATATACATATGCCAATATGTATATATTGCTATATATATATAGATATATCCTACTATATCTAATATCACATCCAAACAGTCAATTAATCAATAACTGCAATTAAAATTTAAATCTGAGTGAGAAGATCTCACCTTTGCTTCTATTTGTTTGCAATCCATTTCCGATCCAGATTGTTTTTCTCGATTTTATATTGACCTTGTATAAAGGTTAGACGATTAATTAATATTTGAATTAACTCGAATAATCCATTTTAATATTTAATAAATTTAATTTACTAATAATTGGATTTAAACTATTTTCATTATGAATATTTCCTTTCTGTAGTTATAAAAACAGAAATTTACTTTACTGTAAATACTTTCTTCCTTAATCTACATATTTCTATTTATGTTAATATACTTTCTTTGAAACCCTTGTACTTGTAGAAAATTTATTTATGTGGATTCAAAGTCAAATTTTCAAAGAAACTTTCCAACATTCAAAATCCTGATATAAATTTTTAGTCACTGTATATCTATTTTATTAAATACAAAACAGAATTGCTTTTACATTTTTCTTTCAGTATCAATGCATTTTAATAAAAATCTGAAAATAGAACTTATCTTTACTGTCAGTTTACCTCCTAAACCAGATATATATATATATATCAAAACAATTAAAACATTTCTTACTGTGATAAATTTCACTGACCTATATATGTACATAAAAAAAATTTAAATTTGTCAATACCTTACTAACCCAAAACTTGAACGAACCCTAGCCACTGCTTGGCGACCGAAGCCCTAACGAATCCATCACCAGATCGACTTCCCCGAACCCCCAAACCATCACGCGCGCTCCAGATGACGACCATCCCAGTCGAGCTCGAGTCGAACTCAAAACCATCGCGACACCCCAGCTCAAATCGAATCCAACGCCTCCTTCAGATTGAACGCGCCGCCTGCAGCGCTGACCTCCGCTTTCCAGCTCCTCCTCGCGTGCGCGAGCGCAAGTGCTGCCGATGAACCCAACTCGCGACCCCACCCTCGTCGCTCGCGAGCTCGAGTTGGCTTTTAACATCGCGACATTTTTTTTTTCTTTCTGCTTTCGAATTTACTTCAGCCGTGAATTTGTTTCGAACGAGAAAAAAAAGGTTTTGATTTCGATCTAAGGAATTTCAAATGTTCGAACTGAAGAGAGGATTTTGAATATAAACGAATGAAATCGATTTGCTTGTCTTCGTTTGTTTTTAGCTGAGAGGATGTGAATATTTAAAATTGAATGAACGAGGATTTCATTTTATTTTTTCTTTCGTCCATTGATTTGCTTTAGAACGAGATAGTTTTCTTTTGAACGAAGGAATTGTTTTAACTGAGGAACAAGAGATAAGATTTTCTTTGTTTCTGCTTGCGTGATAAAAGGAAAAGAAGGGGACACGAGAACGTGATTGTTGCAGAGAAAAAGTAAGTCGATATTGAAAAGTTGATTAAAAATTTATATTTTTATATTCAAAAATATCTGTTATATTATATCAGCGCGTTTACTTATCGTACGATCACACGATAACTCTGATCACTATGAAAATTGAAATCCGATAATAATTCAATATTACGGATCCAATGGAACTGGTTTCGTTGAATTCCGAGACTATAACCCGGAATGTTATTTTCAAATTCCATTTAAACAACAAAATTTCAAAACTGAACAAAACAGTTTCAAATTCAATTCTGAAAGTTCCAGTACCTTCCGAATTATCAATATGAATTTTCTAAGACTTCATATTATTTTTAATCGGCTTAAAACTGAAGATTCAAATTTTTATCCAGATTTAACGATTAAATTCAATAATTAAATTACCAAATTTACTTTGATATTTGAATTTCAAATTAAATTGAATTCCAGATATTTAAAATCAATTAAATATCCTGATTTTCAATATCAAAATTTCAGGGTCGTTACACCATAGCAGGTTATATAACTAAAACTGTATTGGGTTCATATTGTTTGATTGGATTTCCAACAAATGGTCACGCTAAGGAACTTCCTACTGCCAATGGGTACGCCTCTGGAGGGACGTCCTGAGAACTAACTAGCTCTCTGCCAACACAAGGCCGGGTTACCTCTTACACTAGGTAACTACTATACGAATATGCCACCCCCCGGTCCTTTGGGACCTTTATCCGAAGGCCCTCGATCACACAGCAACAATCACACAGTAAATGAGATTGGAGCAACCACATAGGTAAATATCTGGGCTCCATACCATAATATCACCTTTTTCCAGAAGGAAATGACATACCCTAAAGGGAGCGACCCTCATAACCTTGCCGCATCTTTATTGTTTCGACCATTTCCGGTCTGTGAGGTTCGATGAGGTCTCGTCCACAAAGCTACGCTTTTTCACAAAGCCATGCTTTGATCAACAAATGATCAACGAATGATCATCAACACACAGCAACACTTAGCATGCCACACTACCAAATTGGGAGTATATCACTGATAACTTCAACTACATAGCCTCTGAGCACGTACGTCTCAGAGAAGGGTGTTAAGCTAAGAGAATAAATTCTCCGCCACCAAACAGAAATGCATTTGAAAGAAATCAGATTTATATCTCAAAGTGTAATGTCAGACATACAACCATACAAGTCTGTTCCGGGTTCGAATAGAATCGAAGGTACTTTCGAAGAAGCCCTTACAATCCGAGTATTCACAATCCCGATCGAACTTCCCATCACTTAGGGAATCTCTATACCGGGCGCTAACCAGTGCAGAGACAATCGATAGGTTATCCTATCGTTTTCACAAATACCCAGTCTTCAACACCGGTCTTCAATTGCTATCCATATACGACGTATCACTTATTCGGAATGGGTTATATGACACAAAGTCCTCTCCCGGCTAAACTGAATAGTGAGCGTAATATTTAAAAACATATGGATATTGGAATTTCGATTAAGTCACAACTTATTACCTAAAAATTCTCTTCAAATGTTTTAAACACGTTACCATTTTAATCTTTTACATAAAAAGATTCATCTCACAGATTTCACTTAGTTTCACAAAGATTCATTCACAGATTTTCCAAATCAATTTCCATTTTAATTTGATTAACTCATTAAATCGTTAAATCAAAGATTTAACTTATAGCTTTCAAAACAATTCCATTTCGAATGGTTTAAACAAATCACCATTTTAAATCTGTTAAAAAAACAAACAGATTCAATTCACAAAGTTCACCCAGTTTCACAAAGATTTATTCATAACTCGGAAAACCATTTTCATTTCAATTTGAAATTCATTTAACACAAATTGTAAATTCATTCCTTATATGAAATCTTCTATTATTTGAAAACAAATAGTTTTCATTTTGGAAAAATTCGATCTCATTTATACAAGTTGAATCTTTGGGTTAGTTCAAATTCCCAAAAACAACACTTTAAAAATGGTTTAAAACCCGTATAAACTTGTGTAATTCTTTTTAAATCATAAATACCAATATAAGATTCAATTTCAGATATTGAATTCCAATTTAAATCAAATTATTCAAAATTCAAATCTTTATTAAGTTATTCAAAATAGCTTACATTTTAAAAACACCCTTTCAAAGGATTTTTACTTTAAACCCAATCCATTTCCAACCCATTTGAATTTAAAATTCAAATTGAAAATTATTTTAAAAATCTGTGACTTAACCGATTTCCACGTGCAATCCATATTTGTGTGTGTATGGTGTGGTCCAGGGATCTTACACAATAGTGCACAACATCAATCATCACAGATATACCAATATCGATAAGTGGTATAATTATCTTCATTCACAGTTTCATAGATAAAATAAATGTATCAGTCACAAAGATTCATCATTACAATTCGATGTGGGTTTCGGATAACCAACTGGAATCCGACTCCCTGTCGCATCGAAGTTTAAATGCCGTTTTACGGGTAACAGGGTTTTCACATAAATACAGAGATAAATCAAAAATCACAGTTCAGCACAACACGATTCACATCACACAGCATCATTGTTAGCACCAAAATTGGTCACTAACCTCGCAGAGAAAGACTGTGTAGAGATATAAGTGATGAAAGTAAATTAAACAGAGAGGACAATGCTAATTTAATTGCAGAAAGTAAGAACACCAAATTTATAGTGGTTCAGCGTAATTGCCTACGTCCACTTTGAGATTAAACTTTATTGATCTTCTTAGTTGATGATTATAAATACAATTCGTGAATCAAATGCTTGAATGAAGTTGTTAAGTAGAGAAGATGAGTCTCAAAAATGGCAGAGTTTCCCTAGTGTTCTCTCTCCAAAAAAGGATCCCTTTCAGTGTGACCCTGCCCCTCTATTTATAGGCAAAGATGGGCTGGACTACCCAAGTGGGCTTGATAGCCGAACGCTCTAGCCCAGGCATAGTGGTCGCTGCATGCCGAACCATGTACGCCGAACGCTTTGATGCCGAACAGTCCTTCCCATGCCGAACAGTGCTCTCCGTGCCGAACGGTTCGTTAGATGTATGGGAAGTGCAGGATGGTTGCAGTGAAGCCGAACGTAACCCTGTCCGAAGATCTTGACCGAATGATGCATGTAGGCCGAATGATATCGTTACCTTGCGTAGTTGTGCATACTGAATGTCTTCTGGATGCCGAGCGCTCTCGTTACCGAGTACTACGCCGAGTACCATGGGATGCCGAGTACTCTTGTCGCCAGGTTCTATTTGATGCCGAGCGCTCTCGTTGCCGAGCTCTCCTTAATGCCGAGCGCTCTCGTTGCCGAGCTCTCCTTGATGCCGAGCGCTCTTGTTGCCGAGTTATCCTATCGCCGAGTTCTACTAACGCCGAACGTTAGCTGACGCCGAGCAGTCTTGTATGCCGAGCAGTCTTGTATGCCGAGCAGTCTTGTATGCCGAGCGCTCTTGTTGCCGAGTATTGGTTGACGTCGAGCGCTCTGTATGCCGAACACTATGGATGCTGTGTACTTCGCTGAACACTCCTAGATGCCGGACGTTCTATGACGCCGAGTTCCACTAGGAAGCCGGGTACTTCGCCGAACACTCCTAGATGCCGAGTACTCTCTGACACCGAGTGCTACCTGATGCCGAGCACTGGTTGCCTGGTCAAATCTCCAGGAAACACTTGCCCCCCAAAGTGTATCGCGTGGCCGAACGTGATGCGCTTTGAATCTAGTTCAACTTTCCTTGGTAATGCCTTTTCGAGAATGCCTGTAACGGAGGTGTGTGGCGAGCATGACCTGGATGCCGGACGATATGTTCGAAGCCGAACAATCCTCGTGTGCTGAACGTCACTTTGCTATGATGCCGAATACTCTGGTATTGACCGGTTCTACCGGGTATAGCCTTTTCAACTTCTACCTTCTCCCTATATAACCAGGTCCTCCCCGTCTTCCCTCCTTTACCTTTTCACTTCTGCCACTCTTCAAAGATTAGCAATTTTCGCTAGACGACTAGATTTAAAGCCTGACCATTCCTTCATAATCTCCAATTCTGCAAACTAGGTACTATTCCTCGTATAACTCGAATAGGTTTCAAACGAGGTGGAAGTGTGTCACGTAGAAAGCTTTCGAGTATATTGCCGAACGATAATGCGAGGCGAGGAGGAAGGATTCAGGGTGTTTGCACATATGGTCATTGTATTTAGCTTCATCGTGTCGAACTATAGTTAAAGAAGGAAAAGGAAAACGTTGAAGGTGGTAAGGGTGTTGGATGGCACAGCTCTGGTTCAGCGTATGTTGTCATGCGCCGAATGGTGGAGGCTGCCGAACAGTATTTTATCTGATAAGGAATGCCGAACGATAACTTAGCCAAACAAACCAAAGCCAAACACAAATGCCGAACAATAATTTAGCCGAATCGAACTCGAGCCGAGCACACTTAGACGCCGAACTGTATCAATGTCGAGCATCACAAATATTAAGCAACTGACATGCCGAACCATGTTTAGGCCGAACACTCCAAATGCCGAACAGCATTTAGACCGAACAATACAATTGCCGAACATTATTTTGAAAGCTGAACAGTATACGTTTTGAACAGCTGCCCTGTCGAACACTCTTAGATGCCGAACAGTATCAAGGCCGAACAATACGATTGCCGAACAGAACTTAGACCGAACCAAACAAAGCCGAACACTATACCTAGGCCGAACAGTCTGAATGCCGAACAGGACCTAACCGAACACTTGACACGCTGAACGAACATACACGCTGACCTATACTTAGGCCGAACAATATAATTGCCGAACTCCATTTAAATGCCGAACAGTATAAATGTGAAACTACACTTAGGCCGTTCACTCTATAAATCATATGTTCTTTGAATCTGGAACTGTAATCACCATCAGGCGGGCTCTTTGAGACGGTCAGCGATGACCGTCTTCGAAGGCGACGATTCAAAGTTCTTTCTTATATCTTTGAAATCTTTAGATTCTTATTGCTTGTACACGAATGCTCGCACTAGTTCACACACCACGTGGGGGGAAAACTCGTGTTACTAATTCTAACGTTCAACGTTTTTAAGTATAGTCCTCTTAAGCACTTAGCCAGGTTCGTTATTTATCGGGAATGTCGAGAAAGTCTAGCTCCGCTACTATATCCGACAGGCCTGGGCCATCATCAAGGCGAGAAGCCGCTGATACCTCTAATCCGTCGACTTCTCCTGCTCATAATTTAGCACCTGATGTCCTGGAGGCAGCAATTCTTCTAGACAATCCGATCGATTCACAAGCTTCAAAGATCAACGAAGCCGCTCTCCGACGGATATGCTCCATTCATAGGATCCCTTTCGCCGATGTGTTGGTCCCTTCGCGACACGATCACCCTCATCTGCCACCAGTCGGGTATACCGCCTGTAACAAGTTCATGTGTTGGATGGGCAGCGTGCCTCCGTTCAATTTGTTTCTCCGGGATGTATTGCAGTATGTTGACATAGCTCCGTCGCAGTTGCACCCGAATGGCCACGCGTTTCTATACGGGACCTACTTACTTTTCATGGCCGTCTTCTCCAGACCTCCAACCGCTGGCGATATCAGATACATCTATATGATCAAGAGACGGAAAGACAGTCCTTCCTTTATGTTCCTCGAGCCGTACCACAAATGCCAAATCTTGACAGGGGCATGCAGTAAATTTGCCCTGTACAAACAGGAATGGTTCTATGTGCGCTGCCCTCCTGGTTTCGCTAGGAGATGGGTTGAAGGCAGTAAGTCTCTCTACCGAGTCACTATTCGCATTTAACCGAAGTCATGCTTTTCCTAACTCTTCGTTTCGCCTTTTCAGGTATCAACCCGCGTCTGGAAGGCCGAGGATATTCTGAGGCCGTTGAAGCCATTAGAGTTCTTCCTACCAAGGAACGAGATATCTGGACTATCATTTCAAATGAATCACTGTCGGGGTTTGGCTTGCTAGCCCCTGGTCGTCGGATCAGCCTTCCAGAAGGTGCCACCATTCCCAAACCTCCGTCCGGTAAAGGGAAAAAACAGGTCGGATCGTCGTCGCGCCGCACTCCCGATACACATGAAGAGGGTGAGTGCAAAGAAGATG
Source organism: Allium fistulosum (assembly GCA_030737815.1). NCBI lineage: Eukaryota > Viridiplantae > Streptophyta > Magnoliopsida > Asparagales > Amaryllidaceae > Allium > Allium fistulosum. Next base: position 125,029,521 of record CM060906.1, read on the forward strand.
AAGCTCTTGAGACTCAAGGCGAGAATGTGGGTCCCGCCTGGAATCCGGCAATCGAAGTTCAAGATATCGAGACGTCATCCTCCCCTTCGAAGGGAAAGAAGAAGTTAAAATATAAAGTTCAGAAGGAGAAAGTTGGTGGCACTTCGAAGGTCACGCTTATCCCGCCTGAGAAAGAGGCTTCCTCACAGCATCTGGAAAGTTCTTTGAGGGGTCTGTCAAACCTGTCCATTCCCGATGATTTACTTAATTACGGGTTCGATGACCCTGAAGCTCTCAAATTTTCTTCGCCCGCGAGAGGCAATGCAGGAGTTCAACTCCCAGCTCAAGGAGACAACACTCCGATTAGCAAAGATAAACGAACGGGTCCGTCGGGGGGAACACTAGGACACACACGCACATGCGCATTCCACAATATACTTCAAGTCTTTTTTCTTATCTCGTGGATTTTCCTTAACTCGTTGTTATCTCCATTCTTTGCAGGTGATATGGGGCGTTCTTACGGACTCGATCGCCTTCAGGGTTCTTCGATATTTCATCACTCTGGACGGGATTCTGGTTCAGGCAGACGCAGGGACAGAGGCGATTATGAAGATAGGGACAATCGTCCCCGCGAGTCGTCTCACCGCAAGAAGGCACATTCTCAATCTTCCCAGTCCCGTGATCTTCCTCCTCCAACTGAGCCGGATAGGGAGAAGTCTTTACAGAAGGATTATCAATCTGACGCTCCTCGAGAACAACATTCCAGTTCATCGAGTATGAGGCAAGTTCGAGAACAACAGAAAAGAGCGGAATTCTCAAAGCCTCCTCCTCCTACTCCTGCGGTGGACCCAACTATTGCGGAAAAGATGGTCGATCTTAAGGCCAAGTTTCCAAAAATTTGCTTCGACGGTCTGAAGTTCCTCCCAGCCATTCATCATATTCCCGGGCATGTGAAGCAGAGTGCCATTGCCTGCAATAACGACGTCTATGTTCAACATGACGCGTTTGTTCACTTGATGGAGAAGGTCTCAAAGGTATCCGTTGAGCGTCAACATGAGATTGATCGCCTGAGACTAGAGGCTGGCTGCGACAAAAATATCATCGAGCAACAAGACGTGGAGCTCGCTTCGTATAAGTCAAAGCTGGAAGCCGCCGAACAAAGCGCAAAAGATACTGCTGAGGCAGTTACTCGTTTAGAGGCGACTCACAAAAAAGAGCTCGATGAAGCAATCCAGCGCAGCGGTGCCCTCGCCCTAGAGAAAGACTCTGTCCAAAAAGAGAGGGATGCGCTCGTCGTGCAAGTCAGAGAGCTGAAAGAATTACTCTCCAAGGAGAAGGAGGACAAGGTAGCTGCTCAAGAAGAATCACAACGATACTGTGATGAAATCGTCGCTACTCGTCTCCTAAAAGCGAAGCTTGACGACGAACTTGCCGGGGTTGAGAAAATGAAGGATGAGGCCCGTGAGGAGGGCAAAAGAAAGGCTGCAGAGGAGATTGACTCTCGCCTCGAGGCGGCCGCGGAAGCCGGCAGGGAAGAGGTCAAAAGCATGTTTGACCCGTTGATTGCTGAATACGGAGCCCGCGTCCTCATGCATCGCGACCTAACATTCTTGGGCGACGGCTATTTCGAATCCCTAGCTGAGGCCTGGGAAACTTTGATAAGGATCAGGAAGATCGAGTCGGGCTCTGAAGAGGTTGATGAGGAGGCCTTGGTGAAAGATTTCCTTAGGGGGGATGAGCCATCGGATTTATCCACAGCATTGGCACTTTACAGCAAAGGCTCTCCCCTTCTGAAAGAGAAAAATGATGAAGCTGGCCCGTCTGAGGCCAATATTACTGCTCTTCATACCACTGCTCAATCCGCTGCTCAATCGGCCGGTCAGCCGACACTTGATCCATTCGAGCAGCATGTTGGTTATGACCCCGAAGAGCCCGGGCTCGGTGCTCATGTGCTATCACCTATCCTGGAGGGTGAAACCCCACGCGCCACTGATAGCCAACCGGAACTTGGTAGGAAATTCTTCTTTCTCTAGAAGTTGAAAGATCCCGTCTTTTTTCAGCAGTGGCTACTCGTTCTAACGCTCATTCTTTTATGTTCCCATGCAGGTTGTTCTGACGCCGAGCCAACTCCGAGGAGCGATGAGGTCAAGGAGGAGGCAGGGAAAACAAGCGATGTTGTCCACGCGGGAGTACTCCCTGGTCCCGATGCTCAGGTGATCGGGGCGCTGGATGATGATAAGCTCGACGCTTCATCTCCTGCCGAAGGGGATGATGAAATTGAAATCACCGGCGCCTCTGAGCATACCTCGCATATGAGCATGAAGGATCGCCTTGCCGAAGAGGAGAAGAAAAAGGCCGAGGTCAAAGTTGAACCTGGAATACTGGAAGTAACCGACCCACGGAACCGACCTTTGAAAATCATTCTCCTAGGCAAGTTCAAACCGCTGGACGTTCCATCTCCTACTCCTGACTCCGTTTCTTTAGCAAGCAAAAAGTCCAAGAAAAAACGTGAGGGAGAGGAGTCGTCGGAAACAACGAAGGAAGACAAGAAGAAGAAGTCGAAGAAATAATCGATACGCTCGTTCAACGAGTTTCTTGCTTAAGTCTTGTAATTGCTTTTATCTTCCACAACTTGTAGTTCGTATAGAGAGGTCTGAATTTTGTAGGAGTGATCATGTATCCCCATTTTGGACTTATCAAATAAAGTTTTTAGTTTCTTTTTCGCTTGAATGATTCTCTTGTCTTTCTTTGGTTTGCTGACTAATTGTAGCCATAACTCAAGTTCTTATGAGTTGCATTATCTCCCGGTCCATTCTCGTGTTGTGCAGACATCTCTAGACATGGCGTGCTTCTCGCCCCACATCACTCGAGTACTTGGACTTTTCGCTGACTCTTTGCTCCGGGAACTCGGAGATTTGAAATCGTTTATACTCTAGTCCGCTCTTCGGGGACTTAGAGTACTCCGCTCCGCACTTTGGGGATTCGGAGATTTGAAGTCGTTTATACTCTAGTCCGCTCTCCGGGGACTTAGAGTACTCCGCTCCGCACTCTAGGGATTCGGAGATTTGAAATAGTTTATACTCTAGTCCGCTCTCCGGGGACTTAGAGTACTCCGCTCCGCACTCTGGGGATTCGGAGATTTGAAGTCGTTTATACTCTAGTCCGCTCTCCGGGGACTTAGAGTACTCCGCTCCGCACTCTGGGGATTCGGAGATTTGAAATCGTTTATACTCTAGTCCGCTCTCCGGGGACTTAGAGTATTCCGCTCCGCACTCTGGGGATTCGGAGATTTGAAGTCGTTTATACTCTAGTCCGCTCTCCGGGGACTTAGAGTACTCCGCTCCGCACTCTGGGGATTCGGAGATTTGAAGTCGTTTATACTCTAGTCCGCTCTACGGGGACTTAGAGTACTCCGCTCCGCACTCTGGGGATTCGGAGATTTGAAATAGTTTATACTCTAGTCCGCTCTCTGGGGACTTAGAGTACTCCGCTCCGCACTCTGGGGATTCGGAGATTTGTAGTCGTTTATACTCTAGTCCGCTCTCCAGGGACTTAGAGTACTCCGCTCCGTACTCTGGGGATTCGGAGATTTGAAATCGTTTATACTCTAGTCCGCTCTCCGGGGACTTAGAGTACTCCGCTCCGCACTCTGGGGATTCGGAGATTTGAAGTCGTTTATACTCTAGTCCGCTCTCCGGGGACTTAGAGTACTCCGCTCCGCACTCTGGGGATTCGGAGATTTGAAATAGTTTATACTCTAGTCCGCTCTCCGGGGACTTAGAGTACTCCGCTCCGCACTCTGGGGATTCGGAGATTTGAAGTCGTTTATACTCTAGTCCGCTCTCCGGGGACCTAGAGTACTCCGCTCCGCACTCTGGGGATTCGGAGATTTGAAATCGTTTATACTCTAGTCCGCTCTCCGGGGACTTAGAGTTCTCCGCTCCGCACTCTGGGGATTCGGAGATTTGAAATCGTTTATACTCTAGTCCGCTCTCCAGGGACTTAGAGTACTCCGCTCCGCACTCTGGTGATTCGGAGATTTGAAGTCGTTTTACTCTAGTCCACGCTCTGGGGACTTAGAGTACTCCGATCCGCGCTCTGGGGATTCGGATATTCGAAATTGTTTATACGAGTCCGTACGTCGTACAAGATAATGTAGTTCGTCATTCAACTGTGAGATACAGAAACGTTAGTGATTCATGGAAAATACGGCTTCAAGCCTTTATTAATGAAAATCAACTAAACTTCTTGATTACAACTTTAAAAAGAAACTATGTTATGACTGAATGGAAACATGTAGGAAATAACAGTGCCTAAAATAAGAAAGGAAACATGCTAAATGTAATAGTGCCGCAGATGTTCACTGTTCCATGCTCGGGGGAGTGTCGCGCCATCAACGGTCGCTAGCTTGAATGTTCCTTCTCCAAGCTTCCGTTCAATGGCGTATGGACCTTCCCAGCTGGGATTCATATGTGATGGTACCGGGAAAACTCGTTTCAGAACGAGATCTCCCACATCAAAGATCCTTGGGCGGACCCTGCCGTCATAGTAACGCTTGACTCGATGCCTATGCGCTGCCGCCCTTATTTCGGCTTCTTCAAGCTTTTCATCGATGCAGTCCAGTGATTCCAGCAAGAGGTTCTGGTTTGTCTTGGGATCATAGTATGTCACTCGGTGCGATGGAACTTCAAGTTCCACGGGTATAACGGCTTCAGAGCCATATGCCAAGGCGAATGGAGTGTGGTCGGTCGCGGACTTGTGGGTAGTTCTATATGCCCATAATGCTGTCGGGAGTTCATCTACCCACTTGCCTCCAACCTTCTCCAGACGCTTCTTTAGTATGGACTTGATTATTTTGTTAACGGCCTCGACTTGTCCGTTAGCCTTCGGGTGTGCAACGGCGGCAAACTTCTTCTCGATGCCATACTTTATACAGAACTCTTTGAACTCTCTACTTTCAAATTGTGTCCCGTTGTCCGTGATGATGGTGCGAGGAAGGCCAAAGCGGCATATAATGTTTCGTACAACGAAGTTAACGACTTTCTTAGAGGTGATTGTGGCCAAAGGTTCTGCCTCAGCCCATTTTGTGAAATAGTCGACTGCAACTATCGCTTATTTCGCGCCACCTCTGGATATAGGCAAAGAGCCGATTATGTCGATTTCCCAGATTGCAAATGGCCAGGGACTAACCATTTGTGTGAGTTCCGTTGCTGGAGTCCTCGAGATTTTCGCATATCTTTGACACTTATCACACTTTCTTGCATAGTCTGCGGCGTCCCGGTTTGCGGTTGGCCAGTAATATCCATAGTGGAGGATCTTTTTTGCTAGCGTTTGCCCCCAGTATGGTCGCCACATTCCCCCTCGTGAACCTCTCTCAAGACCCGCTTTGTTTCATCATGAGCGATGCATCGTATGAATGGGATTGAGAATCCTTTTCGATACATTGATCCATCCTACATTACGTATCGCGCGGCCTTTCGAAGGACCTGCCGTCTTTCGCTTCTTTTTTCTGGTAAAGCCCCGGTCGTTAGGTACAGTTTGAATGGGGTTATCCAGGATTCCTTCTCGATTTCTGTTTCCAACACGCGATCGACTTTCATCTCGTCTATGCTCGGGGCATGCAAGACTTCGACAGGATACAATCCCATTTGCTGCGCGTCGTCGGTACTCGCAAACTTAGCCAATAAGTCGGCTTCTTTTTTTTGTTCGTGCGGGATATGTGAAATGTCATAGCGCTCAAGATTTGATAGTAGTTCTTGGACCTGAACGAGGTACGGAGCGAGCTTTCGTCCCTTTGCTTGGTAGTCTCCCCGTACTTGGTAAACCACCAACTGTGAGTCGCAAAAGATTTCGATTGATTTGATCCCGAGTTCCCTGATGAGCTTCAAGCCAACGATCAGTGCCTCATATTCTGCTTCGTTGTTTGTAGCCGGGAAATCAAGCTTCAGGGCATAACAGATTGATCGGTTTTCCGGAGTTACGAGAACTATGCTCGCGCCGGAGCAACGGTCGTTTGATGCACCGTCAGTGTATAATTTCCATCGAACAGGGGGAATGATGTCGTGATCATCCGGTTTGATGGGTATGGTAAACTCAGCGATGAAATCTGCTAACGCTTGCCCTCGGATGGCTCTCCGTGGTAAGTAGGCGATATCGAATTGTCTCAACTCGATGTTCCATTTTAGCAACCTTCCAGAAGTTTCCGGCCGTTGGAGTACTTGCCTCAGGGGTTGGTCGGTATAAACGCCGATTGAGTGTGCTTGAAAGTATGGGCGCAGCTTACGTGATGCAATCACCAAGCAATAAGCCAATTTCTCGATTTTAGGGTAATTCCTCTCTGCCCCTGTTAAACGCTTGCTAACATAATACACCGGCTTCTGGACTCGATCCTCCTCACAAACCAAAGCCGCACTTATCGCATGCGGGGATACAGCCAAGTATACGTACAACATCTCGTGGTCAACTGGTTTTGATAGCATTGGTGGACTCTCCAGATGCTTCACCAGATTCCGGAATGCTTCCTCACAACTAGACGTCCATTCAAAATTTCTCTTCCCTTTCTTTATTATATCGAAGAATGGGATGCACTTGTCAGTTGCTCTGGATATAACTCGACTTAGCGCAGCTACTTTTCCATTCAAGCTCTGTACTTGCTTTATAGTCCTGGGCGCTTGCACATCTCGAATAGCTTGGATCTTTTCTGGGTTGGCTTCGATTCCCCTAGCATTGACGATGAATCCCAAAAACTTCCCTGATGCACCGCCGAAGGAACACTTCAAAGGGTTGATCTTCATCCTATAAAACCTGAGTATGTCGAACATTTCAGTCAAGTCTCGAATATGGTCGTTTGACCGTCGTGACTTCACGAGCATGTCATCCACATAGACTTCCATTGTTCTACCCAGTTGGTCCTTGAACATTCGATTCACTAAATGTTGGTAAGTTGCTCCTGCATTCTTCAATCCAAAGGGCATTACTACATAGCAATATAGTCCGACATTTGTAATGAAGCTGGTGTGTTCTTGGTCCGGAATATGGATCGGGATTTGGTTGTACCCTGAGTACGTGTCCATGAATGACAGCAGCTCGTGTCCTGCGGTGGAGTCGACCAACTGATCGATCCTAGGCAACGGGAAACTGTCCTTAGGGCACGCTTTGTTCAAGTCGGAATAATCTACGCAAGTTCTCCATTTCCCATTCGCCTTTTTTACGAGCACGGGGTTGGATACCCATTCAGGGTAAAGGGCGTCGCGGACGAACCCATTTGCTTTGAGTTTGTCCACCTCCTCTCCAAGAGCGGCGGATCTCTCCGGATCTATTCCTCTCCTTTTTTGTTTAACTGGGACATATTTCGGGTCTATGTTCAACATATGAATCGTGATGGCAGGAGAAATCCCACACATATCAGAATGCGTCCAGGCGAAAACATCAAGATTCGCCCGGAGGAAGTCACTAAGGTCTTCAGCCATCACGGAACCAAGCTGTGATCCGATTTTCAGAATTCGCGAAGGGTCGTCACGGCTAACTGAGATGTCAATTGTTAATTTAGCCGGTGCCGCCTTCTCTTCCCTGGGTTTCTCATCGTCGTCTCTCGGATCTATATCTCCGAAGATCCGAGAACTATGCCTGAGCCAGGGCTCGGGCACTACTTGTCAATTATCCGCATTAAGGATGCGGACGGGATTGTCCGCAACCTTTCCCTTTTCCCTCCGATGGGCTTCTCGGAGCTCGGCCACATAACAGGAACGACCAGCTGCTTGATCGCCATGAACAATACCTACTCCTTTGTCAGTCGGGAACTTCAAAGTTAAACACCACAGGGCTAATGCTGCCCTAAACTCAGCCAGGGCCGGCCGGCCCAAGAAAACGTTATACGGAGAGTCTACATCCAAAACTACAAAGGGTAGAATTCGCACTCTCCGACGCTCGCCTTGTCCCAGTTCAACTGGTAACTCAACATATCCCACTGCATCGGTCGCAGCGCCGTTAAAGCCGTGAATACGAGCTTTGGATGGTTTCAAGTCTTTTGTTTCCATTTTCATCTGGTCGTAAGCCTTTTTGAAGATTATGTTGACTGAACTTCCGCAATCAATCAGAATTCTTTTCACATATGCTGGTCTGATCGTCGTAGATATGACCATCGGGTCGATGGTCGGAGCCTCTACCTGATCAGCGTCTCTGTTTCTGAACACTATATCGTCTGTCATTATGCGCTGCTGCTTAGCAGGGGCCCCGTCCTCCATGTTCGAACATCACTCAAAATCTGCATGCTTCAGGGAACTTGCATATCGCTCCATCTCTTGCCAATTCTTATCCGCGGGGTGAGGTCCGCCGATAATTGTATTTATGACTAGTCTACCTACGGTTCGGGCAGGCTCCTCGGGATGACGCGGAGCTGGTGCATAACCTGGGTTGGACGTTCCCTGTCCTCCTTCCTGAGGATCCTTCACAAATTCTTGCAATTTCTTCTACCTGATCAACTTCTCAATAGCGTCGTGTAGGTGTCTGCACTCCTCCGTATTGTGCCCATAAGTATCATGGAAGCGACAATATTTCCCCGTCCGCTTCTGTTCCTCAGTTGATTCTTTTGGACGTGGCTTTCTGTACTGAAAAGTATTGCAGGTGGATAGGTAGATGTTCTCAAGTGGCGCGTTCAGCGGAGTATACTCGCTGTAGCTTGGAATTCTCGACTTCCACTTCCCCGCTTCTCTCTTCTTCCCTTGACTCCTTCCACCGGACTCCTTGGGTTGCCCAGGCTTGTTCTGGACATTGACTTGGACCTTTCCCGAGCTGTCTCCAGATTGCTTCACAGCAATGTTGCTCTTTATTGACTCTTGGACAAGTCCTGGTGCCTTATCTCGTCGTACCCACCTAGCTTCCTCTCTTCTTATGAACTGGTGTGCCTTAGAGTAGAAACGCTCTAGCGTAGCCGGAGGTTTTCCTTCCAGCCAGTCTCCAAACTCAGAGTCTGGATCAACACCTCTCATTACAGCCATCAGAATTGCATGGTCATTGGGATTACTGACTTCAGTTGCTGCTACGTGGAATCTTTGTAAATATTCCTTCAACGACTCCCCGGGATTTTGGATTACACTTGACAGAGACATCACGTCCTTTGGGCGCGTAGTGTGTATCCTGAACTGCTCAACAAACTTCTTTGCCAACTCCTCGAAATTTGATACGGATCGCAGAGGAAGTCAGGTGAACCACATAGTAGCGATCCCAGATAGAATAATCGGAAAACACCTACACTTAGTGGCATCATTCGCTCTAGCTGAATCCATCATCCATTCGTACCTCATGACATGCTGTCTGGGGTCAGTCCTCCCTTCATACGCAGGGATAGTAGGCATACTAAACTTCCTGGGGTACGCCGCTTGCAACACAACATCCGTGAACGGAGTATGACTTCTTGACACTCCCCAATCATCATTCGATAACCCCTGATTTTCCTTCATCAACTGCCTGATCAGGGCAGTCAGATCTGGTGTCTGTATGGAAGGCGGGAGGTTAGTGTCTGTTCTACGCGCCTGTCCATGTTGATGCCTCCTCTCCTGGCGGTCTGCCAATCGTGCGTCTTGAGGTTCGACATCGTTAGCATTTTGATGATCCGGGCCTCTATCCTCCATCTGTACCCCGGTCCTGAAGTTTCCAGCTCTTGCTTGGTCACGGTCTCCAGTTGTTTGAACAGCAGCTTCTGCTCGTGCAGCGTCAGTCTTGCGGCGTCTGCACCTGGAAGGTTCATCAGAGGAAGTAGAGCTGTCAGATGAAGAGTAAGGAGCGGGATTGCCCCCAGCATTCTGTTGCTGCTGTTGAGTGAGTTGTGCCATCAGGTTGGCGTTAGCTTGCATCTGCTCTCCTAGTTGTCTCCTGCTTTCCCTGAGTTCTCTCATCAAGTCATTGAACTCTATTCTGGTGACAACTGGAGTTTGTTCTTGAGCGGCAACTCCTGCATTTGGAATTGCTGGTTGATTGCTAGGCCCTGCTTGTTGCACGCTAGCAGTCTCGTGGGCATCCGCATTATGAGAAGCTGACCTGGTATGTGGTCTTGCCATTGTAGAGTTATTGGTATGAACTCTGAGTAGAATCAACGGATTTCCTATCAGTGAGTCGGATCTTCTTTGGGGGATTTGTTCAATCCAGTAGCTTCAAAGCAGATCCTTGAGGTCTGAGAATTCAATTCTCAGTGAAAGCACCAAAGTGTTAGCACCAAAATTGGTCACTAACCTCGCAGAGAAAGACTGTGTAGAGATATAAGTGATGAAAGTAAATTAAACAGAGAAGACAATGCTAATTTAATTGCAGAAAGTAAGAACACCAAATTTATAGTGGTTCAGCGTAATTGCCTACATCCACTTTGAGACTAAACTTTATTGATCTTCTTAGTTGATGATTACAAATACAATTCGTGAATCAAATGCTTGAATGAAGTTGTTAAGTAGAGAAGATGAGTCTCAAAAATGGCAGAGTTTACCCAGTGTTCTCTCTCCAAAAAAGGATCCCTTTCACTGTGACCCTGCCCCTCTATTTATAGGCAAAGATGGGCTGGACTACCCAAGTGGGCTTGATAGCCGAACGCTCTAGCCCAGGCATAGTGGTCGCTGCATGCCGAACCATGTACGCCGAACGCTTTGATGCCGAATAGTCCTTCCCATGCCGAACGGTGCTCTCCGTGCCGAACGGTTCGTTAGATGTATGGGAAGTGCAGGATGGTTGCAGTGAAGCCGAACGTAACCCTGTCCGAAGCTCTTGACCGAATGATGCATGTAGGCCGAACGATATCGTTACCTTGCGTAGTTGTGCATACTGAATGTCTTCTGGATGCCGAGCGCTCTCGTTGTCGAGTACTACGCCGAGTACCATAGGATGCCGAGTACTCTTGTCGCTAGGTTCTATTTGATGCCGAGCGCTCTCGTTGCCGAGCTCTCCTTAATGCCGAGCGCTCTCGTTGCCGAGCTCTCCTTGATGCCGAGCTCTCTTGTTGCCGAGTTATCCTATCGCCGAGTTCTACTGACGCCGAACGTTAGCTGACGCCAAGCAGTCTTGTATGCCGAGCAGTCTTGTATGCCGAGCGCTCTTGTTGCCGAGTATTGGTTGACGCCGAGCGCTCTGTATGCCGAACACTATGGATGCTGTGTACTTTGCCGAACACTCCTAGATGCCGGACGTTCTATGACGCCGAGTTCCACTAGGAAGCCGGGTACTTCGCCGAACACTCCTAGATGCCGAGTACTCTCTGACGTCGAGTGCTACCTGATGCCGAGCACTAGTTGCCTGGTCAAATCTCCAGGAAACAATCATAATCACAACAGAAATATCAATCCAGTGCACAACAATAGTTAATTATTTTCTAATGTGGTTTAAGTGAATTAACCACATACTTATTTTAATCAATGATCAATTATTCTTAATGATAAATAATTTAATTAAATCTTAACCAACTTTGTTAATGAATTATTTCTTAATCAATTAAGTTAATTAACTACTAATTATAAATTAATCAGCTTAAATTATCTAATTAACAATTCTTAATTATAAATAATTTAGAAACTTAATTGTTTATTAATCAATTTTAATTACAAATTATTGATTTAATTATTCTGGATCGCATTCCAAAACATGTGTTATTTATCTAAATCAACATTTTGAAATCTTCTTTAATTTATTTCGAAACCAATTTATTACTATTACAAAAAGCTTTAATGTTAATTAACTTTAACACTGATTGTAAATTAATTATTTAATTAAAGTATTAATTAGATTTTAAAACATTGTTACTATTTGCTTGGTTAATTAAAACTTGAAATAAGTTCATAACGTAAAACAGTTAAACATTGATTACTTTGTTAACACCAAAATTTGTGTAACATTATAACTTGAAATCAATTTGGGCTTAACCCATTTTTAAAGCAACCCGAGCAAACCCAGGTTCTCACTCGAGTCCTGCTTCGAGTCTACACCTAAAAACTTCGAGTCAATTACTCGAGTTACTCGAGAAAATCTCGAGTTCGACCCTGATCCACCCAAACACCCAACAAAAATCAGATCATCAGACCCAAGTGCTCGTGCACGTGCACGACGCCGCCGCGCGCCTCCAGTCAACTTCACCACATCGAACAAGTCGTCGATTGCCTCCAGATCTTCCTCCGACCACCTGAACTTTCCCATCATCTCGAATTCGAAATCGAGTTCGAGCTCGAAACCTGGAAACATGAACTGGAACCACCATCAATATTGGGAAACACCTCGTTCTCGAAATCCCAACCATCAGAAAATTTGAAACTCCGGTCACACAATCGCCAACATCCCCTCTACCACCTCCCAGAGCCACGAAACACTCGATCACCTATCGGGGACGAACGAACTAAATTGCTCAGCCTTAGTAAAACTAGGTTCAAAAACTAAACCTCGTCGTCGCCGCTTCCACGATGATTGATAACAACTCCAAGCATTTTTTTTCCAGCGACGCCGTAGACTCCTCCACCTCCAAACGAAACCCCGACCTTCCTCAACGACGAGATCAGAGATCGCCAAAAGATCGAAATTCGATCAAACGTAAACTGCTCTCCTTCCTTTGCTTTAAAAATCATGATCTTTACTTTAGAAATCATATTAAAGGATGCGAATTAAATTTACATGTTTGAAATCATGAATTGGGAAGTTTGGATTTTTACTTTTTTAAAGCTTTGCTCTGTTCTTTCAATTCCCAGAGACATTGACAATGTATTTTAACTTGAATTTATTTTTAAATTTTAGTTCATGATCAAACAAACAACTTTTGTTTATATTCTATGCTCTAACAATTATTAGATCAAGAGATGGGAATTTGTTTTGCAATCTGGGTCTAAAAGAAAACAAGAACAGAGATATAGGCATGCATAGAGTTACATACTCACATATATACCCAGGAACAACAACATGCATATTTCCAGACTTAAACTTGCAAAAATTTCAGATACTTAAAGTTTTAAAAAAAATGGAGTTACTCACTTATTTTCCAGAAGAAGACAGAGTTGCTTGTTGAACCAGGCTTTGAAATTTTCAAGCTGAATCTCTTCTTGATCTCTGGTTTGTATTTCCATTTAGATTTGAATATTTTTTTGTTTAAGTTTTAAGTGATATTTACTTTTGTTTTCTCAGCTGGAATGGAACAAAACTGAAATGAGGAATTGATGTATATAGGAAATGAAGTTACAGGGTGGAGATGATATTTGTACTAGAGGATAATATGGGTTTGTACAATTGATCAGTGATATTTTTCTTCTTTGTGGCTGATAGATTTCGGTTTGGTGGCTAACATTAATTAGCATTGTACAATCTACTCATACTAGTATCTTCTTATACAAGCCAATATACATATTTATTTTTGTTTACTTTTTCAATTCAAATTGTTTTAAAGTAAGTTTACTCACCTTCAACATCTTGTTTCCAGGTTGATGAGTTTGTTTAAGTCTTTGAGATGTTGTTACTTCAGTTCTCCTTAGTTAAAAATGAACGAAATTAAGATAAAGTTGATATATAAATGAGTTTACAGAAAATATGTATTTGTACAAGTTGGTTCAGTGGTTTTTTTTTCTTTGGAGGCTGAAAGCAAATTTGAATAGATGGCATTTAATGCTAAGTACTTTATATCTTTTATATGTTTACTTGTTTTGTATTTAAATGATTTGTTTACTTCAGCCTACATACTTACTTTATTTGCTTTGTATTGTTTTCTTTCTTTTTAACTTTGTCTTTTAAACAAATTTCTTTAGTTACATGTTGTTAAAATTTTAGCTAATGTATTACTTTATATTTTTTTTATAATTTATCTTTTATTTATTTATCGCTATTTATAACTCAAATATTTATTTTACTTCTATTTTTAGTTTAAATATTTATTATTAATTTTACTTTAATAATTATTGTTTATATTTCTCTATATACACATATATTTATTTTTATTTTGTAAATATATTTTGTTTATAATAATACATATTATCTAAAAGAAAATGTTTGAAATTAAATACATACTAATTGAATTCTATAAATATATTTTCATAAACTCAAATTATTATTATTAAACCATTTATTTTAGATTTAAAATCAAATTCAATATATATATATATATATATATATATAAATTCATATTTACTCATATATGTACATAACACATATATTCACACATATATACAATATTTACTTTAAATGATTTAACACATTTTTATTTGATTTCGGGGAAACTCGCATTAATTTATCCATAAATTTCTCAAATTTTTATTCAAAACTAAATTAATTATCAATTTAAATATATATAAAATCCAGGGTCGTTACAAAAAGAAAGCTCTATTTCTCTTTTCATGGCTAATTAGCTATTTTCTTCTTATGCAATTTTTTATGCAATTTAATTCATGTTCTCTTTTATTACATGCTTTTTTCTTTTCATGTTAGTAGTGTAGATTTACATTTATGCAATTAGATTAGTTTTTCCTTAACTCTTCTCCATTTTTCCTTTTCGTTTTTTTCATGTTACATGCTACATTTGTTGAAATGATAACAAATACGAGAGGCTAATCCCTTCAATTTGGGGGTAATGAAGCTCTCTAGTATGTAGATGCAACATTTTGATGTTTATTTTCTCCTTTTGTGCTTAATGAAACATTTGAAGTGGTTTAACTTGTTGTTTTTGATTTGAATTTGATAGCTTATATTGTTGACACCAAATAGGCTATGCTTAAACCATCACAAATAATAATTACCACTTCATCTACATATGATGATGGTAATGAATTGATTGTTGAAATTAAAATTTGATGGCCTATATTTCTAAACAATAATTAATAGGCCATGCTTAAAATAGATTTTGTTTTCAACTTTGTTGTCATATTTCTTAAGAGTTAAATGTGTATTAGTTGTTGTGTTATAGTTTGATGGTTTATATTGGGCTAATTAATAGCACAATATACCATACTTATGGTAAGCACATCAACTAATTACACTAATGACAAGAAAAGAGAGGTTATAACTTCATTTTGTTGATTTATGTGATCTAGAGAGTGGAAATTGTATCTAAATTGCCTTCACACTCTCATATTTTTATCACTTTCTTTTTGTTAGTTTCTTACAGTTTTAGCTTAACACTCTCTTTACTTTGGTATAATCCGATTGAATAGATTTTTAAAATCAACAATTCCCTACAGATCGACCCGTACTCGCCACGTACTAACAATTGTACGCTGTGCGTTTGCGATTATTTTATTTCTAAATTCGTTTGACGGTTTTCTAAACCGATAGAAAACCGTTGTCGAACAAGTTTTGGCGTCGCTGCCGGAAAATTGATTTGATTTTAATTTTCTATCCTTCGAATTATTTTTGTTTGATTTTTGTGTGTTTTTGTTTTGTGTGTGTATTGCATTTAAAAAAAATTATGTGTTTGTGTGTCATTTTTGTTTGCATTTCGTTTGTGTGTTTGTTGTTGTTTTCTAGTGTTTTGTGCATTTGCATTTCTCTTTTATAAAAAAAAAAATTCATTTGAAATAGTTTACAAATCATCCTTGCATTTCTTTTATTTTGTAGTTTCTATTTTCATTGTTGTTTTGAGAAGTTCGGATATTGTTTTCTAAGTTGCATTTCATTTCACAGTTGTGTTTTAGATTTGTGTAAGCTTTGTGCATCTGTATTGTTTTGCTCATTGATTTCAAGTATTCACAAAAGTGTTCATTGATTTCATTTCATTTTACAGTTACACATTTCATTTAAAAAGTATTTCAATTCTCATTCTACAGTGCACTTTATAAACTTTGCAACTAAATCCCCTCAACATCTACATAACTGCTGCAACCCGCCATCAGACAACCACTGCCATAAACTGCACCTACAAGCCACCATCCTCCTTCCAGCTCAACAACATTCCACAACCAGCCGAACACTCCAACAGTTCATCTACAAACATAACATACTTTGAAATAGTGCAAAACAGCTCTACATATCAACAGTCAATACATTTGAGTGCCTTCCTCATCATTACTCTCAACTGATCTTCACCATTCCCACTGCGTATACACTCAACCATACCTTACCACTTCTTACCAGACATTCATCTCCTACCACCTCTGACTCGCCATTTCAACCTCCATCGACATCAAGCATTGATCGTCACTGCAATCCAAACCATTCACTGTGCCTCGAGCCTCCACCATCCACTGAAACTATCAACCTGTGACAATTGCCTGCATACACCTCTGCTTTGACCACCATCATTGCCACACCGCCCTCCACAGTTCATCGACCATAGTTCATCATCCCTTCATACAAATCGAAAACAGCATTTCATTCAACTGTGCCAGACATTTCACTCCGCCTTAAACTTCACAAAACCACAACAAACTTCAACACTTCTTTTCCACGTTCATTCAAACCAATACTGCACACCACATACGTACATCACCAACACTGTCAATTTCCCATACATTCATCACCATTTCAGCCATCAAACCAAAACAACCGATAACCTCTACCCTTCTCCTCTGATCGCTGTGCATTAACTTACATCAAACTGTTCAAACAACCGTAGCATCGGCCATCGTCTACAGACATCCACCACTCTACCACTTTTACAGCAACCGAAGACAAGCTTCAACCATCTACATCACCACGTCACGAACATTCACCGTAACCATAACCATCCACAAACAGTCACGAACTCAAGTCACTGTCATAGTCCTCCAAAGCCTACATCTCATTCCAACATAGGACTATTTCCCCTTCACCAGAACTCTACCACGACCTGAAATTGCTACCACTCCTGAACAAGACCACCACGAAATCGCCTCCTGCCTCAACTTTACAACTGACTGTACGCAACCCCCCTGGCCTCATATTCTGCCATTACTTCATCGCCTCCTACTGGAGCGACTTTAAAAGCAAATCAAATTAGCGACCATAACACAGCAAGCCGAAACCACTAACAACAAATCCCCTAAATCGCCTGAACTTGAATCATCGAAATACAATTCTATAACTCAGCATCTCATCTCGCTTATACGAATTGAGTTGTGGTTCGGTTGTGGTGAATTTTGATTCGGCTGAACTTGTTTGGGAAGAATCAATTTCTTTTTAATTTTGTTGAGTTTGAATTGAAGAGTTGGTTTACTAGGAAAGAAGAAAAAAAGAGTTGCGGTTGTTATGTTTTGACTTGTAGGCTGGGCTTGTCTTAGAATTTCTTCTTTCTTCTTTCGATTTTTCCTTTTCCTTTTTATTATTTTTATTTATTTAATTTGTTTTAGCTTTAGGTCTTTCTCATAAAAAAATGTGAAGGCAATTTATTTTTGTTACAATTTGTTTTGTTTAATTTTCTTTTCAGGCCATCCAATAAAAAGGAAAAAAAAGAGTTTTAGTTGTATATATTTGTTTTAACTTTAGTTTGATTTGCTTTAATTTGTTTGGTTTTAGTTTTTTCTCTATTATAAAATAAAAACTGTATATATCTTGTTTTTATTTCAAGTTTCCAAAGCAGAATTTCAAAAGGAAAAGAACTACTGCTAAAAGTAACTACTTGTTTGCTATAAAAAAAATTTGCTACTTTTATATAGCCCTTATCTATTGTTTTTATTTTCCTTGCATTGTTGGTTATTTGCATTCGCATAAAAAAAAATTTCAAAAACAAAATAATCCATTCGTAGTTGATTTGTTAATTCACATTAAATTTCTGCTTCGCATTTCATCTTAGAATTTTGATTAATAATAATAACAATAACACTTAATTGTATATTGACAATTTGTCCTTTTTCGACAATTTAATTTCTTGGTGTCTAGGCTACGATGGAGTAACAACCATTTATAAATATTACGGTGATTCGTAAATATTATAGTAGTTGTTCCTTTGAAGGTACTTAAACCTTCGGCTGCATTGTTATGGTGATTCGTGGTGCACCGATAAATCCTATCATAAGTAATGTGTGGTACGTTTTACGAAAATAATATTTATACCTTAATGCATGAAATAAGTGCTATATGGCATTCTCATACTATTTCTGCCACTACTATAATAGCATACAAAATACAGAGGTCCTCATCCACTTAATATATACAGTTTATTTAATATACAATGACTAGTTTATAGTAGAGAGTTCTTTGATCAATTATGTTGAACTCAAAGAAATAAATATTATTGAAAATAAATTTCTATATGAAAATATTTTAGAATAGAAATCATATTTCTTATTCCAATGTTAAGTATCAATTATTATTTTACAACTATTTGTAACTGCTATCACAAACACATTGTTTTTGGACTTTGTGACATACACACACACACACACACTCTCTCTCTCTCTCAAATTAACTAATTAAGTATTATAATAAGTATATAATAGAAAGAAAATACCTTTTATTTTGAACAAGATTGGTTGTCGAGTTATATTTATATAACAAATTACATAATTATCCCTAGGGCATACCCCAAACTTGATCATATCACGCCTTAATCTTTGCATAAGACTCAGTTCCATTAAAAACAACCCACTTAGGCTAGTAAAATCCTTACATTGCTTGCGAAATTGCCACTAGGTAGTTGACGAGGAGGCACCTCAGCAGTTGTACCGACCCATATTTTAACGATAGAATAGTTAAATAAATTATTTAAATATTGAATTGTTAACTAATTAAGGGTCCTAAAGATTTTTCACAAATGGTTGAATCAGGACTCTATACCATTTCCATTGAGTCTGGATCGACATTATAGATTAAAATGAGTATAAATATCATTATATTTGGAGATTATATGATCCGACGGCGAAAACGGTCTTGAAATGCATAAAATTATCCTTTCGGAGAACTATCTCAGATTGCAATGTAATTTGTACCATTAGAACAGGAAAAACGAGGCGATGTATGCCGACGAGTTTGGCTACGATTGGACGCATCGAGCGATCGTACGAGCTTGAAATATACGATGATTTATTTGATATATCAAATAAATAATAATATTATATTATCATAGATAATCACCTAACCCTCTCTCTCACATTCATTTTACTATTCTATTCCTGTAACCCAAAAATCATGGCCCTCCCTTTCTACATCCACTCAAAAATTAAAACCAAAAGGTAAAGGCGATGAAAAATCACGAAACCATATCTATTGAGTTCGTATGGAGGCGAGCTTTGCATGGGTGGTGATGATATGAAGTGCGACTGTGTTTGGCTGAGCTCGACTATTTAGGTCAAAAATAGGGTTGGGTTTAGCAAGGCTACATGATATTTTGGATAAAACTGAGAGTATGGTGGTGTTTCTCACGTCAAGGAGCTCAAGCGGTGATTTCCGTAAAGTGCGGCTCATCCTAGTGATGTGCGACCTGTACGGTTGAGGAGAGAGGTAAAAATGTCGCGTTCTGATAGGGAGGATTGGACCCGAAGTCATTGACACCATTGCGAAGTACATGCATAGGGGAGTTTGCTGGTGAAGTCCATTTGTTGAATCGTCAACTGTATAGGAAGAGAGGGAGGTAGACATGCATGGTGGGATGGGTTTTAAAATAGATGCGTGTATATTAATTGGATTTTGGAATGAGAAAGAAAACTTAGTAGGTAATTAATTGGTGATTGAGTAAACTAACAATTTATTTTAATCTTGATTCTAATAAACTGCATATCTTTTGGATACGAGGTCCATTTTGGATGTAGTTTTTTGCATTGTGCTAGTGATGTAGAGCTCTACGACTTGATGTTGGATTAGTTAACTTTTGTTGAGGTGTATGATATATTCTCTCACCGTGTTATGGTTGTTAGTACAGCATAAAAATGACATTTTAAAACTTTCAAACATGGCTTTTAATATATTTAAACCTATGTCTTATTTATAAAAGAATTTGAAAGTGTTTAAAATGGATTTAAATCAAAATATCATATTTTTCCTATTGACGCAATATTTTGATGATATTGCTAGATTTAGGCTATTGTTGATATTGATCCCACATTGATTGCTTTAGATGTATTGTATGTGTTGCATCTGTGTTATTATAGATGTTTGTATACTTGTTGGATGCATGTATTCTTGTTTGCATAGTTTGGTTGAAAACGCCAATCATAGGCGATATTGTGTTAGGAAAATCCTATTAGATGGAGTTTAGTTCATATCAATCGAATGCACGTATGATGAGAACCCAAACGATGTAGAGTTTTATGCATATTAATTGAGTGTGAAAATGATCAAAAATGGAATGGATGGGATAATTATGTAAAGGAAAAATTGGGGTGTATACTAACCGATTTGAAGATGAAGGACGATGTACTTGGATATGTGCTACAAGCCTTAGGGGAGATGCGATATGTTTTCATTTGGTTTGTTCCTAGGCATTTTTTCTAAGTACATGACCAAAATGGTCTTTATCGACTACTTTGGAGTGGTCGGTATCTACCATTATTGATGATGGCCGATTTGACCAATTTTGATGTGGATGATGGAGAGGCTTCGAAGAGCATGATGTGATGGTTCATTCATTCAACATTTGATTTGATGTTATGGATCTTTGATGAGCGTTTTTCGCACTGAAGTGAGCATACGATGTTTCAACGTGATGACTTCGTGATTCGATGATGATCATTCCATGATGGGAAGTGATGACTTCAATGATGGATAGTTGTACTTTGAAATGCAGAGTAGGCAATGACGAGCCAGATTAAAGGTACAATTGGAGGAAGGTTACAGGACAAATGATGACATTCTATGACCAATGATGGCTATTAAGAATAGTTCCCAATCGCGATGACTTTAGACGAGAGTTGTAAGGACAGTTCCGAGATGAGCTTTGCTATGGATGACATGTGCAAAGGGATCGCTTATATTTGTTAGTTTCGATGAGTACTCATAAAGCAGAAATATGTGTGATGATATCCGTTGGGTTACGGAATATGCCCTGGATCACATGATATTTCTATTGTTTTACCTAAGACTATTATGTGGTACGTAGTTAGTTTTCGGCTTACTGAGCGGCATGAATTTGAGTACCAAGAAACCAAGACATTGAGTAGCCCTTGACTCTATGGAGTGGTCATATGAGTATCATATATCCAATGAACTAAGTGAGTGAATGTGGGGATGGGTGATGGATGACATATTTTCTTTGGTTGCTCATTACCTTAGGGATGTCTTATAGCATAGATATCATCGATATGGATACTGGACACCCATAAGTACTTTGACGTATAGTACACCCATGATGATTTCGATATAGAGTAGCATATCATTAATGTTATGTGCTAACTCTTTGGATACAAATACTAGTTTGGTACAATTTTCCATATCCTATATCGGCTTTTATAATGTTTTGAGATTATTTATCGCCCACACTAGACTATTGTCTGACTCGAGGTTTTATGCATTTCTTCTTATTACCTTGGATACTCTTAAATGAGTAGAGTAGAAAGCAGGTGTAAACGGTACATGGAGTTCTGCAGACAGACTAGTAGGAGGCAATGCTTTTTCAAACTTATATTTTAGGCTTATTTTTGTTTATTCCGCTATGTGACATTTTGGAGCCTTGTCAACGTTGACTTACTATTATCATAGACGGTTTATCAGTTGAGTTTATCTATCATTTGTATAAACTCTTTTACTATTTTGTATAACTGTATGAGCTTGCATACTCTAATCTTGTGGTTCATGTAGTCATTACTATCTCGACTATTTTATACTTGTGATGACTATAATATTTTATTTGATGCGCTGTGAGATATACGACAGGTTATATGATTGTTTGATGTTTTATTTCTCCTTTCTTCTCTTATATTTCTCTTCTTTACTTTTTTTTTTCTCTTAACAATCGTCCTGCATCGACCAGATGTTCCAACAGTGCACTATCTGGTTGTATGGGTATCGGAGGTGTAGGGCCGTCATTACAGCAGTTGATGTAGTAACAGGTACAATTGGAGTCTCATTAGCCAGACTCAAGGCTTGCACTTATGGTAAAACTAGATTGGGTTGTTCAGGCAAGGAATGTTTAACGGGTCAGGTTTGGCTTTAGCTCCAACTGTAACCTCTGTTCTGGTCGACTCTGCGGAGTTACTTATCCTTAGGTAATTGAAAAATATGATAGATTAATAATTTCCCATAAAATTAGTTAATATAATGGAACAGTTGTAAAAGGTGTATACATATATATTTCTATTATTTATAAAATACAAGTACAAATACACTCTATCATATGTGCCAAGTCCTATAGTTTTTTTCTTATACCAAATGTACCAACCCGCATTTTCCAACCTTCAGATTCAATGCCCGAACCGACGCTAACATCTCAAAGAATGAAAATAAAATAACATTATGATATGACGATAAGTAAAAAAATAGAATCTAAGGAACTCGTAGAGGAAGGAACAACGTATAATAGAAAACATCTTATACACAAATCATAGATCCTATTACATAGTTAAGTCTGTACAATAAATCCTAGTCAGATTTACAACACATAGAAATATACTGTTATTGGTTATATTTACAAATTATACAATATTTACAATATATTGCCATCGCCACGATGTCCACTATGCCACTAGGGTACATCAACCTAGTAATATAATTAAAAAGGAAATATGGGTGGGTCAGACATAAGCCTAGTGAGTGAAACAATTCTATGTCATATATACTACAAAAAAATTAGTAAAACATTATTAGTGTCTCCTACTTCTTATGCATATCCTAGCAAACCCATATACTTACCTTAACCTTCCTAGTTGCAACCGTCGAGTAATATCAACATTAAACCTAGATTGACTACTCGATTAAGGTCATATTCAATTCCATCTTACGTTATACACAATTTATATACTCGACTAATGGAGCCCATCAACTTCACAGCTCTAAGCAACACAATTTCCAAACACCAACATACACTATCACTGAAGGAACAATCATTTCCCAAATGACTAATACAATATACTAAGGGAATAACAATTTTGTCGGAACATTTATTTCCA
Source organism: Allium fistulosum (assembly GCA_030737815.1). NCBI lineage: Eukaryota > Viridiplantae > Streptophyta > Magnoliopsida > Asparagales > Amaryllidaceae > Allium > Allium fistulosum. The sequence continues at coordinate 125,052,452 of CM060906.1, forward strand.
GAGTCAATAACACAGATACTGGGGAAACAACCTTTCCTAGGAACAACTGTTTTCAGTTCGAATACTGAGGGAACAACAACTTCCCCGTTACAACTATTCCCTGGACTATACATGCCTCATACATACATTCAATACCTAATATCTAACATTTAACAATTCAATGATTAGTAGCACATCAAACTTCCCTAATATCCAATAGCCAATTATAGGTGTTTAATACAATATCCAAACAATACTAAACTACTCAAACTACTAGTGTCATACACATCACATACACATATATTTGACAACGTCTATACGTTCCTAAGTATCACCATTATATCGCATAGCTTCCTCTGAAGTAGCACGCGGTGTCGAAGTCTCGATCCCGTAAAACATCTTCAATTCATAATGGCTCTATCCTAAATTGGTCTAGGTTCACCCTGCCCAATATGCATCGATCTAAGCCCATCGGTCCATTAGTCGTCATGTTAATTTTGGTTTTTCAATTTACATTTTTTGTTTCGTTTTCATTGCTCCTAGATTCAACTTTTTAAGTTTATATCATTCAGTTTACTTTTTTTACACTTCTATAATACACCAAATAATAGTTTCTAAATTTCATATTTATGTATTTAATCATCTAACTCAATTTCAAGCAATATATTTCATCTAATATCAAATTGGTTCACTGCTTACTTAAATTATTCACCATTTTTGAAATTTATTCATACATATTCAGATTATAATTCACTATTAATCATACATTTGAACCCTAACCATGGTTTAACACTCTAACTACATTATAGGGAAGCAGAGATGGTTCATTCACCAAAAAAATGCCCCAAATCCTGAAACTGTTCGCTGTCTGGACTACTGCACTCACCCACTTTAGAACATTTTGTTTCCTTTTCCAGATCATAGCCTTCGTCGTTTTCCCGTTGGTTTCATAGAATTTCATTTAAAGTTCAGTAAGTTTTGGTCTCCCGAAGTTTGGCAGTGGAAGAAGGAAAGAGGGTATCAGAAATTGATTAGGAAGAAAGAATGAGAAATAATTGTACATATATTTCTTTTATAACTTGAGGGAAAACACTTCACGGCCATTTCAAACTCAAACTCTATAAACCCGGCCCAAAACTTAATAACAAATCAACTATTCATCTGCATCTCCTTCGTACAACCCCCAAATCATACAAGTAAATACATAGCGCGAATCAAAAAAATGGGTCGGACGTAATGGCGCAAATCCCCCATTCCAAATTTGAAAAAATGACCATTTTGCACCCCATACTTAAATTAAGTAAATTATCAATTAAATCCAATATTATTAAATATTAAAAATGCTAGAGTATGACATAAACATATTACATGTTCAAAATTTTATTACTTTTGTGTTTGTATTTGTTGCGTTGAACGTTGCATTTTAAATAGTGTAAGCTACTTGATTCATCGTTTTTGCATTTGATTTCAAGATTTCTTTATTCAGAATTTTCATTTTCGATTAATAATTTTGTATTATAATGAATTTGTACATGATTTAATTTTTGCAAATTTTAGATGTTTAATTTATAATAGGAGAAGTAAGAACTGTATTATAATAAACAACAAGTGTGCTTATCAAAAATCTCTATAGCAAATTAGTTCGAACAGTTCTACTTATGGTTTGTTTGGTAATGTTAAATTTTAGTGATACAAAATCACAAATAGAGGGAAATAAATATGCAAAAGAAAGAAAGAGAAGATTTTGTTTCCCCTAATTAATAGGCATATTTGAGTATGTTTATTTCTCTCTCTAATTGGCTAATCAAAATAATTTTTGCCATCTAATGTTAACTTGGGCATTAAGTAATTGATTATATAAATAGAGAGTAGAAGAGAGTGTAAAAGTGTGGTGGAAAATCTATTTGCTAATTCTCCCTTTTCCATCTTTGTTCTTCTTCTCCAATAATTTTAGCCACATAGATATTTGCTCTCTTTCTCAATTTGGTTATTGATTCAATGGTATTTTGGTTTATTTTAGCTTTGTTCTATTAATTGTAAAAAAAAAATTGGTGAATCAATAAAGTGGGTGGATGGGTGGAATATCTTGTGTTATTGTATTTTGATTTCAATTCCATCTTGTTTTCAATCCAAGTTATCTCTTTGTGATTTGGGTGATAAAGATCCGTATATAAAAGCTTCGCGAAGCGCTATAATTTCCATAACAGTTTGGTATCGAAGCACAGATCATCGCAAAGCTTAGAGTAATTTTGGTTTGAAATATTATTGATGTCGGATATGATTTCGTTATCGAAGATGGCTATATTGGATGGGAAAAATTGGGGTATTTGAAAGCCTAAGATGGAGGATGTTCTGTACCTCAATGGTCGTCATGATCCGATTGATGGAGATGGAAAGAAGCCCTCTGATATAGATGAGGGAAAATGGAAGAAGATGGATAAGAAGGCGATTGCTTTGATTCGCCAGTATCTTGATGATTGAGTTTTCCATCATGTGGCTAATTGTGAATCTGCGAAGGCTTTGTAGGACAAGTTGGTATCTTTGGATGAGTCAAAGAGTGATACTAGTAAGGCTTCTCTGGTTTGAAAGTTGGTACAACTGAGATTAGATGAAGAGAAGTATGTTGTAGAGCATTTGAATGAATTTCAAGATGTAATAAATCAATTAGCAAATATGAAGGACAATTTTGATGATGAGTTACATGCTCTTTTATTGATGAGCTCGCTTTCAGAAAGTTGGAAAACTTTGGTTGTTTCATTGAGTAATTCCAATGCTAATGGAACTATATCTCTGGAAACTATTCGAAGCAGTCTTTTGAATGAGGAGCTTAGAAGAAAAGGGTTAGGTATAAAATCAATTCAAAGTTAGGATATGGTGGCAAGGGACTCGAAGAAAGATACAATTTGGAAGAAGAAGGACGCTAATGGTAAAGGTGTTATCACTTGTCATTATTGTAATAAGAAAGGTCACATACGTAGCAAGTGTTAAGCTTATAAAAGAGATCAGAAAAAGGCTGTGCATGATGATACTAGTAGTATGCAGGTTTTGCTAAAGGTACTGATAGTGATGCTTCTTGTGATGTCCTCTTTAGTGAAAATAAGCCTTGGAAGATGGATTTGAGAGCTAGTTTTCACATTTGTAGAGACGTGAATTGTTTTTCTTCTTACGAGAAGAGTGTCGGCATGATTAGGACAGCCAATGGAGAAGAGTTACCAATTTGTGGTATTGGATCTATCCGGTTTCGTATGCATGATGGTGTGGTTAGAGAAGTCTCTGGAGTGAGACATGTACCCACTTGTTCGCATAATCTTATTTCTCTCGGTTAGTTGGATCGTCGTGGTTGCACTTATGAGACTCAAGGTGGAGTTTTGAGTGTGAAGAAAGGTGGTCGTGTAAGGATGGGAAGAGTATTGGAAGAAGGAAACCTTTATAGCTTGGTTGGTTCTGTAGTCGACAATGGAAAGTGAGTGACGGTTGAAGGACCTAGTCCACAGCAAGGTGGAGAGGTTAATGTGGTCATTACTTATGATTCTAGCATTGAGGATCATATTTTAGACAAGGGTCTTCATGTTGATGATGCTCGAGGGATCGATAGTGATTAGGTAATGAACTCAGATCGAGTGATAGACGGGTGTCGAATTGCAAAATCCATAAAGACAAGACGGAGATCTTTGTGGTATTACAAACATTTTTGAGATCGGATTTGTATGGCGCACCTCATGTGGGAGATGCATCACTTGTAGAAGGTGGTTGAAGTTTGTAATTTAGTGTGGTTGAGATATGGGGATTTGTGATAGATCTAGATATGGCAAGCTTGATATGTTGGAGATATATGATTTTGCATCAAGGTGGAGTGTTAAATTTTGGTGATACAAAATCACAAATAGAGGGAAATAAATATGCAAAAGAAAGAAAAAGAATATTTTGTTTCCCTAATTAATAGGCATACTTGAGTATGTTTATTTCTCTTTCTAATTAGCTAATCAAATTATTTTTTGCCATCAAATGTCACTACTAGAAAAGGGTTAAATAGCGACAGGGGGGTGATGGCTTCCGACGGCCATTTTTCGACGGCTTCCGACGGGCCGTCGGCGGCCGTCGGAAGCCGTCGGAAAATCGCAAACTTCAGGCTCCAACCGAGCCTCTTCTTCCTCATTTCAGCATACATAAAAAAGGTCCCAAATTCCCAAATTCACTCCCCAAGCCTCCAATCACTAATTTTGTATTTTTGCATCCTCCCTGGCTACGTATTCAACCTCTCTTGATTTCTAGCTCAGGTATAATCTCTTATTTTTGCGAAAATTTCAATTTTTATCCTATTTCTAGATTTGCATAAGTTGATAAATTAGGGCTAATTGGTGATTGAAATTGTTTCCAATAGTATTATAATAGTTTCTAGTATTCCATGGTATACATATTTCATCTTTTATCATGAAATTGTGAAAAACATATATAATTTGTGGTTGTTCGTGTATATGTAAATCGTTGTGTATGCCTTGATTCTACGATTGTATATGTGTGTAGCGCTGCTATCATTGTATTGTGTTAGTTGGAATAAGATTAAATGAATGCACGAGCTAGGATTATTATATTGTGTACGTATTGACTTATGCAACAAAAAAAATGCATTAGTCTAAATTATAATTGTGTGTATTGAAAAATGACAAAAATGTTAAACCAGCCTTAAGTTAATGTAATACGTCGAATAAATGTGTTAAATTAAAATATAGTTTTGTAAATGTGAACAGTTAGTAAAACTGTATTTTTTCGTAAAATGCGCACATTTAATTAACTAATGTCCATTAGAGAGTTTTTGGCACCGTCTGACGAGTGTTGTACATGATCGTTATATAAATAGTCGTTTTTTTTCTTCAAAAAACGACCATTTATATTCATCTGGTACAATGTTTGTTGGATTTGTCCCTGTATTGGATAAGTTATAAACACAGTAAGCATTAAGATTTTGTATACTATTTCGTCTCAAACGATTCATAAAATTTCGGCCTAACTTTTCTTTTTTGTTTCCTGCGTACACGCATTTGTGTACAATGCAGGGAACAAAAGGGAAATGCTACCGAAATTTTGTTGAATTGTTTGAGATGAAGTAATATACGAAATGTAAATGCTTACTGTGTTTATAATGGGAAGTAGGCTGCCTGACCATGGAAAAAAATATCTTTTTGTACAAAATTTTGTATCGATACGTTAAAAAATAAAATGTGTCATATTTGAAAATATTTTTTAATTTGTGAAATAGTTCTTTAAATTCAAATATTATACGACCATGAAATGATTGATTATTTTGTTTTTTAATTTTGTGACTCATTTTCTCAAATAGGAAAAATGATTGATTATTTTGTTGATCGGAGGAGATGGATGTACCAAAGAAAAGGACCGAGGGGCTCAATAAAAGAAGATTTTTATAATGGTATAAACGTATTTGTTGAATTCGCTTTAAGTAATAACGGAAACGATCCAGAAATTCGTTGTCCGTGTAGTAGGTGTAGACATTTGAAGTATTTGTTACCAGATATTGTGAAAGTTCATTTGTGCCAAAACGGTTTCGTACCCGAGTATTATGTTTGGGATCGGCATGGAGAAGTTGTACCAAATACTTCTGTATAGTCTGAAAGTGTGGTTAACGAAGTAGTTACGACGACCCGTATAGAAAATATGGTCGAAGATGCAGCATGATCAATGTTTCCTATGGTTGAAGTTGACGACGATGATGGAAATGTTGAAGAACCAAATATTGAAGCAAATTTTTTTTATGATTTACTAGATGCTGCTAAGAAACCTATTTGGGATGGTTGTAAAAGTGGCACTCAGCTGTCAGTAATCGCAGAATACATTGCGATGAAGTCAAAATACAACATCACTGAAGCTGGGTTTACGGCTGTTGTACAAGCTGCAAAAAGACATATGCCACCCGATAATCTAATGTATGAAAATCACTATGAAGTTAAAAAACTTATGTCGGCTTTTTGTTTACCTTATTAGAAAATAGATACATGTTTAGAAGGCTGCATGTTGTTTTGAAAAGAAGACGCAAACCTTAGAAATTGTAAAATTTGTAATCAGGAGAGATACAAACCAAGAAAAAAGAAGGGGAAAGAAGTTCTGTACAAGCGTATGCATTACTTACCCATCACTCCAAGGTTTCAAAGATTATTTGCATCTTCTGTTACTACGTCTAATATGAGATGGCATAGTGTGAGAACGGAGGAAGATGGTACGTTGACACATCCGGCCGATGGAGAAGCATGGAAGCATTTCGATAAAATGTATCCAAATTTTGCAGCGGAGAGTCGAAATGTTAGATTAGGATTATGTACGGATGGTTTTTTTCCCCATTTTCTCAATTTGGTTCTAAATATTCATCCTGGCCCATTATCCTCACACCGTATAATTTACCTCCATGGATGTGCATGAAAACGCAATATATGTTTCTTATTGTTGTCGTTCCTGGCCCAGACGATCCGACACAAGGAATCGATGTATATTTACAACCGTTGATTGAGGAGTTAAAAATACTATGGAACGAAGGAGTAGAAACATACGATGTGTCCAAGATGAATTTTTTTGTATGTTTGCTTCTTTGTTGTGGACTATAAGTGATTTTTCTGCCTATGCAATGCTTTCAGGATGGAGTACTGCCGGTTGTCTAGCATGTCCATTTTGAGTGGATGAAACACGAGCGTTTTCTTTACCTCACGGTAAGAAAATTTCATGGTTTGACTGTCATCGATATTTTCTCCATGTAAATCATCCATTCAGAGGAGACAAGAAAAACTTTTTAGCTAATAGAGTAGAAACCAGACAACCACCGATGATATGGTCAAGCGAAGACATATATGAACTTGTTAGGGACTATCCAAAGATATATGAAATTGTAGTGCAAACAGAAATTGAAGGCAAATCGATTGTTCATAACTTGTGCAAACAAACTATTTTTTGGGAGTTTCCGTATTGAAAACATATTTTACTTTGTCATATTATAGACGTGATGCACAATGAGAAAAAATTATTTGATAATGTTTTTAACACAATTTTGAATGTGAAAGGGAAGACGAAGGATGATTTGAAATCATGACGCGATATAGAAGAATTATGCAAACGTCATGAGCTTCATATGAAACCAAATGACGGTAAAAAAAACCCAAAGCATGTTATGAATTAGATAATAATCAAGTTAAAGTTGTGTTAAAATGGGTGGAAGGGTTAAGATTTCCTGATGGGATATCATCAAATCTTTGTAGATGTGTTGACTTTAAAAACGGTAGATTGAGCGGAATAAAAAGCCACGACTGTCACATAATGATGGAAAATTTATTTCCCGTTATGTTCAAAGAACTACTGCCGTTAAAAGTTTGAAAGGTAGTAACGGAGCTTAGTATGTTTTACAAAGAGCTTTGTTTGACTACTTTAAAAGTGCAATGTTTAAGTAAACTTGAAGTAGACATTCCTATATTGCTTTGCAAATTAAAGAAAATATTTCCGCCAGTTTTTTTAAATGTAATGGAACATTTACCTGTTCATCTCCCATCTGACGCACGACTTCGAGGTCCTGTCCAATTTGGATGGATGTATCCATTTGAGAGGTATGTAATATGTTATCACGTAATTTAATTGCATTTGAAAGATGAAGTTAATGTAAATTAATTCTGCATAGATATCTGAATCATTTAAAAAAAAAAAGTGAGGCAAAAAGCACGAGTTGAAGGTTCGATATGTAAATCTTACATCGAAGAAGAAGCTTTGTTCTTTTTCTCTCACTATTTCAGTGACCATGTGAATATATCATTTGAAAGTGTTCCTCGTAATGACGAAGGCGACGAACAAGATTCCTCTCAAGCAATGTTATCTGTTTTTAGACAATATGGTCGGCCTTCTAGAAAATGTGTAGAAATATGGCTAGACGATAGAGATCTTTATGTAGCATACACTTATATTCTTCTAAATTGTGCCGAGGTTGCACCGTTTGTTAGGTAATCTGAAATAATAATTTGTGTTTTATTATTTTCTATAATGCATGCGCGTGTATAACCTAATGTAATAATTTGTTTATATATACAGTTCTTATGAACGTGAACATCCGAACGGAGATCTCAGTAAAGAATTTTTCGGTTGGTTTTCAAATTATGTTTATGAGCCGAGAAATTGTGTTGTTAACGAAAGGTTGAAACATCTTGCGATGGACCAAAAAGAGTGGTCAAGACATATCCAATATATTTCGTCAATGGATATAAATTTAACATCAAAGAATACGGTGCAAAAAAATTAACGAATAATACTGGTGTATTTGTTAAAGGTAGCGACGATCCAGAAAATTACATAAATGATTTTTATGGCGTTCTAACACAAATTTTGCAACTGACATATTTCTCACCACCCACGGAGGAGGTGTTTCTATTTAGATGCAATTGGTTTAGCAATGTTCCAGGTTCTGGAATTAATGTGCACAAGGATTATAATCTTATCGAAATAAAGCATACATCGCACTATCACAAGTACGATCCTTTTGTACTAGCCAAACAAGCATTGCAAGTTTATTATGCTCCTTATCCGTCTCTAAAGAGATAAAGCAGATTGGTTTGCAGTTTTTAAAACAAAGGCCGGATTTACATTCGATGGGAAGAATATTCCAGACGAACAAGCTTATCAGGCAGATCTTGAGGAAAATAACGAAATAATAATTACAAACGATCATACAGATTTTGGTCCTTTGATCGATGAATCAAATGTTTTGGTAGAAGCATTTGACGGTGCAGAGGAAACTATCGTAGAAAACGAGACCGAATCTGAACCAGAAGACGACGATGATAAAAATCTGAATCTGATTTTTTTGTAATTGATGCACCTATGTTGAATACTTGATGTATTATGAAATTGATGTAACTATGAAACTAAATCTGTACGTTTACCATTGTTTACATGTTTTATGTCATTTCCATTTGTCATTTATTTAGCAATTTTTTTTTAAAATGCAATGTAATCTGCTTATCGTCGGAACATGAGACCCATTATGAATCAGGTATAACACACTTCCATTTCAGTCATAAATTTAGCAATTTATACCGTTGATGTCATTTACGTATGAAATATATTTCATTATCATGTTATTATTCTCTTTTGAAATGATGTGTATATACGTCACAGGTTTATCGTAATGTCATCTAGAGGTAGGAGCTCTTCCCAATCTTCAAGAGGCGATGGCAATGGTCCATCGCAAGCATCACAGCGTCCTGTAGTTTCTTTAGTACCTAGAGCAGAGGGGTAAGAATTAAATTTTATTCAGCATCTTATTTCTTTTTTATATACATACGTATTTATCTGTATCATATTTAAAAATAGGGGATTCAACCTACTTCCCTCGAAGGTTGTGTAGGATGTTTCAAGAGCTTCTTACCGGAGTAGGATGAGTGCGTGTTGGCCGAAGTGGGATAACATCTCTCCCCACATAGCAGAGTGTATTTGGCAGGATGTCCTAGTAAGTATATTTTTTTGTTTTCCATTTTTAATTCGTTTTTGTCGTTTTTTTACTGTTTATCGTTTACAGTTTAATATTCTTTTTGCTTTTTATCGTGAAACATACGTTGAGATGGACATTCAGACAGACGATATGCAGTTCGCACGAGAATATTGGATGAAGAAGATGCATAAAAACTATAGGGACTCGATATCCGAAATCAAGAAATCGGGTAAGAAACCACGTTGGATGGGGGAGATCGTATGACAAGCATGGTTGGGATACTGGGAAACTAACGAGGCGAAGGCAAGTATACTAATTTTTTTTAAATTATTCGACTGGTAGTAAATATCAAAAAATACATGATCGATAAATAATGTATCAAATTTTGAATGTACAGGCAGAGTCGGAAAGAAACTCTGCAAACAGAAATAAAAATCCTATCACTCATCGTAGAGCGTCGAAGTCATTTCAGTAGTATCGGCAGGAGTTAGTAAATTTACTGAATGCAAATTGTAAATAGTTTGTGCTATATAATTTTAAATGTACAATAATTGTATGTAAAAATCAATTTCAGGAAGCTGAGGCGCATGGTCTCGTGGGCTATATGGACGTGTTTACTCGTACGCATGCTGTCGAGCATATAAATCCAGACGGGGCAGTTTCGTATACATGGCAGGACGATAAATCCAGCAAGAGCCATGTAAGCATATTTCATTTTATGCAGTATCAGTAATTGTTCTACTTGTTAAAATATAATGAAATAAAATATGATGATATTAATTTGTTAATGTAGGAAAAGTTTATGAAGCAGCGCCATAAACTCCTTGCTGATACGGGTCGAGATCAACTGACGACGGATGAGGATGATGCTATTTTTGAGTCAGTTATGGATCCATCGGAGCATGGCAAACGATACAGATTTGACAATCAAGTGGTAAGTAAATAATATATTGGGTATCATATAAGTTTTCAAATTCAGTACATTGGTTTTGAGTCACTTCGTTATAAAAGCATTATGCATTACCAAAATATATTAATTCGTTACTTGAATGTCATTTTAAAAAAAAATAACGAAAAAGACATGTTATTTAATTTAGTTTGCCTGATATATGTTGTACACATGCATAAATTTGTCACATTTACTGTTAAAGAGATCAAAAGCAGTGATATCTCGTAATGTAACGTACTATTATTTTTGTTAATAAATGGTTGAATCGCAATTTAAAAACGGCCAAAAGAACATATTTTCAAATGTATACATTATACATGCATAAACTAAATTAAATAACATTATCACACTAAATATTTACTACAGGCCAGCTGTCAGAGACGGGGTAGGCAGACTAGAGCTCAGATCGATCTAGTAGAGATCGAAGATTTGCAGGCTAGAGTGGCACTGCTGGAGGAGCAGAACCGTCGGCAGGCCATACAGACCTCACAGTTGCTAGACCAGCGTATCGCCGAGTACATGCAGCAGTATGGTGGCCGCTTACCTTCCTCTGCTGGCTCTGGTTCTGGAGGAGATTGATTGATTGCTTTGGTCGGTAAGTTTTTTCTTCTGTTTTGTATGATTTGGTGATGGTGAAGTTTGTTGTTTATTTATGTACTATGTTATTATACACTTAGCTATTTTGTTGTATAATTATGTGGATGTTGGGTGTTGATTATGTGTTTTAACTTAATTTTTTGTTTTTTTTTGTTTGGTATATTGTGCATAGTTTGGTTTTTAATATTTGGTTGGAATATCATATATTGGATTTGGCAGAATAGTGTTTGTATGGAAAATGTGGATGGAATGCTATATCGCAGCAGAAATAAAAAAAAATGCAGTAGATTTCTGACGTCTTCCGACAACTTTCAGGTTATATTTTTCTGACGGCTTCCGACAGCTTTCAAATTAATTTTTCCGACGGCTTCCGACAGCTTTCAAATTAATTTTTCCGACGGCTTCCGACAGCTTTCGGATCAATTTTCCAACGGTTTCCGACGGAATCCGTCGGAAAACCGAACGGCGAGATCCGTCGGAAGCCGTCGGAAACACTGCAGGCCGACGCCTTATTTTCCTACGCTTTTTCCGACGGCCTTCGACGGTATTCTGCCGTCGGAAAATGCCTTTTCCGTTGTAGTGTGTTAATTTGGGCATTAAGTAATTGATTATATAAATAGAGACTAGAAGAGAGTGTAAAAGTGTGGTGGAAAATCTATTTGCTAATTCTCCTTTCTCCATCCTTGTTCTTCTTCTCCAACAATTTTAGCCATATAGATATTTGCTCTCTTTCTCAATTTGGTTATTGATTAAATGGTATTTTGTTTATTTTAGCTTTGTTCTATTAATTGTAAATAAAATTTTGGTGAATTAATAAAGTAGATGGTTGGGTGGAATAACTTGTGTTATTGCGTTTTGATTTCAATTCCGCCTTGTTTTCAATCCAAGTTATTTCTTGATGATTTGGGTGACAAAGATCCATTGATAAAAGCTTCCGCAAAGCGCTACTATTTTCATATCAGGTAACCATTCACAGCAAAACTACATAAATGCTCGGCTTTTGGTTAAACAAATTTATACTTTTTTTACCGCTCGTGCATTTACATCCACTGCAAAATGCATCGCGTAATAAATTAGAGTTATCCATTATACAACAAGAGAACATAGAATACTTGAAATAGTATACCGAACTGCGTCGTACAACCCTGGTACCAGAATCACTACTCATTTCAGCTACATACATGCCCATATTTTATAAGGCAGCAGCTCCTTGTGACCAGTAACTTAGCCATGCTCCACCTATAAGTGTAGCTACATCTGAAAAATACTCTTCTTTCCACGATTCTCTATGTAGTGGTACTTCCCTGGTGCCTGCTGGAAATGGGTATAGATTTTCTTAGGGTACTACTAAGACTCATTAGTACCTTAGCAGGAGAAGTACGTAACCCTAAGAAAACCTTACTTAAGATGCTATTATAAGCAGTTATATGAGTTATGGTTGCATATTTATACCCAGTTCTAGCAGGCACTAGAGCAGTCCCACTTGATAGAGATTCATAGGAAAATGGGTATTTTTCAGATATTGTTATACTTATAGGTGGAGTTTGGCCAAGCTATTGGTTGCAAGGAGCAGCTACCTTATCAAACAGGGGTATGTCTGTAGCTAAAATATATAAGCGGCGATTCATGTTAGCATTTAGGCATGGCTGGAAGAAGAATGCTTCCTGAAATATCTGTAATGAGTTCGAACTAAGTTGAGAAGAAGAAACAACTAAAGTTTTCGGTTAGCGATGATCAATCCCGAGTTTTGAGTGTTCATGATGCCGAAGATCGTTTGGTACAGTAAGTTATATGTGCTTCTTGTTTTGTGTTGAGATAACAATATTTTAGTCTGTGAATTTGTGAATAAGATTAATTTAATTAGATATGTGCTTGTTTTTATATGTCAGTTACATATTGCCCTAAATGTTGTTTTCCTATATACTTAGTTCGTGATACTCTTATTATGGTTCACTGATGCATCTTCCGAGAGGTTAAGTGGCAGTTTGAAAATTCTGGCACTTGCGAAATATAATGAGGTAACTAGTTCTGTGTAAAAAATTGAGCCCATTATCTTAAGAGCTAGTTCGGATCTGAACAACTTAATATTAAACATGCATATAGTATATAATATTAAACATGCATATCTTATTTAAATTAAAGAGAAAGAAAAAAGAAAGTCCCAACAAAAATTTTGTCAAGTAATATAGTATAAACTAAAATTTCTGAATGAATATAAACCCAAATTTCTGTTTAAAAATCGAGGAAAAAAACAGATAGTTAAACATAAAGGATCTAAGAGCAACTTCAACAGAGTGATATTCGACGCTTAATATTAAACATGCATGCACTTGAGCTCTCCAACAGATAAAAATGCACCGAATATTAATCCTTATATTCAACGACCAATTAAGGATGATGAATTGGTCCTGAATGGATGTACCACCCTTCACTTTTAACAAAAATAATTAATTAATAAGAAAGGATATTTTTTTTTTAATTTCACAAAAGGCTAAAAAACTAAACTTTTACAAGTGAATAAATTTGACGAATCTGACCATTCAATTGCATCAAGTAGATTTTTTTGTTAGGATTTCAATGTACTTTAAGGTTGATTAATGATGAAATCGTACATTTGAACATGTGACACATATTGATTTGGTTGAGAAAAAATTATAGAAAGATAAATAAATTAGCGGAAGTCTTACCTGAATCCATAGTTGCTGATTGAAAGTGAAGAATAATTGGTTTGATCTTCCAAATTGACACAACCCTAAACCTGAGTTATTTCCATAGAAGAGATTAGAAGAATAACTAAAGCTTGTGTAATTTGGAGAGGATAAACCCCTTTTTATAATGTTGGTGATTGAAATTTGTCGGCATCTACACATTAATATCATTGACAGGTATATTCTTAATCTTTTAGCTTTAATTTAAAATTTGATCGCATTAATTAGGTTTTACATCAAAATAGCACAATACATTTATTTTACATATATGACTCACATGTTAAATTTTTTCAATAATCTCCCCCGGTCATATATTTAAAAGCCTAATAAATGTATTTAACTTTATGAGCTCCAAATTTTGCTACTTACAACATAAGATTTTTCCAAAACAATCTAGAACATTAACTATGCTGACAAAAGAAGAAAGTGACTTTTTGTTACCTTTATTGTAACTAAACCCATCAATGGTCACATATACTAACACAATCAAACAACATAGATTAATCATGGATGCGTGGTATGAAAATTATATGAGATGTGATCTATGCATGTTTCTTTCTAACTGGTCCTATCTTAGTGAGATCAAAACAAAATAGTTCAATATTTAAACTTCATCGAGTGCAAAGAAAACTTTATTACTTTATTTATGATCAAAAAAAAAAACTTAATATATCTATAGCCGAATTATAGAGCAATGTGTCATATGACCATGCCAAATAGAAACTACACTTGAACCAAAATTTCCTTACATGAAAGTTACACCAATTGAACCACAAGTTCATGAAAGACCAAAGGTGATAATCCTTTTGTAAGCGGATCCACCATAATGGAGTTTTTCACAATATGTTCTGTGAATTACAATCTATTTTGCACTCTCTCCTTATTGGAAAATAATATGTTGTTTATTGTTACAATATTACTTTAATAATCTTTCATTTTTTTCAATATTCCACAACTTTGTGATAAAATTTTGCAATTATTCTCCATAGTTGGATGCCTCATAACAGAAAATAAACTTTATTTCCATAACAGAGGAGGCTATAAGTGTTTGTATGATAGATTTTCTTATATAGTTCCACCCGAAAAATTATATTATTATCCGAAGTGGATCCTTTTATACTCTTGGCATCCAGAAAAATTGGATTGTAATGCTTTGTGATCTCTTTTATCTATGAGCATAAAATCATTTTGTTCCTTAAGGATATCTTGTAACAAAAATTGGTTACTAACTAGTGATCCACCTTCAATGTCAGTAAGATATCTATCAGATAATAGACACAATATCCATATGTATATATACCTTAGCATGCATTAGATTCCACACCGCAAATACATACAGATTCTTTTGCACTTCTTTAGCTTCAAGGATGTTCTTATATCACTATATAAGACAACATTTGTCTCTTTTGGCAAAAGAGAATCAACTGATTCGCAGTTTGCATACCAAATCGCTTTATGTACTTATATGTCCAGCTATTTTGCAGTAGTCCAAATATCACCACATGAATAATAACGATGTATTTGAACCCCTAATACAAAAGAGTAATCCATAAGTGAGTTTTTTAGTTATTTTATCAATGTCTCCATTGAGAAATATGACTTTATTATCCTTTTGATATTGCTCAGAATTATAATCTACAACAAGTTTCAATATAATTCTAAAGAGTCTTTCGGTAAAACCAAACTGAAAGCCTCTTTAAAAAGAAAAGAAAAGACTGTTTTCCTTTTGAGTATAGTCTTTTCTATAACGGGTCTTATACCTTTCCATATTACCCTCTTAATCCCTTTCGGTTTTGAACAATTATTCATAACCAATGATCTTGTTACCTTAAGATAGAGGGGAAGATCTCAAACTTTATTATCCTTTATAGATTTACATTATATATTCATACTTTAAATCTACATTTCAAATTAATATCTTGTATGGGTTGATGTAAGTTAACAAAACCATCTTCATCAATCTATTATTTAATTTTACAGAGAAATACTACATATTCATCCTGAATAGCATTTCTTGATTTCCTTAGTGACCTTGTACCTTTGGAGTGTTGAGTTTGGTTTCTTGAAACAACAAATTTAATTTGAAGAAAATTTTGTTTAACATTGTATTACCATGGTTACTAATTTACTTCCTGTCAATGAAAGGAAACAAATCATATACATTATCTGAAGAAGTAACTATAGTTGAACAAAAGATAATGATTCTTCTTAAAGACAATGATCCATACTTTATGATTTTGTTTAACATTGTCTTATTATAACCCCTGATTTACTTCTTGTTAATAAAAGAAAACAAACAGTATACATTCTCCGAAGAAGTAGCTATAGTTGAATCAAAGATAATGATTCTCCATAAGGACAATGATCCATACTTTATTTCTCCCATTAAACTCAACATCCTCAAAAATTGTAGCATTTCCCATCTTAAATTGTTTCCCTTATTGTGGGTTTATAAAACTTGTAGCTTTTAAATCGCTTAGAATATCACTAAAGTATTTCTATCTTTAATGTCACAATCAAGAGTTATTTAGTAAGATGGAATAAATAATTCAATTAATCACCATATCCAAGTTCACTGCTTCACTATAAGAGGTATTTATTATGAATTTTAAGATATTCAATTCCAATAATGTACGAATTTACTAATATATTAATCTTATTATTTATTAAAGGAACAATAATAACCAAATTTTTTCATATCAAAATTAAAAACTGAATTTTTTTTAAATGATTGAATAACAGAAATATCAGACAAATCCAAATAATATACATATCTTTTTAGACACGACATGTGTGATATCTAGTAAAATTCATTTTATGTGTCCATAGATTTCATAAAAGAAACAAACACAAATATATCCATATGTTATTTCTTTCCTTTAGATCCTTAGCGACTTCTTTATTCTTATTTATACATTTATTTACAATGTACGTTAAATTTGTACTTTCTACCTTATCATGTTTCAATCTCTCTTCTTCCCACAATGCGAAATAAGCTTAATAAGAAGCCATTTTATTCTTAAAAAAAGTAATTAATAATAATCTTAAAATGATTATACTGTGAATAAAGAGGGTATCCCGAAAAAAATTAACAATAACTTGAGTGCCATTAACTTTTGAAGCAACATTTTTCCATATAATAATCATTTATGGGTTTCCTTACTTTAATTTTATGGAATCAAGCAGTATAAAGTGTGCTTTTTCCCCTTGTCGTTTTTGACAAAGTGCTTTTCGTTTTGTAAAGAACTCATTAAGATCGATTATCCCTATGGATATCGCATCCATGAAACCTTTTGAAACATTCCACATTATGATCACTTGACTCTTGCAATTTAGACTATCCCGCCTTTCAATGTTCTTGATAACATTATAAGCAATGTTCTTCATAACATTATAAGAGCATTCAATCAAAATATAGCTGTGTGTGATCCTCCTAAATGCAAGAGCCAGCTCCATGTAGTCAAGAACAAACAATATGTTCTCTTACTAATGCTTAGAGTTAGTCCCAAACAAGATGAGAATATTGTTAGAACTGGTAGATACTTTAGTAAAATTAGTTGAAATTTGGACAGAAATAAAGATAGACAGTATATGCTCATATAAAAAAATAGACATAGTAAATTCAAATAATTGGCAAGTCTCTTCTAAAGATACCTAGTACAACATTAATATCAAGTTTTTGGACAGTAATATTAACTGTAAGTGATACTCTTGTTGTACTGATTAAACACTAGCAATAAATCCAAGTCAAATAACAATCTTCCTTTGTTTGATTAGTTATTCACTTGAAAAACCTTATAATTGTAACATATTTATCATCAGGCATTTGTAAGTGATTCGGTCAAATATTAGTCTTCCTTTGGACCAGCTAAAATCTACATGAATATATAGATATATATACACAACATTTTCATATACAACTAAAATAAGAAAGGTCACTTTGGTGACATGTTATTTCAATTTGCTCAATTGGAATGCAGAATATACAATTAGTTTGCAAAGAAACACCAAAAATATATTTGAATTTATTTCTTAGTGTATGCACAATATATTTCGAGTGCTATAAAACACTTTCAAAAATGCTTTAGGTCTATATGACATTTGAAAATCTTTAAATTATAACCGTGACACATGTTTTAATCATAGTTGTTATAATCTTTTGCTTTAAGTGTATTGTTATATGCATGAAATTCTCTAAATAAACATGATACAATGCATTATAATTAAATTACATAAAAAATGTCATAAATGAAAGCTAGAATTAAATGCCATATTATGTTATATATAAATGACATAATAAACATCGTACTAAAAATGTGAATGAATGTAGTAGTTATGATGTATTTCTGAATCATAATATAGCTATACAGAATGCTAATGTATCACTTTATCTTTAATTTATTATTTGAATACTTAATTAAGGTCAGTAACCTTGCATTTTGGAAAAATATGAAAATTGCAGCTCCTTTTACTTTATGATAACTAAAGCATGAAAGTGAAATATATTTTCAACGAGCATAGGTCACACATATAAAATATCTGTAACTATTAAACATAATTGCATATATTAATAAACTCCACGCCCATTCTTATTCCAAATAAAAACATGCTACATCATTTAATTTATTATAACCGATGCGTTTAGTGCATTTATAATAATAAGTTAACTAATTTATTACAATAACAACCACATTTAATGCATTTATGATAAAAAAATAAATGCAATTGACATTATGCGATCTAAAACATAAATTAGTGTTACAATAAATTGATATCATTGCAAATATATAAATCAACTAAACAAATATTAATTAAAGTAACATAACATTATACCATCTTAGATCTAGGTATGATATTACTTAACAATAAAATCAATAAAAAAGTCTTAAAGGAGCATACTTTATTTCTAATTAATAAAATTTC
Organism: Allium fistulosum; assembly: GCA_030737815.1. NCBI lineage: Eukaryota > Viridiplantae > Streptophyta > Magnoliopsida > Asparagales > Amaryllidaceae > Allium > Allium fistulosum. Next base: position 125,071,080 of record CM060906.1, read on the forward strand.
TAAACTAATCCAAATATCTTCATACCAAAATAATCATAGAACCGGACTAATATTACTTGCATAAATTGTTCCAAATTATATATATCTGTCCATATCATTAATACATTAAAGAAAATGACCGTGCATATTAGATCCAAAGCATTCCTCACATTAAAATTTACAATTTAGTTACAAATTGTACAATAATAAATATGTGGATGCTTTACCAACATAAGTTTCAAAATTTAAAGGTATTTTGATTATTTCATAAAAAGTTAATTATTTCAAAATTCTTTCTTATTTCGTGAATAACATACAAATCATTTAGATCTATATTTCTACATGAAAACAGATGCATAGATTAGCATTTCAATTTACAATATATTGAAAAAAAAATTAATACTAAATCAAATCCAAAATCATCAACTAAAAAAACCTTGATACATAGATCGAGCAGATCTAAAACTTAAGTGGAATTTAATGACATCTAAATTAAGTTTAATTCAAAACTTGCTCGTAATAAAAAATAACATAAAAATTTCCCAATGAAACCAATGATAGGTTTCTCTGATATCACTTGTTAGGATTTCAATATGCTTTAGGATTAATTCATCATGAAATCCTAGATCCGAATAGGTGATGCATATTGATTTGATTGAAAAGAAATTATATGAAGGTAAATAAATTAGCAAAATACATACCTAAATCCATAGTTACTGTTTGAAAGAGAAGAAGAATTGGTTTGATCTTCCTAATTGACACAAACCATAGATCTTAATTATTTCAACATAAGAGATTAGGGTAAAAACTAGAGCTTGCGTAATTTGAAGACAATAACCCCTCATTTATAACGTTGGCATTTTCTAACTTAGCCCTTCAATAAATTAGAATTACCAAAGCATCCACACGTTAATATCATGACAGTTATATTTTTAAGCCTTTAGCTTTAATTCAAAATTTGATCAGTTTAATTAGACTTTACACCAAAATAGCACAACACGGTTATTTTTCTTATATGGCGTACCTATTGAAAATTTCCAACATTTTTAACCCAAACTCATGTATAAAACGTCAGAAACGGACAACGCATGAGGGAGATATGGATCGTTTAACGTAGCGCGCACATCAGGATTAGCATTTATTTTGAAATTAGTTCAAAAACATATTTATTAAGTGATTATTGAATTTCTATGATTTACTCTAAAAAGGTACAATGGTTTTGTGTGCATTAAAAGAAAAGAATAAAATGTATTTACATGCAAAAACTTGAAACCGCTTCAAGGAGGAAGCATTAAAGATGAATTTATTTCTATAGTTAATATAAAAAAGTTACAGATATTAAAAATGGAACGTAACAATATATTTATACAAAAAAGACATTTAATGTTACGTATTTTGAAAAATGACGATAACAATATATGTATGAAAGGAAAACGTTATTTAAAAGAAATATAGGGTATGTTACCTCTTTATTAGTAAAGACTAAAGGGTAATTCCAAGTTTTCTAGCTTGGAAAGATTAATATCAATTAGTTACAAACTATTTGCATGAAAACTTATAAAGTGTAGGGTTCCTAGTGAATGTAAATAAATATACACATATGTATACATGTATGATTGAATATTAATAAATGATTCCCTATAATAGTCAATAATAATAAAGAGGGAATTAGGGAAAAAGAAAAACTTTGAGAAAAAAATAGACTAAAGGACAACAAGTTTCATTATTGGACTAAACGACAAACTTTGGAAAAAAATTAGGTTGAAGAACAATGCTGGTTATAACAGGCATTATATTCAGTTTTAATACTATACAAAATGCTAGTTATAACTAGCATTTTGTTCAGTTTTACACTTTACAAAATGTTAATGGTGTGCACGTAAATGTGCATATTTTTACCACCATATTTATTCTATTTAAATTAAATAAATGATCATATCAGATATTTTAACTTGTTTAAACCAAAATTCATATTATTTTCAAATCATCACATATTCATCTTCATCCAAGGGTAAAATGGTCATTTTGTGCATATATTAATTTGAGAAGATTTAATTGGAAACTTCTATATTATTTTATAGGAATTTGGCCTCAAATTACAAGTGGTTTCTTGAAGATATGCATGCAAAAGAGTGAAGAGAACAAATGAAGATGGAAATAATTCAAAACAAAGATCATGGAGGACACCACTTACCCACATACCTTAATATACACTTAGGAGCTAATGCACATGCTAAAAGGCCATTAAATCTTCATGCACACTTAATGGATGATTATATGATGTTAATGATTACTTGGCCTCTACAGTTCCTAAAAGGGTATTTTGGGCATTCCCCAAAAATATGAATTAGGGTTTAACACATGTATAAAATCCCCTTATGTTTCATGTAACCCTCCTCTCCTTAGTCTCTCTTTAGTTTAGTTTAGGCTAAAAAATAAATCAAGTTCTCTTCTTTCTTTTCATGGCTACTTAGCCATTTCTACTTAATGTAACTTTCTTTTTATTTATGCAATGTAATTATTGTTTCCTTTTAATTACATGTTCATTTCCGTTCATGCTAGTAGTGTAGATTTTCTTTTATGCAATTAGAATAGTTTTCTTTCATTTAGCTTCCATTTTGCTTTCTTTTTTGCTTTCATGTTGCAAGCTACATTTGTTAATCAAATGACAAATATGAGAGGCTAAACCCCTTCAATTTAGGGGTAATGAAGCTTTCTAAATATGTAGCTTCAACTATTTGGTAATTTATGATCTCTTTTTGTGCTTAATGAAGAATGATTGAAGTGGTTTCATTGTTGTTTTTGCCTTGAATTTGATAGTCTATATTGTTGACACCAAATAGGCTATACTTAAACAATCACTAACACAAATGCCTCTTCATCAAAATATGATTATGACAAAAGAAAGTGATTTGAAATTAAAATTTGATGGTCTATATTTCTAATCAATAGTTAATATGTCATACTTAAAATAGATTTCATTTTCATTTTCATTGTCAGGTTTCATGAAAGTTAGTAAGTGATTTAAGGGGTGTGTTAAAGTTTGATGGCTTATGTTGGCTAATCAATAGCACAAATATGCCATACTTATGATAAACACATCAATTAAAGCACTAATGACCATAAAAAAGAGATTATGATTTCATATGTGTTGAACTACATGATCTAGAGAGTGGATTTATTCTCTAAATTGTCATTTAACTCTTATATTTGCATTTCTTTTAGTTAGTTAGCTAATTCTCTAATTCTATAGCTTAACTTTCACTCGACTTCGGTTTAATTTGATTGAATAGATTTTTAAAATCATCAATTCCCTGCGGATCGACCCGTATTCGCCACGTACTACAAGTGTACGCCGCGCGCTTGCGGTTATTTTTATTTCTAAATTCGTTTCGACGGTTTTCTAATCCGATAGAAAATTCGTTGACGAACAGTTAACTATAATTAGCATTGTCCTTCAGCCTAATTTTTTTTTTCAAAATTTGTCCTTTGGCCAAAAAATGAAACTTGTTGTCCTTCAGCTTATTTATTTTTTTCAAAATTTGTCCTTGTGCCTGTTTTCCACTAATAACAATAAATGTGTAGTATACCAACAAATGATATAAACTGATTTGAATTATAATAAATGATATTTATTTGAATCATAATTAATGACATCAATTGGGAGAATAAAACGTTATATTCTTTAAGGAAATAATATACGTAAGGATAGGTAATATATGAATACACATGTAATTTTTCCTAGACCCATAATAAATATAAAGCCCTAATCTTAACTTCTTTTCACTCTAAACCGTAGCCTCCACCTTCCTACTTTTGTACATTGTTTCTCCTCAAAACTTCTCAAATCTAATCATTTTATACCACTTCTCCAAATTTTCTAACTCTAAATCAAAATAAGACATATTAAATTAAAGGAGAGAGAATCAAATAAAAATGGGAAAAGGGAAGGAAGGATGAACAAATTAAGGCTTAGAGTTCTAGCAAAGAAGATTCGCTAAGATTAAAGCAAACAGAAATCTATGAAAAGATGAGTTAGTTAATTACGATGTCACGATATTTTATAATTAATTTAACAGAAACAATCATCATAGAATAAGGAAATATTTAAACTAGAATTGTTCAGCCTAAATTGTATAGATTCAAACCATTATATGATAAAATTTGGGTTTATTTGGATAAATGAAAGAAATTAAATACCTTTTAATTTAACCTTAAATTGTTGATATAACTTGAAATATGTGTACACTTTTCGTTTGAAAGCACTTAGGTAGTTAAATAAAAAGTTATATATATAATCTTTGGAATTAGTTAGTTGAATTTGTGCAAATAAAGGTAGAGAATGTACACAAATTTTGGTTAAAGATTGTGACGACCCACCTTTCTGAACCCTAGGAACTTAACACATCATCAGTGTTTATATGCCGTTACCCAAGCATGGGAAAGATGAATCGTTGTGGGGTAAAATAAAGAACAGAATAGAAAACCTCACAATGAAACTGCAAAATAAACCATAACAGTCAATAGTGCATCGGGTTACTCCTTAACAGGGAGTTATGAAAGTTACATAAAAGTACTACAAATCAGCTTAGGCAGTTATACCATTCTGCCTTAACATACGATGAAACAAAATACACTTACAAAAACTAGATAATACAGCATAATAGATAACTAAGAAGATGAAAAGCCTCCTGCTCGAACGCCATCTTCAAAAGAGCCCACAAAAAAATGCTACTCTCGGACTACTCAATTAAAATGAGTACTAGAGAGTTTAGGGAAAACAAACAACTCGGATCAGACGACATGTCTGGTATGAGTAAAAATATTTAAACAATAGATGTTGAGACGACCCGCACTCGACACCCTCTGAATCCGACAATAAACCACACATGTCCGACCCAGCGTGCACCAATTGCAGATAATCATGAGAAAGAAAAGAGAGGGTGAGAAGAAAGAGAGAAGAAAGGAGAAGAGAAGGAAATGAGAGAAGCACAACTAAAACAATATAGAATCTCACATCGCAGCGGAATAACATACAATATAGATCAATAATCTTTTCAAAGAGAAACTGTAATATACATAAATCAATATCAGAGTACAGAATAAATAATCATTAGCTTGGAAATTTATAATAACCTATCCTCACAAATGCAAATGATTTACAACAACAATCAATCAATAGCAATGCAGTGGAATAATAAACAGATACGTGTATACGACATGAAGATCTCCAGCTCGCCTGTTGAAGCTCCAAAAGCACCAAAACTGAACCTGTAAATATACTCGGTCTGACCTGAGCTGTAACAACCCGCATATTTTACAATTGTATATTTAAATATTTTATTTAAATATAGCATCGTTAATCGGATTAAAGTCCAAAAAGCTACTTTTGTAAACAGTCGAATTGGGACTCGAGACCACTTCCATTGAGTCCAAAATGGCGTTTGCGACCTTTTTGAGTATAAGCATCGATATGTTTGGAGTAAGTTGAATTTTGCTATTTTCTATTGGGCTTTGGGTTTGGGTTTCACCCAACTCACTCTATTACCTAGTTCACCCCCCTCCTCTCCTCTTCACTTCATTTCTATTTTCTTAAACACCCAAGCACAACTGAAAATGGGGAGAGGAATGAGAAATTAGAAACTTCAAGCCCTAGTTTTCATTTGCAAAACCAAATTCTTACTCCAAATTCAAAGAGAAGCTAAGGTAAGCATCCTCTTCATCTTCTCCAACTCATTCTCTCTTTAATTTCAGAAATTTCCTAAACCTAACTTAGGTAATGTTCTTCTTTTGAGCTTAGATTCAAGCTTCTAGAGTTGAAGTTGAAGAGTAGTTGATCTTCCTTTACTTTCAAGCTTCTCCTTCATCGTTTTTGGGTTTAAAAAGGTGAGTTCTTTAACTCACATCTATGCCTATAGCTATCTTTGTTGTTAGGTATGAATTCCTGACACTTGTGCATATTCTTTTGCTTTTGATTTGAATTGATTTGGTGAACATTTCAATTTTTGGTGTTTTGAAGTCAAAACTTTGAAAATCCTAGCTTTGATTTGTGAACATGTTTTTGGTGGTGAATCAGGGAGCCTATAGGGCTGGGTTGTCGATTGGAAAAAGGCCCTTATTTCCATTACTCGACCGGATGCAAATGGTGAGAGTTTGCTCTTCCATTTAATAGGCTGGAAAACAGTTTCAGCTACAGCCAGTCGACTAGCCCCTTAAAGTCAGTCGACTGACTGCAGGGTCTGAAAACTCTCGGGTTCTGGTTCAGTCGACTAACTGCAGAAGGCCAGTTGACTGACCTGCTTGTTTTTTCCTATTTTGCTTGAGGTTCCAATTTTTATCGATTCGTGATTATCCGATTTATTGTTATCATTTATTATTGAATTTGATGACTTCTTTTTCGGGATTTTTGAGAATAACCATTTTGATGGATTCGGTATCAATTTCTTTGGATTGGATTCACGTCTTCGTATGTGGATTTTGGTGATTGATTGTTTCTACAATCATTTCTATGCATTGTCACTTTAAAATACAAAGGTTTCTATACTAGTAGTAAATATTAAAACTCTTTTACAAAAATGATTTCAACTCTATTTTTAATACAAAGCTCGTTTATAAAACCGTTTTCTAATCTATTAGTATATACAAACCTTTACCTCATTCGTATGAGAAAATCTAATTAAACGGCTTAGCAAAACAAGTGGTATGAAACGTTTGCGTTTACTTCGTCGGTTAATTCTTGGACTTGTTCGATTGAACTCTTGTGACTATTTTCGAGTGGAAGTCTACAATCTGTTCGTAAATATTTGAGTTAAGCTAGTGGTTATGGGACATGAAGCTAAACTCTTATATTTACTAGCTTAGTTTAATTTACACTTATTTTCGAGTGGAAGTCTACAATCTGTTCGTAAATATTTGAGTTAAGCTAGTGGTTATGGGACATGAAGCTAAAATCTTATATTTACTAGCTTAGTGTAATTTACACTTCTCGATCATTGATGATCATTTTATGATTTAGACTAGCGATTGAGCGATGTCTCTTTGTTCGTTTGAGGATTAAACCCCGTTTGAGGATCTTCGGCTCAAATTTGGCGGGGTAGCGACCCGTGGTCTTCGGGCCGTTTGAGGAGCTTTGGCACAAATTTGATGGTTATCGACTATGGAATAGCGTTCCGTTTGAGATATACGGGTTGGTGAGTTTTCATGCTCCCGTTTGAGATAGGCCTTCCCCCTTTTTGTGATTTCTGGATTTCTAGTATTTATATTGTTCATTCTGAGATTTAGACTAGCGATGTGCGATGTCTCTTTGTCCGCGTGGGGGACTATACCCCGTTATGTTGAGCTTCGTCTCATTTCTTTTATGGGCTAGCAGCCCATGTTCTTATTTGAGTTTTGGTTCATCGGACGTACCGTTATTGTACTGCGTCGTTGCACCGGCTTATTTTATGGATTAGCTTTCCATTTGCGTTTCTGGATTTCTAGTTGATGATTTCTAGTATTTACGTTTCGCCGATAGAGCGATTGGCATCGATATGTTTGCCAATATTTACGTTGGGTGATTAATTTAAAGAATGTGTCATTCTTTTTGGATGTTTGAGAATATTTGAGATATTGTGATTTTTGTTGTTGCCTTATGTATACTTGTTATAGTATGACATTTTTGTTATCACACATTTTTGTCATATCTCTTATCCTATCTCATTTTGTCTGATATTTATAGCTAGACTGATCCGTTTATTATTTTCTTCTTAAATAATACTCGAGTCAGACCAAGGTATTTCAGGTGCTTCTGCTTGACTTCTTATTAGGGTTCGTCACCTTACTTTTGGCTAACTACTTTAGCTTAGTAGTTTTTGTTTGTATACATTTGAGATAAAGACTTCTTGATGTATACTTATTCTTTTGTCTAGCACTTGTATCTAATCTTTTGTGATGTAGTGGATCTTGTATGACCACTACTTTGACGTACACTTCTATGTGATATATTCATATCTGTTTCCGCCTTTATGATATGAATATCTGCGACTGATTTGTGTTATGCTTATTTCTATATTTGTTTCTGAAGGCATCATAGCCACTTTGTGGTAGCTTTGAGTTTGTATTTGATATGTCGGATTTCCTCTTGAAATGAAATGTAAGTTATACTATCTGACATGTTGGTACTCACACAAAGCAATTACATAGATGGTCGCTCCTCAACAGCCTTATTCTTAGTGCTAGTTGACGGCATTACTCTGTAGTGTCCTTGGCTAGTGTGAGTATAGAGGTGGGGCGTCACAGCTTGGTATCAGAGCCAAACTTCGGAACAATGTAGAATAATCTAGCAAGGATCATTGTCCTAAGTCTTCCTTAGGAATCGTGCCATAGGATTTAATTCGAGTCTTCGCTCCATTCTATCCTATTTTCTTTTGTGATGCCTTGTTTTATCAATCAAATTTGTTTGATATTCATTTTGAGAATAACCTTTTTCTTTTTCTTTCTTTCTTAAAGAAGAAGAGATGGTTAGATCTAGCAGTCTCAGCGCCGGTCAATCCAGTAGTCCTTCTTTGGATGGCGTATTTATGTCTGCCCAACAACTTTTGGATCTTGTAAAGAATCCAAAGTTTATCTGTGCTTTGAGTAAGGACCCCAAAAAGATTTTGCCTTTGAAACTAGAAGTGCCTTTCGACCAGTTTGTTGATATCACTCTTCGACTTGAAGAGGCCGATAAAGAAAATGATGTTGAAGTTGTGGATGCCAAACAAAACTTCACCATCAACAAGAAAAGGCATATTAAGTTCAAAAGCCCTAATCCCAACAAGAAAGAGAGGCAGGCAATTTCGGTAGCAAAGACTCCTACCTCTAGTCGTGGACAATGCTACAATTGTGGTTCTATGGACGACTATGGGATTGAGTGTCCAAAACCCTTTTCTTGTCGCTATTGCAAAAGGGTGGGTCATTTTTTATTTACATGTCCCAAACTTCAGAGTAGGAGAGAAGGAAAGTTGAATGTTAGTGCAAGCCCCTAGTAACCCTTCTCTTGGTCAAGGTAATTGTCATTCTATCCTTGAAGATATTTGTTTTGTGATTATCTTATTCGAGTTCTTTTTGATTTGGGTTCATCTCATTATTTTATATCAAAAGAACTTGTTGATTCATTCTCTTTTAATATTATGGGCTTGATGACTTCATTGAGAATTGCGAATTCGATTGATGGATCCGCAACACTCAATTTACTTTGTGAAAAATGTTGAGATTATTTTATGTGATTATTCTTTTCGAGCCGATTTGCATGTCATGCGTTACCTAGGCTTCGAAATTGTTTTTTTTTTGAGAAAGGATTGGCTTAATCAATATGAAGCCCATATCCTATGTCCCGAGCGGACTATCTATCTTTGACGTCCTCAATCTGTTAAGCAGATTTCTATTGTTTTTAATGATTTTTAATTTGGTGGCAACATTTATTCTTTAAACCCACTTGATGAGAAAAATATTATTGATCTCATTCAGGTAGTTCGTGGATTTTCCGGTATATTTGAGCTTGTCTTAGGATTATCACCTAAGCAATCTTTTGAGTGGTGCTAAGGTCTTTTCAGCTCGACCTTGCCACCGGTTTTCATCAGCACGAGTTGCGGAAGGTAGCATCCTCTAACCGCATTTCGCACTTGTTGTGATTTTTGTGTTTGGTTCGTTATGTCATTTGGTATGACGAACCTTCTACCTTATTTCATCCATTTTGAGAATCGAGTATTCTACAAATATCTCGATGAGTTTATCTTTGTATTTATTAATTATGGATGAAAATAACAAATTTTAAAAATTTGCAAACTTTTTTAATAAGATATTTATAAGTATGATTGGATTTTGTTCTTAAAATGAGCAAATAATATTTGTAAAGTTTTATAAGAGACATGGTTATCATATATATGATAATTTTGTGTTGTTTTGCCCATTGAGTGCTTTAAGAATTCTGGTCGATGCGCTTGATCAACGTTATCGATATAAATCTCCTAAACGCTATGATGAGACAGTCAAACACAATAAATTCTTGTAGAAAGTTAATTTTTCTAAAAATATGAATATATATAAAGTTAATTATAATTTTGAAAGTCTTAGCTTTTCGGGAAAGAGGATCATTTAAAAGAACTCTTTGCCGATGTTTTTATTCTTGAGATTCCCAAAGGGAATCAAGACTTTATTGTTTGTACCGTTTCTAGTCATATTGGTTTTGTTATCATTCTCTTGCAAAGGGAATGTGTTATCGCATTTGCTTCTTGACAATTGAAGCTTGTCGAGACTAGATATCCCATTCATGATCTAGAGCTCGCGGCTATTGTTTTCGCTCTTAGAATTTGGCTCATTATCTTTTGGGAAAGAAATTTGTTCTCTACTCCGATCATAAATCTTTGAAATATTTATTTTCTCAAAAGGAACTTAATTTGCATCAACAACGTTGGCTCGAGTTCCTTGCATCTTATGATCTTGATATTCTTTGTACTCTGGAAAAGGGTAATCGAGTTGCCGATGCCCTTAGCCAAGAGCAACAACGGATGTTTCTTTGTTGATATACGAATAGAATGATCTCGAGACCTTATCCACTTGTAAGATTTGAGATCGTGAATCCAATTTATGTTCATCTCTTGTATTGTGTAGCATTGGGGCTCATCCTTCACTTTTGAACCGCATCCTTGAAGCTCAACATTAAGATCCCGAATTGGCATTTCTTAGTCAAAGTTGTAGGGATCCAAATAAGGTTGATGGTTTGAAAGATTTTGAAATCGATGCTCGTGGTGGGATTCGAAAATTTGGTAGACTTATTGTGCCAAATATTTGTGATCTTCGTAAAGACATTTTAAGAAGATTCTCATCGTTCTAAATTTACCATTCATCCCGGTAATAGTAGCGACTTTATTATTGGGAAGAAATGAAATCTGATATTGCTAACTTCATTAAGCGTTGCATGACTTACCAACTCATAAAGGCCAAGCATCAAAGGCCTGGTGGATTATTGCAACCTTTGGACATTCCAATTTGGAAGTGGGATCATATTTCCATGGACTTTATTTATGGTCTTTCCCGTTCTCGCTCGGGTCATGACAATCTATGGGTGATTGTAGATAGACTTACAAAATCCACCCATTTTCTTCCCATTCGGTCCAATCGGACCGTACGTCTTTTTACTAAACTCTATGTCTACTTAAATTGCATGGAGTTCCTACTTCTATTGTTAGCAATCGTGATTCATTATTTTGCTAGTGGATTTTTGTAAGGTCTTCAAAAGCTTTGGGAACAAAGCTTAATTTTAGCACCGCTTATCGTCCTCTATCCGATGGACAACCGAGCGTGTGAATCAAACACTTGAAGATCTCCTTCGTGCATGTGTTCTTGATTTTGGTGGAAGTTGGGTAGATCATATTTCCCTTGTTGAGTTTTCTTCCAATAATAGCTTCCAATCTAGTATTGGTATGGCACCTTTCGAGGCACGATACAGAAGGCCATGTCGATCTCCTTCGTGTTGGCTTAAAGCCGGTGAGAAGCTGGTTTTAGGTCCAGATTTTATTGGTATTCATTTGTGTTTTACCTATGATGGGTGTTGTGCATTTCAGTTGATCGGGAAAGTTAGCACCTCGATATGTTGGTCCCTTTCCCATCACCGAGCGTATTGGTTCCGTGGCTTATCGCTTTTATTACCGGCTCAATCTTTTGCTATTTATGACGTTTTCCACGTCTCTCTACTACGGAAATACCTTAGAGATTCCGATTTTTATTCTTGAGCCCGGTGTAATTGAAGAAATTGAAGTTTCACCAAATTTGACTTATGAGCAACATTCTATTCATATCATTACTTCGAAGGTTAAACGCCTTCGAAATAAAGATATTCTTCTTGTGAAAGTTCAATGGTCCTCAAATCCTTAGGATTGCTCTTGGGAATCTTGAGAATTCGTCGAGCAAACACATCCGGACTTACTCTTTCGTGCTGTTTATGGTGAACTTCTTATTTCAAATTTTCTTTTGTGTTGTTATGCTTTTATGGTTGTTACTTTTTATTTTTCCTCTTAATTATTGCAAGGACACAGTTTCTTTAAGGAGGGGAGTCTGTAACAACCCGCATATTTTATGATTGTATATTTAAATCTTTTATTTAAATATAGCATCGTTAATCGGATTAAAGTCCGAAAAGCTACTTTTTGTAAACAGACGAATTGGGACTCGAGACCACTTCCATTGAGTCCAAAATAGCGTTTGCGACCTTTTTGAGTATAAGCATCGATATGTTTGGAGTAAGTTGAATTTTGCTATTTTCTATTGGGCTTTGGGTTTGGATTTCCCCCCAACTCACTCTATTACCTAGTTCAGCCCCCTCCTCTCCTCTTCACTTCATTTCTATTTTCTTAAACACCCAAGCACAACTGAAAATGGGGAGAGGAATGAGAAATTAGAAACTTCAAGCCCTTGTTTTCATTTGCAAAACCAAATTCTTGCTCCAAATTCAAAGAGAAGCTAAGGTAAGTATCCTCTTCATCTTCTCCAACTCATTCTCTCTTTAATTTCAGAAATTTCCTAAACCTAACTTAGAAAATGTTCTTCTTTTGAGCTTAGATTCAAGCTTCTAGAGTTGAAGTTGAAGAGTAGTTGATCTTCCTTTACGTTCAATATTCTCCTTCATCGTTTTTGGGTTTAAAAAGGTGAGTTCTTTAACTCACATGTATGCCTATAGCTATCTTTGTTGTGAGGTATGAATTCCTAACACTTGTGCATATTCTTTTCCTTTTGATTTGAATTGATTTGGTGAACATTTCAATTTTTGGTGTTTTGAAGTCAAAACTTTGAAAATCCTAGCTTTGATTTGTGAACTTGTTTTTGGTGGTGAATCAAGGAGCCTATAGGGCTGGGTTGTCGATTGGAAAAAGCCCCTAAAGTCCATTGCTCGACCGGTTGCAAATGGTGAGAGTTTGCTTTTCCATTTGATAGGCTGGAAAACAGTTTCAGCTACAGCCAGTCGACTGGCCTCTACAGTCAGTTGACTGACTACAGGGTCTGAAAACTCTCGGGTTCTGGTTCAGTCGACTGACTGCAGAAGGCCAGTCGACTGACCTGCTTGTTTTTGCCTATTTTGCTTGAGGTTCCAATTTTTATCGATTCGTGATTATCCGATTTATTGTTATCATTTATTATTGACTTTGATGACTTCTTTTTCGGGATTTTTGAGAATATCCATTTTGATGGATTCGGTATCGATTTCTTTGGATTGGATTCACGTATTCGTATGTGGATTTTGGTGATTGATTGTTTCTACAATCATTTCTATGCTTTGTCACTTTAAAATACAAAGGTTTCTATACTAATAGTAAATATTCAAACTTTTTTACAAAAATGATTTCAACTCTATTTTTAATACAAAGCTCGTTTATAAAACCGTTTTCTAATCTATTAGTATATACAAATCTTTACCTCATTCGTATGAGAAAATCTAATTAAACGGCTTAGCAAAACAAGTGGTATGAAACGCTTACGTTTACAACGTCGGTTAATTCTTGGACTTGTTCGATTGAACACTTGTGACTATTTTCAAGTGGAAGTCTACAATTTGTTCATAAATATTTGAGTTAAGCTAGTGGTTATGGGACATGAAGCTAAACTCTTATATTTACGAGCTTAGTGTAATTTACACTTGTCGATCATTGATGATCATTTTATGATTTAGACTAGCAATTGAGCGATGTCTCTTTGTTGGTATGGGGATTAAACCTCGTTTGAGGAGCTTCGGCTCAAATTTGGCGGGGTAGCGACCCGTGGTCTTCGGGCCGTTTGAGGAGCTTTGGCTCAAATTTGATGGTTAGCGACCATGAAATAGCGTTCCGTTTGAGATACACGTGTTGGTGAGTTTTCATGCTCCCGTTTGAGATAGGCCTTTCCCCTTTTTGTGATTTCTGGATTTCTAGTATTTATGTTGATCATTCTGAGATTTAGACTAGCGATGTGCGATGTCTCTTTGTCCGCGTAGGGGACTATACCCCGTTATGTTGAGCTTCGTCTCATTTCTTTTATGGGCTAGCGGCCCATGTTCTTATTTGAGTTTTGGTTCATCGGACGTACCGTTATTGTACTGCATCGTTGCACCGACTTATATTATGGATTAGCGTTCCATTTGCATTTCTGGATTTCTAGTTGATGATTTCTAGTATTTACGTTTCACCGATTGTGCGATTGGCATCGATATGTTTGCCAATATTTACATTGGGTGATTAATTTAAAGAATGTGTCATTCTTTTTGGATGTTTGAGAATATTTGAGACATTTTAAATAAAATATATTTAAAGTTAATGATTATTGATTTATTAATGATGTTTAAAAGTATTTTGAGACATAAAACTAATAAAATTTATAAATGATGGTTTTAAGGTTTTCAATAACTTATTTTTAAATATAAGTAATGATGTAAATAATTGTTTTTAAAAAGTTTACATATATTTATAAAGATGTTATTTAAAAAAATTTATGTGGTATTTATAAATGAAGCAAGAAATTTTACAAATAAATTTTTTCCGTAAAGTATTAAAGTATTAAAGATGATTGATTTGCAAATGAAGTTTTCAAATAAATATTTCAAGTAAAATTTATATAAGTTTCTTTGAATGTATAATTTAAAGATATTATATAAATGGAAAAAAATGATTTGCGAAGTTTTATTTATAGTAATATACTTAACTATAAATTTGAATCTTTATTTTGGAACTATGGTTTGAAATATTTACTTAATTTCGAAGCACTACAGTTTATAGGTTTATTCACTATTTGAATTTTTTTATTAAACCATAATAAATGTTTTTCCATGATTTGAATATTCATTTTTAAACAAGTGCGTAAAATTAGTTACGTAGATATGAAATTTGATACTTTGATTTGGATATTTAATGTAAGATTTGAGTATACTATTAGTTTTAGTCTAATAATCTAGGGTTATACTTTATATAAAAAAGCTTATCATAATGTTTTGATATAAACTTCTAACATTGTTTAAACTTTTTGGAAAATTCTTGCAGAATGCTATGAAGATGTTTTAAATATATCTTATATTCTTACTAAGTGAATGCGGTTAAATGTTTTAATTGAATTTTATATATATTGAAATATTTCTTTTCTCTTTAAGGGCGAATATCAAAAACTTGTGTAATATTCAATTGCATTCCTAATATATATATATATATATATCTTACCAGAAATGTTTAATAACTTGGAATGTTAATAGAATATGTAATAGAATATTATACAAGTAAAACTTAAGTAATGGAAGTGTTCAATGAAATTATTTCTAAATAGGAATTTCGATGTACAAGAAATGTTATGAATGTAAGTTAGTATTGTGAAATAATTTCTGTAAGTACATGAAAGAAAGAAAAAGACATTGTATGAATGAATGAAAAAAGAAAAAAGAGTAAATAATGATGTGAAAAGAAACCAATTAAATAAACTTAAATAATGTGTGGAAATTCTTGGTTGTTTTGGCTTATGGGATGTTTGGAAAGGATACTTCTAATTGTTTAAGGTTGTTTGGATAGTCTATTGAGTAATTACCAAAGACTGTTGAGCGTAGGATACCCTTGATAGTTTATTCGTCACCCTGGTATAATTGTAAGTTTGTGAACTAAACAAACCATTGATTTTGGTTGCTATGAATGTATGATGGATTCTGTGGTTGCATATAATGGTTGTATTGTTTGTTTGTATATGTTTTATAGTGATTTGCTTTTGTTGAAAATTGAAACAAGTTAAATATTTCTCTTTTTACATAATCATTAACCAGTTTTGGATTATATAAGTGAAATACAGGTTTATGGAAGCAATAGCTACTGTTTTTGGTTTCATAAATAAGCATTGTTTGCCCGACAAATTGGTACGTTTTCAGATAACGGTTTTGTAGCGATATTATATTGTTTTCCCATAATTGGGATATTTTCTTTTTAAATATGATATATATATGGTTATTATTGATTTTATTATTATTTTCCGGACCTCTCCATACAATGGAGACTCTACCGAAATTTTTCATGAATTTTTGACTTAGAAAATTTTGTGAAAAGTGAAAATATTTTCAAATTTTAGTAAACTTGAATATGAAGATTTAATTATGATTAATTAGTATATTTTATTTAAAATACTGAATTATGTCAATTAATTGTTTAAAAATTGAATACTTTGAATAAAATATATTAATTCCTTAATTCCTCATTTTCCCTTTTCGAGGATGAAAAGTTTTGAGTGGGGGAGAGTGTAATGACCCGTATTTTTCCGATAAATAAAATATTAATTAAATAAGATTTTAGAATTTAATATTGGAAGAAAACTAAAATTTGTGATTTAATAATGAGAGGAATAACTAGAATGTAATGTTAATTTAAGGTAATTGCGAACTATTTAATCAAATTTCAATCAATTGATATAATTGTAAGGTTATTTGGTTATTAATTGCAAGTAATGAAATAAATTAAATTATGTATTTAAAGGTGAAATTGTATGTAATTGATTGATATTGGTTAATATAGAGTATAAAATCATTTTGGTAAGCAATTTATAACCCTTGGTTGTAAATAATAAGATAATGGGTATGACTTATTATTGTAAACAATTGTTTTAATTATCTTCACATTTATTTGTCCGTTTGAATATTGAATGGTTATTTAATGGGATCAAGACAATTGAATGTTGGATGTAATGTTGGAATCATATGTTGTTAATTGAAATTGGATTTTTATGAATTTGAAAATCAATTTATTTGTACATAAATTTTTGGGGTTTTTTCGTAAACATTAGGCTTGGAAATGTGTTTGATTCATTAATGTATGATAATTGCTTTAATTATCATTTGTTATTTAATCCATTTAAATTAACTTAAAAATTGATAAAAATCTTATACAATTGAAATATTGCAATTTATATGGTAAAAGATGTTACCTGTAGGATAATGAATGTAATTAAAATGTAAACTAGTGTTTAATGAATATATATGGTATTGAATGGTTAAATAATAAGAATGTAAAGCCAAATAAAATAATTCGATCGAGATTAAATTATAATTAACTGAAAATAATTTGGAAATTAATAAATTTAAATCTAATTAAATATTGAAGTTAATATGAATTAAGATGGTAATTGTAGAAGATTGAGGTAATGAAATGTAAACTAATGTTAATTGTATTCATAAGACAATAGTTGATTCAATAATAAGAGTGAAACCAAAATAAATGAATTTATTTGAATTTAAATTATAATTGATGAACTTACTACAATTGAAATTGAACACTATAATTTGTGCAGTACTAATATTGAATTGGACATGGAAATTTGTTTTAAAAGATTATAAATTTGTATGTAATAAACAATAATGAAAATTGTTAATAATTTACTTTGAATTTTGAAAAGTGAATAAACCAATTTAATAGTAATTTATTTAATTAACTAAAAATAGCCATTTTAGCCACTATCTCGGATTTCGACCAAACTAGTTTCATCGGATCCGTAACAGTGAATTATTATAGGATTTCAAGTTTTGTAGCGATCTGACTTGTCGGTTGATCGTGCAAGCTCAAAAAGCGTAGAAATCAATTTAATGAAATCAATTTGAAATAAGATGATTTTAAAAGCTAAATTCTTCATATAATGAAATTATGACTTGAAACCTGTTCCATTGAGTTTAAAAATATCGAAAATATCTATTTTGATATATGGGATGATCTACTTCCATTCCAGAGGCAGAACGGGCTTTTTGGCTCGTTATTGTCGTTTCAGACCAATTCAATATGTGTTCATTCTTTCTTATCGGGCCTTGTCCATATAATTATATTTTGTTTCTCAAACCCTAGCAGCCATTCAGTTATTCTGTACATACAATTCTATCTTCCTATTCCTTTCCTCCAATGGCAGAAACAAATTTCAATCACAAACCCTAAATTCAATTTCCAAATCAATTCCAAAATTCAAACTCTCCAAATCATAGCAAATTTTATATCGTTGGAAAGCTCTCGAAGAGCACAATCTAAATCTACTATTCATTTTTGCAATCGAGTTTTGGTTTGTTCAGAATTGGCAAAATCGTTCTCGGCCGTTCATTGTTGTGGTTGATCATCGTAGACTGATCGTCGATTCGAGGGTACAGGGTTGTGGAGATTCGCGTGAGGAGTTCATCCATGTAATTTGGACGGTGATTGGATGGTTGGATGTGGCTAGATAATTCGATCTATGGCTAAAAGCACGGCGGCGGCTGCTCATCTCAAGCGCGTTCAATGGCGCCTGGCCATGCGTGGGCGTTGAGGGGAGGTCGGCGGGTCGTTCACAGGTGAGGCGTGGCCGCGTGTGGTTGTGGGTGGTGTTCGACATCGATGCTCTGTGACGGCTAGGGTAATGTCGCGATGTGATGATTGAGACGTTAGGGTTTCGATGTGGAATGAGACATATGTTATGACGTGGCTTGAGTGAGGTAATTTTTAAAGTTTCAATTGTCAATCGTTCTAATGTATATAACTTTTGCATACGAGCTTGGATTCACGTGCGGTTTTCTTCGTTGGGATTGTATCAAAATTCCAGACATTTTGGAACTTGTTTGGACGAATTCTAAGACTGTAGAATTTCGGGCTATTTTGGATTTTAAAATCAATTTGAAATCAAAGGTGAGTGTTTTAATCCACTCACGAATACTAAATTATCATATGTTAGTTAAATTTACTTTATGATGTGATTAAAAATTGATTGGTTGTTGTTTGGTATGTTTAAATTGTCATTCCAGTAAATTTGACTTTTATTGAATTAAATTGTCATTTAATTTAATATTGAATTTTAAATTGCTAGTAAATACCTGTTAATGATAACCAATAAATTGTTGGTAGTTCTTGGTTGATTTGAATGATGATTGTGTTGTATGTTCAATTGTTGATATTTGAATTTGTGATGGATGTTATTGGTTGACATTTTGGATGATTGGATGTTTATTTATATCTATAGCTCTATTATCCCTATGGGTTGAAATGATACATACCCGAACGATCTTATATATTAGGGGAAATCATTATGGGTTGAAATGATAAACCCGAGCGGTTTTTATAGTTTGGAAATATTGATTTTGATACTGGTTGAAATGATTTCTTAAATTTGGATTTTATTTGGAATTGAATTATTTAAAGGGTTTAAGTTAATTCAAACATCAGATTTATTTTAATTAAATGATTAAGATTGATATTTCGAATTAATTGAAATCTTTTAAATAATTATATTCACGTTGTACACTTGATAGGAGATGGAATTCCCGTAACATCTCTGAAACCATTGCACTAACATTTCTTTTTTACTTATTTTGAATCGACTTACATAAGATCCTTTAGTTCTGACTCGAGTGTTTTGTCTTTTCATTATGCTCGGGTCAGTCTAAGCTTTTCAGTGTATTGAAGACTATTTTTTGGAGGACGAAGACGAAGATTCAGTATATTATTGCTATTTATTATTATTATCCCACTGCATCTTGTGTTCCGCTGCATTACTTGTTTATTCTGATGTATGTATTACTCTGATTTGAATTGTAAATGTGTAATCAAATGTTATTTTGTAAAACAGCTTCATGAACTGTTTATTTGATTATTATATTTTGTTATTCCCATGCGAGATTCTGTGTTTTTTTTTCCTTCTTTTACTTTATTTTCTTATTTACCCCATTAATAATCCTCCGTTTTGAATGGTTTGGATTAGACATGTGTGGTTTATTGTCGATTTAAACCGTCCAAAAAGGTGGGTTGTTACACCAAACATCACTAAACTAGTCAAATAACTAGTGTCATACACATCGCATACATGCATATTCGACAAAGTCTGTGAGTTCCTCAGTATCACTAGCTTATCGCATAGCTTCCTTTGAAGTAGCCTACGATGTTGAAGTATCGATCCTATAAATTGTCTTCGATTTGTAATAGCCCTATCTTAATTGGATCTTGGTTCAACATGCCTAATTTTACTGGCCATCGGTGCACCGGCCTAGGCCCACCGGTCCATCGGTCGTCGTGTTAATTTTGGTGTTTTAATTTCCATTTTTCTGTACTATTTTCATTGGCCTTAAATATGATTGTTTAAGTTTATATTTCTTTTATATTTGGAGGGAAAACACATAATGGCCATTCCAAACTCAAACTCTATAAACCCAGCCCAAAACCCAATAATGATCCAACCTTATTTCGTCTCTATCTCCTTCATATAATCTCCGAATCAGATGAGTAAATATATGATGCGAATCAGAAAAATGAGCTGGATGTAATGGCACAAGTCTCGCCGTCAAATTCCAAATTTGAAAAAATCTCTATTTTGCACCTCCAATATTTAAATTAAGTAAATTACCAATTAAATCCAATATTATTAAATATTAAAAATATCAGGGTATTACATGAACACATTACATGTTCAAAATTCTATTGCTTTTGTATTTTTATTTGTTGCATTGAACAATTGCATTTTAAACAGTGTAAGCTACTTAATTCGTCGTTTTTGCATTTGATTTCAAGATTTTTTATTTGGAATTTTGATCTAGATTAATAATTTATGTTACAAAGGTTCTTCGTACTTGATTTTATTTTCGTAAATTTTAGATGTTTAATTTTTAATATGAAAAGTAAAACCCCTATTGTGATAAACAATAAGGGTGCTTTTCAAAATTCTATCTAGCAAATCAAGCTGGAACAGTTCTACTTTTTGTTTGTTTGGTAATCATTCACAGCAAAACTACATAAATGCATGACCTTTGGTTAAACAAATTTGTACTTTTTTCACCGTTTGTGCATTTACATCCACTACAAAAGGCATTGTGTAATAAATTAGAGTTACCCGTTATACAACAAGAGATCATAGAATACTTGACATAGCATACCGAACTACGTCGTACAACCGTGTAAATTTATGGAAAGTCGGCCATTAATTTTCGTAAATGGTTGGTGCACCAATTCTATATTTATAACCGAGTTGGTAGTAAAGTTGTTGACGTAACCAAGTTTACGGTTCCATGCATGGGTGTGGTACATGTCTGCAAACCAATAACTCTAAGTGAAAAGTATACTATGATCACCTCAATCCAAATAATATTGGCATTTTTGCAGATATGCGTATGCTAGGTATCTCCAAAAATGTAACCTGTGTAGGATTTTTGTACTCTGCCTACTCTATTTGTTCTTTTATATTTGGCAAAAGAAAAGAACAACAAAAACTATAATTCGGTTTAATATTCAATATTGTATTCATGGGCTAATTCAGAATTCTAAATTACTCAAACGCATATTTAATACGTATCTGAAGGTGCATGTCCACTAAATAGGTAAAAAACTAGAAAATAAAAAATAACTCACGCGTCTATTAAATATTAAATAAGTACCTAAAACCCACGTGCTTATTTAATGTGTGTTTGATATCTCTTAGACGTCTATTAACTAGGTATTTGAGAATCAACACCTATTGAATAATTGTCTATGGTCAGATATCTATTAAACATACTTGACAATTTTTATTGATATCCAGGGCTTGATATTTAGACAGTCGATGTTAAGTCCTTGATCTATGGGTTGTTTGTTAGATTTTGATGATACAATATTTTATATTTAAGTAGATTTTGAAGATAGTTGAGTTAAAAGTGAAACTGTGAATCAAAAACATTGTTCTTTTGTGGATTTTGTAGATTTTGAAGTGTGATTAACTACCATTTTTATTGCATTAAAGAATACGATGAATTATTTATGTGAGAGCGATTTATTTTGATAGATTGAAGTATATAAGTCAATTTCTTAATTAGCTAATTTTCTATTTTTATTTGAACTAATTATTATGGTAAATAAAATTTGAAAATGATTTTAATATCATTAATTAATATTTAAAATATGTGTATTTGGTTATTAAAATTCATTATTTAAATATTTAAAAATGATTAAAATATTCAAATACAAAGCGTCTAATTTACAAGTAATTACAAAGATGAACCTTAAGTTTATATTCGGATCTGTAAAGAAGATGATAATAAATCTTAACCTAAGAGCAATTAGTTCTAATTCGATTCGATACAGATGTGTAAATCCTTATTTAAACTATTGGAATCAAAGTAAGACAACAAAGAAAGAAAGTCGGGCGTTATTTTTTTAAAAGTGGGTCGGACGTCTAAAGTTGATTTTAAGATGTCTAAATTGTTTCAGCAAGCATATGTTGGTAGACTTGGTGCAAGTCAAGTAGGACAAATAAAGGGACTTGAATCCCACTTTTTCGACTATTATGAGTTCGTCTAGCTTCATGAAGCAAGTGCAATGTGTAGTATCATTTCATGGCGGGCATAACGTGGAACTCGACAAGCGGCATTAATAGCACAATTATAAGCTCTTATTGTTATTAGGGTACGTCTGATCATGTGTTATACATGTAAGAACCAGGAAAGGAAGATAGAGGTATCCACGTTGTAGGGCTACACGGTTGGATAGTGTTTGGGCCTTTGGGAGAATCACTATATTGATTTTCTTAATATTTCACGTTGAATTTGTAACAACCCTAGTTTTGAAGATTATCTGTAAATATTAAATTATAATGGTAGTTATAATTTAATATTGTGAACTAAAATAAAATTGAAAATTTTATATTGTTTATTTGGAATAAACAATGAATTTTTGAAAATAAAATGAGAAAATAAAGTTGGAACTTTATTTTATTTTGTTTGAGTTAATAATGAATGGAAAATAGTTTTTATTTGGAGAAAATGCAACCACTACAAGGAAAAAGGCATTTTCCGATGGCATAAAACCGTCGGCGGCCGTCGGAAGCCATCGGAAAATGCCGTAGGAAAATAAGGCATCGGGGTGCAGTGTTTTTGACGGCTTCCGACACATCTCGCTGTTCGTATTTTCGACGGCTTCCGACGGATTCCGACGTATTCCGACATTTGTCGGAAGCCGTCGGAAACCGTTGGAAAAATTGATCTAAAAGCGGTCGGAAGCCATTAGAAAAATATAACCTGAAAGCCGTCGGAAACATATATTGCATTTTCATACACATCCGTGGAGGTAAATTATCCGGTGTGACGATAATGGGCCAAGATTAATATTTAGAACCAAATTGAGAAAATGGCGAAAAACCATCCGTACATAATCCTAATCTAACATTTCGACTCTCCGCTGCAAAATTTGGATACGTTTTATCGAAATGCTTCCATGCTTCTCCATCGGCTGGATGTGTCAACGTACCCTCTTCCTCCGTTCTCACACTATGTGATGCAGTTACAGAAGATGCATATAATCTTTGAAGCCTTGTAGTGATGGGTAACTAATGCATACGCTTGTACGGAACTTCCTTCCCCTTCTTTTTTCTTGGTTTGTATCTCTCCTGATTACAAATTTTACAATTTCTAAGGTTTGCGTATTCTTTCGTAAACAACATGCTGCCTTTTAAACATGTATCTATTTTCTGATAAGGTAAACCAAAAGCCGACATAAGTTTTTTAACTTCATAGTGAATTTCACACATTAGATTATCGGGCGGCATATGTCTTTTTGCATCTTGTACAACAGTCGTAAACCCAGCTTTAGTTATGTTGTATTTTGACTTCATCGCAATGTATTCTGCGATTGCTAACAGCTGAGTGCCGCTTTTACAACCATCCCAAATAAGTTTCTTAGCAGCATCTAGTAAATCATAATTTTTTTTGCTTCAATATTTGGTTCTTCAACATTTCCATCATCGTCGTCAACTTCAACCATAGGAAACATTGATCGTGCTGCATCTTCGACCATATTTTCTATACGGGTCGTCGTAACTACTTTGTTAACGACACTTTCAGAGTCTACAGAAGTATTTGCTACAACTTCTCCATGTCGATCCCAAACATAATAATCGGGTACGAAACCGTTTTGGCACAAATGAACTTTCATAATATCTGGTAACAAATACTTCAAATGTCTACACCTACTACATGGACAACGAATTTCTGGATCGTTTCCGTTATTACTTAAAGCGAATTCAACAAATACGTTTATACCATTATAAAAATCTTCTTTTATTGAGCCTCTCAGTCCTTTTCTTTGGTACATCCATCTCCTCCGATCAACAAAATAATCAATCATTTTTCCTATTTGAGAAAATGAGTCACAAGTTCAAAATTTAATATTTATTTTCAAGAATACAAATTCGAAAAAGATTATTTTCATGGTCGTATAATATTTTCAAGAATACAAATTCGAAGTAATATTAAAAAATATTTTCAAATATGACACATTTTATTTTTTAACGTATCGATACAAAATTTTGTACAAAAAGATATTTTTTTCCATGGTCAAACATCCTACTTCCCATTACAAACACAGTAAGCATTTACATTTCGTATATTACTTCGTCTCAAATGATTCAACAAAATTTCGGCATCATTTCCCTTTTGGTCCCTGCATTGTACACAAATGCGTGTACGCGGGAAACAAGAAAGAAACGTTAAGGCCGAAATTTTATGAACCATTTGAGACGGAGTAGTATACAAAATGTAAATGCTTATTGTGTTCATAGCTTGTCCAATACAGGGGAAAATCCAACAAACATTGTACCAGATGAATATAAATGGTCGTTTTTTGAAAAAAATGACTATTTATATAACGATCATGTACAATACTCGTCAGACGGGGCCAAAAACTCTCTAAAGGACATTAGTTAATTAACTGTCCCGCGTATTTTATTAATACATTTCAAAAAATTATTAATATACAACATTTGTTCTGCGTATTTTATCGAATAAGGCTACTTTAATATTATTATGATTTTCCAATACGATCAAATTCTTTTAGACTCATGCATTCATTATTATTATACAAGTCAAGATGTTATACAACTCATGTCTTATTCCAATTAACACAATAAAATGGAATAAACAACACATATACAATGGTTTACATATACACACAATCATAAATTATACATACTCTTTAAAACTTCATGATAACATATGAAATAGGTATACCATGGGATGCTATAAACTGTTATTACGCTATTGGAAACAATTGCAATTACTAATTAATCCTAATTTATCAACTTAAGCAAATCTAGATTTAGGGTAAAAATTAGATTTTTGGCGAAAATAAGATATTATACCTGAGATTGAGAGCAATAGAGTTTGATTGGGCAGCCGTGGAGGATCCGGAAGCTCGAAATTAGAGATTGGAAGCTTGGAGAAGGGAATCGGGGGTTTTTTGCTAAAAATTTTCGTGTTGAGAATGAGGAAGAAGAAGGCTCGGCTGAGCCCTGTAATTCGCAAATTTCCGACGGCTTCCGACGGCCGCCGACGGCCCATCGAACGCCATCGGAAAAGAGCCGTCGGAAGCCGTCGCTCCTTCCTGTCGGAATAAAAGCCTTTTCTAATAGTGAATAATTTTATTAATTATTGCTAATTACTTCTTTTAATAATTTTTAAAGGATGTATTTAATTTTTAAAGGATGTTTATTTAAATAAAAAGATGGAATTTGATTTTAAAATGAGTTTTGGTTATAAAATTAAGTTTAAAATGGTTTGTTATATATTTCTAAATAAGAAATATATTTTAGTAGAATTTTTGGATTTAAAAATACGGAGTTATGCATTTATTAGTCTAAAATTGTGTATTTATGTAAAATAGGGGTTTTAATAATAAAAATGTTTTTAAAATTAAAATTAAATTTTTTATATGATGTAAAATATTTTATTTTTTATGTATGTTAGTTTACATATTTTGTTTGTGTAGAAACTTGAAAGAAAATGCATTGTTTTATTATAACATAGTGTAAATATGTGTAAATTGATTTAGGTGTGAATTAAAACCTTAGGCTAATTAATTTATTCTCTATTTGGGTCCAAAAGCCCATTAGCCTAGAACTAGAAGATAAGGAAATGAGAAAACATTTCCTGTACGTACAGAAAACTATTCTCATCTCCTTCCTCTAGCCAGTAAACAGAAAAAAGAAACCAAACTCACCTTTTCTTCAATTCCAAGCTTCAAAATCTTCATATTTCTTCAAACAAGTTGCTATTTTTATCAAATCTAAAGAGGAATCAAAAGGTAATCCATTCCAAAACACAAATATTTCATCAAAATCTGAATTTGAGAATTGAATTGTCTTTTAATTGCTTTTCCTCTTTTGCATGTTCCTATTTCAAGCTTTTACAAGTTCTTGAAGGCCAAATTAGCTCAAAGCTCCAATCTTTCAGCTCAAAACCCAATTTTGCACTTCAAAAACAATATGAGTATCAGAACTCACAAATGCTAGCTAAAGCCAAGCTTCAAATTGCTATAAACTATGAAAAGTTTGCTTTTGTATCTTGTTTTATGCTCAGTTTTGTTCTGTGCTAAAACTGTTCTGACCTTCACTTTGCATGTTAATTTCTGTTAATTTCGGCAATGAAATGCTACCGAATTTTCTTCTACTAATATTTCATGTGTTGTAGTATAAGTATGCAAAATTTCATAGCAAAACTCTTTTGTTTGATACCTGAAAACTTTGCTGCAAAATCAATGCGCAGCCTGGAAATCACATGCACATTTTTGTTTTTTGAACTGTTGCAAACATGGCCTGAGTCCATGTTTGAGACATCGTAACTTTTTCATTCCCAGTCAGAATTCATCGATTCTATTATTTGAAAGCTGAAGTTTTCTAGTATGTGCATACCGATTTTCTTCCAAATATGAGGTCGTTTGGTCCTCTGTTTCATGCCTGTAAGTTGAACCCAAGATGGTTTTCAGGCCTGGGCAAATTTTTGTTTTCTGAACTGTTGCAAACATGGCACGAGTCCATGTTTGAGATAGCGTAACTTTTTCATTTCCAGTTGGAATTCATTGATTTTATTTGAAAGCTGAAGTTTTTTACTATGTGTATATCAATTTTCAGTTAAATCAAAGGTCATTTGGCCACCTGTTCCATGTCTGTAAGTTGAACCCGAGAGAGTTTTCAGATCTGGGTAGAATTCAACATGGCCTGAGTCCATGTTTGAAACTTCATATCTTTACCATTTCTTGTTGAAATTCAGTGAATCTTTTTCCAGTTCATAGATAAATTTTTCTACTTGGTGTTTATCAAATTTTAAACCATTTCGAGGCCATTAAGCCTTTCAAATTATGTACGAAAGTTGAACCCGGAGAAGATTTCAGACCTGGGTATTGTTTTTGGCATGTTCATTATTGTGTTCTGTCTTGTTTTCTAATCCATTTTCCGACTTCTGCCTCTTGTTTTTGTGATATTTTTGAACTATTTTGAAAGCCATGAAGCGTATCAATAGGCGAGCTAGAATTTTGAATTTGTGATTCAAAACGAATCGATTTTTGAGATGTTTTCGAATGTCGATTTTGATGTTTTTCGATGATTTTTATTTGATTTCGAGCACGAATATTTCCAAAAAAATTTGGAATAATTTTTAAACTAAATTGGCATTTAAAATAATTATTATATAATATTTTTTATTTTAAGCTATAAAATCTATTTATTCTCCACAATGAGGAAATTTTCGAATATTGTTTTCAAAATTTATTGCGGAAAATGGTTTTAAAAGCTTGTTTTCTCAAGTAAATTATTTTATTTATAAAATACACGTTTTTGCACTATTCGAACGTATGAGAAATAGAATTAAACGGTTTGGTAAAACACGTGGTATGGGACACATGCGTTATTATCGGTTAATTCCTGACTTGTCCATTTAATCCTTTTGACCTTCAGGTCGTGTTTACCGATGTGATGAGGTAAACAATTTACTGCATTCTACTGTGGCATTTACTAGTGGTCAGTAAACCGTTTAGTGCGAACATGTGGTATGGGACGCACGTTAACACTTTTTGGGTACCTATATGAGAGTTTGTGGCACATTTTTCTTCGAAACGTATTGCCAGTACTGACCTTTGGGTCATTGTACTAGAGACGTTTTCCATTGCGGCGTAATTGCCATTGCAGCGTATTTTCCATTTCGGCGCATTTGTCCTCGAGAAATTTGCCATTGCGGCGTATTTGTCATTGTGATGTATTTGCCTTCGGGCGTGGCCCGTTATTTGAAAGAGAAGTATTTGGCAGGCTTCGGCCATATGCACATGCAAATATTTTGAGATGATTTCATTGATTATTTAAGATTTTCCAAGTGTATCGCCTTTTTATTATTGGCCATTTGAGCCGTTTGAGATATCATATATATGGCGATTACAACTTTGGAAATTGAAATCCTTTGAGTTCTATATTTGAGATTGGAGTTGCCTACACATGGCATTTATTTGAGATTTTCCTTTTGGCGTTTATTTGAGATTTATACTCTCCTATGTTGGAGATATACTTAATTGCCTTATGGCGTATTTTTGATTGAGATTTCTCTATTTCGATAATTTATTTGAGATTGCCATTACGGCGTGTTTTGGGATTTCTTCTTTTTAGGAGTTATGGTTCATCGAACCATTATTGTTGTTTTGGGATAAGCCGATGATATGAGGCTTGCTATATTTAGTATTTTGCTGAATGTTGCTTTATCTCTTTTGAGATCATATACTCATGCTAAGTGACATTATATCACTTGAAGTAACCATATGGACTTATAATTGTTTCTTTTCTTTTGAGAAGAATATCTCACTTATTCATATACTTCTTATTATCGTTTATCCTATTAAACCGATTGTTTTAGCTAGACTGACCCGTGTATTTTATACTCGGGTTAGACCGAGATGTTTCAGGTTAGGTACCCGTTGGACTTAGCCTTTCTGCTTCCGCTTGGATATATCTATTATCGTCTGTTTGTGTAGCATTTTATGCTGACTCTGATGTATATATTTATGACTCGTGTGTATATATTGTGGTTGTCTTACATCATATGATGTATCATTTTGTATTACTCTAGTGATGTATATGTATATGTGTGTGTATATATGTTTATCTGCTGTTCTGTGATGTGAGTTGCATTTAGTTGTTGTATTTTGTTCTAATAGATCCGTTAGCCACCTATAGTTTTGTATTATTTATTGGATATGTCGATCCACTTGAGTCTGCAAAAAAAATAGAGCAATTGTCGACGTATACAATAGATATTTAAGACAAGAATATAGATGGTCACTTCTAACCAGCTCTATTCTCCGCATTAGCAGACGGTATTACCCAGTAATACTCTTTGTTAATGTGAGTCTCGGGGTGGGGCATCGCAGCTTGGTATCACAGCTGAGTTCAGAACAAAATATGATAAACATAGAACAAAAACACATATTACGGTACATCCAAATATAATACAATTGTTACCAATCCCTTAATCATCGTATCCTATACCTTATCGTGTCCTTTGAGATTGAAGTTTGGGATATGTCTAGGAATATATTTTATTCCGTAGTATTCCATAATAGAATTTATAATATCTTATCTTAGGAGTAATCCTAATTGTGATTGTTCTATTCAAGCCCTCATCGATATGAGTGCTTGACACTCATCCGTATCGGAGGAATTTGTTGATACTTTTGGATGTCCTTGTCTTGTTCTTCTGTGAGGATTGTGAATCCTATTGAAGGGATCTGCAATATTTGGCATGACGTATTAGGAGGTTGGGAATTGTTCCTGGTAGCTTATCTTTTCGTGTGAATTAGCACGCTATCTTCTATCTAGAGTTTAGAATGATTTAAGATGGAGTGGCTTGCGTATTATCAATCCGCATTCTTTGATTCGAAGAATTCTATATTTAGGTATCCTAATTTTGGCTAATTTGTTGTTTATTGTTCTTCGAAATGTTCATTCCGAAGTATCTATATTCACTCTTGAGTTTCGAGATGTTGATGATATATCTCGAATTTTAGTCATTATGACTTTGTTGATTTTTGTGAGTATGTTCGGGTTTTTCACCCACCGAACAATCGAGAATTGTATTGACCTCCTTTCCAATTCTTAGCCTTTCGGTCATCCTTCCACGGGGATGTCCACTAAGGAAATGAGGTGATTAATTAAATTTGACTGATGTTTTCGTTCTTGCCTCCTTTTGAGATATCCTCTTTGGATACTCAACTGTTGATATACTTTGTGAAATTACTTCTCTCGAAGTAATGATATGTTGATAGTGTTCTTCTTCTCATTCGAGAAGATATCTTTACCTTACTTTTATATCTCGTTGATCTCTTTTTAATCTATTAAGTTGTGCTAGGGTCATTCCTCAGCTTGACCTTACACCGATTTTCATGAGCTACGAGTTGAGGAGGATAGCGTTCCTCTTATCGCATTCCACACTCGTATGGTTCTTGTGAGTGGTTCGTTATACCGTTTGGTATAACGAACGCTCCAGTCTATTCCATCAGTCTTGTGAATCGAGTATTATGGGAATATCTTGATGAGTTCTTCTTGTGATTTTTATTTTGAGTATGAGTTATAATTGAGTTTTCAAATCTTTCAAATTGAAGATATGTTTTTAAGTGAAATTCATTTTTTTAGAGAAATAAAGAATATTTTGAGTATTATATATGAGGTATTTATTTTAAGAAAATGATTTTTGTGTTGGGTTGTCCATCAAGTGCTTTAAGAATTCTGGTCGATACACCTGATCAATATTATCGATAGGAATTTCCTAAACGGTGTGATGAGGCAATCAGACATGGTAAATTGAGTTTTAATAAGTAAAGATTGGAATAAATTAATATGGTTTGAGCATTAAATGCAGCCATTGAACTACAGTAAGTGTTAGAGGAGTGGCGAGGCAGATTTGATCACTAGGTCAACTCTGCAGCCAATTGAAGGGTTCATTAGCTATAAAACAATGGCGAGGCAATACCCTTGCAATATTTTAAAATTTTTGGAAATTTAACATGTTATTTTTAAACTTTAATCATGGGTTTATGAGCAAATTTTGTTCCAAATTTTGGTTGTGTTAAGAATTTGTGGGTGTGAATTTGTAAAATTCTTTTGAAAAACAAATTCGAATTAATTATCAACTTTAATTAGTTTTATGTTTTTAATCAAGTGGAAATTAAATTTGTACGACAATGGAAATGTGAGGTTGAAATATTTTGATATATGAATAATTCATGTAGTATAATCCTTTTTAAGTTGTGAGAATAATTTGAAATTTTATATATATTCCTAATTTTTTTTAATAAATGATCAACAATCATCTCTTAAAAATGGAAGATATTATTTATCTCTTCCAAAATGAGTTTTCTTAGTTAATTGTTTTTAAAAATTAGATTGTAGGAAAGTAATGAATTTTTTTTCCAATTAATGAGTTGTTTCTTTTATGAAAATTATATAAAGTTGATCATATTTTATTATGTCTTAGCTTTTCGAGGAAAAAGAAGATCATTTAATAAATGATTTAGAAAAAGGCTTGTCTGAAAATATAATTTGAAATTAAAATGGTTTGGGAAATTTCAAAGTTTAATTTGATTTGAAAGACGAAATTTGGTTGAAAAAGTGTTGTGCTAAAACAACTTTAACTTGAGATTTATAACTCCGAATGAGTCTAGACTTTTTGCAAATGAAAGATCCTTTAGAAATCTATAAATTTTCTTTTTACTACTTTAGAAAATTTTGAATTTTTCATAGTTTAAAATGGGTTTGAAAGTAGATGGTCATTTTTGTCCTATAAGAGATTTTCTAAAGTGTAAGCCGAAAATAAATTTAGCATAACTTTAAAACCGTGAATCCGATTTTTATGATCTTTATATCGCTGGAAAGCGTAGACATGGTAGAACAATTTTCACTTTACAAATATTGTGACGCCCCACCTCTATGCTCATAATAACAAAGAGTATTAAAAGAAATACTGTCTATTATTACGAAGAATAAGGCTGGATAGGAGCGACCATCCGTAATTGGCTTTACACTAATATTGGTTATCTCGATAGGAGTGGTATATACTTTTTATTTTCCATCTATTATTTATTTACTCCCATCGACACTCCCAATACTAGTATAAAACGAACTACGATGGTTCATAATAGTTTAGGACATTAGATATAACAATAACACAGATAATATAAATGCGGAACACGGATAAAAACAAAATTCTCATATATATATAACTGATGTCAGTTAATACATAGTTGACACAATACATACGATACAACTATAACTGTCGACTCTAGAAGTTGTATATACACGTACATTATCGACTAATATACATGAATACATACAGTTCTATACAATGACACGACTACTATAAAAGGACAATGACAACTTCAGAAGATGCGAAAAGTCTTCAAATCCCGAACAGCAATTCAAAGAAGAAAATCTACAACCTGAAATAACTCGGGTCTGACCCGAGTATTACATTCAAAAGAAAATAATACCCAGGTCAGTCTAATTCAAACCAGTTTATTAGTGTATATAGGCAGTAATAATTTAAATAGACGACAGTCACAATAATTCCCGTCTATCCGATTCTTTAAACACAGAAACCGGATAACGGTCAATATAACACTTAACAGTGTTTAACAAAAATCAGCAGATTTAAATCATCAACAGAGATAAATAAACAATTTATCAAATCGA
Organism: Allium fistulosum; assembly: GCA_030737815.1. Taxonomy (NCBI): domain Eukaryota; kingdom Viridiplantae; phylum Streptophyta; class Magnoliopsida; order Asparagales; family Amaryllidaceae; genus Allium; species Allium fistulosum. Next base: position 125,103,525 of record CM060906.1, read on the forward strand.
CTAAATCAATTTAAAGCTGTCAAATCTGATAGGGCTGCAGTACACGCATGCATGTACTGCCTCGCCACTATCGCAAGAGATACACAAAAGCTTAGTGAAAGTCATAAGTGATCACAAGGTCAAACCCCGAAATCGGGTTCAACTCAAGTGAGAAAAAAAAACCCAACCTAAATGCATCAATGCCATGCATTGTAAAACTGGGCAGTGCTATCACATATACAACCGCATAATGAAATTGCAGTTGAACCACGCAATTAGCCGAGAGACTAAACAGTCAAGCAACGACAATGCAAGTGTCGAACTCAACTGAACAGCACAAGTAGTGACTGCAACACTACAATTACAAGTGGTAATGTCAACAAAACAAATAAATACACTAATTCAAGTGCATGGCAACACAAGTGGTGGAACAATGAAACACTGCAACAATACAGTGAAGGCAACATAGCCAGGCTGCACTAAATCAAGGCCAACACAAATACCACAAAAATTATAAAGAAAACTGGATGCTCCAAAACAGTCGCCTGAAACTCAATTGAACAACATATATAGGAAAGGTCAAACTGCATGTACATTGAAGACATCAAGTTCAAATATCAACAAAGCATTGAACCTCAGAGACCATCAACATAAAGTAACAGTGTTAAATGACTACATGCCCTGATACATGTGCAAGCATACGACGGCAAAAAGAAAAAGACACCCATGAACAACAAGTTCTAGTCAAGTACACTGCAATGATGATATACAGATGCAATATAGTCTCAAGTTCAGGTTCAAATGAACAGCTACAACTGGTTAATACACTAGTGCACATGTAACAGTGATGATAAAAACAGTGATTATCACCAAACAATAGTCAGATAAGATCAAAGTAAAGTGATGACAGAAAGTATGTCAATGTCAGAATAGTACAAGTGGCTGGAGCCATAAACTGGCAATGAAAGTTCACAAACAAGTCAAATACTGGTTGCAACTGACTCGAGGCAGTGAACCGGGAAGCCAAAGCATCGAACTACAATTAAGGTCGCAGGTGAAAGTGACCGAAGTCAATATGCTATCAGGTTCAAATGAACAACTACAACTGGTTAATACACTAGTGCACATGTAACAGTGATGATAAAAACAGTGATTATCACCAAACAATAGTTCACTTTCAAATAATAGCCAATTTGCAAACATAATATGCCAAATTAAAATACAACTTCGTTTTCTAAACTTTAAGTAGAAAATATGCACATCATATATGCTCAAGCGTATCTGCATTTAAATATGCAAACAAAAGTTGTAGTGAAACTACAAAAATGCTCAGGTGTATCTGCATATTAATTATGCAATTAACGGCAGTTGTACTAAACAAATGCAACCATATGAAATGTAGATGCATGAATAATGAAGACTGCATATACATCAAGGTGAATAAATGGTCAAGGTAGACAGCCATGTTCAACAGAGATGTACAACTTATGAATGAACCAGTATCATAGTGAACATATGCAACAATGACCAAATGAACATATTCAAGTGAAACAGTGGAAACATGATGATCAAAAGGGAGCAGTGCAATAGTCATGTACAGGTCAGGGGTGAACCCCATAGCACTATGATCAAGTACAACTCGAGCCAGTCCAGCTACCATGTGAAAGCAAGTAGTCAAAGTAATAACAATGCAGACAAGTACTAAATCCACTGAAAATGGATGATCTAGCCTGGCAACATTGAGTCGACCAAGGCAGTAAAGCTTCATCGAAGCCACAGACAACAACGTTATCAACTCGAAGTCAGTGATAGGAAAATCAAGTAAAATCTGGCAATATCAAAACAAGTAGAAACCGTGAATAACAAATCAGTGCCAAGGTCGAAGATTTTCACTAGCCACGAATACAAATAGATTTTCACGGAACAACCAAATCGAGTCGCAAGTTAATAACCAGAAAATCACAAGTTCGAAACCACTGCCGTGTTTTAACAAAATCAAGCAAAAGTGGCCGAGATAAAATAATTTGGTACGAACGAACAAAACAAGGCAACAGCCGAGACCACAGAGGCGAGATCAAAGTTATCTAAATCAACTCAAAACAGTGATGGGACGAAAACGACCAACACAAAATCATATAACAAAACAGTATGCAGTTCAAAGAAGAATAATGTCGCAAGTATCAAAGAGTCGAGCCAAATCAGAGATCCCAACAACAAACGAAAATCGAACTGCCATAACCCAGTTTGAATTAGAAGTGAGTTGCGAGCACTCACCTTTCACGGCGACAAAGGCAACGAAATCTGATCGAGCCACCCAATTCGAAGCCGTGGTAACCCTAAGTTGATGGAACCCTCCTGTGAAAAACGAACGAGCGAAGAGTCGTGGTCGCCATCGAATTTCAGAAGCCTAGTTAAATTGGAGACGAACGAGGAAGTATACGAGGCCGCCACCATTTTCTTCTTTTCGATTTCTTCTGTTAGGGTTTTCTCGAATGAGGCATGGAAGGGGTGGACGGGTTTTTGAGTGTAGAGAAAAGGAAATGGCACTTGATAATTTTCACGGCCCAAATTAAAACAAAGGAAACAAAAAAATCAAAATTTGATAATGAAGCCCAATTAGCAATTTATAAAAGAGTTTTAACTCTAACAATCCAATTGAAATTTTAACTTGATTTAAAAATCCCAATTGCAATTGATAAACAATTTAAATCACCGCTTGACGATATTCAACGGCTATCAAACACGGGGTTGTTACAGACTCCCCTCCTTATAAAAATTGCGTCCACGCAATCTTAGGGAATAAATGGATAAAAGGTAACAACCAAAAGAGCATGGCAATGACGAATGTATAAGCAAAGCAAGTGTCAGCGGGGAAGTATTAGATAAGAAATCGAAAGGTTCGACTGCTTCAAATCAAAAGAATCAACCTCGTGGGAATCAGGGATCAAAATCAGACGACTAACAAAAGCAAGAACAATCGAGTTCCAGCAACTAAAAGAGAAGGAAAAACGGAGTAGAAATCCCATACAGAGCACGAATTGAATGTGAGTAAATCAAATTACTCACCTGAATCGCCAGAGAAAAAGACGAAGCTCAAATCTCAAAAATCGCAAATATTCAATCATCAAAAACGATAATCAAATTTCTCAAATCAACAACTATTCGATTATCAAAAGGATAATCAAATCTCAAATCAGCAATCATTTAATTATCTAAAGCGATGATTAAATTCGAAATCAGCAAATATTTAATTATCTAAAGCGATAATTAAATCTCAAATCAGATAATATTTAATTATTTAAAGCGATAATTAAATCTCAAAGCAACAAATATTTAATTATCAAAAGCGATAATTAAATCTCAAAGCAACAAATATTTAATTATCAAAAGCGATAATTAAATCTCAAAGCAACAAATATTTAATTATCTAAAGCGATAATTATATCTCAAATCAACAAATATTTAATTATCAAAAGCGATAATTAAATCTCAAAGCAACAAATATTTAATTATCAAAAGCGATAATTAAATCTCAAAGCAACAAATATTTAATTATCTAAAGCGATAATTAAATCTCAAAGCAACAAATATTTAATTATCTAAAGCGATAATTAAATCTCAAAGCAACAAATATTTAATTATCTAAAGCGATAATTAAATCTCAAATCAACAAATATTTAATTATCTAAAGCGATAATTAAATTCGAAATCAGCAAATATTTAATTATCAAAAGCGATAATTAAATCTCAAAGCAACAAATATTTAATTATCAAAAGCGATAATTAAATCTCAAAGCAACAAATATTTAATTATCTAAAGCGATAATTAAATCTCAAATCAACAAATATTTAATTATCTAAAGTGATAATTAAAAGCAACAAATATCCGATTATCAAAAACGATAATCAGAACTCATATCAACAAATATCTAATTATCACAAGCGATAATTAGAAACAACAAATATCCGATTATCAAAAACGATAATCAGATCTCAGATCAACAAATATGTAATTATCACAAGCGATAATTAGAAACAACAAATATCTGATTATCAAAAACGATAATCAGATCTCATAGCAACAAATATCTAATTATCACAAGCGATAATTAGAATCAACAAATATCTGATTATAAAAAACGATAATCAGAACTCATAGCAACAAATATCCAATTACCTGCAGATAATTGGAAGCAACAAATATCTAGAAATCAATTAAGAAGACTAGAAAATCAACATAAAAGCTTGGATCGATCCCATCAGATGGCGAGTTTTTAATTCGCCGCACGTGCATCAACAAATGGCCGAAGCCTACCAAGTACTCAACATAATTTTGGCGCCCAACAAATGACCCGAAGGTCCAACAAATGACCCGAAGGTCTAGTACTGGTATTTGACCCGAAGGTCCAACATATGACCCGAAGGTCCAACATAGTGGCTCGAAAGCAAACGAAAACATCAAATATTTCAATTAACGAGTCCGGAATTAACCAAAATAGTAAACGCACATGTCCCATAACCACGAGTTTTACTAAATTGTTTAATTCTCTTCATCGTTTCCTTGAAAGTGTAGAATCATCAAAACAACAGATATTCAATTAACGAGTCCGGAATTAACCGAAATAGTAAAAGTGTGGTTCCATACTCCGCACTTTTGCTAAATCGTTTAAATCACTTCATCGTTTCCTTGAAAGTGCAAAATTGTGTATTTTGTAAAAATACACTTTACATTCTCAAACGGACAAGTCCGGAATTAAGCGAATCAGTAAAAGAAAGGGGTCATAGTCCTCGATTTTGCTGAAACGTTTAAATCGCTTCCTCATTCTTTTGAAATCGCAAACTGTAAAATTTTTGAAAACAATTTTGTTTATTTTGTAAAAATAACAATTCGCATCCTCAACTGAACAAGTCCGGAGTTAAGCGAAACAGTAAAAGAAAGGGGTCATAATCCTCGATTTTACTGAATCGTTTAAGTCGCTTTCTCATCCTTTTGAAAACGCAAACTGCTAAAATTTTATAAAACAATTTTCATTTTAAAACGATTTTCCAATCACGTGATTAAAACAGCAAATCAGTAACAATTTCGGTAAGGAAATCGTACTTCTCAAAATACCGTAAAAACGGTTACACATCAGTTTTGCGGAAATACCGCTTGAAAATCCACTTTTAAAAATTTGGCTGTTACTGAAGTCAAAGCGACAGAAATTTTAAAACATCAAATATCTCATCAAAGGATTCACATCAAAATGTGACATCAGTGAATTTTCATTTATTAAAATTGTCAACAAAACACCGTGCCTCACAAATTCAGCATTGGTGTAAAAAGTCCATTATAAAAATAACGACAACAAAATACGTATCATAACCAAGCATCGGTTCAACGTAAAATAAATGCAATAACGTGCAATTCAAATTTTTGCACGTACTACAAAATGAACAAAGAAATCATTCAAATGTATCTTCAATGAAGATAATTCAAAACAGCAAAAATCTAATCACTAGATGATTAGTACAAAAGAAAGCCAGCGAAAATTTCAACAAAATCACATACCTGCAATTTCTTCGAATCCTCAATTCGGATTCGAAATTCTCAAAGAAACAAAATAATTACAGCCATGTAAACAACAAATGAAATTCATATCAATTTCGTATTTTGATTTTTAAATCAAAAAGATTATCAGTTGTACTCAGCGAAGACAGTTTCACTGTTTCCGCTACGCACTCTGATAAACAGAACACAAATCAATCAAATCATCAGAACACAATTTCACTATTATTTTTAAATAAAGATATTTAAAAATTTCATCCAGATTTCAAAAATTTAGTTTTGACTCAAAGTACAAATAAAACATCGACCAATAGTTGTAACATATGTTCCATCCAAGTTATGTTTTATATTATGTCCATAAACCCCAAGCTCTGATACCAACTGTGACGCCCCACCTCTATGCTCATAATAACAAAGAGTATTAAAAGAAATACTGTCTATTATTACGAAGAATAAGGCTGGATAGGAGCGACCATCCGTAATTGGCTTTACACTAATATTGGTTATCTCGACAGGAGTGGTATATACTTTTTATTTTCCATCTATTATTTATTTACTCCCATCGACACTCCCAATACTAGTATAAAACGAACTACGATGGTTCATAATAGTTTAGGACATTAGATATAACAATAACACGGATAATATAAATGCGGAACACGGATAAAAACAAAATTCTCATATATATATAACTGATGTCAGTTAATACATAGTTGACACAATACATACGATACAACTATAACTGTCGACTCTAGAAGTTATATATACACGTACATTATCGACTAATATACATGAATACATACAGTTCTATACAATGACACGACTACTATAAAAGGACAATGACAACTTCAGAAGATGCGAAAAGTCTTCAAATCCCGAACAACAACTCAAAGAAGAAAATCTACAACCTGAAATAACTCGGGTCTGACCCGAGTATTACATTTAAAAGAAAATAATACCCAGGTCAGTCTAATTCAAACCAGTTTATTAGTGTATATAGGCAGTAATAATTTAAATAGACGACAGTCACAATAATTCCCGTCTATCCGATTCTTTAAACACAGAAACCGGATAACGGTCAATATAACACTTAACAGTGTTTAACAAAAATCAGCAGATTTAAATCATCAACAGAGATAAATAAACAATTTATCAAATCGACTAAATCAATTTAAAGCTGTCAAATCTGATAGGGCTGCAGTACACGCACGCGTGTACTGCCTCGCCACTATCGCAAGAGATACACAAAAGCTCAGTGAAAGTCATAAGTGATCACAAGGTCAAACCCCGAAATCGGGTTCAACTCAAGTGAGAAAAAAAAACCCAACCTAAATGCATCAATGCCATGCACTGTAAAACTGGGCAGTGCTATCACATATACAACCGCATAATGAAATTGCAGTTGAACCACGCAATTAGCCGAGAGACTAAACAGTCAAGCAACGACAATGCAAGTGTCGAACTCAACTGAACAGCACAAGTAGTGACTGCAACACTACAATTACAAGTGGTAATGTCAACAAAACAAATAAATACACTAATTCAAGTGCATGGCAACACAAGTGGTGGAACAATGAAACACTGCAACAATACAGTGAAGGCAACATAGCCAGGCTGCACTAAATCAAGGCCAACACAAATACCACAAAAATTATAAAGAAAACTGGATGCTCCAAAACAGTCGCCTGAAACTCAATTGAACAACATATTTAGGAAAGGTCAAACTGCATGTACACTGAAGACATCAAGTTCAAATATCAACAAAGCATTGAACCTCAGAGACCATCAACATAAAGTAACAGTGTTAAATGACTACATGCTCTGATACATGTGCAAGCATACGACGGCAAAAAGAAAAAGACACCCATGAACAACAAGTTCTAGTCAAGTACACTGCAATGATGATATACAGATGCAATATAGTCTCAAGTTCAGGTTCAAATGAACAGCTACAACTGGTTAATACACTAGTGCACATGTAACAGTGATGATAAAAACAGTGATTATCACCAAACAATAGTCAGATAAGATCAAAGTAAAGTGATGACAGAAAGTATGTCAATGTCAGAATAGTACAAGTGGCTGGAGCCATAAACTGGCAATGAAAGTTCACAAACAAGTCAAATACTGGTTGCAACTGACTCAAGGCAGTGAACCGGGAAGCCAAAGCATCGAACTACAATTAAGGTCGCAGGTGAAAGTGACCGAAGTCAATATGCTATCAGGTTCAAATGAACAACTACAACTGGTTAATACACTAGTGCACATGTAACAGTGATGATAAAAACAGTGATTATCACCAAACAATAGTTCACTTTCAAATAATAGCCAATTTGCAAACATAATATGCCAAATTAAAATACAACTTCGTTTTCTAAACTTTAAGTAGAAAATATGCACATCATATATGCTCAAGCGTATCTGCATTTAAAATATGCAAACAAAAGTTGTAGTGAAACTACAAAAATGCTCAGGTGTATCTGCATATTAATTATGCAATTAACGGCAGTTGTACTAAACAAATGCAACCATATGAAATGTAGATGCATGAATAATGAAGACTGCATATACATCAAGGTGAATAAATGGTCAAGGTAGACAGCCATGTTCAACAGAGATGTACAACTTATGAATGAACCAGTATCATAGTGAACATATGCAACAATGACCAAATGAACATATTCAAGTGAAACAGTGGAAACATGATGATCAAAAGGGAGCAGTGCAATAGTCATGTACAGGTCAGGGGTGAACCCCATAGCACTATGATCAAGTACAACTCGAGCCAGTCCAGCTACCATGTGAAAGCAAGTAGTCAAAGTAATAACAATGCAGACAAGTACTAAATCCACTGAAAATGGATGATCTAGCCTGGCAACATGGAGTCGACCAAGGCAGTAAAGCTTCATCGAAGCCACAGACAACAACGTTATCAACTCGAAGTCAGTGATAGGAAAATCAAGTAAAATCTGGCAATATCAAAACAAGTAGAAACCGTGAATAACAAATCAGTGCCAAGGTCGAAGATTTGCACTGGCCACGAATACAAATAGATTTTCACGGAACAACCAAATCGAGTCGCAAGTTAATAACCAGAAAATCACAAGTTCGAAACCACTGCCGTGTTTTAACAAAATCAAGCAAAAGTGGCCGAGATAAAATAATTTGGTACGAACGAACAAAACAAGGCAACAGCCGAGACCACAGAGGCGAGATCAAAGTTATCTAAATCAACTCAAAACAGTGATGGGACGAAAACGGCCAACACAAAATCATATAACAAAACAGTATGCAGTTCAAAGAAGAATAATGTCGCAAGTATCAAAGATTCGAGCCAAATCAGAGATCCCAACAACAAACGAAAATCGAACTGCCATAACCCAGTTTGAATTAGAAGTGAGTTGCGAGCACTCACCTTTCACGGCGACAAAGGCAACGAAATCTGATCGAGCCACCCAATTCGAAGCCGTGGTAACCCTAAGTTGATGGAACCCTCCTGTGAAAAACGAACGAGCGAAGAGTCGTGGTCGCCATCGAATTTCAGAAGCCTAGTTAAATTGGAGACGAACGAGGAAGTATACGAGGCCGCCACCACTTTCTTCTTTTCGATTTCTTCTGTTAGGGTTTTCTCGAATGAGGCATGGAAGGGGTGGACGGGTTTTTGAGTGTAGAGAAAAGGAAATGGCACTTGATAATTTTCACGGCCCAAATTAAAACAAAGGAAACAAAAAAATCAAAATTTGATAATGAAGCACAATTAGCAATTTATAAAAGAGTTTTAACTCTAACAATCCAATTGAAATTTTAACTTGATTTAAAAATCCCAATTGCAATTGATAAACAATTTAAATCACCGCTTGACGATAGTCAACGGCTATCAAACACGGGGTTGTTACAAATATTTTCAGAATTTGTGTTTTGCTGGGTCAAAATTTAAGATCTTTACAGCAGGTTTGTAATTGAAGTAACTTGTTTTCTTAATAGTTAAGTGCACTCTACCTATTTTGTGATTAAATTTGGTTGATGTTTTGTATGAAAGTATATATTTCAGACCAAAATATATTGTGGTAGAATCTATGAGCAAAGCATTTTATTCAATTTAAATAAAGTGGTCGAAGTCAACAGAGAAAAGAACGGAACCAAATTTCAAGTCAAAATGCAAGCCGTGATAATCAAGCAACGCAAATATACGAAATTGAACCAGTCAGGATCAATCACAAGCAACAAGCAAAATCGAATGGCAGAACAGAAGTAACAGACGAATTCAAATAAATATATTCGAATGATAATTAAGGGAATTCATCCCTATTTAAACCGTTAACATCATCGGCATGAAGAGTATTCGAGTTAAAAACAATATCATAGAGCATAGTTTCAAATCAATAACTCGAATCGTGATCGAGTTCAAAGCATATTAGCGAGAGTATCAAAGGAAATCACATACCAGATTTATCAACTCACCAAAATTGAAGCTGCCATTCGCAATTCAAAGAAATAATCGATCGACAAAGTAAGGAACTCTAAATCATCTATTCAATCGAGCAACTGAAGTCGGCGCCTTTAAATTTTAGGAAGCCCTAATTCTCATAAAGAAAGAAGTACAACGATGCAACCGTTTTTCACAGAGCATACAAGTCGAAGAGATAATATAAAAAAGAAAAGGGGAATTAATTTTATCACTATTTATTTTCTTTTGGGCCGGCTATTTGTTGTTTTGGGTTTAAACTCTTAGGGCTTTTGTTTTATTTTTAAATTGTAATTTTTCTTTTAGTTCAAATTCTAGTGTGTTTTTCTAGTCGTGTGACTAGGGATGAACTACGGTGGTGTAGTTTGACAAGTCGCAACTCAGTGGCTAAGTTGTGGCAGGGTTTTGAGCGTAGAGTTAGGTTAGAAGATAGCGGTTGTCGCGTGTTTACGTGTGTAAGCGTCTGACTACTTAATTTATTGTAGAAAACTTGGGGGCAGCACGTAGGCAAGGTTTTGCCAAAGCTGGGTAAATCTGTGTTGTTCTATTTCTGCTTTTTTTAATCTGCTATTATCAGTGCTGCTATTATTCTGCTATATCCGTGTTGCAATTATTTTATATATTTTCGCGTTATTTTTTTATAATTATTAGTATCACCCTATTCACCCCCCCCTCTAGGGTGAAATCGATCCTACTTTTATGTGTTTTGAAATTTGAAATTAACATTTTCAAATCAAGTTTTTGACTTACTAAGGATTCAATATTAGATTTGTGATCTTAAAAAAAGTCTATTCAAAAATTTTAAATTGAAATAATACACACACACACACACACACACATAAACAATAACAAATTATAATTAAAATTCAAATTAATGTGTGTGTATAAATCTTATAAATTTTTATGACTTGAAATTTAAATATAACAATCCGAAAACTAGGTTAGATTTAGGAGGACTCCAAAATTAAATTTATAATTTTATACAAAAGTCCTCATATGAATTTTAAGTTCAAAAAATTTATATAAACATATGTAAATAATAACTAAATGAATTTGATATTTTGAAAATAACACGTGTATTCATGAATCTTATATTTAATTTTATAAAACGATTTCAAGTAAAAAAATATACGTTGTCTGCTTAAATTTATATATGTAATATGTTATAAAATTATTTAAATTAATAAAATTAATTTAAAATATGAATTCTTTTATTATTATGATTATACATTAATTTAAAAATAATACTAAACAATAGAATGGAGAACACAGGCATATATTATATAAGATATGGAATCTAAACTATGCAAACATGATGTAACATATATCAAATGAGATGTATAAGGTAAGGGTCTAAATTCTACTAACATGATGTAACATATAATAAAAATGAGATTGGTCTAATTAACTTATGGTATAGCCTAAAATTCATACCTTAAATAAAGAACAACTAGATTTAATTGAATCATCCTCTAGATTTTTTAGTAGACAAACACCACCTTGTATAATTCGATTTAGTTTGAATCTTATTTTGGGATTTTTTTTCCCACGGAGCCATGGAATTTTCGACAAAAAAGGAACAAGGGAGAGGAGAGAAAAACCATTGAATAAATATTCTTTAAGTAGATAATTAAGAAGAGTAATGGATGAGGACCTTTTCTCCTTCCTTTAATTACTCCTTTGCCTATTCGTTTCAAATTTGAATACTCAAAACCTTTAATCTCCTTCCTCTTTTGGTCGGCCATGATATGGTCTATATAGGCCCTTAAGAACTCTCAAATCCAGATAATAAGTTATTGCTTTATATTAAATATAAATATTTTTATCGATATCGTATACCGATAAACGCACACATAACTTTTATATATAAGTTACTATTAAATATTGATGACATTCAAATATCAAATAAAATATAAAAATTAATATTTCTTAAATATTATTAAATTTAATTTATTTAAAAAGATTACAAATTAATTAAATCACATGGATTTTAGAGTATTCATCATTACGGTTGTGCGACTCAAAGGTGAAGATTTAGTCAGCTATTAATTTCGAACAATTTGATTATTAACAGTCTAGTGCTAGAAGAAAGAACTATCATGTGCTATAATAAAGAACTATTGAGTGGTATGAAGAGGAGATATCGAGTTTTATAATCAAGAGCTAACGAGTGCTATAAGGAAGAGTTGTCGAGTGCTCTACAAAGAGCTATCGATTGTTATAAAGAAGAGTTATCGAGTACTGTAAGGAAGAGCCATCGAGTGCTATAATAAAAAGCTATTGAGTGCTATAGTCATTGTTTATCAAGTGCTAAGTCATAAAAATCTAACGCGTCCTAAGGAGCAAACCTATCATATAATAAAGAGCTATTAAGTGCTCTAACAAAGAGTCATTGAGTGATAAGTCATAAAAAGCTATCGCATGTTAGGGAGTAAAACTATTAAAATACAAAGACGTCAAAACCATTGAGTGCTAAGTAGTAAAGCTATCGAGTTTTATAATGAGAAGCTACCACATGCTAAAGGCAAAACTATTAAGGTTCGAGGAAATGGAAGTTATTACATAATGAACTTAATGCTAATGAAGACCAGCAATAAAGCTATCAAGTGACAAGTATTGATGAGCTATCGCATGCCTATAATAACACTATCAAGTGCTAAGAAACTACCGCTGCGAATAATTAAAAACAAAGCATAAATGTTTTACTTGCCACATGGCAGCATTTGATTTTGCTAGATTGTCACAAAGGAAGAAAAAATGGATTGTGCCATATACCACCTCAAAATGTGCCATGTCAATAAAGATCTCAAACTGTCCATGATTGGTTGATCCTACGTGTTTGCAATCCAAGGGCACAATGTTATATAAATAGACATATATCCCATTAAGAAGGGGCAAATTTCCTAATTGTACTTCTTCCTCATTTTCATTTTCCTACAAGAATAAACGAAGAACTTGACATTGGGACTTCAATTATAGTTTAGGTCAAATCCAAATAAGGACATAATCACTAATACTTAAACAGTTACCTACTTGCATATATGATTATTTGGGGACATAATGACTTGTATACTTGCCTAAGAGTCCAACCTCTTACCCAATTACCACTAGCCTCATCGATAAAGAATATAAGTTAGGACTAAATTTTAACCTAACAATTTTTTAGTGCTTTCACTTAGAATTGAACTCAAGAAAGATTACTTATTGACTCTCATACCCTCGTGAAAGATTTGAAGAACGAGAAAGAAAATTAATGTCCAAGTACAAGAAGCCCTTCATCATAATCATCTTAAGGAAAATGTAACTCCTCAATTCAATGTCGAGAACATTGAAACAAGCAAGCATTAGTACTAGTAGTAAAAACGAATGAAGAAACATACATTAAGGCCATATAGAGACAACTTTAAACCACGCATGAATATAGATGTTAATTTCTCAAAAATCAACAAGGACATCCCAGGAACAAAAAATGTTGATATGGAGGAGGCCAAATCACCTCAAAGGAATGTTGATGCATCAACCTTTAAGAAGTAAAATTATTAGGAAAAGCACTTTGGAACTCGAAAAGAAAAATGAAGTTGGAGTTGCTAAGTTTATAGGAATTCTCACCAAGCCTAATCTAAATGAGGAAAAAGATATTGGGGCTACTTTTCATCCAACCTATAAAATGAACTAAAGTCTCCATTAAACCAATCTGTCGGTTCAGCTTCTCAAGGGGAGCAAAAGCAAGAATGGAAAGACTAAAAGGATGATAATTGTATCTAAAGGATTTAGAAAGAAAAATGGTTAAGGACATTTTGGACGTACAATGAAAGAGTATGATGGATCATAGAGTTAACAATAATTTCAGAGGAACTTCATTTACTGAAGAGATATTGACTGTTCCATTGCCCTCGTATGTAAAAATCCCTTCAATAAAATATGATAGGACAACTGATCCGGACGATCACTCACTTCCTTTTAAAAGTTAGACGGACCTTTATGATGCTCTTAGGGCAATGAGATGAAAATTTTTCCTCACAACCTTTTTTAAATCAGCAGCAAAACGGTATCGATGCTACTGTGGAAAGACGATCTATTCATGAGAACAATTTGCACATAAATTCTTCACTGAGTTCCACACTTTTAAGGAACCAACAACAGATGCAATTGTTTTAACTAACATAAAGTAAAGACCTGGGAGCTGTTGAGAGGCTACCTTATGTAATGACCTGCTATTTCGAACAATTCAACTTGACAATCATCCACACATGATAGACTTGAATCGCTCAAAACGACAGATTTTTAATTTATATTTGGAAAAACTTGACATATATAGTAATAAATCAATCACAGAATCACAGAGACAGAGTTTAACAACAATAGGCAACGGAATAGATAAATAGTAGTGAATGAAACTACTACAGAACATCAGAGTCTGAAATAAATACAACAAAAAATCTAAGTACAAAGAAGTCACAAATATAAGAGCAACTAACAATTCTTAACATAAACAACTGAAATAAACTGAAATAACTGAATAGTAGAGTAGATAGATCTCCAAGTAAAGGTCCAAACTTCAAAGGTGAGTCAAATGCTATGACACTCAGTCTGACCCAAGCATAAAGTAAAACACAAAACACCCGAGTCAGGATTAACATTCTTATGCAGGTAAATCAACTCAAGTGAAATGTCAAGTGAAATGCAATATAAATTAAAGGATGTTTGGGATTCCCATCCTTAAAGGATCTGTGAAACTATCTACATACATAGTACAATACGGACATAGATAATGTCTACAGTAAAGTAAAATATTAAAATAGCATTAAGGCATTACCCATATCCCCCTTAACACCTTTTATATATTCCCGTAGTCTATACAAATACTGTAAGCTCCACCAAACCGGTTGTTTACTCAAGGAGCACTCCATAGGTATGGTACAAACCAAACTCGTAGTGGGCGCGATAAGGCACGTGACAAGGCACGCGAGGCAATGCTTAGGGTTGGACTCTACCATTTTTGCAGAAACGGGATGGTGGTAACGCATAGCAGCTACTACCACCCACCTCGAGACACACTCCCAAAATCAAAGGTGCACCCAATCAAATCCCAAAGTAATAGAATGGTATCGAAGAAGCATGCTCGATCAGAGGTACAACCTCACTTGGCCCAGGTATAGCTCCTGTTTTTGTCACATCAAGATGACTTGTGGGAGTCAGGGCTACGTTCATACCTCATACAGACGTTTCCCAAACCATCCTACTTCGTTCTTGAATCTCCACTACGTACACAGTTGTTAAAATGGTTTTCGATATTGGCAGAGAGCATCACAATATCCGATCCCGGTCTCTTTAACAACCAAACGCTTATTTCACACCGTGGTCATCTTATATTTCTAAGAGTTCATACTTCATATCAAAATATCACATTTATTTCAAAATCATATCACTTTCGAAATCATATACACTTCCAAAATCATAACCACAAATTAGTTTTGACCATCATATCAAAATATTCACATTTAAATCCATTAAATCTAAATCATAATGGTTCCAACTTAAATAGTTTAAATATTGAAAACAGATTATATATATTGAAATAGTTATAAATTAAAAATAGTTTATATTTAAAAAAATAGGTTAAGATTAAAATAGTTATATATTAAGAATAGTTAATATATTAAAATATTTATATCGAAAATAGTCTCAAGTTAGAATTGTTTCTTCCAATTTCACAAATCAATTCAATAAACTTTAGTTCCAAAACTCAATTCAAATCAATCTCGGTTCAATGATTTAAACTAAAGGTTCAATTCAAATTCTCGTTAAAACCAATTTTAATTTATATCGTTTTCAAATCCAGGTTTGAACTACAAATTTAAACCACTTCCAATTCAATAGATTTCAAAGTTTAAATATTCAAACAATTTACAATAACTCAATTTGATAAATTTCAGTTATGTTTCAAAATTCAACTTTAATTTTATTTAAATTCGAAGATATCCACTTATTCATTTTTAAAAACCATTTAAATAAAATCACAGATTACAAAATTAAATCAAAATTAAAATACAAATATCCAACTTCAATTTATTTAATTCTGAAATATTCACTTAGTCACCTTTTATAAACATTTAAATAATATCTCAAATTCAAATTTAAATCAAAATTAAATATTCAATTTCAATTTTATTTAAATTTGAAAATATTCATTCAATCACCTTTAATCAAAATCAAGTTATCAAGTTATAAAATCATATTTTAAAATCTCAAATAATAAGTTTCACATCAATTTTATTTAAAAACAATTCTTAACAACTAAATTTTCAAATCAATTTCAATTCATTTTTCCAACCTTAATTTATTAAAGTTACTACAAAATCTATTTTCAAAATATTAATATAAATTTAAAATGAATATTTTAAACATATTATATATATACTAATTAAATTAAATTATATTAAATTTTTATTAAATTAAAACTTATTATTAAATTTACTTTTATGTTAAATCTTATTTTACATATTTAAAAAAAATTATAAGTAAAATCTTAAAATTATATTTTCAGAACTTAACTTATGATTTAAAATTTCCAGACATATAATTTAAAAATCTAAATTTTTACATATATCAAAATAAAATCTATATATTATATTTAAAAACCAATATTTATTAAAACCCATATATTTCCTTTGAAAACTTTGGAAATCATTTTTTCAAAAATAGACCAACGGTATCCGTATATAATTTTCCATCCTTTGGTCAGGTGATACAGATATTTATCATTTCAATCTGCAGTATTTAAAATTTACGGGTATATGTCATTTCAACCAGCAATCCCAAAATTTCAAATATCAACAAAATCGCTTCGGTTTATCATTTCAACCCATAACGATTTTCCTTAATCTATAAGATCGTTTGGGTATGTATCATTTCAACCCATAGGAATTTCTAAACTAATAAGGAACTTGCAGATTGAGAACAATAGAATAATATAACATATCAACAATAGGCATATATCACAATTGACAATTAAATAATACATATATATATATAATAGGTTATTGGTGTCCATATTGTCAATTAACATAGGTGATCAGTTTTAAATGATAACATAACAAGTTCAATGATTAAACTACTAACAAATTCATGTTTAATAACATATTTCAATCGTCATTTCATGTGAAATCAATTTACTAACATATAAGAATGTTAATCGCGAGTAATTTCCCACCTTTCGAGGCTATAGAAACAACGAGAATGGATACAGTGACTCGGATATGCATGGACAAGCAAGATTTGCGGAGAAATCTCCGGATACCAACGGAAACAAGCAAAGCAAGGTGGACAAGTAATCGATGAAAACAAAATATATAAATTTTTAAAAAACTAAAATTTACACACGTATTTAAAATAAACCCTTATATATTATATTTTAAAATCAATATTTAATTTAAACACATATCAAAATAAAATCTTTATATATATATATATTTTAAAATCAACATTTAATTAAAACACGTATCAAAATAAAATCTTTAAATATATATATATATATATCAGTGTGTATATATATATTTTAAAATCAATATTTAATTTAAACACATATCAAAATAAAATCTTTATATATATATATTAAAATCAATATTTAATTTAAACACATATAAAATTAAAATATATATATATATATATTTTAAAATCAATATTTAATATAAACACATACAAAAATAAAATCTTTATATATATATTTAAAATCAATATTTAATTTAAACCCATATCAAAATAAAATCTTTATATATATATTTAAAATTAATATTTAATTTAAACACATCAAAATAAAATCTTTATATATATATTTTAAAATCAATATTTAATTTAAACAGATACAAAATTAAAATCTTTATATATATATTTAAAATCAATATTTAATTTAAACACATATCAAAATAAAATCTTTATATATTATATTTCAAAATCATTATTTCTTAAAATACATATATTTAAAATCAAAATATCTATATATTATATTAAAAAATCAATATTTAAAATCACTACTTAAAACTCATATATTAAAAATACATATTTTAAAATCTATAACACATATTTTAAAATATCTATATATATTAATAAGAGGAAGAGAAGGCTGGACTAGAAGCTAACGGAGGATTAAGAAAGCCGGATGATCGACTACTTTGCAAAGACAAGGCGGAGGACATGATATGGTCTCGGCGGCTACTGCTATTAGGAGAAAAGGAGAAATGGAAGGCTACTAGGTGGTTGTTGTGGGTTAAGGCAGGCTGTGTGGGTTCGGAGAAGTGGCAGGTGGTGTGTCAGGATGGCCGGAGCAGAGAAGATGGCGTAGAGGATAGGGAAAGAAGCTGGCGTTCGGGCGGATAGCTATAGGGATGAAGTTATTGCAGCTGACAAGGTTGTTGCATGTTGGCTGCAGGTGGGAGGATGGCTGATGGTTGCTGGCTGATGATGGGTCTTTGATAAGGGTGACACGTTGGATGGACGAGGCGGAGATCTGTCGACGTGGAGTTGGAGATGGATGTAGGCGCAACTCTGTGAGGGGAAGGTAATGCAAGTTGGAGGTCTATGTGTTGCACAAGTTCGGTGAGGAGAAGGATGGGAGGGGAAGTTCGCCAGACAAGGCGCATGGATGGAGTTGAGGCATGGATTGAGAAGCGAGCTGGTTGACTTGGAGGAGAGGATTGGTCGACAATGATCTGGAGGTGGAGGAGATGGGTGTTCGACTGGCCATGGTGGGTGTTTGGCTGTGCTTGGAAAAAGTGAAAGGGGCGTGAGGTTTGATGGGTCAAGTGATGTAGGGTTTGGTGAAATAGGACAAAGTGGAGGCGGTCTGGTTGATGAGGCGGAGGGGATCAAGACGTGACGGAGAAGGGACGAGCAATCGAGCTTCATAATATAAACATTGATTTATATTATTATTTTAGAAAGATAGAACGAAAGAGAAAAGAAAGGAAGCGACAGAGAGATGCAAATGAACTGGTTTATAATATTGGAACCAGTGGGAAAATAAAATGTCAATATTAAATTTTGGGAATATTAAAAGTTAATGGCTGTTGGGTTTTCAACCGGGACAACGAATGGACCCAGGGCACATAAGAGACTCAAAATGGGTATTGATACAGCTAACCGTTTCACAAATTTCGTCGTGTACTGGATGCCGAAATTCACAAATGAATATACTGCATAGATCAGCACGACAAGATGAACAGAATAGTACATAGACATCAGCTATACGATCATCCTATCAAAACTCGATATACGTTGCCGAAAATGCTGCTAAAACGCCGAAAATAATATAAACGGAGCTAGAGAAGTCCAAATTCAGTGAAATGAATTATGACGTCCCACATAGAAAATGATTTACAATTTTATTATCTAAAAATATTCAGATTTTCAAAATATTAAATTTCCATAAAATTTAACTGATTTTAAATTTTAAATTGAAAATTTCACACTGAACAAACTTACACATTTTCTGATGAAAATCTGACACTTTCTGCCTTTAAATAAACGTATTCCAAATATCAAATTTTCATTACTAAATTTTAATTGTTTAATTTCAAGAAAAATTTAGTTAAATTACGCTATTAAAATCGTTAAAATTTACGAGTCATTACACTCTCTCCCACTCAAAACTTTTCATCCTCGAAAATGAACGAGATAGGAGAACAGAAGCAAACAGAAAGATAAGATAGGATCGAAATACATAGTACTAGATACAACAATTAATTCAAAACCATATAAATTTCATTTACTTAAATAGCATTCTCGTTTTATTATTCTATCTATTTCATTCAACATATCTTGCAACATAAATTAAGTGTATAAACATTTCTTATAACCTGTCAATTTTATTTACAAATTCCCTTAACAAAATTTCATTTTTGGACATCTTATTACTTACATTTTATATTGTATACTATTCAATTACATGTTTCATTACATTCATACTTTTTCTAGGTAGGTTTTATTTATGTTTCAGAATGTAGTTGAGCACTACACAAGTTTACCTTTTATTTACAACATTTCTATTAAGCAAAATTTAGTTTGAACCTTTTTATTACTTAAGTTTCTCTTGTATAACCTTAAATTACATATTCACATTAACATTTTAACCTTTTGAATATTCATGTAAGTTATATATGTTTTACATATTCACTTCACATATACTTGAGAGTTAAATTTCCGGTTTCACTTCAAACCATTTTGAAATAAATATGTGTATATATATATATATTTTGTACATCAAATCATACTCAAGAAATTCAAATCAATCCATTTCAAAACAAAAATGTAGCAAAGCTACTAAGTGATCTCTCCATTTTGAGACTTGAAAATGAATGTCGATGATGCTGCAATCATCATCGAAATTATTTTCCAGCGACAAAAGAAAAGAGTACCGACTTACTTCTTTAAAATTCTTTGAAAACAATTTCCATTCGAAAATAATTTCAAATAATATATTTCAATACTTTGAAAACCAAATTTGAAAAGCTCTGAAAATTTAATTCTTAAATCCTTAGTTTAAATGCATTTCTTTTGCAAATCAGATTTATAAACCACGTTTTAAAATTTTCATCTCCTTCTAACATACAACAAAAGTTAACGGTTTAGGAATGTTGCAAACAATAAATGATAATCTAGTATTATCATTTCAATCAACCAATTCATTTAACTATCTAATTTTAGAAAATTATACTTTTATATATAAAATATAATCATACATGATCATTTACCCATTTTTGAAAACAATATTGTGTCAATTTACTTTGTTCAAGTGTTTTGAAATTCCTATCGATAGCGTTGGCCAGACGAATCGATCGAAACCCAAAATTCAAACTTAACAACTCAAACAACACAATATAAAACATTTATATCAATACAAATATGTTCCCTCATAAGATGATTCCAGAATGGATTTTAGAACAAGGATAGAGATTCAAGACCCTAATCAATGAGAATTATAACTAAGAAGATAGGCTCGAAAGGAAGATAAGATAATTAAATTACAAAAGAGGAAAGATGGATATACTTATATTAATCGCGGCGACCTTAACCGGGTCAACCGATACTTAGAAAAGATGATAATATCATCAACGGAATCCAAGACAAACTTGTTGAGAACATCGCGAAAACGCGATTCATGAGTTCGAAGAAGAAGGCAGTAGCATTGGTTAATCCAAAGGGCATGAGTAACCATTCATAGCAACCATTCATCCGGGAGGAAGGACAACAGGTCTAGCTCTAGGAATAAGATTGATGTAGAGTTTAATTTACCGCTCGGGAGGAAGAGAAGTGACTTCACCAAAACATCCGGAAACAGTCGGACCACAGGGATGGAGTCAAGATCACAAGGCTGAGAATCAAGCGGAAAGATAAAACTGCCTGCATAATCCTAAGGCAATCGACATTCAATTACAAGAGAATTACCATGGTCATCTACTAAAAAACGATTAGGGCTTTGCAAGAGATAATAGCATCACAACCGAGGACATAGAAATTTCCGGTAAATCAACGCATGTTGTAAAGGAGTTTCACCCCTTTACAAATCACACTAAGGTTGGTAGGACCCGCCGATGGAATGAGTCACACACAAGGATGAAATTTCCAATTGAGGTTGCAAGATGGGATGATCCAATATCTAGGAGAACATGAACAGGAAAGATAAGAATGGATTTTAGAACAAAAGGGAAAGTTCCAAAATTCAAAAGAAAATCCTAATCAAGGAGGATCCTAACCAAGAATTTCAACTCGAACGAATATGATTTTGTAATTAATTCTATTCATTTTAGGGTATTACTACCCTATCTCTAATGAGTTCCACTCCATATGCAAAGTTTTTTCCTAAACCAGAGCTCTGATACCACATGTAACGACCTGCTATTTCGAACCATTCAAATCGACAATCATCCACACATGTCAGACTTGAATTTCTCAAAACGACAGATTGTTAATTTATATTTGGCAAAACTTAACATATACAATAATAAATCAATCACAGAATCACAGACACAGTGTTTTACAACAATAAGCGGTGAAATAGATAAATAGTAGTTCATGAAACTACAATAGAACATCAGAGTCTGAAATAAACATAACAAAAAACCCAAGTATAAAGAAGTCACAAATACAAGAGAAACTGACAAATCTAAACATAAACAACTGAAATAAATTGAAATAACCGAATAGCTGAGTAGATAGATCTCCAAGCAAAGCTCCAAACTCCAAAGGTGAGTCAAATGCTGTAACACTCAGTCTGACCCGAGGATAAAGCAAAACACAAAACACTCGAGTCATGATTAACATTCTTATGTAGGTAAATCAATTCTCAAGTGAAATGTAATATAACTTAAGAATGTTTGGGATTCCCATCCTTTAAGGATCCGTGAAACTATCTGCATACAAAGTACAATATGCTACATAGATAATGTCTACAGTAACGTAAAATATTCAAATAGTGTTAAGGCGTTACCCATATCCCTCTTAACACATTTTATATATTCCCGTAGTCTATACAAATACTGTAAGCTCCACCAAACTGGTGGTTTACTTAGGGAGCACTCCATAGGTACGGTACAAACCAAACTCGTAGTGGGCGCGATAAGGCATTTGACAAGGCACGCGAGGCAATTCCTAGGGTAGGATACTACCATTTTGCAGAACCGGGCTGGTGATAACGCATAGCAGCTACTACCGCCCACATCGAGACACACTCCCAAAATCAAAGGTGCACCCAATCAAATCACAAAGTAATAGAATGGTATCGACGAAGCATACCTGATCGGAGGTGCGACCTCGCTTGGCCTAGGTATAGCTACTGTTTTAATCATATCAAGCTGACTCACGGGAGTCAGGGCTACGTTCACACCTCATACAGACGTTCGCCAAACCATCCTACTTTGTTCTGGAATCTCCACCATGTACACAATTGTTAAAATGGTTTTCGTTATTGGCAGAGAGTATGACAATATCCGATTTCGGTCTCTTTAACAACTAAATGCTTATTTCACAGCGTGGTCATTTTATATTTCAAACAGTTCATACTTCATATCAAAATATCATATTCATTTCAAAATCATATAACTTTTGAAATCATATACACTTCCAAAATCATAACCACAAATTAGTTTTGACCATCATATCAAAATATTCGCATTTAAATCCATTAAATCTAAATCATCACAGTTCCAACTTAAACAGTTTAAATATTGAAAACAGTTTATATATACTGAAATAGTTATAAATTAAAAATAGTTTATATTTAAAAAAATAGGTTATATATTAAAATAGTTTATATATTAAGAATAGTTTATATAATAAAATATATATATCGAAAATAGTCTCAAGTTAGAATTTTTTCTTCCAATTTCACAAATCAATTCAATAAACTTTAGTACCAAAACTCGATTCAAATCAATCTCGGTTCAACAATTTC
Organism: Allium fistulosum; assembly: GCA_030737815.1. Lineage (NCBI taxonomy): Eukaryota > Viridiplantae > Streptophyta > Magnoliopsida > Asparagales > Amaryllidaceae > Allium > Allium fistulosum. Next base: position 125,126,964 of record CM060906.1, read on the forward strand.
AATTAATGGCTAAAGGTTCAATTCAAATTCTCATTAAAACCATTTTTAATTTATATCCATTTCAAATCCAGGTTTAAACTACAAATTTAACATGTTCCAATTCCATAGATTTCAAAGTTTAAATATTCAAACAATTTATAGCAACAATTTGATAAATTTCACTTATATTTCAAAATTCAACTTTAATTTTATTTAAATTTGAACATATCCACTTAATCAATTTTAAAAACCATTTGAATAAAATCTCAGATTACAAATTTAAATAAAGAATTAAAATACTAATATCTAACTTCAATTTATTTAATTCTGAAATACTCACATAATCACCTTTTATAAACATTTAAATAATATCTCAAATTCAAATTTAGATCAAAATTAAATATTCAGTTTTAGCTTTATTTAAATTCGAAAATATTCGTTTAATCACCTTTAATCAAAATCAAGTTATCAAGTTATAAAATAAAATCTTTAAAATCTCAAATCAATAAGTTTCAAATCAATTTTATTTAAATAGAATTCTTAACAAATAAAATTCAAATCAATTTCAATTCATCTTTTCAACCATAATTTATTAAAGTTATTACAAAATCTATTTTCAAAATATTAATATAAATTTGAAATAATTTTTTTAAACATATTATATATACTAAATAAATTATATTAAATTAAATTAAATTAAATTATATTAAATTAAATTATATTAAATTTTTATTAAATTAAAACTTATTATTAAATTTATTTTTATGTTAAATCATATTTTATATATTTAAAAAAAATTATAAGTAAAATCTCAAAATTAAATTTTCAAAACTGAACTTATAATTTAAAATTTCCAAGCATATAATTTAAAAATCTAAATTTTTACATATATTAAATAAAATCTATGTATTATATTTAAATATCAATATTTATTAAAACCCATATATTTCCTTTGAAAACTTCGGAAATCATTTTTTCAAAAATAGACCAACAGTGTCCATATATAATTTTCTATCCTATGGTCAAGTGATACAGATATTTATCATTTCAATCCGCAATATTTAAAATTTACGGGTATATACCATTTCAACCCGCAATCCTAAAATTTCAAATATCAACAAAATCGCTTGGGTTTATCATTTCAACCCATAACGATTTTCCCTATTCTATAAGATCGTTCGGGTATGTAACATTTCAACCCATAGGGATTTCTAAACTAATAGGGAACTTGTAGAGTGATAATAATAGAACAATATAACATATTAACAACATACAAATATCACAATTAACAATTAAATAATATATATATATAACAGGTTATTGGTGTCCATATTGTCAATTAACATAGGTGATCAGTTTTAAATAATAACATAACAAGCTAAACGATTAAACTACTAACAAATTCAAGTTTAACAACATATTTCAATCGTCATTTCATGTGAAATCAATTTACTAACATATAAGAATGTTAATCGTGGGTAATTGCTCACATTTCATGGCTAGAGAAACAACGAGAATGGATACAGTGACATGGATACGCATGGACAAGCTAGAGTTGTGGGAAAATCTCCGGACAGCAACGGAAACAAGCAAATCAAGGTGGACAAGAGATTGAGGAAAACAAAATCTATTAATTTTTAAAAATCTAAAATTCACTCACATATTTAAAATAAACCTCTATATATTATATTTTAAAATCAATAATTAATTTAAACACATATCAAAATAAAATATTTATATATATATATTTTAAAATCAATATTTAATTTAAACACATATCGAAATAAAAACTTTTTATATATATATATATATATATATTTTAAAATCAATATTTAATTTAAACACATATCGAAATAAAATCTCTATATATATATATATTAAAATCAATATTTAATTTAAACACATATCAAAATAAAATCTTTATATATTTTTTAAATCAATATTTAATTTAAACGCATATAAAAATAAAATATTTATATATATATAATCAATATTTAATTGAAACCCATATCAAAATAAAATATTTATATATACATTTAAAATCGATATTTAATTTAAACACCTATCAAAATAAAATATTTATATAAATATAATTTAAAATCATTATCATATTTAAACACATATTAAAATAAAATCTTTATATATTATATTTCAAAATCAGTATTTCTTAAAAGACATATATTTAAAATCAAAATATCTATATATTATATTAAAAAATCAATATTTAAAATCACTACTTAAAACACATATTTTAAAATCTATAACACATATTTTAAAATATCTATATATATGAATAAGAGGAAGAAGAGGATGGACTGGAAGCTAACGGAGGGTTGTGAAAGTCAGATGATCGGTTGCTTTGGAAAGACAAGGCGGAGGACATGATATGGTCTCGGTAGCTATTACTGTTAGGGGAAACGGAGAAATGGAAGGCTACTAGGTGGTTGCTATGGGTTAAGGTGGGCTATGTGGGTTCGGAGAAGTGGCAGGTGGTGTGTCAGGATGGCCGGAGCAAAGAAGATGGCGCGGAAGCTAGGGGAAGAGGCTGGCGTTCGGGCCGATGGCTATAAGGATGAAGTTGTTGCAGTTGACTAGGTTGTTGCATGTTGGCTGCAGGTGGGAGGATGGCTGATGGTTACTGGCTGATGATGGGTCTTTGATGTGGCTGACACATTGGATGGACGAGGCAGAGATCTACTGACGTGGAGTTGGAGATGGATGCAGGCGCAACTGTGTGAGGGGAAGGCAATGCAAGTGGGAGGTTTGTGTGTTGCACGAGTTTGGCGAGGAGAAGGATGGGAGGGGAAGTTTGCCAGACAAGGCGTATGGATGGAGTTGAGGCGTGGATTGAGGAGCAAGCTGGTTGAATTGGAGGAGAAGATTGGTCGGCAATGATTTAGAGATGGAGGAGATGGGTGTTCGGCTGGCCATGGTGGGTGTTTGGCTGTGCTCGGAGAACGTGAAAGGGGCACGAGGTTTGATGGGCCAGGTGATGTAGGGTTTTGTGACAGGGGACAAGGTGGAGGCGGTCTGGTTAACGAGGCGGAGGGGATCGAGACATGAAGGAGAAGGGATGAGCAATCGAGCAAATGCTTCGGGAAAAACAAATATATCTCCAGGCTTCATAATATGAACATTGATTTATATCATTATTTTAGAAAGACAGAATGAAAAAGAAAAGAAAGGAAGAGACAGAGAGACACAAACGAACCAGTTTATAATATTGGAACCAGTAGGAAAATAAAAAGTCAATATTAAATTTTTTAAGAGATTCAATGCTAAAGCTACAAAGGCTGAAAAGGTAAGCAACAAAGAAAAATTGATGGTTGTAAAATATGGATTAATATAAAGTACCTATTTTTGGAAGAATTGTACCTTTACAGGTGTAAAAACCTGTAAGACTTTCACTTTCAAGCTAATAAATTTATCCGCTTGGATAAGGTTTTTCATGAAAAGAAAAGTTTCAACAAAGGGGAAGGGAAGAAGAGATGCCTAGATTCTCAACTTAGAACAAGAAAGGAAGGTGGGATGAGATATCAAGAGCTAACTACATTGACTTGAACCAACCAACCTTATATATTTTTGTTGTATCAAAAGATAAGATGAAATATTCAATACCAAAAAAGGCCAAGAATAACCTAAAACTTAACAAAAGGGAAGACTTCTATGCTTTTTATAAGGTAAATGGACATAAAGCACATAAATGTTGAGTTTTGGTGTGGATTATACAAAATGTGATAAGAAAAGGAGCTTTGAGGGAAGTTATGAACAGAAATTTCCTCGTCTTAATAACGATATAAGACCTTCGTTAAACAATGTAACATTATTGGACAATGAACCCCTATAGGAGTTCCCACCATTAATCAATCATATCGATGTAATTCATGATGTGCCTTATAATGCTAGAATGCATAAAGGTTCAAAGTATAGATACATTTGCGAAAGCAAAAAAGGAATCTATTCAATGGAAAAAGAACCACTAGCAAAGGTCTAGAAAAGTGCTATATAGATCCAAGATTTAGTGATCACTCTAAAAGAATTGAGAGGATTGAGGAACCCTTATAATCATCCACTAAAGATAACTAGTCAAATTAGATAATCTTTGGAACAGTGGAAGTGTAGTAAACATCATTTTTAAACATGCATTCATCAAATGGATATTCTTATGGAAAAGCTTGAACCTAGCTTTGAACACATTTACATATTCGATAATAAAGGCTCTACTTCGTTGGTGAAATAAAGTTGTATGTTCAAATAGGGTACCACCTTATTCATGGACCATTGTAACATCCCCAATCTAGAGGCCCAAAGCTAAGCGCTATAGATGCTACAGTCATCTATAGTATTAACTTCTGACGACTATATACGTCTATGTTAATGGTATCTATAATATCAGAAGCACTTGAATACGAAACAAATCACAGATTTCAAAACAAAATTTTTCATTACATTTCAAAACACATGTTCCATATTAATAATACATAATCCTAAAATGTTTCCCAAGCAATGATAAAATATACTCATTACAAAATACGCCAAGAGCGACATATGAAGATGCCCCCTTGGATGATATGAGTCATATAGTCATAATTGACATAATACATACACAACGTAAATAAATAACAAAAAAAAGAACTACACCTCCTAATAGCTATCTGTAAGCCTCCTGCTCATCTCCGGTAGCTTTATTCGTCATCCTACTAAAATTTGAAAGAACCTCAACCCTCAGTCTACTCAAATCAATTTTAAGCACCCGAGAGTTTAAGGGAAAAACATAAACTTCGAGTCAGATATAAAGCCTGGTGTAAATATTACTATACATCCCGGTTATTAATGTTAAGTGAGACCACGCAGCTTAGCGGGAAGGGTTTCCCCTCACTAACATTCCTTTAAAACATATCTTTTGCAAATCTTTTCCTACAACCAAAACTGGTTAAATACTGTAACGCATCATTATATAAACATACATATCAGGTAATAAAAGAACTATTTGTTCAAACACTTTAGTTTTGTTTGGCTAACTATTAACCTTTAGCCGACTCGGGCCTACCAGACAAAATAGCAAATTAATCTAACATCTGTTAGACACACCTCTTCTTGACGGTCTATCCTTAACTATATGTTAAATACTTCTCCAGTGGACGGTCTGTCCCTAACTTAACATCTCCTAGGGTCACCTGGCCCTAATGGTTTTGCGGGCTCACCAATAACCTATCCATATACAAATATATATTCCCTTCTGTGTATAATCATAATTTTAGTCTTACCTATGACAAAGCCCTACACATTGGAATTTTGGACTAAATCAGTTGGGGCCAATAGCTAACGTATAGGGCGCAACCCTATACCAGTCCCATCTGGTATTCTAATATCCGAGTTATTTTTACTTAGGGATCCATTCCCAAAATTTTCTTTGAAAACCTTTTTCAAAATGATTTATGACCTTTAAATCGAACTCACACAAGGAAAATACATATACTCTATGCTTTACTCAAAATCACCTTGTCATGTTATATACATATATATACATACACTTTACTCAAACCTTAGTTGATGAATAAATTTAAACACTTGAAAGTACCGCTTTCGATTCAATTGAAAGTACCGCTTTCTAAACCATTGAAAGCATTCCTTTCGAAACCAAGTAAAACTAGGCCGAAAGGCCAAAAGCTTCCCTTTCGAAACCATACATAAATCCTTTCGAAAGCATTAAAAACCTTCCTTTCGAAAGCGTTAAAACCTTAGACATCATATCTTAAAACGCTTTAAAACGTTGCCTTTAAACCTTTGAAAAACCTTCCATTTCAACCTTTCGACACCATTAGAAACACTACCCTTCGACTCCTTCAAAACCCTTTGGGGAACCACCTCTTCGAAACCATTTTCAAAACCTTTCGAAAGAATTAAACCTTTTGAAATCAAACCTTTCGAAAGTACTTGGGTTCAATTTAAAATATGTAGAAAAATACTTTCGAAACCATTAAAACCTTATCTTTCGGAACCATTGGTTTATACTTCAACAGAACAAAAAGGTCATTTAAAACATCTAAGTCGAAAGCCTTCCTTTTGAAACCTATTCCTAAGTGAAGAAGTGATGGCATCAAAACCATTCCTTCGAAAGCATTGGAGAAGTGGTTAATTTTTAAAACAAAGTATACCTTCCGAAACCATTGGAGAAGTGGTTAATTTTTTAAACAAAGTATACCTTCCGAAACCATTGACTTTGAAAGGTAGAAAGGCGGCGGCTAGGGGTTTCGACTCCTTCGAAAGCATTACTTAAAATAAAAGAGCGCAGCCCATTCAAAACATTTTCGTTAAAACACTTGACTCAGTCGAAAGCCAACCGAGTCGAAACATATCCTTTCGAAAGCACAGCAGGCGCTACTTCCATTCTAAAACAAAAGGGCGCTTCGACACTTTTGAAACCCCCTGGTTTCGACTCTAACCTTCTGCCTTTGTCTAGTTCATTGTGTACCAGGATGTTGATACTATGTGCATAGGTTTGTGGAAGGAGGTGGAGGGTCTTAGTTGAAAGCTACCTAGGAGAAACCAAAATAGGTGAAACATGCTTTTAGCATAAATTTCTGATTTAAAACCTTTTTAAGTAAATATTTTAACTAACCTGCCTTATTTGTCAAACACTTATTGGTTGCTAATTTTTCTTTTCTAAAAGTGGTGCCATAATATTAGAATTAATTAATTTAAATCATTTGCAAAACACCCCTTCTCCTTAATTAAATATATAAAACATTTAAGTCCCATACCTTAAATAATTTTATATATTAATCAAAACACTTGGGAAAATTCTATAAAAATTCCAAAAAATACTTTTCAACATGTTTTCTGACATACATAAATTTCAAAGCCATATGATTATTTTTGCCGTAAATAATTTATAACCTAATAAATCATTTCCCTCATTGAAAATTAATATAAAATCCACATTAATTTGGAAAATTATGAAAATTGAAACCCAACTCGAAAATATTATTTCTGACCTACGTTTAAATTCGTAAGGCATTCGGATGTCATTTAATTGGGTTTCATATCAAACATATCATAAAAACTAATATGAACATGCATAAATCATCAACAAGCATATATAAACTTTTAATCGCTCAAAACATGGCGTTATCATGCAAAAATCATTTCGAGTTATCCTTAAAACCGAAAACTATAAGGAAAATGGGATGTCGTAATCATTCACCTTAGCTATGTGATTAAAGATGTGAGAATTGATCTTGATTATGTTTATTTACTTCTTCCTCTTGAAAATCCTAGCTTTATCTTCTCTTGAGATTGAAACTGGTGGCCGACCTCTCTTAATTTTAATTTTTGCAAATGAGTGAAAGTGAGGATTCACGGCTATGGTTTAGGGTATTAAAATGCCCATTTTCCTATTTTACCCCTTACTTATTTCCAAACGCTTATCCCCATTTTATTTCCTTAGTTCATTATATATATAGGCACGGCTACCCTTGATTAAATCAGATCTCAACCCATTAATCATCTTACACTATTTTATTTAATTTAAATAATTAAATATCCTAAATAATGTTATAAAAACATGGGGTGTTACAATCGACCCTCCTTAAAGAATTTCATCCTCGAAATTATGATAAGGAACACATCAAAGCAATCAAAGGTAAAACATACAATCAAAATAAATCAGGATAAGCGTCTCTAATCCTACTCTCGGTCTCCCAAGTACAGTCTCTCTCATCTTCACTCCACTAAACTTTCACTAATCTAACTATCTTGTTCCTCAACTTCTTCTCATCTCTCTTGACTATCCGGATAGGATTCCTAACCATAGTTATGTCTGGTTTCACTACCAAATCCTCTAACACGGTCGGTGCTATAGTAGTGTCTGGATCCCTAACATACTTCCTCAAATGAGATACATGGAAAACATTGTGGACTCCTGCCAAACTAATCGGTAACTCTACTCTATATGCGAGTTTCTCGATCCTTTCTAAAGTAGGAAAATGGTCCTACGAACCTCGGTGCTGATTTCCCCGTCTTCTCGAACCTGACAACACCTTTCATAGGCGATACTTTGACGAAAGCATGATCTCCAACAGAGAACTCTAAATCTTTTCATCTTCTATCTACGTAGATTTTCTACCTAGACTAAGCTTCCTTCATTATCGCCCTTATCAGCTTAATCTTTTCTGCAGCATCTCTTACTAAATCAGGACGAAGGACTAATCTTTCTCCGGTCTCTAACCAACATGCAGCGGATTTGCATGATCTTCCATACAAAGCTTCAAACGGTGTCATCCCAATACTAGTCTGATAACCATTTTTATATGAAAACTCAACTAAATGTAGATGGTCTTCCCATGATCCCTCAAAATACAATACGCAAGCTATTAACAAGTCCTCCAAGATCTTGTTAACTCTTTCCGTCTGCCCATCAGTCTGTGGATGGTAAGCGGTAATCATCTTGAGCTTGGTTCTCATAGCTTCCTGTAGAATCTTTAGAACTCACTAGTGAACCAAGAATCTCTATCACTAACAATACTACTATGAATTCCGTGTAGTCTAACCACATTCTTCATGAACAATTTTGCCAAAATAGGTGTCATTCTAGTTGACTTAACTGGAATGAAATGGGCACTCTTGGTCAACCTATCCACTATGACCCATATGCTTTCATTTCCTCTATTAGATCTTGGCAGCACATCAATAAAGTCCATTGAAATAGAATCCCACTTCCAAACCGGAACATCTAATGGTTGAAGCAATCCACTTGGCTTATGATGCTCGGCTTTCACTTGTTGACAGTTCAAACACTGTTTCACGCAGAAGCCAACATCCCTCTTCATGCCTTCCCAGAAGAAACTCCTTTTCATATCCTGATACATCTACATTCCTCCTGGATGAATAGGAACTTCGAATGATGACATTCCTCCAAAATTTACTTCCTTACGATTCCCATGTTGGGAACACATAATCTACCCTTCTTTCTTAACCACCCGTTATGGTCAAGACTGAAATCCTTTAAGTAATCGCTCTCCATTCCTTCCCTTAACTTTCTGATCCATTAAACTAACATAGGATCCTCCTCCTGTTTAGAAGAAATATTCTCCATCAATACCGGTCAAACTTCTAAATAAGACAACCTAGCAGATCCTCCACTAGATTCAGCCTCGGATCTCCACTGCACCCTACAAGCTTACAATGCTTCCAAGTCTTTCCATTCTGCTATCATAGCTTACACTACATTTTGATGCTTCCTGCTAAACGCATCTGCAATCATGTTGCCTTTCCTCGGTGTGTACTCTATTCCAAAATCATAAGCGGCTAAAATCTCCAACCACCTCTATTGTCTCATGTTCAGCTCCTTTTGAGAGAACAAGTAATTCAACGACTTATGATCTGTATAGAGCTCAAACCTCTCTCCCAAAAGATAATGCCTACATACCTTCAAAGCAAAAATAACTGCACCTAACTCCAAGTCATGCGTTGGATACCTAACCTCATGCGGTTTAAGCTGTCGAGATGCATAGCCAATCACTTTACCCCTCTGCATTAGCACAGCTCCATCCTGTTCCACTTGCATCAATATAAATAACTAAATCCTGATTCCTCTTCGGAACCACTAACAGCGATGCATGGGTTAATTAGTATTTCAAGCTTTGGAATTCTTCCTCACACTTATCGGTCCACACAAACTTCACATCCTCTCACGTTAGCTTAGTCATCGGTGCAGTTATCCACAGAAAATCCTTTATAAACCATCGATAATATTTGGCCAATCCAAGAAAGCTTCTTATCTCATTTACCGTTTCTGGTCTCTTCCAATTATTAACGGCTTCGATCTTTTCTAGATCGACTGACAATCCTTTCTCCGAAACCACATGACCAAGAAACTTTACTTCCTTCTTCCAAAAATGGCACTTCGAAAATTTAGCCTTTAGCTGATGCTCCCTCAACGTCTCAAGCACAACTCTAAGATGAACTTCATGCCCCTTCTCATACTTTGAGTATATCATAATGTCATATATGAAAACTAACACGAACCTATCCAAGTGCTCTCGGAAAATCAGGTTCATCAAATCCACAGAGAATGCCGGTGCATTAGTTATTCCAATCAGTAGAACTAACCATTCGAACGATCCATATCTCATCATAAACGTCGTCAACGGTATACTATCCTTCGCTACTCTATGCTGATGAAATCCTATCGCCAAATCTAACTGAGAGAATATCTTGGCTCCACTCAACTGATCGAACAAATTGTTAATTCTCCATATGGATATCGATTCTTTATTGACTTCTCATTCAACTTACAATAATCGATACATAGTCGTAATGATCCATCCGGATTCTTAGCAAATACTGCTGCTGCTCCCCAAGGCGAACTACTTGGTCTAATAAAACCCTTGCCTTCCAAATCCACCAATTGCACCTTCAGTTCCTTCATCTCTGTAGGTGTCATTCTACTTGGCGGCCTACTCACCAGTTCTACTCCAGGCACTAGGTCAATCCGAAACTCAATGGCTCGTTTCGATGGTAATCCAACTACAGGTTCAAACACATCTACGAATTCTCTAACTACGAAAACGCGATTCAACTCATCTTCTAACTCCATAACACCCAACAAAGCATTCACCTCATGGCTAGGGTTTTCTATGGTATAAACTACCTGATCACTACAATCCAGGTGTCTAAGTGATATTTTCCTATCCTGCCAAAATATCCTAGCATCGTATTAACTTAACAAATCCATGCCTAATATAATTCCGAATCCTACAAAGTCAATTACATGCAACCTACAAACAAAGGTGTAATCTAGAAAGTCAAATTCTAAGTGGTCACACTTCATCCCAAGTGTCGCATACCTAACTATCGGATTTGCAGCTCTTAAGGAAGTAACTAAATATGTGGGTTTTAGGTTAAGCTTATCTACCAAGCATCGAGATATAAAAGAATGTGATGCACCAGTACCAAACAAAACGCTAATAGACATACCGTAAATCTGAAGCATACCTCCTAACACAGCCTTTGCCTTCTTCTGCACTGCTGGCCTTGAAGTAGCAGGTTCAAGTGCATACACTTGGCCCTTTCCTTCCTTTGTAGGCTCCTTGCATTGATTCTTGTAGTGGCCGATCTGATCACAATTAAAGCACCTGATGTTCTTCTTTCCAATCACCTCCTTTCCTTTTCCCTTTCCAGTACGACACTCATGGGCATAGTGTCCTTTCTTGTCGCGTTTGTAACAGACCACTTCAGGCTTTCCTTTCTTTAATGCTCCTCCTTTCTGAGAAATTTTCTTGTGGAAAAACTTTCTCTTTTGGCCATGTCTAACCTAGACCTCCTTCTCTTTCTTCTTCACCAAACAAGCTAGCATCTCCTTATGTATCAACGCCATTTCCATTACCACATCACATGGATCTCTGATGTATGGTAAATTAGCCCTAGCCAACTCCGGCTTCAAACCTCTAACAAACTTTTCATTCCTTTTCAACACTGTGTCAACAATGGCATACCCATATCGGGCTAACTCCTCAAATCTACCTGCATATTCCAGAACAGACATCTCCCCTTGTTTCATCTCAGCTAACTTCCTAACCACACAGACTACGCCATTACTGACATGAACCTTTCTTGAAACCTCCTCCTAACCTCTGCCCACGTCATAGTTTCTTCATCTACACTAGCAGTTACGATATTCCACCAAAACAAAGCAGCTCCCTGAAGCTATCTTGAAGAAAGTCTCCTTTTCTGCTCGTCATTGAGCCCTAAGTCAGCAAAAATCCTTTCACAATGTAGCAGCCAATTTTTCACTTCGATAGCATCTTCAGTTCCAACAAACGGCTTTCCCCCAAGCCTAGCATAGTCTCTGCTCAAATTTGCATACTAGTTGATTATCGGAGCTCCCTGAACACCTCCTCCAGCAGCATTCCCTCCAGCATCTCCATCTGCGATTCTAGCTTGCATCATGTTCGCAAAAAACTGATACATGGCTCCCATGTCCACTCAGGGAACCCCAGCACGAACATTCTCAGCCTAAACCTGACCTTGTCCTCTTCTAGCATTTGGTCAGGCATTCCCATTTGTGATGGTGATGTCTCCTACTAGATTAGCTCTGCCTCTTTATCCATCCATATCTATATTCAAGCCTCGTGAGATACAGAAGAATAGCCTAACAAAGATAGGAGTCTATAGATAAAGCGTATACTTATATATTGCAAATACAAATACATTACTATAGCGTTATCCCATACCACGATCCTAACACTAATTCCTAAGGATTATGTTTTTGGAAATTATTTTTTAGTTAAAGTATTTCATAACCTATGCTTCGATACCAAGTTGTACCATCCCCTACCAAGAGGCCCAAAGCTAAGCACTACAGATGCTGCAGTCATCTATAGTATTAACTTTCGGCGACTAAATACGCCTATGTTAATGGTATCTATAATATCAGAAGCACTTGAATATGAAAAAAATCACAGATTTCAAAACAAAATTTTCCATTACATTTCAAAACACATGTTCCATATTAAAAATACATAATCCCCAAACGTTTCCCAAACAATGATAAAATATACTTATTACAAAATAAGCCAAGAGCGATATATGAAGATGCCCCCTTGGATGATCGGAGTCATATAGTCATAATTGACATAATACATACACAGCGGAAATAAATAACAAAACAAAGAACTGCAATTCCTAATAGCTATTCTTAAGCCTCCTGCTCGTCTCCAGTAGCTTTGTTCGTCATCCTACTAAAACCTGACATAACTTTAACCCTCAGCCTACTCAAATCAATTTTGAGCACCCAAGAGTTTTAGGGGAAAACATAAACATCGAGTCAGACATAAAGCCTGGAGTGAATAATACTATACATCATGGTTATTAATGTTAAGTGGGACCATGCCGCTTAGCAGAACGGATTTCCCCTCACTAACATTCTTTTAAAAATATCTTTTACAAATCTTTTCCTGCAAACAACACTGGTTAAATACTGTAAAGCATCATTATGTAAACACTCGTATCAGGTAATAAAAGAACTATCTGTTCAAACACTTTAGTTTTGTTTGGCTAACCATCAACCTTTAGCTGACTCAGGCCTACCAGAAAAAATAACAAATTAATCAAACATATGTTAGACACACCTCTTCTGGACGGTCTGTCCATAACTATCTGTTAAATACTTCTCCATTGGACGGTCTGTCCTAAACTTAACATCTCCCAGGGTCAACTGGTCCTAATGGTTTTGCGGGTTCACCATTAACCTATCTGTATACAAATATATATTCCCTTCTATGTGTAATCATAATTTTAGTCTTACCTGTGACAAAGTCCTACACACTAGAACTTAGGACTAAATTAGTTGGGGCCAATAGCTAATGTATAGGGCGCGACCATATACCAGTCCCATCTGGTATTCTAATATCTAAGTCATTTTTACTTAGGAATCCCTTCCCATAATTTTCCTTGAAAACCTTTTTCAAAATGATTTAAGACCTTTAAATAAAACTCACACAAGGAAAATACATATAATCTATGCTTTACTCAAAATCACCTTGCAATGTTATATATATATAAATATATATATATATATATATGTATGTATGTATGTATGTATGTATGTATATACTTTACTCAAACCTTAATTGATAAAAACATTTAAACACTTGAAAGTACCCCTTTTGATTCAATTGAAAGTACCCATTTCTAAACCATTGAAAGCATTCCTTTCGAAACCAAGTAAAACCCTTTATTCATCTAGGCCGAAAGGCCGAATGCTTCCCTTTCGAAACCATACATAAATCCTTTCGAAAGCATTAAAAACCTTCCTTTTGAAAGCATTAAAACCTTAGACATCATATCTTAAAACACTTTAAAACATTGCCTTTAAACCTTGGAAAAACCTTCCATTTCAACCTTTCGAAACAATCAGAAACACTACCCATCGACTCTTTCGAAACCTTTTGGGGAACCACCCCTTCGAAACCATTTTCAAAACCTTTCGAAAGAACTTGGGTTCAATTTAAAACATGTGGAAAAATACTTTCGAAACCATTAAAACCTTCTCTTTCGAAACATTGGGTTATACTTCAACAGAACAAAAGGGTCATTTAAAACATCTAAGTTGAAAGCCTTCCTTTCGAAACCTATTCCTAAGTGAAGAAGTAATGGCGTCGAAACCATTCCTTTGAAAGCATTGGAGAAGTGGTTAATTTTTAAAACAAAGTATACCTTCCGAAACCATTGACTTCGAAAGGTAGAAAGGCGGTAGCTAGGGTTTCGACCCCTTCGAAAGCATTACTTAAAATAAAAGAGCGCAACCCATTCAAAATCTTTTCCTTAAAACACTTTACTCAGTCAAAAGCCAACTGAGTCGAAAGATATCTTTTCGAAAGCAAAGCAGGCGCTACTTCCATTTTAAAACAAAAAGGCGGTTTGACCCTTTCGAAACCCCGTGGTTTAGACTCTTACCTTCCGCCTTTTTCCAGTTCACTATGTACCAGGATGTTGGTACTATGTGCATTGGTTTGTGAAAGTAGGCGGGGGGTCTTAGTCGAAAGCTACCTGGGTGAAACCAAAATAGGCGAAACATGCTTTTAACATGAATTTCTGATTTAAAACCTTTTTAAGTAATCTTTTTAACTAACCTGCCTTATTTGTCAAACATTTATTGGTTGCTAATTTTTCTTTCCCAAAAGTGCTGCCATAATTTCGGAATTAATTAATTTAAATTATTTGCAAAACACCCCTTCTCCTTAATTAAATATATAAAACATTTAAGTCTCATACCTTAAATAATTTTACATATTCATCAAAACACTTAGGAAAATTCTGTAAAAATTCTAGAAAATCCTTTTCAATATGTTTTCTAACATATATAAATTTTAGGCCCAAATAATTATTTATTTTGACTTAAATAATTTATAACCCAATAAATCATTTCCCTCACTAGAAAATTAATATAAAATCCACATTAATTCGGGAAATTATGAAAATTGAAATCCATCTCCAAAATATTATTTCTGATCTACATTTTAATTCGCAAGGCATTTGGATATCATTTAATAGGGTTTTCATATCAAACATATCACAAAAAGTAATATGAACATGCATAAATCATCAATAAGCATATATAAACTATTAATCACTCCAAACATGGCATTATCATGCAAAAAACATTTCGGGTTATCCTTAAAATCGAAAACTATAAGAAAAATAGGACGTAGTAATCATTCACCTTAGCTTTGTGATTAAAGATGTGAGATTTGATCTTGATTATTGTGATTTACTTCTTCCTCTTGAAAATCCTAGCTTTATCTTCTCTTAAGATTGAAAATGATGGCCGGCCTCTCTTGATGTTAGTTTTTGCAAATGAGTGAAATTGAGGATTCACGGCTATGGTTTAGGGTATTAAAATGCCCATTTTCCTATTTTATCCATTACTTATTTCCTAACACTTATCCCCATCTTATTTCCTTAGTTCATTATACATATAGGCACGGCTACCTTGGTTAAATCAAATCTCAATCAATTAATCATCTTACATTATTTTATTTTATTTAACTAATTAAATATCCTAAATAATGTTATAAAAATATGGGATGTTACAACCATTGAAACTTTGTTTGCTATAATGGACTAACCTTCTTATTATGATGCTTTTTTGAAGACTTGTGTTAGTTGAAGTGGATGCTTTTGTTTCACCAAAACATTTGGTGGTGAAATTTCATCCTAAGGCCGGATGGGGAACCATGCGAGAGAGTAATTTGGTCCTATGAAAATGTAATTTGTAACCCTTGAACAATGTAGTAAAGAGAATATTTTTGTTATGGCACTGTGTCAAAACTAAATGAAACTAAGAACTACAAGCCCTTAGATATCAGTCATGAAGAACCGATACCTAAGGAAATAAGGCCAAAGGCATCAACTAAAAAATGAAGAGCAATAGCTAAGTAAGTCAATCACTTGGAAAAGAAAAGGAAGCATGGTGAAATAAATCAAGTAAACCAAGAGGACGATATTAAATGATCCCAAAATGAAATTATTATACCAATAGACTTTAGAGATAATGAAAATAACATAAATCGGCAAAAGAGCTAGAAGACATAAAGATAGACTAGTGGGATCCCGCTAGAATAATAAAGATAAGAACAAAATTAGACAAAAGTGTGAAAGAAGAGCTCATTCAGTTTCTACATGTGAATAAAGACATTTTTGCCTAGTGTAGCACCCCCACCTCTGTACCCATACTAACTAAGAGTATTACAGAGTAATACTATCGGATATTGCAGAGAATGAGGCGATATGGGGTATACACGTGAATATTCCCTTATACTAACACTAGTACATATCTCGTTTTAGATAAAACTCACTATAAATGTACACCGTCTCAGTACAAAGAATTAAACACGTGTTCCTTTAGGACAATACAATACACAGTATATATAATAAATAACAAGGAGAATACAGAGTCAAACGTAGAGATAATATATAATATAATGTATACATAAGTCCAAAATATACATAAAATCTATACTGACATCAAAACATCCAATACATGAACCAAATACATATCAAGGGTATACAATGACGGTTTATAATGATAAGTTAGCCTCCATCTATGCCCAATATCCACAAAACTGGTCATGTCGTCCCTTGAAGCTGAAATGTCTTAGACTGACCCGAGTATTATAAATAACACACGGGTTGGACTATGTTTATAATGATAATAGATAATATATGGTGGCATATTTAATATCTAATATAATATGAAAATAACATATATAACAAGATATAAGGTGAGATGGCCTATAGAATCATCTCATCAAATCCTATATCATAAAAATCATAAATATGAATCTATTATAGGCCAATTCACATCTAATAAACAAAGGCTATCTCAAAATATCAAATCATAAAATATTATGGATATAACTGGTAAGGCTCATCCAGTATCTAATATAGTCGACTCATCATAGCAATGAGACATATATCCAATCCACTATATACACATACCCTAAATCAGATAGGAGACTAATAACCACCTTTGACAAGCCTGCTCCAGGAACCACGGTCTACCTGCCCACCATACAGTGACCACCTATTCCTATAGTCTTCAATCAAATTAATGGACATCGTGACCCTGTCCACCAATGACTCGTCTACACATAGCCTTATTCATGACCCTGCTTTACCCCTAATGGTAATAGAATGTTGACCTATGTGACACGACGGGTTACCAACTGCCAATCCTGCATGCGCATTGAATATAATAACCAACAATGGTGTTGAGGATTTGGGGCGCAACCCCATGATTAGGCCGCTGGGGTGGATACTAGTCAATCTGGTTCACTCATGTAAAATAAAGGAAGCTGGAACCAATACAGATGGTCATATAGTAATTATACCGTATTACTATGCATATCTCCAATAGTAGGCCGATACATGGATCTCATAAGTTACCACCTGACTATATGATACTCCATACCGAGTATTATACATGAGTAAGTCACCACCTGAATATACGATAATCCACACTGAGTATCAATTACACATGAGTGTAATCACTATTTGAGTGACATTTACCATGAATAATCAAACAAATGACATAGCGACATCCCATACCACTGCCTGTTATTTGGGTAATTACCCAAGGCTCATAAAGTACACTTAATCCACACTAGATATCTCTATATGACAAGTCCGATGAATAACCAAAAAATGCTACCGAAAGTCTCATACTAGATGATATTATTAAAACGTTTATTCAAATTTCTCATCATACAGAAATGAAATCTCACTAATCAAATAAAAGGATGTCATCACTGTATTATCTTAAAATATATCTCTAATCACATTTACTAATATTACTAAACTTTATAAATATATAATCACCTTCATCATCTCAAAATCATTTTAAATTCAATAATATATAAATAGATCCAAATTAATCCTTACTTAATCTTTAAAAGTCCATTTTAATTATTCAATCTCCATTATTATCTTTAAATTATCACTGCTCAACATCGGGATTTAACACCTGGACTCATGTAGTTATGGTTGGACTTGGTCCCGTACGATGAGCCATGCACTTAATATAGATCCAACTTCATCCCTAGAAGGGAAAGAAAGAGGCAATTTGATAGAACATGGATGAATGCACATCAAGATCAGGTAAGGAGGTTGCTAGAAAATGGTTTATTAGAGAAGTATTTTATCCAAATTGGTTGGAAAATCCGGTGCTTGTTAAAAAGTTTAGTGGAAAATGGAGAAATTTTGTTGATAACATGGGTTAAATAAAGCAAGCCCAAAAGGTTGCAATCCCCTTCCAAGAATTGACCAATTGGTGGATGCGACTAGTTGGTATAAATTGTTATCATTTATGGACATATATCTAGGATATAATAAATCACCATGTTTAAGCCCAATAAGGAGCACACAAAGTTTATAATTGATTGGGGAACTTACTACTATATGGTACCTTCTGGACTAAAAAATGTGGGGGCCACATACCAACAACTAGTAAGTAGAATGTTCAAATATCAGATTGGGAGAAATATGAAAGTATACAAAAATGATATGTTAGTAAAATCAAAGCAAGGGATAAATCACATAAAGGAACTAAATGAGATGTTTGAAGTATTACAAAAGTACAAGATGAAATAAAATCCACTAAAGTGTTCTTTTGGAATCCAATCCGGGAATTTTTAGGATACATAGTGAGTGCACATGGAATAGAAGAAAATCCTGAACAAATAAATGCAATTTGAGATATTGCAAAACCAAAGACAAGTAAGGATGTAATGAGTTTGAATGTCCAAATGATGGCACAAAATAGTTTAATGTCAAAGTCTATATCACTATGCCACAAAGTGAATTAGATAATAGTGATCACATGACATAAGGTAGATTTTCCGTTATCCCACTTTTTCACACAAGACATGGCAAAAGCATTTGTTGTTTGAAGAGCCACATAATATTTCATCTGTTGTCTGAATGGCCCATGAAATCCCTATGTACAATCTTGTTATTCAGACAATATTTTATATGTCGTCTGATTTAAGTTATCAAATTTTTTATTTTTGGCTCCAACTTTTCCCTCTTAATTATTTCATGGTCGCTGTTTTTTTTCTATTCCCCCCTTTATTATTTTGTTCCCCCTTTATTATTTCATTACGTTTCCCCCTTTATTATTTCGTTCCCCCTTTTTATTTTTATTCAAGAGAAAATCGCCATCTTCTTCTCGTCGTTAACTTAGGGTTTTATGAAATTGAAGTCGTCTCCTTCTCGTCTTCTCATCTTTGTGCAAATTGATGTGCTTCATTCCTTATCGAGTGTTCTTCGATTAGGGCTATTGATGGTTGCGACTCCTTGTTGATTGTTCATCGATTGATTTTGGTATGATTTTTGCCCCTTTCGATTTATATTATTCTCGAATCTGATTATCCTGCCAATGATGAATTGGGTTATTTATATAGGAAATAATTTCCTATATTTCCGTATATATGTTGATATTTCTGCCCCTTATGATTTTTTATTGATCTTGACTTGATTTTCCATTCGATTTCTGCCCCCATTCGATTTTGTATTGATCTCGACTTGATTTGCCTATTATGATTTGGGTGTTTATGTGACAATGAACAAAACTTGGTTGAAGTGCACTGGCCGATGATGATTTGGGTTTCTTATATAGGAATTTATTTCCTAAATATGTGAATATATGATTCGATTTGACTCTTGAATTTCTGATTTTGGTTTCTGTTTGATTTGGTTTTCTGATTCTTGAATTTTTGCTTTGGTTTCCATTTTCTAATTTTATTGCTAGGTTGGACTTTGTTTTTCACTATGCCACCTGACCATGTGCTCTTGACTTCATGTCAAAGTTAGTGGATTGCTATGTTAGACCTTGTTGTTCTAAGCAGTGTTGACTGGAACTGCCTTGTTTAAGGTAGTGCACTTCAACACTTGATATGTCTTGTTGTATATACTTTTTGTATATGTGTCCAATTTCTCGAGTCTTGTGTCGAATTGTAGGTCCATAGCATTGCCTATTGTTGTGAGTCTTGTTGGTCCTGTCTTGTTTTAATTTTTTTGAATGTTTATACTTGTGTTCATGTGTTCATATGTATATACTTGTGTTCATGCGTTTATATGTATATATGTGTAATATGATTTTAGTTTTGAGATATATGGGATTTCAATGTTGCATATATACATGTATACATGTATATACATATGTGTATATGTGTATATGTGCTATTACATCTTACTTCATTTATGTATATGTGTGAAAAGTCTGTATAATTATACCCTAGTGCTTGTGTATGTATATCTTCACCCTTGTATGTGTGTTATGTTGTTTCAGTTCTCACATATACTTGTATGTACTTGAGCTTGAACCATTTTGAGTATGTACATATATACATGTATTTGCATATGTGTATATATGTATATTACTTAAAGCTTGATGTTGGTTGAATCTCTGAACATGTGTTGCATATATACATGTATACATGTATAGACATAAGTGTATATATGTATATTAGTTTGTCAATTACATCCCACTTCATTTCTGTTTTGCTGGTTCATTTATGATCTGGCCTGGTCTTGTGCCTTGAATTGATTCATTTATGATCTGGTATTATGCCATGAGTCTGGACCACGTGCATTGAATTGTTCATGTGTTCATATGTTTTAAATATATATATATATGTATGTATGTATGTATATGTATACATGCATATACATACATGTATACATGTATACACATGTAAAATGCCTTAACCAGATTTTGAATAGCTTTGAGCTGCTTTTGAATTGTTCATGTGTTCATGTATATATGTATATACATATGTGCTTTGAGCTGATTTTGAATTGCTCTGAGTTGCTTTTAAATTGTTCCTGAGTTCATATGTTGAATTTTTGATGCATTTTGCTTTGATACTTGAATGGATTTTTCTTTGATTACTTTCCCTGAACCTAGAATGCATTTTGATACATGTATACATCCTTTTGTATGCATTTTGGTTTATACATATAAACCTATATACATTCAGGGTTTATACAAATATACATGTATGCATTTTTCTTTGAATTGTTTATACATACACATATATATATATATACACACACACATGTATCAATTTTAGGACATTCAATTATCAAAGCATCAAAGACTTATACATGTATATATGCTTTGATACCAAAATGTATTTTGCTTTGATTGCTTTCCCTGAACCTTAAATTTATACATCCTTGCCTTCCCTGAACCTTGAATGGCCTGAAATTGATACTTGAATAACCTGAACCTTGAATGGTTGTTACTGCTATATGCAGTCTTCTTGCTTGTTACTTCCATGTATATACACACATACATATGTATTATATGTGTGAAATATTGCCATGTTTTCCTTGTTTTTGTCTGGTTTATACATGTGCACTTCAGCTTTGTCAATGCTGCTCCTATGTGCACTATGCTTAAACTATTTTGATATTTCTTGCCTCATATTCATTATGTACTCTTGTGTTTGTTGAATCGATTGATATGTGCACCTGAGTTGAGCCCAAGGAGGCTTGGGCTCGACCTTGTGCACATTTGCACTGTGTTGAGCCTTCGGGCTTGACATTTGCAATAGTCCGTGAGATTTAATCGATGTCCGGCCTTGTGATATTCATAGTGATACATTATGCATATCATAAGTTTTCCATGCACATATATATATTTGTCCGGCCATGTCTAAAACATGACAAGAAAACTAACCCATAAACTGAGGCAATATTAATATCAAATTTGATTTAATTTTTGCAATTTAGGTTTGTTTCCTTTTCCATTTTACTGCGTTGTTTATTTGATAAGTATAAGAGATGGCTGGAGACAAGCTAGAGCAAGCAAATGAAGATCAATATCAAAAATAAACTCGAGTGAGTGTAAGTGAGTGCTAGTAAAAAATGTTATATATGAGAGTGTAGAGAAAAGTTGTATATATGAGAGTGATAGTGAAAGTTGTATTGTATTCGAAAATGTAAGAATAGTGAAAGTTGTATTGTATTTGAAAATGTAAGTATAGTGAAAGTTGTATTGTATTTGAATTTGATTTGAAATAAATTATTTATTTAAATAAAATTGCGATTCATATATTTCATTCTTCAAATATATAATATAATTGTAATTGGTATGCATATTAGTCAATATTAATGTGTTGTCTAATAGAAAATTCCATAAATGATACTATAACATCAGACAACGTATGGTTTTTTCCTTTTGATGTGTTAGTGCATATCAGGCGACGGGGCATATCTGTGGTCTGAAGTGTAATGAGATAGCACAGAAATAGACGATAGACAGGAATTCATTCATACAACGAAGTATATCTGTCGTCTGATTCATTTTTCTCATAGTGTATATCGACAAGTGTATTCCATTTTTTGATGAAATCAAGAAAAAGAAGACTTTTGAATGGTTGGATGAATGCCAAAAGGCATTTTAAGTGCTAAAGGATCATTTGGTCAAACTGGATGTACTTTCTAGTCTAATGGAAGCTGGAAATTTATTCTTATATATGGCAGTATCTGAATAAGTAATTAGTTTGGTTTTACTAAGGGAGGAAAATAGGGCGCATGCTACTAGTAGTATACGAGTAAGAGGCTAAAAGATGTGGAAACAATATATCTGGAAGACAAGTTAAGTGGAAAATGGAAATAAGCAAGTATGATATAAAGTTTTTGCTTCAGGTGGCAATAAAAGGTCAGGCACTTGTTGATTTTGTAAGAGAATGTACATTGCTTATAAAAACGCAATTTAAAAGAGAAAAATAGTATGACCGAAATGATAATTATTTGTAGATGGTGCATCAAATGAACAAGGAGTCGAAGGTGGGTATTTGAAAATTATGCTCGATGGACATCGACAAAATTATAAGATAAATTTAGGGTTCACTGCAACTAATAACGTGGCTGAATACTAATCAATAATAACTGGGATAACTCTAGCACAATAGTCAAGGATTCCTAGAATTGAAATATTTAGCGACTCATGGTTAATGGTAAATGGCTTAAAACAGACTTATCATACGAAGGGCGTGGTTATCTCAATATGTAAAGAAATACATGAAATGCTAGCTCGATTTAACGAATTTTCAATTAATCAAAAACCTAGAGAGAAATATGCTCAAGCCAATTTGTTAGCAAAGCTAACCAGTTCACGTAGAGCCCCAGAAGTAATGATTGTTCGCATTGGCTTTTAATTAGACCCAAGCACTAAGTTTGAAATAGATAAGCCAAAAAGTGAAACATTGGTTTTGACCCGATCGCAAGCCCGACAACAAAAAGGCGGCGAAGGAATTTTCGAAAGCTGCAACAATCATTAGACAACCTATGGAGAAACACAAGGAAATAATTATAAAATTATTCATGAACCGATAGCTAAAGATCAATGTAGGAACCAATATGTTGGAAACTAGATAATGCCAATAGTAGAATATTTGGTAGAAGGAATACTTCCTAAAAATGAGATGAAGAAAATAAGACATCAAGTACCTTCTTATACCATAATCAATGGATTATTTAGGTATGTACCTCTAGAAAAAGGAATAGAACCTTGAAAGGCGGGCATAAAGGCTTTTGTGGTGACTATTCCTATGGTGTAAAATTATATAAGATGGTAATGAGATAGGGATGCTATTGGCCACAATTGAATAAGGATGCGATAAATGTTAGCGATTCTCAGGAATCCTAGGTCAACCTCGAAGTGAATTGATCCACACCATAGGCCCATGGTCATTCAATGTTTGGAAAATCGATTTAACAGGGTCTTTACCTATCACAAAATGTGGTGCAAGATTTGCAATAGTGGCAATTGATTACTTTACCAAATGTCTGATGGTGAACCTTTATCTAATATAACCATGCGAAAAATTTGGATGTTTGTAATCAAAAATATAGTTAGTCGCTTTGGACATCCAAAAAAGATAATTTGTGACAATGGACTATATTTTAAAGTTAAAAAAAATCACTCGTTTAATGAAAAGAATCTATTCGATAGCCTATCTAAGGAGTGATGGACAATTTAAGCCTTTGGTCCTAATTTTACGCCTGGCCACAGCGCATATCCAAGAAGTAATGGTCAATTTAAGTCTTTGTTCCTGCTTCTATGCTTGGCCAAAGCACCCAATCAAGCAGTGATGGTCAATTAAGTTTTTAGTCCAGCCCTTGCGCTTAGCCAAAGCAACTATCCAAGAAAAGATTATTAAATAACTATCCAATTGAGCTATTGGTTGAGTCAATGTCTATAATTGAAAGGAAAGGTCAACATTCAAGAGAAAGGATAAGACTTAAAGAATAAGTTCACTTAAGCTAAAGCATAAGCAAACTACTTATGGGGGGCAATTGTTATCGAGTGCCAAAGAATTCGAATCTTGAAAAATTGTACCATCAAAGAATGAAAGCTATCACACGAAGCTATTGAATGTTAAGGACAAATAAATTATCGAGGGTTAAATAGTCAAACAAGCAATCAAATACCAATATAGATAAGAAATTAAGTGGGGAACTATTGCATACTAAAGATGCTAGAGCCATCGAGGTTCAAATATCAATGGATTATCACATGCTGAAGAAGTTAGAGCTATCGAAGTTTATAAAGCAAAGCTGCCACATACTAAAAGCAAAGCTATTGAATGTTATATTCAATAGCTGTCGAGTGCGATAAGAAAAAGCCGTCGAGTGTTATAAAAGGAGCTCTCGAATGCTATAATTAAGAGTTATAGAGTGTAACAAGAAAGAAATATCAAGTGCTATAGTCAAGAGCTACGAGTGTTAAGTCATAAAATGCTATCGCATGCTGAGTAAAGCTATCGTATAATAAAGGGCTATCAAGTGCTAAATCAAAAACTGTAATCGCATGCCAGGGATTAAAACTAATGAAATACAAAGACAAAACCATCGAGTGCTAAGAAGTAATGACATCGAGTGTTATAATGAGAAGCTATGCATGTAGAAGGCAAAGCTATCGAGTGCAAGGAAATAGAAACTATAGCATGATGAATTTAATGCTATCGAGGACCAACAATAAGGCTATCAAGTGACAAGCATTGATAAGCTATCACATGCTTGCAACAACGCTATTGAGTGTTAAGAAGTTGCCGCTATCAATGACTAAAAACCTAGCATGAAACGTTCTATTTTCCATATAGCAACATTTTTGTGCCACATCGTCACAACGGAAGAAAAAATGGGTTGTGCCATATATCACCTCAAAATATGCCACTACAACAAAGATCTCAAGCATCCATGATTGGTGATGCAACGTGTCAGCAATCCTAGGGCGCATATTTTCTATAAGTAGACATGTTACCCTACTAAGAAGCGACGAATTTCCGAATTGTATTTCTTTCCCATTTTCATTTTCCCTCAAACTTAAATATAGAACCTGACATTAGGACTTTAATGGTCATTTAGGTCAAACCCAAATCAAGAATTTATGACTAAGTACTTGAACATTTACCTATTTGCATATACGACTATTTGAGAACATAATGACATGCATGCTTGCCCAAGAGTCCAATCTCCTACCCAGGTACTGCTAGCCGCATTGACTAAGCATATAGTTAGGACCAAATTTTGGACTAATAAAAGCATATATAAAATAATAATAATAATAATAATACACATACACATAGAATGCAATGCTAATATATAGTACGTTATTGTAACGACCCAGAAATTTCGAACCCGAAAATTCCAGATAGTTATGAAAAGAAGAAGAGATAGAAGAAAAGAAACAGAAAACATAACACAGATGCTCACATTCGCAGCGGAACAAAATATAATATCAAATAATAACAGTTTACAAAAGAATACTGTATCTGTCAATTTACATTTATTTACATCAGAGTTATATTCCAATACACAACGATGGTCATATATAAATCAAATATGTCTCAGATAATCAAAAATAATAGTCACAGCGGAACACTCCATACGTCCCGCCATCCAGCTCGCCTCTTGAGCTCCAGAACGTCCTTACCTGAAAATCTGTAATACTCGGTCTGACCCGAGCATTACATCAAAGTAACACCCGGGTCAGGCTGGAAACCAGCGTGAGTAAACCCATCTAACATAAATTTCAAAGGCATACAACTTATATAAAACCCGGGTAACTTGTATCAATTACAACTTCACAAATTGTTATTGACCTTATTTATTTCACTCACCCGTTTCTAAGTACCAAACTTAGATTAAATGGTCTAATTTGCCTAAATCATTCCATTTCAGGTTATTCTATTCAACTAGAAATTTAATAAGAATCGAAGTGGTTTCGGGTATTTACTAATACCCGACTCCGGTCTCTTCGAATTCAATACCATCTTATCCAAATTATTCAGGTAGACACAATTCAAACTTCAAATATAGGGTGTTACCTATACACATTAATTCATCATTGATAGATAACCACAATCTCAGTTTAAACCCAGCATATCATATCACGTAGCATCACAAATCACATGTCTGAGTTATCAATCAATCTAAGGCATATAATTTTATTCAATCATTCATAAGCAAGATAAATGAGACATACCATTTCAAATAAATTAACTCCCAATGAATTAAACCAACCACTTAAAAATCTTGCTTATTCAATATTAATTAATTTTATTCAATTAATTAACCCTTCCTTAATTATTCATCTTGATTTATCATTCTTGATCTATCATTCTTTAATTACATTGAGTAATTTGCCTTCAATTAATTACACAAATTCATTACTCTCAAACCCATCACATTTATTAACCCTTAATTACCCTCTTAATTAATTACCCAAATTAATGATCCAGCAATCACTTACCTTGATTAATTATCCTTTAAGTAATTCACACTTAGTAATTAACTAATCTTTACTTAATTTCCTTAATTAATCAATTCTTAAATTAATTACTCTATGTAATTAATCCTCAATTACTTCCTTAAGTAATCTACCCTTAATTACTTTCATCAAATAATTATTCCATTGGTTAATTATAAATTCCAATCAGAACATTTCACAGTATCACAGGATATCAAAATCCAAGTAATCTACTCATACAATCATCCAAACAGAAATTATCAGTTCACATCATAATTATTTTAATTTACTTATAATAATTTCTTAAGAATTAACCACTATTTGGATTAATAATCCATAGATGAATTAATTCAAAACATTAAATCAATCACTTCTTAATTATCTTTAAAAATCAATTTAAATTAATCTTAATTAATTTTCGATTAATAACTTTAATTAGTCCATTTACAATACTTAATTACCGATTTATTTCAACACTTAATCATTTATACCACTTTTTAATTACCAATTGATAAATCTTAAATTACTTAGTTGATTTTAATTATAAGCTAATTAACATTCTTAATCAATTTACAATATAAAAATTATTCATCTTACATTTTTTTAAAATCCTCCTTAATACCATTAATTAAGATTTAAAAACATGAACTTTACTAAATAAATTAAAACTTAGTTTGATTAGGCTTACATTTGCAATAATTAACTTACCCGAGAAAATCCTAGGTGAACTCGAGTCCTATCCCGAGCTTCCCCTCCATTCTCCCGATTTCCTTTCTTCCTCATCTCTTTTCATTTTTATCTTTATTTAGAGTTAAGTTTTAAACTTTATATACTGGGAAACAAACCCATAAATCCTGCGTTCTATCTCGAAGTCAATCCCCATTTTCTCGAGTACCGTCTCGAGTTGCTTCTCACCAAAAATTCCTGACACCCATCAATGTCGTGCACCTGCACCAAAGTTCGCCATCACTCTGGTGAACGGCATTACCTCTGGCAAGTCACAATTCGTTCCTATACCCAGCTGCAATCATCGATTCGACGATTACGAACCCACCATGCAAATCAAGCTTCCAGTTCGAACACTCGAACTCTACCCTCGCCTAAATCCACCTCGACACCCCGCCTCCGGCCATTAGCGATGCTCCAACTCCGGCCTCTTCTTGCCTATCCCCCATGCTACCATTTCCCTGAAGCTCGTGCAACTCGATGCACCGAGGAAGCCGCAGTGACCATTTTTCTAACCTCAACCAAACTAGGGTTTAAAACCCGATTTGTCTATCGCCGTCGCTACTGTGATCGTGCCTCAATTTCACCATTTTTCTCTAACTCATCTGTTGCCACACTAGCTTCACCCAAAACCTCAACACCCAGAATTTCTTCAATCACCAGAATTTGGATCGAACCCGTTTCCAGTTCATCCATAAACTGTTCTCAATTTACACAATTAAAAATCACCATTTTAGTTTTAAAAATCCTATTTTGAATGTGGATTCAAGTTATGAACCTGAATCAGGAATCCATGATAAGGATTTCATCGTACTTTTGCATTTCCTACTGTTTTATCTTATTTCCAGAAATATTTCAATACTGTTTTACTTGAAGCAAATTTAAACTATACTTTAGGATTAGACAAACATATTTATTTAAATCCTAAGCTCTAATAGTGACTTAATAAGAAGAAACTAAATTTTGATTCAATTCTATGCTGTGTGCCCTGAAAACAGAGAACAACATCATACACAAATATACTCCACCTATCAAACAGTTTTCATATTATCATATACCCATGCACAGATAAACTATTCTAGGAATTTATATAAAGCCTGATTTAAATTTATTTCAAAATTTCAAAGAAGAAATGTTTACTCACCTTGAATTTTCTTTGAACAGAGAATAGTTTTTGGGCTTGAGAAGAACATAGTCTAGATTTTTCTTTTCCCAAGTTCTTGTTTTCCAGGTTAAAGCTTTTGGATTCCAGACTTAAAACTTGATCCAACTTGTTTGTATTTGGTTCAGATTGTAGTTTGTATATATATTTTTTAAAAATATGATACTCAGTTTTGTTTTTCTGAATGAAATGGGAATAAAGGTGGCATATAAAAGATTGTGAACAGGCTGTAGAATAATGTAGATACAAGATTTTTATGTACTAAAACTATTTTATAAACATTTAGCCAGAGATTTTTCTTCCTTCAATTGTAGGCTGATATGATTTTAGGTGGCTTGCATTTATTACTTGGCTTGGTTTATAAGTTTACTCATTTTTTTATTTATTTTGTGTACAGCCTGATTTGTTTGGGTGAGTATCTTTATACATATAATTTGTCTATACTTATCATCATTGTATTACTACTTGTCTAAGTGTAGGTTGTCTTGTTTCATACTTAACATATATATATCTTTAGTTTTATATTATATTCACACTCGCACACATCCTGTCTTTGCCCTTCTTCATTTATATTGTTCAACTTGTATTTACTTAATTGCTACTTGTAAATGTTACTTACCTGGTTTTTGATTTGTTCTGGTGAGTAGTTATTATGTTTTAGAGTTTTATTTTTATTTTTAACTGAACTACCCCATACTTATGTTTATTTTATAATTCTCTTGTAAATATATATTTTATATTTCTCTTAACTATAATTTATTTCACTCTTAAGTTTAAATATTGATAAAGTATACTCACATTAAAATACATATAAATATCTGTTTTAGAGATAATAAGTCTATATTTCATTTTATCTGATTAAATACTCATTAAAATAACATTGCTAAATTTCTGGGATGGCACATTATATTAGTAGATTATCAAATAAATATTTATCCAGATTTTTAAAAATTCAGCTCCTATTATATTTCCAAATTCATTTATATATCCAGATATCTTTTATTGACAGAATCTTATTCGTTCGACTTATAAAATTAATATCCTGATAACTTCAAATCAATTATTTACCCAATTAACCGGGTTAAAAATCCGGGTCGTCACATTCCTCCCCCCTTGAATCTTTTCGTCCTCGAAAAGAAACGAAACCAGATTTATTGAGATGCTCAAAATCAGATAAATTTTCTTTGATCATTTTTAAACTACTTTAAAAATCTATGTAATATTTCTAAAATAGTTTTTATACAAATACTTTTATAACTCGATGCTTTGACAAGTCCATCCTTGTTCTCACAGAAATTCGGTCATACGTTGATCAGGCGTAGGACTGAAAATCTATAAGTACTCGGTAAACTCGTTTCCAACACCCAGTGAAAATACTTTGGAAAATAATTTCATTAAAAATATAGAAAACAGTTTCGAAAATAGAGGAAATATCTTTGGAAAAATGTTCTGGAAATCATCACCCCCATCCATGGTCGCAGTTAACCCGATGGTTACGTTGCCGTCCCGGCAAAATCCACAGATAACTGTAGGTCTCCGCGCCCCTCAATTACGCCATGGAACCCGCTACAGATCGCAGTTATACCCGGGCCTTACGTTGCTATCACAGCACAAACCCATATAACTGTAGGCATCAGCGCCACCGAATTTCGCTGCCAAAGAATGAAACTCCTCCACTTGACCATAGACCGCAGTCTACCGATGTTGCGCTGCCATCCCGACAGAATCAAGTGTAGACTGTTGGCACTCATCCTCCACACGATTTTCGCTATGGTCCACACAGTAGATCGCAGCGACATCGAGTTACACTGTCGTCACAGCATAACCCAAATGCCCCTGTAGGCATCAGCGCCATCGACTTTCGCTACCAAATAATCCTCAGGAACTAGTTTGTCCGGACTCCTCACAGGATCAACTTTAGAACCTCCCCTTTAGAGGCTCAAGGCAGTACCACTCAGTGGCACTCCTGAGAAGTTCATTCAAGGGAGCGCCTTTTTCCCCAGAGCCACTTTCAAAACACTTTATACTATACACATATAGTATTTTCCAAATCATACACCTAGTATGAATCACATATAAAGCTCCTTTACAAATCGATTCTCAAAATCGATAATCCTCATATTAGGCTTTCCAAATTCAAATATTGATTTTTCCCAAAATCAAAAGCCTTTCCCAAAATTCAAAGGTTCCAAAAACCTTTCCTCAAAATCATTTCACAAATTCTTTTTATAAATACATATATATAAAAGTTTTGAAAAATCTTTGAATCAATTTATACTTGTATAAATTCACTTTACTTAAAAAAAACTTTTTGACAATAGATTCAACAAGGGGAGTTTTCCATATATAACAAAGATATATAACTTTGTTTAGTCCAAATAAATATTCGAATTTTGATTACTCTTTTATAAAGTCATTTACCATATTGCTTACTTCCATAAAGTAAACCTTAATCATAGAAATGTTCAATTCCCATTTTACTCCATTATATATTATATAAAATATACTTTCAATTTCTAAAATCATTTACAGTGCTTATCCACAAATTTTTAATATCAATTTTATTCAAACCCGTACGATGTCCACATGTCATCCGTACGCTATATCAATCTGATCGCTCATTCGATCACACAATTTCACTTCCGAACTAGTATTGTCCACCCGACTTCCTAGTGCGGACTCAGATCTGGTTTCTTGATCAGAAACCGTCATTCTCCTTGCATAGTCACAACTATGATAGAGAATATCCAGAACCAATCAAAAATCCATATCCAGGTTCGCCGTCGAAAATCGAGCGAAAAATCCCAACTCGGATCAATAATACTATCTCGAAATTCTATGCTCGAATCTGGATCAAATCACTATGCGAATAGAATAATATACGTACACCTTACGTATTTATCTTCATTGATTATCAGTTAAATCAATTCTCTTTCTATTCACATTCACCTTAATTTTCATTCACTTATTCACTTTTGCCTTAATCCCCATTTGGATTATCACTTCAATTCTTATCTCAGTTGGGTATTTGCTCATAAACAGTTTGAACTCCGACCAGTTTATATTTAGAAAATAGCTTGAAAATTTTTGAAGAATAGATAAGTAGTTGAAAAATAATTATTAGTTGAAAAATAGATGGTAAAATAGTTAAGTAGTTGTAAGATAGTTGAAAAATAGTAAAACAATTTCAAATTAGTTGTAAACTGATAACTAGTTATAAAGTAGCTAAAAAGATAGTAATTAGTAAATAAGATGGTTGTAAAATAGCTAAATAGTTTCAAAAGTAATTATAAAAAAAGTATAAGATAGTTCTGGAATTGTTAAAGAAAAATTGTATAGTGATAGTTAGGAAAATAGATTTAGATTAGTTCTTATCAAAATGATTTATTTAAAAAAAATAGTCCAGAGCCAAACTGTTTAATACCCCATCTCCATTTCCATCAATTCAATTTAAATTTCCACTTTTATTTAAATTGACTCAATCCCAATCTGATTAACTTCAATTTTATTTCAAATTAATCCAATTCAAATTTTCCATTTGAATTTTATACTTATCCATCATAAATCACAATTCCCATTAATTCAAATCAAATTCAGTTTGAACTAATTCAATTTAAATCTCAATTTTAAATCATCTCGAATTATATAAATTCTAGTTAAATTTTCAAAAGCTGATTTAACCCCTTAAATCAAATTAATCTTTATTTTTAAATTAATAATCCAAATTTTTAAACAATTTAATTCTGAGTCCAATTCTCAAAATTCCATTTTAAGTTATTTTTACTTAACTTATTTCAAAGTTCAAATAAGAGTTCAAAACAATTTTATCTTCCATTTTGAAACCAGTTCTTAACAAATTTTAATTTACACATTTAATTCTTAAGTTCAAAGTGATTCCATTAAACTTCTGCAATGGATGTATATTACCTCAATCCCTTTCTTAATTTAATTAGAATAATCCAATTCACAGTTTCATGGATTATTAATAACAAAAGGATGATATCAGAATAAGCCAAAGTAAATAAACATCCGGATTATTTTAAAAAGCATCCATCAACGACACCCATTTCCCATTTCCAGATCTCAAATCCGTTTGAGATCACACATAACTCCCATTTCAAACAACCCATTTAGCTTCACTAAGTAAAATTTCAATTTCATCTTGAAATTTCCAATTTAGGTTGTTCTTATTTAACTTCCCCTAAGTTAAATTCAATTCATTTATTCAATCAACCTTACTCAAATTCGAATTTCTACTTCAAATTTTCAAATTTCTAATAATATTCATTCTTATTTATTTGTTCAAAACTTATATCACTTTTGGGTTTCACATCACTTTCCAAGGATTATTCAAACTCAATCTTAGAGTTTATTTCAAATATACATATTTATTTCCTTTACTCACCAAATTACTTTAAATTTTAAACCACCTTTGGTTTTAAATTCAAAACATATTCCTATAAGTTTCAAACAACTCTTGTTTGAATCAAGCTCTTTTATTCAAATAATACTATTTATTTTTTCTTTCAAAC
This sequence comes from Allium fistulosum, assembly GCA_030737815.1. Taxonomy (NCBI): domain Eukaryota; kingdom Viridiplantae; phylum Streptophyta; class Magnoliopsida; order Asparagales; family Amaryllidaceae; genus Allium; species Allium fistulosum. The sequence goes on from CM060906.1 coordinate 125,160,190, forward strand.
ACTTGGAACAAATTACCATATTCTCTGAACTTAGATTTAATACTTCACCCTTTAAACCCCTTCCAATTTATAAGTCATACTTGCCTAAATGTTTTACTTCCCTAAAACATTTCATCTTGCCTACTTCTTAACAACATTTCATTATTAAACACAACAACCATTTATGATACCAACCAAGATTATCATATCTGGAAACCAATTTATTATTATCTTTATTTTGAAATTATTTCTACAAATTCAAGATTTAAATTTCAGTTTGGATCCATTTCAAATTTATCTTCATTCAATTTCAATTTGGTTGTGTTACTATTACCACTTAATTCTCATTATTTTATTTAATTCCAAAAATTTATCAACCAGTTACCTTAACATTTATTGGTTAAGGAATATTACTTTATATATATCAAAATATATCCTTACTTAAAACCATTTAAAATCTTTTATATAAGAAAATAACAAGTACGCTCTCTCATATATATATATATACTCAACTCATTCTAGGGTACTATTGACCCTATCCTTATGAGTATTCCCCACTAGAGCCAAGGTTCTCGCTCAACCTTTGCTCTGATACCAACTGTAACGACCCAGAAATTTCGAACCCGAAAATTCCAGATAGTTATGAAAAGAAGAAGAGATAGAAGAAAAGAAACAAAAAACATAACACAGATGCTCACATTCGCAGCGGAACAAAATATAATATCAAATAATAACAGTTTACAAAAGAATACTGTATCTGTCAATTTACATTTATTTACATCAGAGTTATATTCCAATACACAACGATGGTCATATATAAATCAAATATGTCTCAGATAATCAAAAATAATAGTCACAGCGGAACACTCCATACGTCCCGCCATCCAGCTCGCCTCTTGAGCTCCAGAACGTCCTTACCTGAAAATCTGTAATACTCGGTCTGACCCGAGCATTACATCAAAGTAACACCCGGGTCAGGCTGGAAACCAGCGTGAGTAAACCCATCTAACATAAATTTCAAAGGCATACAACTTATATAAAACCCGGGTAACTTGTATCAATTACAACTTCACAAATTGTTATTGACCTTATTTATTTCACTCACCCGTTTCTAAGTACCAAACTTAGATTAAATGGTCTAATTTGCCTAAATCATTCCATTTCAGGTTATTCTATTCAACTAGAAATTTAATAAGAATCGAAGTGGTTTCGGGTATTTACTAATACCCGACTCCGGTCTCTTCGAATTCAATACCATCTTATCCAAATTATTCAGGTAGACACAATTCAAACTTCAAATATAGGGTGTTACCTATACACATTAATTCATCATTGATAGATAACCACAATCTCAGTTTAAACCCAGCATATCATATCACGTAGCATCACAAATCACATGTCTGAGTTATCAATCAATCTAAGGCATATAATTTTATTCAATCATTCATAAGCAAGATAAATGAGACATACCATTTCAAATAAATTAACTCCCAATGAATTAAACCAACCACTTAAAAATCTTGCTTATTCAATATTAATTAATTTTATTCAATTAATTAACCCTTCCTTAATTATTCATCTTGATTTATCATTCTTGATCTATCATTCTTTAATTACATTGAGTAATTTGCCTTCAATTAATTACACAAATTCATTACTCTCAAACCCATCACATTTATTAACCCTTAATTACCCTCTTAATTAATTACCCAAATTAATGATCCAGCAATCACTTACCTTGATTAATTATCCTTTAAGTAATTCACACTTAGTAATTAACTAATCTTTACTTAATTTCCTTAATTAATCAATTCTTAAATTAATTACTCTATGTAATTAATCCTCAATTACTTCCTTAAGTAATCTACCCTTAATTACTTTCATCAAATAATTATTCCATTGGTTAATTATAAATTCCAATCAGAACATTTCACAGTATCACAGGATATCAAAATCCAAGTAATCTACTCATACAATCATCCAAACAGAAATTATCAGTTCACATCATAATTATTTTAATTTACTTATAATAATTTCTTAAGAATTAACCACTATTTGGATTAATAATCCATAGATGAATTAATTCAAAACATTAAATCAATCACTTCTTAATTATCTTTAAAAATCAATTTAAATTAATCTTAATTAATTTTCGATTAATAACTTTAATTAGTCCATTTACAATACTTAATTACCGATTTATTTCAACACTTAATCATTTATACCACTTTTTAATTACCAATTGATAAATCTTAAATTACTTAGTTGATTTTAATTATAAGCTAATTAACATTCTTAATCAATTTACAATATAAAAATTATTCATCTTACATTTTTTTAAAATCCTCCTTAATACCATTAATTAAGATTTAAAAACATGAACTTTACTAAATAAATTAAAACTTAGTTTGATTAGGCTTACATTTGCAATAATTAACTTACCCGAGAAAATCCTAGGTGAACTCGAGTCCTATCCCGAGCTTCCCCTCCATTCTCCCGATTTCCTTTCTTCCTCATCTCTTTTCATTTTTATCTTTATTTAGAGTTAAGTTTTAAACTTTATATACTGGGAAACAAACCCATAAATCCTGCGTTCTATCTCGAAGTCAATCCCCATTTTCTCGAGTACCGTCTCGAGTTGCTTCTCACCAAAAATTCCTGACACCCATCAATGCCGTGCACCTGCACCAAAGTTCGCCATCACTCTGGTGAACGGCATTACCTCTGGCAAGTCACAATTCGTTCCTATACCCAGCTGCAATCATCGATTCGACGATTACGAACCCACCATGCAAATCAAGCTTCCAGTTCGAACACTCGAACTCTACCCTCGCCTAAATCCACCTCGACACCCCGCCTCCGGCCATTAGCGATGCTCCAACTCCGGCCTCTTCTTGCCTATCCCCCATGATACCATTTCCCTGAAGCTCGTGCAACTCGATGCACCGAGGAAGCCGCAGTGACCATTTTTCTAACCTCAACCAAACTAGGGTTTAAAACCCGATTTGTCTATCGCCGTCGCTACTGTGATCGTGCCTCAATTTCACCATTTTTCTCTAACTCATCTGTTGCCACACTAGCTTCACCCAAAACCTCAACACCCAGAATTTCTTCAATCACCAGAATTTGGATCGAACCCGTTTCCAGTTCATCCATAAACTGTTCTCAATTTACACAATTAAAAATCACCATTTTAGTTTTAAAAATCCTATTTTGAATGTGGATTCAAGTTATGAACCTGAATCAGGAATCCATGATAAGGATTTCATCGTACTTTTGCATTTCCTACTGTTTTATCTTATTTCCAGAAATATTTCAATACTGTTGTAACGACCCGACTTTCTATGCCTAGAAAGACGCATCATTATGAAGAAAGAAAGGGATAGAAGAAGAAAAGAAAAGAAGAAAGAACAACAACACATCAGAAATCTCACAGCGGAACGAAAAATATATTATATCACATAATATATTACATAGTATCATATGCATCAGAGTACACTATTTATACATCACAGAATAGACAGTTATAAACTTCTGTCTATTATACAACACAAGATGCAACTCAAACAAACGACTCAGAGAACCCAACACAGCGGAATACTATCTATCTACGAATGCTGAAGCCTCCTGCTCCATATCTCCTCCATAGATTCGTCAAAGCTAACCTGAATCCCTTGGCTACTCGTAAAAATTTGAGTACCCAAGAGTTTATAAAACAGAAATAAACAACTTGGGTCAGACATGGGTCTGGTGTGAGTAACAGGTTAAACTTGTTTAACTTTGAAAACCATTTGGAAAGAAAAGGTATCTCGTAAGACTTCCCGCACATAAACACGGAAAAGTTTTTACCTTACGATAACCAAAACATTTGATAGGAAATTCGATTGTATTATAATAGGGTCTAGGGTTTTCAAATAAATATGAAATAGCCGAAATTGTTACATTATTAAATTCCAGCATACATAAGTATACAATCAAGTCCGTTATCACTTATTGGAATTTGGATTTCCATACAATGGCAGAGCTACCGGGGTACCGCTCATCACAGTACGGGGCCTAGATCACCGTACCGAGGATCACTCCCAATCCCCTGCAACACAAAGCCGGAACCATCCCTTACTGGATAATTCCGAACAAGACAATCCCGTAGTTGGCGCGACCAACCACACACTAAGTCGAATAAAAGAAAAGGGACCTCTAGACAGGGATCTATCTTGCTCTCAGTGGGTGCTACCCACGAAGCCTTGCTGCACCTCCCCTGTTTTAGCCATTCCCGGTTGATGAGGCTTGAGGTTACGATTACCTTTAATCAGAACATATCACTTAGAATGCTCATCGTCCGCCTGACGATGTGCTGAAAGCATTCAATCCATATAAGTTCGTTCCGGGTTCGAACGAAACCGAAGGCATTATCTCGTTACACTCGTTTTGGAATCACCCTCAGAGTTAACGACAATAACCCTTGCACTCTGAATCTTCATCTTCACTTGAGATTCACGACCTATCGTTAATTTGGATCGATGTGGTATTCGGGTCTCCAGACCTGGAATTCCGGTATACGGAAACCCGATCCCGGTCTCATCGAAATCCAAAACGTATCTTTTAAGGCCAAGTTGTTTAAAGGTTTAAACATTTAAACTTATTCAGGAAATCATATTATCACAATTGATAATTCATATCAACATTCATCTCACAAAGCAGCATATATCATATATATATATGAGATATTCAAATCATCCAATATCAACCAATCACCCAATATCAAACATCCAGTATTAATCAATTATCTAAACAGAATTGATTAACTCCATATCAATTTAATTAACCTTTAATTAAATTAATTATTATCCTTTAATTACTTGGATTACCTTAATCCTGCTTACTAGCATTAATTAATTACAAATTAATTAATTAATCATCTCTTAATGATCTTTCCTAATTAATCTTCCTTGATTAATTATACTTTAATTACATTCAAGTAATTATTCTTAACCATATACAGTAATTAACCTTTAATTACTATCATTAATTACAATAATTAATGAACCTTCATTAATTAATTACTTTTATTAATCAACCTTGATTAATTAATAATCCTCTAATTACTTTATTAATTAATTACCTTCTAGTTAATTAAATAATTAATCTTTAATTAACTTCATTCCTTAATTAACCTTAATTAATTATAAACAGTAATTAACCATCCTTTAATTACTTAACCTTAATTAATTTCTTCTTAATTAATTATATTAACCTTGATTAATTAATCTAATTAATTAATCTTTAATTACTTCATTAAGTAATTATTAATCAATTTAAATTTAACAAATAATCCTTAATTAATTACTTTATTAATTAATTACCTTTAATTAATTACACTTAGTAATTAATCTTAAATTAAAAACAATTATTTAATCACATTAATTAATTAACTAAAATAATTAAGTAATTAACTCTTAATTACTTACATAAGTAATTATCTTCTAATTACTTCATTGAATGATCTCTCTTAACTAATTACCTTAACAAGTAATTAATCCCGTTAAATAATTCTTTAATTAATTTATTAATTAATCATTCCATAATTAATTAACTTCAAACAATTAACTTAATTAATTCCTTAATTGATTACAACAAGTGATTACCCATTAATCACTTCAACTAATTGCTTTCATGAGTAATTTTCCATTAATTACTTCCATAAGTAATTACATTCAATAATTAACCATTACTTACTTCTTTAAGAAATTACACTTAATTAATCCAAAATTAAGTGATTATTTAAAATTAATAAATAATTAACTAATTATTTAAAATTAATTAAACAATTAATTAATTAACATTCTATATTTGAAAATCCTAAATTAATTATGAAAACATTATTCTTAATCAAACTTTACTTATTAACAAATCATATTTAAATTAAGTATTCTTAAATTCATATCAATACTAATTTAAACTTATTATCCTCATAAATAAATTATTTGAATTATTTTAAATCTTGTTATTCAAAACAAATTATTCAACTTGATTTACAAAATCATAATAATAACCTTACTTGGAGATAAATATTTATAAATCATTTCCAAATTTACCAAATACATAAAACTTGTTTATGCTTTTAAATTTTAAAACTCAGATATGAGTTGCTTTTAAAATTCAAAACTAGGTTACTGGAATTAAAACAACCCGAGTCATACCCCTAACAAACCCGAGATAACTTCGAGTCACTCGCGACTTCATCTGCTTCGAGTCAAACAACCGCTCGCACGAACCCATCACCGAGTCGCCTCCATCTTCCCAACGCAAACGAACCAGATAGCATAACGTGCACACTTGCACGTGCACGATCGACCAGATCAACTCCGATCAACGTCGCTCCCTCCAGCACATCATCTGCGACCAGTCCAACATCCCTGACCACCCAGCTTCGACAATTTAACAACAGATCGAAATCGAGACATTCGACACCAAGGAACCCAAACCTATCGATGAAAACTTACTTCGCCGCCGACGATCAAGACGACTGGAACCACGACACTCAACCCAAAGCACCACCACATCGCCACGCTACTATCTCCTGCCTCGCGATCCACTCCGATCTTCCCCAACCTATGCCATTTCCTCGACAGCAACCACGATCGAAAACACACCAAAAACCCTACTTCAATCGAATTCGAACAATTCGTCCATAAGAAAAATTCAATTGTATTTTTCCCATGATCACAATCAATCAACCCTCCTCCATACCAAAAATCGTTCAACTCTAACATGCGGATCACCACTAATCGCCTATCAACCCAAATTCGAACAAACCCAAATTACGTTCGAATTTCCAAACTAAAATTTTTGATATGCATGCCTAAATTCATGATTTTTCAGTACGATTTCATATATATAATTCAACTTAGAATTTAGAGCAATTGATTTTTAACTTATATTTTAATTTCACTGTATTTTCTTCAATTCGAGGGAAATTCCAAATTATAAAATCCTAGAATTATTTTTAGATGATAATTTACATGATTACAAACAACTTCTATTTACAAATCAAAGGCCAATTCGAATTAAAAATCTAGTTATTGAATTTACTATGGCAATTGAAACTGTTATAAATATACAGAGCATATACAGGCATCTCAATATCATCATTCACTCAATCACCAACATACATCAATTAAATCTAAGAATTCAGACACATCATCATGATTTCATCACAAGAATAACGTATAAATCCAGGATTAAAACTGTTTTTTTAAAATTTCATTTACTCACCTTAATATCAAAACAGAGAGACAGGCTTTTAAATTTCTGATTTCTGGAAACTGCTCTTGATTTTGTTATTGAGATTTGAAATCCTTTTGCATGCTTTATTTATGTTGAATCTGGTGTGGAAGTTGCTGTTGAACTTCATTTGCATGTTGAATTACAGAGCTTGATTTAGTTGCAGGTTGATTTCGAGTTGCAGCATTCACTTTCAAACTGATTTTGCACATTTTACATTCCCAGATTTTTTTTATCTTCATTTGCTTTTAGTTTTGTTTCAGGTTTTTAGAAGAAGAAAGAGTATTTAGAAAGAAAAGATTCGAACTGAGCAAATGAAGACCAGATTTCTTCTTTTACTACATTATTTTTAAATTAAATTTTAAATGAAGATAATGTTGCCACTTGTATTTTTATTAGTATTACAAATGTCCCAACTTGGTTTATGTGTTTACAAGTGTTTTTATCATGTGTTAAGATATTAACACATGTCCTAAGTAATTTTAAATAAATTTTTATTTAATTTAAATGTTAATATAAACTTACTTTTTTAATTACTTAATTAATAAATATTAATTTACCTTTAAAAGAAAATATGTTAAAACTAATTATAAATATAAATAAATTCCTTATTCATGTATTTTAAAGTCTAGAATATTATATAACCATTTAAAATTTAACACTTTAAAGAAAACTAAAATAAAACTTTGATTAAACTTATTTTAAACTATCATATTTAAAACAAACATTTATCTTATATTTGAAAACAATGAATTAATTTTTAACTTTTGAAAGATATTAAATTTAAAACAAAGCTTTTAAAATTACAATTCATACATATATTCCTACTATATATATTATCAATACATTAAATTAAATTTCAAAACAATTTCAAATTATAACATATACTTACATATAAATTACAATTTAAAAAAAAATTCATCTTTAATTTAAAACAAAAGATATTTTCATTCCCAACGTCAAATATATATATATTTAAAACTTTATTAGCTTTGAAAATAAATCTTATCAATATTTTCCAGATTAAATATTTATTAACCTTTAAAGATTAAATTACCAATTTAAACAAAAATTATAAAGGAAAATTATCAATTCAATTGAATTATCAATACAGATTATTAAATTTAAATTGCCCAAAACCCCGGGATATCACATTCCTTCCCCCTTAAAATAATTTCGTCCCCGAAATTAAAAGCAAAGTTAATTTAATAATCCAGCAAAGCTTTTTAATTTAGCAACCACATACCTATCATCCAATTCCTAACAATCAAAGCAACCAATCAAACAATCTAATCTAACTAACTATTCTGATATAAATCAGGATAGACTTCATAATACTATCTCGAGTTTCCCCGAGTATAAATCACTGGGAGACTCGCTCTCCAGAAGCTAAACAATCTACACACCATAATCCAGAGCTCCTCTCATCTCTAGATTCACCAATTCTGAACAAAATATCAGATCACACTCAAGTCCAGCTCAACTTCCAAATCCATCTGAACTGCAGATTCCACAACCAATGATGAATAATACACGTACTCCCTCAGAGATACGTGAAATAAAATGAATTCCAGCTATCCAAACTGGCCATTCAATCCTGTAGACAAAGAACTACTCTTCTTGAGAACACAGGAAAATCCAAAATACTTCAGAGTTTGCTTTCCAAAATTACCAAATCTTATAGCTCTTTAATCGGAGAAAACTTAAACAATATCCAATTTCAACATCAATTTCCAAATTCCATCAATTCTTAACTGCATAACTCCTTTGACGATCCTGAGTCACTTCATTCTTCCTGATCAGCTTAACCCTTGCTGATGCTTCTTGAAATAGATTAGACCAACATCAAACCAACTTCCGGATCCTACTCAACAAAATGGTTTCTCAAAAATCACCGAAATCCAGAACACAATTCTACTCCACAAACATTAGAGAACTATGAACTACTTCTCCTATCTGGAATAGCCAAAACAGTTGCACTTGACAACCTTATCTCCAAATCCTGAAAATTCCTTCAACTTAGAGATACACTTGAATTTCCTATAGAAATCCTCTACTCGAAGAAAATTACAACTCTCGGTTGCTTCCACTCTAGAATAGCTGCTATCTTTCTTCCGCTGCACAACTCTGATCTGGAATAGATGAGAATGCCATCGGAGAAACTCGAGCACAAACTTGATCATCCACAGTTTACCATACCATAAAATCTTAGCGACTCCATTCAATTTGGTCAAAACATCCTAGCAGAATCCCCTCTAGAAAATTAGAACCGATCAATCCCTCTCCAAAGAATTCTGAGCTGCTTCACCAAATTTTTCTCTCGGTGACATCCTTCTACTAAGCTGAACTTCCGGTAACTCCACGAATCAAGTCGATATGGAATCTCAATCTCCAATAACCCAAAAGAACACTCAAACAATCGCAAGTCTCTTTTGCGATCAACTCGACCTAACTTCCACAGATACTGTTCTCTCTTCACAAATTAGAACAGCTCATACTTAACTATCCAATTCATCGAAGAAATGGATTCACTCAGCTGCTTCTGGACTCCAACTTCAGAAAAACTACTCAGCCAGAAACTTCCTGCTAACACACAGGACACTCCGAGCTGCACTGCTGTCACAGATACCAAAGACTTCTTATCCGAAACTCTTTGAGAAACTCGGACTTCAAAGCAAAAAGAAACACCCCGCTGGACCCAGCCACAACACCGAAACAGATCTACTTCCTTAAACTTGCTTCAGAAGAAACATCTTCAGAAACGTCCATAGTCACCGCGTCTCATCACACAACTACTACTTCTTGAAGTTACCAAGATACTATAACTCGCTTCAGCTCATCCAATAGATCTACTCTATTCATCCAACTTCAAAGATAAACTCCGAACTTAAACAGTTTCCTTCGGAGATTGATGAAATCTTTACATCACAACAAAGTTTACTCGAGACAGTATTAGGTCTACAGTCTCGACAATTACACTTCCAACCTCAACACTCAAACTCTAACCATTGGTAATTGTGTTACACACACTACCACCCTATCTACCTTTATAACTCATATTGGAAAACCCGAACAGGTAACCCAACAAATAGGTAGAAATACATATATATATATATATATTTATTTAAAATGATACTTTTTATATAGAAATTATTTCTGGGTAAAATTATTTCATTTACCTCTTTAAAACAATATTGTGTCCGTTGACCTGGTTCAAGTGTTTAGAGATCCCTATCAATAACGTTAGCTACTCGTATTGACCAGAATCCATATACCACTCAACCGATCAATTAACACAATATAAAACCATTTTTATATAATTAACAATTACGCGCTCTCAAGATAGACACCACTTCAGAGCCTAGGTATTCACTCAACCTACTGCTCTGATACCAATTGTAACGACCCGACTTTCTATGCCCAGAAAGACGCATCATTATGAAGAAAGAAAGGGATAGAAGAAGAAAAGAAAAGAAGAAAGAACAACAACACATCAGAAATCTCACAGCGGAACGAAAAATATATTATATCACATAATATATTACATAGTATCATATGCATCAGAGTACACTATTTATACATCACAGAATAGACAGTTATAAACTTCTGTCTATTATACAACACAAGATGCAACTCAAACAAACGACTCAGAGAACCCAACACAGCGGAATACTATCTATCTACGAATGCTGAAGCCTCCTGCTCCATATCTCCTCCATAGATTCGTCAAAGCTAACCTGAATCCCTTGGCTACTCGTAAAAATTTGAGTACCCAAGAGTTTATAAAACAGAAATAAACAACTTGGGTCAGACATGGGTCTGGTGTGAGTAACAGGTTAAACTTGTTTAACTTTGAAAACCATTTGGAAAGAAAAGGTATCTCGTAAGACTTCCCGCACATAAACACGGAAAAGTTTTTACCTTACGATAACCAAAACATTTGATAGGAAATTCGATTGTATTATAATAGGGTCTAGGGTTTTCAAATAAATATGAAATAGCCGAAATTGTTACATTATTAAATTCCAGCATACATAAGTATACAATCAAGTCCGTTATCACTTATTGGAATTTGGATTTCCATACAATGGCAGAGCTACCGGGGTACCGCTCATCACAGTACGGGGCCTAGATCACCGTACCGAGGATCACTCCCAATCCCCTGCAACACAAAGCCGGAACCATCCCTTACTGGATAATTCCGAACAAGACAATCCCGTAGTTGGCGCGACCAACCACACACTAAGCCGAATAAAAGAAAAGGGACCTCTAGACAGGGATCTATCTTGCTCTCAGTGGGTGCTACCCACGAAGCCTTGCTGCACCTCCCCTGTTTTAGCCATTCCCGGTTGATGAGGCTTGAGGTTACGATTACCTTTAATCAGAACATATCACTTAGAATGCTCATCGTCCGCCTGACGATGTGCTGAAAGCATTCAATCCATATAAGTTCGTTCCGGGTTCGAACGAAACCGAAGGCATTATCTCGTTACACTCGTTTTGGAATCACCCTCAGAGTTAACGACAATAACCCTTGCACTCTGAATCTTCATCTTCACTTGAGATTCACGACCTATCGTTAATTTGGATCGATGTGGTATTCGGGTCTCCAGACCTGGAATTCCGGTATACGGAAACCCGATCCCGGTCTCATCGAAATCCAAAACGTATCTTTTAAGGCCAAGTTGTTTAAAGGTTTAAACATTTAAACTTATTCATGAAATCATATTATCACAATTGATAATTCATATCAACATTCATCTCACAAAGCAGCATATATCATATATATATATGAGATATTCAAATCATCCAATATCAACCAATCACCCAATATCAAACATCCAGTATTAATCAATTATCTAAACAGAATTGATTAACTCCATATCAATTTAATTAACCTTTAATTAAATTAATTATTATCCTTTAATTACTTGGATTACCTTAATCCTGCTTACTAGCATTAATTAATTACAAATTAATTAATTAATCATCTCTTAATGATCTTTCCTAATTAATCTTCCTTGATTAATTATACTTTAATTACATTCAAGTAATTATTCTTAACCATATACAGTAATTAACCTTTAATTACTATCATTAATTACAATAATTAATGAACCTTCATTAATTAATTACTTTTATTAATCAACCTTGATTAATTAATAATCCTCTAATTACTTTATTAATTAATTACCTTCTAGTTAATTAAATAATTAATCTTTAATTAACTTCATTCCTTAATTAACCTTAATTAATTATAAACAGTAATTAACCATCCTTTAATTACTTAACCTTAATTAATTTCTTCTTAATTAATTATATTAACCTTGATTAATTAATCTAATTAATTAATCTTTAATTACTTCATTAAGTAATTATTAATCAATTTAAATTTAACAAATAATCCTTAATTAATTACTTTATTAATTAATTACCTTTAATTAATTACACTTAGTAATTAATCTTAAATTAAAAACAATTATTTAATCACATTAATTAATTAACTAAAATAATTAAGTAATTAACTCTTAATTACTTACATAAGTAATTATCTTCTAATTACTTCATTGAATGATCTCTCTTAACTAATTACCTTAACAAGTAATTAATCCCGTTAAATAATTCTTTAATTAATTTATTAATTAATCATTCCATAATTAATTAACTTCAAACAATTAACTTAATTAATTCCTTAATTGATTACAACAAGTGATTACCCATTAATCACTTCAACTAATTGCTTTCATGAGTAATTTTCCATTAATTACTTCCATAAGTAATTACATTCAATAATTAACCATTACTTACTTCTTTAAGAAATTACACTTAATTAATCCAAAATTAAGTGATTATTTAAAATTAATAAATAATTAACTAATTATTTAAAATTAATTAAACAATTAATTAATTAACATTCTATATTTGAAAATCCTAAATTAATTATGAAAACATTATTCTTAATCAAACTTTACTTATTAACAAATCATATTTAAATTAAGTATTCTTAAATTCATATCAATACTAATTTAAACTTATTATCCTCATAAATAAATTATTTGAATTATTTTAAATCTTGTTATTCAAAACAAATTATTCAACTTGATTTACAAAATCATAATAATAACCTTACTTGGAGATAAATATTTATAAATCATTTCCAAATTTACCAAATACATAAAACTTGTTTATGCTTTTAAATTTTAAAACTCAGATATGAGTTGCTTTTAAAATTCAAAACTAGGTTACTGGAATTAAAACAACCCGAGTCATACCCCTAACAAACCCGAGATAACTTCGAGTCACTCGCGACTTCATCTGCTTCGAGTCAAACAACCGCTCGCACGAACCCATCACCGAGTCGCCTCCATCTTCCCAACGCAAACGAACCAGATAGCATAACGTGCACACGTGCACGTGCACGATCGACCAGATCAACTCCGATCAACGTCGCTCCCTCCAGCACATCATCTGCGACCAGTCCAACATCCCTGACCACCCAGCTTCGACAATTTAACAACAGATCGAAATCGAGACATTCGACACCAAGGAACCCAAACCTATCGATGAAAACTTACTTCGCCGCCGACGATCAAGACGACTGGAACCACGACACTCAACCCAAAGCACCACCACATCGCCACGCTACTATCTCCTGCCTCGCGATCCACTCCGATCTTCCCCAACCTATGCCATTTCCTCGACAGCAACCACGATCGAAAACACACCAAAAACCCTACTTCAATCGAATTCGAACAATTCGTCCATAAGAAAAATTCAATTGTATTTTTCCCATGATCACAATCAATCAACCCTCCTCCATACCAAAAATCGTTCAACTCTAACATGCGGATCACCACTAATCGCCTATCAACCCAAATTCGAACAAACCCAAATTACGTTCGAATTTCCAAACTAAAATTTTTGATATGCATGCCTAAATTCATGATTTTTCAGTACGATTTCATATATATAATTCAACTTAGAATTTAGAGCAATTGATTTTTAACTTATATTTTAATTTCACTGTATTTTCTTCAATTCGAGGGAAATTCCAAATTATAAAATCCTAGAATTATTTTTAGATGATAATTTACATGATTACAAACAACTTCTATTTACAAATCAAAGGCCAATTCGAATTAAAAATCTAGTTATTGAATTTACTATGGCAATTGAAACTGTTATAAATATACAGAGCATATACAGGCATCTCAATATCATCATTCACTCAATCACCAACATACATCAATTAAATCTAAGAATTCAGACACATCATCATGATTTCATCACAAGAATAACGTATAAATCCAGGATTAAAACTGTTTTTTTAAAATTTCATTTACTCACCTTAATATCAAAACAGAGAGACAGGCTTTTAAATTTCTGATTTCTGGAAACTGCTCTTGATTTTGTTATTGAGATTTGAAATCCTTTTGCATGCTTTATTTATGTTGAATCTGGTGTGGAAGTTGCTGTTGAACTTCATTTGCATGTTGAATTACAGAGCTTGATTTAGTTGCAGGTTGATTTCGAGTTGCAGCATTCACTTTCAAACTGATTTTGCACATTTTACATTCCCAGATTTTTTTTATCTTCATTTGCTTTTAGTTTTGTTTCAGGTTTTTAGAAGAAGAAAGAGTATTTAGAAAGAAAAGATTCGAACTGAGCAAATGAAGACCAGATTTCTTCTTTTACTACATTATTTTTAAATTAAATTTTAAATGAAGATAATGTTGCCACTTGTATTTTTATTAGTATTACAAATGTCCCAACTTGGTTTATGTGTTTACAAGTGTTTTTATCATGTGTTAAGATATTAACACATGTCCTAAGTAATTTTAAATAAATTTTTATTTAATTTAAATGTTAATATAAACTTACTTTTTTAATTACTTAATTAATAAATATTAATTTACCTTTAAAAGAAAATATGTTAAAACTAATTATAAATATAAATAAATTCCTTATTCATGTATTTTAAAGTCTAGAATATTATATAACCATTTAAAATTTAACACTTTAAAGAAAACTAAAATAAAACTTTGATTAAACTTATTTTAAACTATCATATTTAAAACAAACATTTATCTTATATTTGAAAACAATGAATTAATTTTTAACTTTTGAAAGATATTAAATTTAAAACAAAGCTTTTAAAATTACAATTCATACATATATTCCTACTATATATATTATCAATACATTAAATTAAATTTCAAAACAATTTCAAATTATAACATATACTTACATATAAATTACAATTTAAAAAAAAATTCATCTTTAATTTAAAACAAAAGATATTTTCATTCCCAACGTCAAATATATATATATTTAAAACTTTATTAGCTTTGAAAATAAATCTTATCAATATTTTCCAGATTAAATATTTATTAACCTTTAAAGATTAAATTACCAATTTAAACAAAAATTATAAAGGAAAATTATCAATTCAATTGAATTATCAATACAGATTATTAAATTTAAATTGCCCAAAACCCCGGGATATCACAACTGTTTTACTTGAAGCAAATTTAAACTATACTTTAGGATTAGACAAACATATTTATTTAAATCCTAAGCTCTAATAGTGACTTAATAAGAAGAAACTAAATTTTGATTCAATTCTATGCTGTGTGCCCTGAAAACAGAGAACAACATCATACACAAATATACTCCACCTATCAAACAGTTTTCATATTATCATATACCCATGCACAGATAAACTATTCTAGGAATTTATATAAAGCCTGATTTAAATTTATTTCAAAATTTCAAAGAAGAAATGTTTACTCACCTTGAATTTTCTTTGAACAGAGAATAGTTTTTGGGCTTGAGAAGAACATAGTCTAGATTTTTCTTTTCCCCAGTTCTTGTTTTCCAGGTTAAAGCTTTTGGATTCCAGACTTAAAACTTGATCCAACTTGTTTGTATTTGGTTCAGATTGTAGTTTGTATATATATTTTTTTAAAATATGATACTCAGTTTTGTTTTTCTGAACGAAATGGGAATAAAGGTGGCATATAAAAGATTGTGAACAGGCTGTAGAATAATGTAGATACAAGATTTTTATGTACTAAAACTATTTTATAAACATTTAGCCAGAGATTTTTCTTCCTTCAATTGTAGGCTGATATGATTTTAGGTGGCTTGCATTTATTACTTGGCTTGGTTTATAAGTTTACTCATTTTTTTATTTATTTTGTGTACAGCCTGATTTGTTTGGGTGAGTATCTTTATACATATAATTTGTCTATACTTATCATCATTGTATTACTACTTGTCTAAGTGTAGGTTGTCTTGTTTCATACTTAACATATATATATCTTTAGTTTTATATTATATTCACACTCGCACACATCCTGTCTTTGCCCTTCTTCATTTATATTGTTCAACTTGTATTTACTTAATTGCTACTTGTAAATGTTACTTACCTGGTTTTTGATTTGTTCTGGTGAGTAGTTATTATGTTTTAGAGTTTTATTTTTATTTTTAACTGAACTACCCCATACTTATGTTTATTTTATAATTCTCTTGTAAATATATATTTTATATTTCTCTTAACTATAATTTATTTCACTCTTAAGTTTAAATATTGATAAAGTATACTCACATTAAAATACATATAAATATCTGTTTTAGAGATAATAAGTCTATATTTCATTTTATCTGATTAAATACTCATTAAAATAACATTGCTAAATTTCTGGGATGGCACATTATATTAGTAGATTATCAAATAAATATTTATCCAGATTTTTAAAAATTCAGCTCCTATTATATTTCCAAATTCATTTATATATCCAGATATCTTTTATTGACAGAATCTTATTCGTTCGACTTATAAAATTAATATCCTGATAACTTCAAATCAATTATTTACCCAATTAACCGAGTTAAAAATCCGGGTCGTCACAGTTATAAAATATATTTAATTAATTGACAATAGTTAACTTATATTTATAACATGATAATTAATGATTTTAAATAGACATTTAAGAAGAGGAAAAGGTGGAGGCCTAATAAAATATATTTAAATAACGTTTTTCTTTCATATATATTGTTGTCTTCACTTTTCAAAATATGTAACATTAAATGTCTTTTTTGTATAAATATATTGTTACGTTCCATTTTTAATATATGTAACTTTTTATATTAATTATAGTAATAAATTCATCTTTAATGTTTTCCCCTTAAAGCGGTTTTAAGTTTTTACATGTAAATACATTTTCTTCTTTTTTATTAATGCACATAAAACCATTATACCTTTTTAAAGTAAATCACAGAAATTCAATATTCACTTAATAAATAAGTTTTTGAACTATTCTTATAATTAATTCTAAAACTTAAATTTCAAAATAGACGCTAAACTCGATATGCACGCTATGTTAAACGATTGATATCTCCCTCATGCGCTGTCCGTTTCTAACGTTTTATAAATGAGTTTGAGTTAAAAATGTTGGAAGATTTCAACACGTGGGCCACATAAGTAAAATAACCGTGTTATGCTATTTTGGTTTAAAGCCTAATTAAAGTGATCAAAATTTTGAATTAAACTAGAAGGCTTAAGAATATAATTGTCATGATATTAATGCATAGATACTTGAGCAATTCTAATTTGTTGAAGGGTCAAATTAGAAAATGTCAACGTTATAAATAAGGGGTTACGGTCTCTAAATTATGCAAGCTCTAGTTATTAACCTAATCTCTTCTATGGAAATAATTAACATATATGGTTTGTGCCAATTAGGAAGACAAAACCAATTCTTTTCTCTTTCAAACCGCAACTATGTCAATTAGGAAGATCAAACCAATTCTTCTTCTCTTTCAAACAGCAACTATGGATCTAGGCATGGCTTTCGCTAATTTATTTACCTTCCTATATTTTTTTTTTCAATCAAACCAATATGGATCACCTATTCAGATCTAGGATTTCATGATTAATCAATCGTAAAGTATACTGAAATCCTCACAAGTGGTATCAGCGCCACCTATCTTAGATTTCATTGGGAAATTTTTATGTCATTTTTTCATTACGAGCAAGTTTTGAATTAAACTTCGTTTAGAAGTCATTAAATTCACCTTAAGTTTTGGATCTGTTAGATCTACGTTCAAGGTTTTTTTGTGACGATTTTGGATTTGGTTTAGTATCAACCTTTTCTATATATTTTAAATTGAAATGCTGATCTGTGCAACTATTTTGTTGTAGAAATATAAATCTAAATGATTTGTATGTTATTTATGAAATAAGAAAGAATTTTGAAATCATTAACTTTTTGTGAAATAATCTAAATTCCTCTCAATTTTTAAAACAACTTATGTTGGGTAAAGCATCCGCATGTTTATTATTGTATATTTTGTAAATAAGTTATGAATTTTAACGTGAGGAATGCTTCGGATCTAATGTATACAATCATTTTCTTTAATGTTTATTAATGATATGGATAGATATACACAATTTTGAACAATTTATGCAAGAAATGTAAATCAGGTTCTATTATTATTTTACCTTAGTTAACTTTTGATTAAGTAATTTGGATACACACACACAAATATATATATATATATATATAAAGATATCTGGATTATTTCATAAATTTTGATTAACTAGAAATAAAGTATGCTCCTTTATGTTTTTTTAGGTTGATTTTATTATTAAGTAATCATACCTAGATCTATGATGGAATAATGCTATGTTACTTTAATTAATATTGTTTAAATTGATTTACATATTTGTAATGATATCAATTTATTGTAACACTAATTTAGGTTTTGGATCACATAACATTCCATTGCATTGTTTTTTATCATAAATACATTAAATGTGTTTGTTATCGTACTAAATTCGCTAACTTATTATCATAAATGCACTAAATGCATCGGTTAGAATAAATTAAATTATGTAGCATGTTTGTGTATGGAGTAAGAATGGGTATAGAGTTTATTAATATATGCATTTATGTTTAATACTTACAGATATTTATATGTGTGGCCCATGCTCGTTGAAAATATGTTTCACTTTCATGCTTCGGTTATCATAAAATAAAAGGAGCAGCTATTTTCATATTTTTTTAAAATGCATGGTTACTAACCTTAATTAAGTATTCAAATAATAAAATAAAGATAAAGTGATACGGTAGCATTCTATATTGCAACATTATGATTTAGAAATACATCATAGCTACTACAATCATTCATGTTATTTAGTACGACATTTACTATGTCATTTATATATAACTTAATATGGTATTTAATTTTGGTGTTCATCTGTGATATTTTTCATGTAATATAATTTTAATGTCCTGTATCATGTTTATTTAGAGAATGCCATGCATATAACCATACACTTCAAGCAAAGATTATAATAACTATGATGAAAACATGTTGTGCCACGGTTATAATTTTGAGATTTTCAAATGTCATATAAATCTAAAGCACTTTTGGAAGTGTTTTATAGCGCTCGAAAAATATTGTACATACACTAAGAAATAAATTCAAATATATATTTGGTGTTTCTTTGCAAACTAATTATAAATATCTTACATACAATGTGAGCTAATTGAACTAACATGTCAACAAAGTGACCTTTTTTATTTTAGTTGTTGATGAAAATGTTTGATATTTATACATATTTATTCATGCGGATATTAGCCGGTCTGAAGGAAGACTAATATTTGACCGAATCCCTTACACATGTGTGATATAAATATGTTACAATTATAAGGTTTTTCATGTGAATAACTAATCAGCCAAAGAAAGATTGTTATTTGACTTGAAATTGTTGTCAGTGCTTGATCACTAAAACAAGAGTACCACTTACAATTAATATTGCTACGCAAAGACTTGATATTAATGTTGTATTGGGCATCTTAAGAATAGACTTTCCAATTATTTGAATTTACTGTGGCTATTATTTGGATATGAGCATATACTATCTGTCTTTATTTTTGTTCAAATTTCAACTAATTTTACTAAAGTATCTACCAGTTCTAGTAATATTCTCATCTTGTTTCGGACTAACTCTAAGGATTAGTAAGAGAATGTATTGTTTATTCTTGACTACATGGATCTAGCTCTTGCATTTAGGAGGATCATACCCACCCTTATTTCGATTAGATGCTCTTGTAATGTTATGAAGAACATTGCTTATAGTGTTATTAAGAACATTGAGAGCTAGGGTAGTCCAAATAACAAGAGCCAAATGACCGTAAGGTAGAATATTTCAAAAGATTTCAAGGATGTGATATCCGTAGGGATAATCAATTTTAAGGAGTTCTTTACAAACTTAAAAGCGTTTTGTCAAAAACGATAAGAGGAACAAGCATGCTTTATATTGCTTGATTCCATGTCAAAGTAGGGAAAACCATAAATGAGTATTATATGAAAAAATGTTGCTTCAAAAGTTAAAGGCACTCAAGTTATTTTTAATTTTTTTGGGGTACTCCCTTTATTCACAGTATCATCGTTTTAAGATTATTATTAGTTATTATTTTTTAAGAATAAAATGACCTCCTATTAAGTTTATTTCATATCGAGGGAAGAAGAAGAGAGAATGAAACATGATAAGATAGAAAGTACGAATTTAACGTACATTGTAAATAAATGTATAAATAATGATAAAGAAGTCACCAAGGATCTAAAGAAAAGAAATAACATATGAATATATTTATAGTTGTTTCTTTTATGAAATCTATAGACATATAAAAGGAATTTTACTAGATATCACACAAGCCGTGTCTAAAAAGATATGTATGTTGTTTGGATTTGTTTGCTATTTTTGTTATACTATCACTTAAACAAATTTCAATTTCTAATTTTAATATGAATAAATTCGGTTATTATTGTTCTTTCAAAAATAATAAGATTAATCGATTAGTAAATTCATACATTATTGGAATTGAATATCATGAAATTCATGATAAATACCTCTTATAGTGAAGCATTGTATTTGGATATGGTGATTAATTGAATTATTTATTCCATCTTACTAAATAATTCTTGATCGTGACACTAAAGGTAGCAAATAGTTTATTGATATTCCACGCGACTAAAAAGCTAGATGTTTTATAAACCTACAATAGGGAAAAAATTTAAAATGGGAATGCTACAATTTTTGAGGATGTTGAGTTTAAAGGGAGAAATAAAGTATGGATCATTGTCTATAAGGAGAATCGATATCTTTGATTCAACTACAGGTACTTTTTTGGATTATGTATACTATTTGTTTTCTTTCATTGACAAGAAGTAAATTAGGGACTATAATAAGACAATGTTAAACAAAATCTTAAAGTATGGATCATTAACTTTAAGGAAAATCATTATCTTTAATTCAATTACAGTTATGTAACGACCCGGAAATTTCGAACCCGAAATTTCCAAATAGTTAGAAGAAAAAGAAAAGAGATAGAAGAAAGAACAGAACAAGGCACAGATTCTCACATTCGCAGCGGATCAAAATACAATATCAAATAATAATATCAGTTATACAAAGAAAACTGTATCAGTCAATTACATTTTTATACATCAGAGTTACAACATTTCACAATCACTATACAGTTAAAATAACTCGTCCCAATAATTAACAATATATCACACTCCATACGTTCCTGCCATCCAGCTTGCCTTCTGAGCTCCTAAACGTCCTTACCTGGAAATCTGTAATACTCGGTCTGAACCGAGCATTACATCAAAGTAACACCCGGGTCAGGCTGGAAACCAGCGTGAGTAAACTCATTTAATAAGAAATTCCAATCCCTAGAACTTATTTAAAACCCGGGTAACCCGTTTATCATTACAAGTTCACAACTTGTTATAGTCAACACTTAATCAATCCCTATGTACCTTTACTTAGTTTAAAATGGTCCAGTCATTTAAATTATTCCATTTCAGCCTATTGATTTCTCATATCAATTCTATAAAGAATCATAATAGATTACAAATCGAAGTGGTTTCGGGTATTTGTTGATACCCGACCCCGGTCTCTTCGAAATCAATGTCATCTTTATCTAAGTTGTCAAAGTGAACACATATCAAATTTAAATACAGGGTATCATATTCACACAACAATTCATTATCGATAGATAACCCACAATATTACTGTTCAACCCATCATATCATATCACATTACATTACAATTCATATATCAGAGATATTCAGACAACCAAGGTATTCAATTCAGGTTTATCATCTATAGGCAAGATTAATAGTCAAACCATTCTCAATTAATCTAATTTAATCACCTAATATAAATTAAATTAATTATCTTTAATCTTGCTTAATTATAAACCACTCTTTAAATTAATTACATTGATTAATTAACTTTAATTAATTACATTGATTAATTAACCTTAATTAGTCCCATTAATTACGTTAATTAATTATTCTTAATTAATTTCATTAATTAATCAACTTATAATCACTTTACCTTTCTTTAATTAATTAATTAATTTCACTAAGCCATTACTCCTTAATTTCTTCTATTAATAATCCTCAAATCACTTCCATTAAGTAATTACCCCCAAATTACCTTTATTAATTTCCCATTAATTAATCACATTCATTAATTAATTTATAACATTAATTAATCATATTTATTAATTAACCTTAATTAATTACATTAATTAATTAACTCTAATTTAATCACATTAATTAATTTTCTAAGTAATTAATTCTTAATTACTTTCCTTAATTACTTCCATTAATTAATTTTACATCTATTAATTAATCACATATATTTATTTACCCTTTAATTAATTACATTAGTTAATTCTTTAATTAATTCCGCTAAGTAATTTATCCTTAATTACATCCATCACTTTGTTAAACATTTTCTTTATTAATAAAAAACTAGATTTCTTTGCTTTATAAAATCTGTTCATGTTTCACTGATTAATTATAAAGTTTAAAAACTGGTTATTAAGACAATATACAAAACCCGAGACAAACTCGAGTAAATCAAGTAAAAACCCCGAGCTAAACTCTCACTTTCCGGAGTCCAACCCGAGTAATCCCCACAAAATCACGAGCCTTCCCCGAACAAACTCAGAACCACTCACGTACAACCACTCGAACTCACCTGCTTCGAGTCATCACGCAACCCACACGAGACAAATCCCGAGTTCAACTCTTCTTCCCCAAAACTCAATCGAACCAGATAAACGTGCACGTGGTGCACGTACACCAACGTCTCCGACCACCGTAGGTCATCGCAGCGATCCTCGACGATCCTTCATACCCACTCGATCACGAATCCAAACCAAGATCGAACAGAACTCAAACGAAACGAAAACGAGCTGATCTCGCCAAGAACTATAACCACCATGGCCGGAAATCTTCACCGTTCCGATGCCTCTGACCTCGAGAAGCCATGCTGACCTGACCGAAGCTTCGCCTCGAACCCATCCATCGATTCCACTCCTCGCGATCGACTCCAGTATCTCCACGAAATTACACGAACCACAAAACTTCAACGAACCAATAACCGGAACAAAACCCTACCTGACCTATTTCCGACAACCACGTCGCACTAAAAATTATGCGATCATTTTTCCCGTGTCCATCCACCTACCAACCTCCTTCGACCACAAACTCGACGCCTTCCACCACATCGATCGCCAGCAATTGGCAATAAACCCAAAAACCCCCAACTCTGATTTTCTCAGTGATTACTAAACTAAAATTTATGATTTTAGTACCTAAATTCATGGTTTTGAACATCAATTCAGATTATAAAATTCGTAATCTAAATTATTGAAATAAATTTTCACTCAATTTTGATTTTCCACTATGAATCTAACATTTAAAGTATATTTGTTAAAGATAAATATTTCAATTTATTTTTAAATACATGATTACTTCCTTATGTTCAAATTCCTTTCAATGTTCAATGATTATTATTGATTAACTTGGGAGATAGGAAGTTTTATCAAAACTGGAACAGGAATAAGAACAGAATTTTTTTAAATTTTGCATTTCTACAGGCATTTACAATCACTGCTATATATATATATATATTTGCATTCATCTTCAACTTCATATATAAACATTTTAATCTATGTAACAGAAATCATTTATCACTGATATAAATTTTGCATCAGATTTTAAAACTGTTTTTAAAATAAAATTTACCCACTTGTTATAAAACAGAGAACAGAGGCACTCCATATATCTATATATACATGCATCTACACATATGAACACATGCAACCATATTTTACAAAGATTCATCACAGATATTTAAGCAAATTCACAGATTTTAAAAGCTGTTTTTAAAAGAATGCTTACTCACCTGTTAGAGATGTCGAACAGAGTGTTTGAGAAGTTTGAAAACTTTAATCTTGATTAGCTTGATCCAGAACTTGAATTTCTTTGTTTAGATTTGAGTTGCTGATTCTTGCTAACTTGAATTTTGTAGAAGAGACTTTGAAACTGGTTTGTTATGTGTTTGATTTACTTGAATTCTAGAATTTGTTTTGGAAATGTTTTCAGGTTTTGGGTATTTTTTTTTCTTTCTCTGATTTAAAACATGGCCGTAGCTTGATTTTTAAGGAAATGAGATAGAAAAGTGAATGAAGAATAAGAAGTAGTGCTATATAGCTTAAATTTTGATTTATTAAAATTAAAGAAATAAAATAAAAATGTGACACTTGTCACTAATCACATTTAATAGATTAACACATGTTATCTAGGGGTGTTTATAAGCTAACACATATATTTCTCATGCATAAATAATTTTTATATTTATTAAATAAAGCTTTTATAATTTATTTCCTAATAACTAAATTCATATTTTAATTACATAAATGAAAATCTTTTAAAATAAATAGAATAAGACAAACTATATTTATACAAAAATCATTTATACATACTTCTAAATCCAAAATATATATTAAGATATATATATCATCTCTTTGAAATCCCAATATAAGTTCAAACCAATTTTTAAATAAAATTTTAAAATAAATCTTAAAAATCAATTTGATATTTTTAGATATATCTCAGAATTTCATTTGTTCAATTTACAAATAAGTATTTTAATAAATTTAATTATGTTAATTTCCAATTAACAGATGCCCAAAAATTCGGGTTATCACATTCCTTCCCCCTTTAAATCTTTTCGTCCTCGAAAAGAAACGAAGCCAGAATTTATTCAGTACTTAAAATCTGATAAATTTTCTTTGATTATCTTTAAAACATTTTTTTTTAAAATCCATATAAAAATAGTTTTATAAAAATACTTTTTATAACTTGATGTTTTAACAAGTCCATCCTCGTTCTCACAGAAATTCGGTCATACGTTGATCAGGCGTAGGACTGAAAATCTATAAGTACTTAGCAGACTCGTTTTCAACACCCAGTGAAAATACTTGGAAGATACTTTATTTGAAAATATCGAAAACGTTTTTGAAAATAGAGGAAATATCTTTGGTGAGAATGCTCTGGAAATCATCACCCCCATCCATGGTCACAATTGCATCATGGGTTACGTTGCCATCGCAGCAAAAGTCCATGTAACTGATAACAGCATGGAACCCACAACAGATCGCAGTTACATCCCAAGGTTACGTTGCCGTCGCAGCAAAAGTCCATGTAACTGTTGGCTCTCAGCGGCACACACGATTTCGCTGTCAAAATGAAACTTCTCCCACATAGGTCGCAGTCTACCGATATAAAATCAAACGCAGACTGTTGGCTCTCAGCGGCACAAATGACTTTCGCTATGTTACCATAGTGTCACAGTCTACCGATATAAAATCAAACGTAGACAGTTGGCTCTCAGCGGCACACATGACTTTCGCTATGGTCTGCAGTAGATCGCAGTGACATTGAGTTAAATTGTTGTCACAGCATAACTCAAATGCCTCTGTGGGCACCAGCCCCTCGACTTTCGCTACACAAATAATCCCCAGGAACTAGTTTTTTCCGGACTCCTCACAGGATCAACTTTAGAATCCCCCCTTGGGGTTCAAGGCAGTACCACCCAGTGGTACTCCTGAGAAGTTCATTTCAAGGAAGCGCCTTTTTCCCCAGAGCTATTCTCAAAATACTTTATACTATATACTTATAGTATCTTTAAATCATACCCTTTATGATTTATCAAAATCTCCTTTACACAAAATCGATTACCAAAATCGATAATTCTCAAACTAGGCTTTCCAAAATCCAAAATTGATTTTCCCAAAAATCAAAAGCCCTTTCCAAAATCCTAGGTTCCCAAAACCTTTTCCAAAATCATTCTCATAAGATCCTTTATATATATATAGATATATATGACTTTAAAAATCTTTGGATCATTTCAAACTTGTATAAAACCTCTTTTATACTTCAAATATTTTCAAAACTCTTTTTCTTCTGGCTAGATTCAATAAGGGAAGTTTATCATATTAAAAAAAAATATAACTTTATTTATTGCCAAATCAAATGTTCAAGTTTGATTTCTTTATAAAGTTACTTACCATTTACTTACCTTCATAAAGTAAATTTCTACCAAAGAAATATCCAATTCCATTATATTTCACAAATATACTTTTTATTTCAAAGACCATTCTAAAATCCTTATCCACAAATTTCAATATCTATTTCATTCAAACTCGTACGATGTACACATATCATCTGTACGCAATATCAATCTGATCGCTCTTCGATCACACAATTTCTCTTCCAAACTAGTATCGTCCACCCGACTTCCTAGTGCGGACTCAGATCTGGTTTCTTGATCAAAAAACCGTCATTCTCCTTGCATAGTCATAACTATGATAGAGAATATCCAGAACCAATCAAAAACCCATATCCAGGTTCGCCGTCGAAAATCGAGCGAAAAATCCCAACTCGGATCGATAATACTATCTCGAAATTCTGTGTTCGAATCTGGATCAAATCACTATTCGAACAGAATAATATACGTACATCCTACGTATTTATCTTTATTGATTAGTAGCTAAATCAATTCTCTTCTCTATTCACATTTCCTTTAATTCCATTGACTTATTCTCAATTGCTTCCATTTCCAATTGAGTTATTACTTCAATTACAAACAGTTTGAACTCTGACCTATTTAAATTTAAGAATAGCTTGGAAAAGTTTAAAATAGATAAGTAGTTGAAAAATAGTTATTAGTTTATAAAATAGCTATAAAATAGTTAAGTAGGTATAAAATAGTTAGATAATTGCAAAATAGTTTTTTAAAATAGTGATTAGATATAAGTAATTGAAAAATAGTAATTAGTTTATAAGACATTTTCAAAATAGTTAAATAGTTCCAAAATAATTGTAAAATAAGTATAAGATAGTTTGGAGTTTAATAAGAAAGATTGTATAGTAAATAGTTTGGAAAAGTATATTTGTATTAAAACAATTTATTTTGAAAATAATCCAGAGCCAAACTGTTTAATTTTCCAATCTCCATTTCCAATTAATTCCCCATCAATTAAATTTAAATTTCCACTTCCATTTAAATTGACTCAATACTTCAATTTCCATTGAATTTAATTCAATCCCAATTCAAGTTGAATTAATCTTAATTCCTTTCCAAATTCAAATCAAATTCCATTTGATTTTAAACATATTCACTTTAATTACAATTTCAAATTATTCAAACTAATTTCAAATTGAATCCACTTAAATTTCAAATCATTTCAATTTCTATATGAATTAATCCCAATTCCCATTTGAATTTTAAACTTATTTATCTTAAATCACAATTCCCATTTATTCAAATCAAATTCAGTTTGAACTAATTCAATTTAAATCTCAATTTTAAACTATCTCGAATTATATAAATTCTAGTTAAAATTGATTTAATTCCTTAAATCACAATTCCTTTACTTTTAAATTAACTCAACCTTTATTTTTAATTTTAACAAATTAAATTTTTAAACCTTTTAATTCTGAATTCAAATTTCAAAATTCCATTTTAAAATTATCTTTACTTAACTTATTACAAAGTTCAAATAAGAATTCAAAAACAATTTAATCTTCAGATTCTAATTTATTATCCATTTTCAATTTCCAGATTTCAAACCCATTTTGAGATTACTCGTAACTCCCATTTAAAATCAACCATTTAACTTCCCAATTTAAATTTAATTGCATCTTGAAATTTCCAATTCAAGTTATTTATTCAAACTTATTTAACTTCCTCCAAGTTAAATTAAATTTACTTAATCTGGTCAACTTTACACAATTTGAATTCCCATTCAAATTTTAAACTTCAGATTAATAATTTTTCCCCTTTTAAGTTTAAAAACTTACTTCACTTTGGGTTTCACATCACATTCCAATTTAAAACTCAACACTAACTGTTTATTTCAAATCATCATAGGTATTATGTATATTCCTCATATATACATTTTCTTTACACACCAAGTTATACTTTAAATTTTTAAACCACCTTTGGTTTTAATTCAAAACAAACTTCTTTTAAACAATTTCAAGTTTTCTGGATTTAGATTTAAAATTTCACAATTTTAATTTATCTTCAATTCCAATTTATAAGTCATACTCACTTTAAAAGTTTACTTCCCTAAACATTTCATTTTACTTAATCATTTAAGTCATTTCATTATTAAACACAACAATCATTTATGATAATAATCAAGATTATCATATTTGGAAACCAATTTATTATTATCTTTATTCCGATAACACTTCTACAAATTCAAGATTTTAATTTCAGTTTGAATCCATTTCAAACTTATCTTCATTTAATTCCAATTTGGTTGTATTACTATTATCACTTAATTCTTATTATTTAATTCAATTCCAATGATTCAACAACCAATTACCTTAATATTTATTAGAAAGAAATATCATTTTATATATCAAAATATAATTTTATATAAAATCATTTACCCTTAAAACCATTTAAAATCTTTATATAGAAAAATAACAAGTACGTTCTCTCATATATATATACTCAACTCATTTTTAGGGTACCATTGACCCTATCCTTAATGAGTAATCCCACCAGAGCCAAGGTTCTCGCTTAACCTTCGCTCTGATACCAAGTGTAACGACCCGGAAATTTCGAACCCGAAATTTCCAAATAGTTAGAAGAAAAAGAAAAGAGATAGAAGAAAGAACAGAACAAGGCACAGATTCTCACATTCGCAGCGGATCAAAATACAATATCAAATAATAATATCAGTTATACAAAGAAAACTGTATCAGTCAATTACATTTTTATACATCAGAGTTACAACATTTCACAATCACTATACAGTTAAAATAACTCGTCCCAATAATTAACAATATATCACACTCCATACGTTCCTGCCATCCAGCTTGCCTTCTGAGCTCCAAAACGTCCTTACCTGGAAATCTGTAATACTCAGTCTGACCCGAGCATTACATCAAAGTAACACCCGGGTCAGGCTGGAAACCAGCGTGAGTAAACTCATTTAATAAGAAATTCCAATCCCTAGAACTTATTTAAAACCCGGGTAACCCGTTTATCATTACAAGTTCACAACTTGTTATAGTCAACACTTAATCAATCCCTATGTACCTTTACTTAGTTTAAAATGGTCCAGTCATTTAAATTATTCCATTTCAGCCTATTGATTTCTCATATCAATTCTATAAAGAATCATAATAGATTACAAATCGAAGTGGTTTCGGGTATTTGTTGATACCCGACCCCGGTCTCTTCGAAATCAATGTCATCTTTATCTAAGTTGTCAAAGTGAACACATATCAAATTTAAATACAGGGTATCATATTCACACAACAATTCATTATCGATAGATAACCCACAATATTACTGTTCAACCCATCATATCATATCACATTACATTACAATTCATATATCAGAGATATTCAGACAACCAAGGTATTCAATTCAGGTTTATCATCTATAGGCAAGATTAATAGTCAAACCATTCTCAATTAATCTAATTTAATCACCTAATATAAATTAAATTAATTATCTTTAATCTTGCTTAATTATAAACCACTCTTTAAATTAATTACATTGATTAATTAACTTTAATTAATTACATTGATTAATTAACCTTAATTAGTCCCATTAATTACGTTAATTAATTATTCTTAATTAATTTCATTAATTAATCAACTTATAATCACTTTACCTTTCTTTAATTAATTAATTAATTTCACTAAGCCATTACTCCTTAATTTCTTCTATTAATAATCCTCAAATCACTTCCATTAAGTAATTACCCTCAAATTACTTTTATTAATTTCCCATTAATTAATCACATTCATTAATTAATTTATAACATTAATTAATCATATTTATTAATTAACCTTAATTAATTACATTAATTAATTAACTCTAATTTAATCACATTAATTAATTTTCTAAGTAATTAATTCTTAATTACTTTCCTTAATTACTTCCATTAATTAATTTTACATCTATTAATTAATCACATATATTTATTTACCCTTTAATTAATTACATTAGTTAATTCTTTAATTAATTCCGCTAAGTAATTTATCCTTAATTACATCCATCACTTTGTTAAACATTTTCTTTATTAATAAAAAACTAGATTTCTTTGCTTTATAAAATCTGTTCATGTTTCACTGATTAATTATAAAGTTTAAAAACTGGTTATTAAGACAATATACAAAACCCGAGACAAACTCGAGTAAATCAAGTAAAAACCCCGAGCTAAACTCTCACTTTCCGGAGTCCAACCCGAGTAATCCCCACAAAATCACGAGCCTTCCCCGAACAAACTCAGAACCACTCACGTACAACCACTCGAACTCACCTGCTTCGAGTCATCACGCAACCCACACGAGACAAATCCCGAGTTCAACTCTTCTTCCCCAAAACTCAATCGAACTAGATAAACGTGCACGTGGTGCACGTACACCAACGTCTCCGACCACCGTAGGTCATCGCAGCGATCCTCGACGATCCTTCATACCCACTCGATCACGAATCCAAACCAAGATCGAACAGAACTCAAACAAAACGAAAACGAGCTGATCTCGCCAAAAACTATAACCACCATGGCCGGAAATCTTCACCGTTCCGATGCCTCTGACCTCGAGAAGCCATGCTGACCTGACCGAAGCTTCGCCTCGAACCCATCCATCGATTCCACTCCTCGCGATCGACTCCAGTATCTCCATGAAATTACACGAACCACAAAACTTCAACGAACCAATAACCGGAACAAAACCCTACCTGACCTATTTCCGACAACCACGTCGCACTAAAAATTATGCGATCATTTTTCCCGTGTCCATCCACCTACCAACCTCCTTCGACCACAAACTCGACGCCTTCCACCACATCGATCGCCAGCAATTGGCAATAAACCCAAAAACCCCCAACTCCGATTTTCTCAATGATTACTAAACTAAAATTTATGATTTTAGTACCTAAATTCATGGTTTTGAACATCAATTCAGATTATAAAATTCGTAATCTAAATTATTGAAATAAATTTTCACTCAATTTTGATTTTCCACTATGAATCTAACATTTAAAGTATATTTGTTAAAGATAAATATTTCAATTTATTTTTAAATACATGATTACTTCCTTATGTTCAAATTCCTTTCAATGTTCAATGATTATTATTGATTAACTTGGGAGATAGGAAGTTTTATCAAAACTGGAACAGGAATAAGAACAGAATTATTTTAAATTTTGCATTTCTACAGGCATTTACAATCACTGCTATATATATATATATATATATATATATATTTGCATTCATCTTCAACTTCATATATAAACATTTTAATCTATGTAACAGAAATCATTTATCACTGATATAAATTTTGCATCAGATTTTAAAACTGTTTTTAAAATAAAATTTACCCACTTGTTATAAAACAGAGAACAAAGGCACTCCATATATCTATATATACATGTATCTACACATATGAACACATGCAACCATATTTTACAAAGATTCATCACAGATATTTAAGCAAATTCACAGATTTTAAAAGCTGTTTTTAAAAGAATGTTTACTCACCTGTTAGAGATGTCGAACAGAGTGTTTGAGAAGTTTGAAAACTTTAATCTTGATTAGCTTGATCCAGAACTTGAATTTCTTTGTTTAGATTTGAGTTGCTGATTCTTGCTAACTTGAATTTTGTAGAAGAGACTTTGAAACTGGTTTGTTATGTGTTTGATTTACTTGAATTCTAGAATTTGTTTTGGAAATGTTTTCAGGTTTTGGGTATTTTTTTTCTTTCTCTGATTTAAAACATGGCCGTAGCTTGATTTTTAAGGAAATGAGATAGAAAAGTGAATGAAGAATAAGAAGTAGTGCTATATAGCTTAAATTTTGATTTATTAAAATTAAAGAAATAAAATAAAAATGTGACACTTGTCACTAATCACATTTAATAGATTAACACATGTTATCTAGGGGTGTTTATAAGCTAACACATATATTTCTCATGCATAAATAATTTTTATATTTATTAAATAAAGCTTTTATAATTTATTTCCTAATAACTAAATGCATATTTTAATTACATAAATGAAAATCTTTTAAAATAAATAGAATAAGACAAACTATATTTATACAAAAATCATTTATACATACTTCTAAATCCAAAATATATATTAAGATATATATATCATCTCTTTGAAATCCCAATATAAGTTCAAACCAATTTTTAAATAAAATTTTAAAATAAATCTTAAAAATCAATTTGATATTTTTAGATATATCTCAGAATTTCATTTGTTCAATTTACAAATAAGTATTTTAATAAATTTAATTATGTTAATTTCCAATTAACAGATGCCCAAAAATTCGGGTTATCACAAGTTACTTTTTCGGGTAAGGTATATGATTTGTTTCCTTCCATTAATAGGAAGTAAATTAAGTACCATAATAAGACAATGTTAAACAAAATTTTCTTCAAATTAAAGTTGTTGTTTCAAGAAACTAAACTCAATAATCTCAAGGTACAGGGCACTAAGGAAATCCACTTGAAAAGAAAGAAATGCTTTTCCGGGCGACTGTGTAGTATTTCTCTGTAAAGATAAATAATGGATTGATGAAGATGGTTTTGTCATCTTACATCAACCCATACAAGATATTAATTTGAAATGTTCATTTAAGATATGAATATATAGTGTAAATCTATAAAGAATAATAAAGTTTGAGGTATTTTCCTCCATCTTAAGGTAACAAGATCATTGGTTATGAATAATTGTTCAAAACTAAAAGGGATTAAGTGGGTAATATGGAAAGGTATAAGGTCGTTAAAAAAAGAATATACTCAAAAGGGAAACGGTCTTTTCTTTTCTTTTTAAAGAGACTTTCTGTTTGGTTTTACTGGAAGACTCTTTAGAATTATTTTGGAACTTGTTACAGATTATAATTCTGAGCAATATTGAAAGGATATTAAAGTCGTATTTCTCAATGGAGACATTGATAAAACAACTAAATAAACACACTTATGAATTACTCTTTTGTATTAGAGATTCAAATACACCGTTATTATTCATGTGGTGATATTTGGATTACCGCAAAATAGCTGGACAAATAAGTACGTAAAAAGATTTGGTATGCAAATTGTGAATCAATTGATTCTCTTTTGCCAAAAGAGATAAATATTGTTTTATATAGTGATATAAGATAATCCTTGAAGCTAAAGAAATGCAAAAGTTTATGCATGTATTTGCAGTGTGGGAGTCTAATGCTTGCTAAAGCATAAACACTTATGGGTATTGTATGTATTATTTGACAGATATCTCACTGACATTGAAAGTGGATCACTGGTTAGTAACCAAATGGTTACGAGATATCATTAAGGAACAAAAAAATTATATGCTCATGGATAAAAGATCGGATTGGTTGGAGATCATAAAACATTACGATTCAAATATTTTGGATGCTAAGAGTATAAAAAGATCCACTTTAGATAATAATATTATTTTTTTGGATGGAGCTATAAAAGAAAATTTATCATACAGACACTTATAGTCTCCTCAGTTATGAAGATAAAGTTTATTTTTCTGTTATGAGGCATCTAACGATTGAAATAATTGTAAAATTTTATTACAAAGTTGTGGAATATTGAAAAATAAATTGAAATACTAATGAAGTAATATTGTAACAATAAACAACACATTATTTTTCAATAAGGAGGAGTGCAAAATAGATTGTAATTCATAGAACATATTATGAAAAACTCCATTTTGGTGGATCTGCTTACAAAAGGATCATCACTTTTGGTCTTTCATGAACATGTGATTCAATTGGTGTAACTTCTATGTAAGGATATTTTGGTTCAAATGGAGTTTCTATTTGGCATACTCACATGACTCAATGCTCTATACTTCATTTATAGATATTTAGTTTTTTTTTCTGATTTGAAATAAAGTAATTAATAAAGTTTTCTTTGCACTCCATGAAGTTTAAATATTGAACTTTTTTGTTTTGATCTCACTAAATTAGGATCAGTTAGAAATAGGCATGTCTAAATCTCATCTCGTATAATTTTCATATTACGCATCCATGATTGATCTATATTGTTTGATTGTGTTGGTATATGTAAAAATTGATGGGTTTAATTACACTAAAGGTAACAAAAGTCATTTTGATCTTTTGTCAGCATAGTTTATGTTCTAGATTGTTTTGAAAACACTTTATGTTATAAATAGTAAAATTTGGAGCGCATTTATTAGGTTTCACATATATGCATCCAGGACCAATTCATCATCCTGAATTGATCCTTTAATGTTACCCTTAGTATTTCGGTGTGTTTTCATATGTTGGAGAGCTCAAAAGCATGCATGTTTAATATTAAACGTCGAATACAACTCTGTTATATCACTCTGTTGAAGTTGCTATTAGATTCTTCTATGTTCACCTGTTTCTTCCTTGCTTTCTAAACAAAAATTTGGGTATATATTCATTTAGAAATTTTAGTTTATACTACATTACTGAACAAAATTTTTATTGGGACTTTTATTTTCCTTTCTCTTTAATTTAATGACATACGCATGTTTATTATTATACTATATGTATGTTTAATATTAAGTTGTTCAGATCTGGATTAGATCTAAAGACAACGAGCTCAATTTTTTACAGTGAACTAATTACTTCATTATATTCCACCTACAAGTGCCAGAATTTTCAAACTGCCACTTAGCCTCTCAGAACATGTATCAGTGAACCATAACAAAGAGCATCACGAACTCAGTATACAGAAAAACAACATTTAGGGCAACAAGTAACTGACATATAAAAATAAGGACATATCTTATTGAATTAATCTTACT
Source organism: Allium fistulosum (assembly GCA_030737815.1). Taxonomy (NCBI): domain Eukaryota; kingdom Viridiplantae; phylum Streptophyta; class Magnoliopsida; order Asparagales; family Amaryllidaceae; genus Allium; species Allium fistulosum. Next base: position 125,195,684 of record CM060906.1, read on the forward strand.
GACAAACTCACAGACTAATAGATTGTTATCAACATAAAGCAAGGAATAAGCTCATATAATTTACTATATCAAACTATCTTCAGCATCATAAGCACTTCCAAACTCGGGCAGATCATCGCTAACCAAAAACTTTAACCGTTTCTTCTTCTCAACTTAGTTCAAACTCATTCTAGATATTCCAGGAAGCATTCTTCTTCCAACGATGCCTAAAAGCTGATATGAATCGCTACTCATTTCAGCTATATATACCCATATTCGATAAGGCATGACGCAGCAGCGGAAATTAACAGAAATGAATACAATGATGAAAGTAGCAATCGGTGGATTGAGAATACCAAACACCCAAATCCATTGATCCAAAGATACCGGATTCTAGCTATCCCAAACACGTTGATCGCGCACGATACCGTGTTTAAAGATCTACAATTCTTCGACATTGATCAAGCGCACTTGATTCCGTGAATTGGCTTCAACAATCGTTAATTCGAGCGCACTCGAATGCCGAAGGTGGGGATAGGAGATAACACTCAACTACCAATTTTAATGGTGGCACAAAAGCACACAAAAGAAATTTTTTTCAAATTCAACAACCATTTACAAATGACCAACATCCCTATTTATAGGGTTACAACGCAACGCTTACACCACAACACTTAGGTCGTGAACGACCTAAAACTTGCGATCTAAAAAAACAAAGAAACAATACAACGCTTTACATTACAGAATATATCTCGCGACCTACGACTCATGACATTCGAGTTAAAAATCTTACGACCTATCATCTTGAGCCATCACACGGAAATTACGACCTAAAATCAACAGGAACGAAATCAAACATCTCGCGATCTAAAAAATCAACGAGCGAGCTACTGACTTTGTTTGCGACTTAGGAGTAGTTTGCGATGTGAATCCAGTGGCATAGGCTTAGGTCGGAGATCATTATGTCGCGATGCGGAGTTAGGTCGTGGAAGTGTTATCAATGGGAAGTAAGGTCGCGGCGATTGTTTATGTCGCAGAGGAGTTAGGTCGTGGGCATTAGGTCGTGATGCGGAGTTAGGTCGGAGAAAAGTTAGGTCGTGGTGTTTGGTGGGTCGCGGAAAAGTTAGGTCGGAGATTGGTATTGTGGTGGAGTTTAGCTCGTGGGAATTAGGTCGGAGAGGGTTTAGGTCGTTGGAGCTGGAGTTAGGTCGTTGCCGAGCTTCATTAGGCCGTTCGACTTCGCCAATTAAGGTATGCACTGCATCATCCTCCCTAGGTTGAGAGAAATTCGTCCTCGAATTTAAAAGTTCCTCCCCATTGGATTGTTCATCTCCATAATAAGGTATAAGATGTTTAACATTAAACACGTCAGAAGTGTAAACATCCTCAGGTAGCTTCAACTTATAAGCATTTTCATTGATCCGTTTTATAATTTCTACTGGACCAATCTTTCGGGCTTTCAATTTGTTATAAGCACCTATTGGAAAACGATCTTTTGTTAACACAGCATACACCCAATCACCCTCGTTGAACTCCACACTTCTTTTCTTCTTATCTGCCGCTTGTTTATACTTCTCATTCGTCTTCTCCAAACGTTCCTGAACGATTCGATGACAATCTTTCAACTCATCAACGAAATCTGACACCCGTTTAATCACTCTTTTCGGTTGTGGTACTACCGTTAAATCCAACGGCCCCTTTGGCAAGCTTGAATATACAACTTGAAACGGACTGTAACCAGTGCTTCGGTTAACAGCATGATTATGAGCAAACTCTGCCTGACACAACTTTAAGTCCCAACTCTTCAAATTGTCTTGTACAAGACATCGCAACAAGTTTCCCAACGATCTATTTACCACTTCCGTTTGCCCATCTGTTTGAGGATGATATGCACTACTAAAATTCAGCTTCGTTCACACCATCTTCCATAGACTCAACCAAAAGTGACTCAGAAATCGAGTATCTCGGTCAGAAACAATAGATTCAGGTAACCCATGTAAACGATAGATTTCTTTAAAGAATAACTGAGCAACACGGACTGCATCAGCGGTCTTTTTACAAGCTATAAAATGTGCCATTTTCGAAAATCGGTCAACCACCACATAAATGGAATCATTACCACGCTGCGTCCTCGGCAATCCCAACACAAAGTCCATACTTACATCAACCCAAGGCTTAGTTGGTACGGGTAACGGCATATATAATCCAGCATTGGTCGCAGTTCCTTTCGAAACCTGGCAGATATGACATCGCTCCACAAACCTTTCCACTTCTTTCCTCATTGATGGCCAAAAGTAAGATTGAGAAATCAAATGCAACGTACGATCCCGTCCTACATGTCCTTCCTCGTGCAACTCCTTGATAATCTTCATTCTCAAGCTGCTATTTGGAATACATAATCGATTTCCCTTAAACAGGAATCCATCCACCAACACAAATTCATCAGCACTCCCCTCCTTAACTTTTTCAACAAATTTCATAAAGTAAGGATCTTCTTCAATCATCTCTGACAATAATTCAAAACCTGTCACCTCAACTTTCATTGTCGTTAATAAATGACTCCTACTCAAAGCATCAGCCACATGATTCGTCACTCCTGACATGTGTTTGACAACAAAAGTAAACTGTTGTAGGTACGCAATCCACGATGCATGTCTCGCTGAAATCTTGTCTTGTCCTTGTAAATGCTTCAACGCCTCATGATCAGTGTAAAGAACAAACTCTTTCTGAAATAGATAGTGTCTCCAGTGTTTAATGGCTTGCACAATAGCATAAAATTCCACATCATATGTACTATATCTCATCTTCGCTCCCGATAGCTTCTCACTAAAATATGCAATTGGACGTCCCCTTTGACTCAACACTCCTCCAATCCCAACCTTAGATGCATCAGTATGTAGTTCAAATACTAACTGGAAATCTGGTAATACTAGAATTGGTGCTGACGTCAAGAGTTCTTTGATTCACTCAAAAGCAACCCCTACTTCCTCTGTCCATGCAAACTGTTTACCCTTCATACAATCTGTAACAGGCGCCATCACACTACTAAAGTGTGGAATAAATCTTCTATAAAATGAAGCCAACCCATGAAAACTCCGAACCTCTGTTATCGTCTTGGGCTGTGGCCAATCTCTAATCGCCTCTACTTTACTCCGATCCACCTGTATCCCTTCCTCTGATACAACATACCCCGGAAATAAAACACTATGCGTCATGAACACGCATTTCTTCGTTGCAGCATAAAATTGTTCTTGTCGCAGTACCATCAGCACTTTTCTCAGATGATTCAAATATTCCTCTGGACTTCCACTATATATCAGAATATCATCGAAATACACCACCACAAACTTCCCAATGAATGGTCTAAAAATCTGATTCATCTCCCGCATAAATGTACTTGGCGCATTTGATAAGCCAAATGGCATTACCAACCATTCGTATAGACCCTCCCTGGTTTTAAAAGCAGTCTTCCACTCATCACCTGGCCTGATACGAATTTGATGATATCCGCTCTTCAAATCAATCTTCGAAAAGATAGTAGCTCCGCTCAATTGATCTAGCAAGTCATCCAACCTCGGCATTGGAAATCTATATCTCACAGTAATCTTATTCAATGCTCGACTGTCAGTGCACATTCTCCATGTCCCGTCCTTCTTCGGTACTAACAAAGCTGGCACAGCACACGGACTCAAGCTTTCCTGCACACGCCCCTGTTCAAGCAATTCTTCCACTTGCCTCCTTAATTCTTCATGTTCCTTCGGACTCATTCGATAATGTGGTCTATGTGGCAACATTGCTCCCGGAACAAGATCAATTTGATGTTGAATGTCTCTCAGTGGCGGTAACTCCTTTGGTAACTCCTTTGGAAATACATCCTCAAATTCTTTCAATACTGGTTTTACTTCTTCAGGTATCTCCACCACTTCATGACTCTTTCGTCCAATCAACAAGAATACTTCAGGCTCCTCTTCAACCTCCTTAACAAACTCCTTCAAGGATAATAAAGTTTTCAGCTCTTCAATCTCCTCCAGTTTGTTTTCTTCTTGTTGTCGCTTCTTAGGAACCAAAGTGATTTTAGTACCTTCAAACATGAAACTATAACTGTTGTTTCGCCCATCATGTTGCACCGCCCTATCATATTGCCATGGTCTCCCCAGCAACAAATGACAGACATCCATATCTACAACATTGCACCAAATTTCATCTTTGTATTTCTTCCCAATCGAAAATTTAACACAAGCCCTTCGTCCAACTTTCACCTCACCACCCTTCCTCAACCATGCTAACTTGTACGGTTTAGGATGTTTCTCAGTTTTTAACTCTAACTTCTTCACCGCTTCTGTAGAGATAATATTGTCACAACTTCCAACATCAATAACAAACTTGCAAACTCTTCCTAGAATAGTGCATGTAGACTGAAAAATGTTATTCCTCAACCAACTACTTTCCTCCTTTTGCTGTGGGGTCAAACAACTTCTCCTCATCATCAATGAATACCCTTCATCTCCCGACAACAAGTCTTCCTCCTCCACTGGTAATGAATTAGAACATTCAGCTTCTTCCTCCTCATCCTCAGCTTCCACAACCATCACTCGCTTCTTAGGCTTTGGACACTCATTGCTTTTATGACCCATCTCCTGGCAATTGTAGCATTTGAAACCATTGTTAGCCTTCGCCTTCTCAACCTCCTTCACCATTGGCTTATTGACAGACTTAGGAACATTAGGACTTCCACTAACACCCTTCACTTGATTGTTGGAATTAGTAAACACACCACCACCTCGTCGTCCCTGTTTCTCCCAAGCCAACGCTTTTTGGTGTGCTTCCGCTACAGATCTGGGATCAAACATATTTACCATGTCTTGAATCTAAATACGCAATCCTCCAACAAATCTAGCTGTTAATTGTTCTTCTGTCTCCATGATATCGTTCCTTGCAATCAGTTGATAGAATTCATCAGCATAATCATTAACAGACTTCGTTTCTTGCCTCAAGTTTTGCAGCCTCTGATACATAAGCGATTGATAATTATAAGGTAAGAATGTGGCTTTCATCATTTTCCTCATCTTTTCCCATGATTCAACCTTTGACTTCCCCATCCGTTCACGTGTAAGTTTGGTTTGCTGCCACCATGCCAAAGCTTTACCCCTCAACCTTGTAGCAACCAACTTCACTCTACGATGTTCTGGAACTTCCTTGAAGTCAAAAATCTCCTCCACATTAGACAACCAATCCAAAAACTCCTCAGCTTGCATACCACCTTTGAATTCTGGAATTTCAGTCTTCATCCCAGATTCCCACTTGTGATCATACTCCGACTGATTTCTTCCTTGTCCACGTCCTCGTCCATGAACACTACCACCATCATACTCTTCTTCACAATCCGATGTATATCGATGCCGAAGGTGGAGATAGGAGATAACACTCAACTACCAATTTTAATGGTGGCACAAAAGCACACAAAAGAAATTTTATTCAAATTCAACAACCATTTACAAAAACCAACATCCCTATTTATAGGGTTACAACACAACGCTTACACCACAACACTTAGGTCGTGAACGACCTAAAACTTGCGATCTAAAAAAACAAAGAAACAATACAACGCTTTACATTACAGAATATATCTCGCGACCTACGACTCATGACATTCGAGTTAAAAATCTTACGATCTATCATCTAGAGCCATCACACGGAAATTGCGACCTAAAATCAACAGGAACGAAATCAAACATCTCGCGATCTAAAAAATCAACGAGCGAGCTACTGACTTTGTTTGCGACTTAGGAGTAGTTTGCGATGTGAATCCAGTGGCATAGGCTTAGGTCGGAGATCATTAGGTCGCGATGCGGAGTTAGGTCGTGGAAGTGTTATCACTGGGAAGTTAGGCCGCGGCGATTGTTTATGTCGCAGAGGAGTTAGGTCGTGGGCATTAGGTCGTGATGCGGAGTTAGGTCGGAGAAAAGTTAGGTCGTGGTGTTTGGTGGGTCGCGGAAAAGTTAGGTCGGAGATTGGTATTGTGGTGGAGTTTAGCTCGTGGGAATTAGGTCGGAGAGGGTTTAGGTCGTTGGAGCTGGAGTTAGGTCGTTGCCGAGCTTCGTTAGGTCGTTCGACTTCGCCAATTAAGGTATGCACTGCATTAAGGCAGCTGCTCCATGTAACCAATACCTTAGCCAAACTCCACCTATAAGTGCACCAATATCTGAAAAATACCCATCTTCCTATGATTCTCTATCCAGTGGGACTGTCCCGGTGCATGCTAGAAGTGGGTATAAGTATGCAACCACAACTCATATAACTGCATATAAAAGCGCCATACATAAGGTTTTCCTAGGGTTATGTACTTCTCTTGCTAAAGTACTAAATGAGTCCCAATGGTTGAGGTTACAGTAAATAGTGTTTAGATACAAACTCAAATCCACATTCTTTATATCTCCTAAGAACTATTTCCTCTGCTGAATTTTAGGTATTGATACAATTCTCATAACTAGAAATGGAAATAGTGACAAGCCTCCAATACAAACTGCAGTCCAGAAAACTATGACTAAACCTCGATAGTTAAAAAATGTTAAAATAGCAGGTAAGGCTTGTACCGAAACTTCTATGGGCTATCCTCCTCCTAATGCAGGCACACCTATTTTAATGTAATGTAAGAAGAGAATTGGACAGAGGGCATTGTCGATCACACCACTAAACCACTTCATTCAACCCTGTTGAAATCCCCAAAATGAGCATAGGACAGAAGATAACCATTCTACGTAGGCCCCGTTTTCGGGGAACATAGTGCATAGTTCTACGATGATCAGGGGATCCATACTATTGGAAAGAGTAGAAAACCGATGATGGCTAATAGAGGTTATGCTGCTTTTATGTTGTCTTCTATATAGAAAAAACCACCCGAAACCTCGTAAAAGATTAGGAAAATGAGCAGTACCGCTTACGCTTTTTTTATTGTATGGGTTTTGTGTGTCCCTTCTTCTAGGATATCATACTCAGGTTTTCCCGTTGGCGGTTCTATAACATTGATGGTGTTGATTTTCTGAACAAAGAATACATAAATCGATTTTGCGCATATTTTACAATTTTAAGTAACGAATCCTGAAAAAATTAAACAAACAGAGCCTAACAAAAGTAAAAATCATCTGTAAATCCTCACAGCAACCAAAATATAATTGGAAAGATTAATTTTCAGGAGGAAATTAAGCGAACAAAAGAAGAAGAAGAAACATACTGTAGTATATCCTGAGATTTGCTAGTGTTGGAATTAGCATCGACTGGATCAGGTTTGACAACTGCGACCACTGACAATATTGCTTCTGCATTCGGTGAAGAATGGCCTTTCATCTACATTAAAAGCTTTGATTAGAATATTTACTCCAAGCGTTGCCATGTCTGAGAGGAAGTATATGAGAGAAATTAATTAGGTTAATTAGAAGTTGAATTGTATTAACAGGTGCTGTCACATCCATGTTAAAACAATTTACAATACCATTTTAAATATTTGAACACGAGGGCTTGGGATTAGAATGGCATTCACTTATGACGAGAATTATTTTTCTACAAACGTTTTTGTTAGTTCACTGTAACCAAAAAAAACTTCAATTTTAAATACGAGAGGGTCAAATTTTATTAGCATTGCATACACACTTATTCATATAATATATATATTTTTATCTTTTTTGCCCTTAGTGAAAAAATCAAAACTGTAAACATTTCATTTACTATTTCCTTCTCTTATATTTCAAAAAAAAACAAGAAGGAAAGAAAACAACGGAAGAACAAAAAATTAAATCCGATCATCAAAAATAGATTCAAAATTTGTTGAGAAGATTATGGAAAGTAAATTTTTAGTCTAATTTATCATGCAGCTTTTTAAAATACGGTAAAATTAGGTTTTAAAATTATACTTAAATTTTTGTCGATCATACTCAGCTTGTATCTTTTTCTTCAACAAAATTTGCATGTTGGCTGCTTTTTTGAGTAAGAATTCAACCGCATCTCTTTCATATTTGTAATTTCATCTAGAGATTAGTTGAATTTACCATTATTTGGTTAATGATTTTGGATTAAAGGTTAATAGTGATTAAGGGAATTTTAAGGTAAATGAAAAAAAAAAGTAATTACATCAATTTAATTGTAATCTTATGAGAAGACTAGTTTGGTTAGTACTCCTCGTAATAAAAGAAAATCTTTTTAAAAAACAAAATCCTCTTATTCAAAATTGAAGTATCGATAACAATGCCAAAAAATGTAACAATAAATGTATTACATTATTATTAAAGAATCATTATTAAAAATGTTACAATTTGATTTTCAATGTTGATAGCCATTAGGCGTTCTAATTTTCATTTTTGTACATCAAAATTACAAAATTAAAAATGGGGATAAATTGTACACGTTAAATATTTGGTAAGCATTAAATAGCCTTTCTGAATCACTTGTTTGGCGTGGGTCCACAACTAATTTATACTTAATGTTCAGTACGTTTTAAAAGAGATCATAGGAACATAGGCACATCATACTTTTAGTACAGCGATACACAATTCATGCTACACTACTATTTAATTCAAATCACATCTGTACCTCTTTGAGATATTGTGATTACTTTAGCCCCACAATCATTTATTCTAATCATTTTTTAGTAAAAGTTCGGTATTAAAGCAACTTTTGTTTGTTTTAGCATGAAATTTTGTTTTGAAGCATTTAAAATTTTAATACATCGTAGTGGATTCAATTTCTCTGTCCTCAAATTATGTGTCCTTGTATGTCCAGGTAATCACAATTATTGCTTAATTACATGAAAAATTAAATAGTGAAGACTACACTCAAAATAAATAGTTGTATTACATAAGGAACGCAACGTGAAATTAAGTAGAGGGTGAACGTGAGTTTGTTCAAATGAAATGTGACGACCACAAACTCCACAACTATACCACCCATGTTTTTTTCCTTCAATCGCGTGCCTCTAAACTTGATTAATGAAACGTTTCATATACTACCTTTTTATTTTACTCACATGTAACTGACTAAATTATTGAAACTCAACAACCATCACATACCCATTTTGCATTTGAAAAACAATAAAAATAAAACTTGTATAATTCGTTAGATTTCTGAACCCAATGCCTTCATAGTTTAGTGAACATACCTAAACATGATGATTGTGTGCTCTGTTAAGAAAATCAACGTCGATGCCGTAGAATCGTCAATTGGAGAAGCCGGTTATGAAACCTAAGAAGAACCACCCAAAACCCATACCGAAAAAAAACACACTCATTTTCCTAGTCTTTTACCAAGTTTTGGGTGGGCCTTTCGGCATCCAAGACACTGTAAAAGCAGCTCGACCTCAATTAACCATCAACGGCTTCCTTCTTCTGCCAATGGTGTGAAGCGTATCCGAAGCCCTGATCACTGCAGAACTATGCATAATATTACCGGAAAACGGAGACCACGTGGTTTGGGTATCTTCTGCCCTAGATACATTTTAAGGATTTCAGCAAGGCTGAATGAAGTGGTTTAGTGGTGTAATCGACAATGCCTTCCACCCAGTTTTCTTCTTAGATTATATTAAAACGCATGTGCTTGCATTCGGAGGAGGATGGTCTAGAAAAGTTTCAACACTAGCCTTAACATCTAATTTAACATCGCTGAACTATCGAGACACAGCGATGGTTGGCTGGGCAGTGGTTTGTATTAAAGTCTTGTCATTGCTTCCTTTTTTTAGTTATTGAACTTATATCAATGCCTAAATGGCAGCCAAAGAGATGGTTAGTAGGGGATATACAAAACGTGAACTGGAAATCGTACCCACACACTCTCTTCTCGAACCTCCGCTATCGGGACACGGTTAGTTACTTAGCAGGAGAAGTACATAACCCTAAGAAAACCTTACCTAAGGCGCTTTTGTATGCAGTTATTGTCACGATCCTGAAATCCAGCGTTCGAAAATCAACATCAAATACCTCACTTGTATTTGATTGTCAGATATTCAAACGTCAAACTTCAGTTCGGCGGAGCTTATAACAACATCAGATGAATATGAACAGTGGAAATAAACAGAGTATCTTACATTACATCATAGATACAACATCATCATAATATCCAGTACTACATCAGAGTATCATAATACATATGCCACAACTCCAAATAAAACATCATAATAGTACAACAGTGATCACAAGCAAAAGTCTTCAAAGGAATGAAGCGATAGTGAATGTCCATAACTAAGCACCTGGTGATCCAAAAAGCTTCCAAAATATCTTCAAGGTAAAAAGTCCCCAAAATACCGCAAACACCAGAATATGGAAACCTGCTACTAGGCTGCCCGTGTGGAAATGATGGGCACCCAGAGTTTAGAAAAGAAACAATAAACTCTGGGTCAGTCATGGGGCTGGTATGAGTAAACAAAAGTAGTTGCTTTAAATAAAACAGATTTTTAAAAAGAATCCATAATGCTTTTGAAAAATGAAACTACCATAAGACCTTCCGTCACACACACAATGCAAATGCAGAATTAGAGGAGATTTCTTCTTATGATAGTCAAATATGCTTAATACGAGAAAATTCTTTGATATTATTACTAGTGCATAGTGTAGAAAGCCATTTCGAAAATACAATATTAATCTTAGCCAGCATACAACCATTATTGTATGCCTACTATAGCTACCATCTAAACAGTGGTGACCACCATAAGTAAATGGCAGGTTCTACAACCAAAACCGTACAAGGTTCGTATTGGAAATTTGATTTCCAACAAATGGTCAGGCTAAGGAACTTCCTACTGCCACATAGGTACACCTCTGGTTGGACGTCCCGAGAGACAACTGCTCTCTACCAACACAAGGCCGGGTTACCTCTGTAACTAGGCAACTCACGAATATGCCATTCCCCGGTCCTTTGGGACCTTTATCCAAGGCGCCTCGATCACAAAGCAACAACCACAAAGAAATGAGATTGGAGCAACCACATAGGTTAAATACCAGGGCTACATACTTGATACCACCTTTTTCCAGAAGGAAATGACATACCCTAAAGGGCGCGACCCTCATAACCTTGTCGCATCTTTCCTGTTTCGACCATTTCCGGGTTGTGAGGTCCGATGAGGTCTCGTCCACAAAGCTACGCTTTACACGAAAGCCATGCTTTGATCAACAAATGATCAGCAACATACAAAAGCACTAAACATGCCACACTACCAAATTTGGGAGAATATCACTGATAACCTTCAACTACATAACCTCTAAGCTCGTACGTCTCAGAGAAGGGTGTTAAGCTGAGAGAATAAATTCTCCGCCACCAACAGAAATGTATTTGAAAGAAATCAGCATTATATCTCAAAGTGTAGTGTCGGACACACAACCATACAAGTCTGTTCCGGGATCGAACAGAACCGAAGGCACTTCCGACGAAGTCCTTGCAATCCGGGTATTCACAATCCCGATTGAACTTCCCATCACTTAGGGAATGTCTATACCAGAGCAACTCAGTGCAGAGACAATCAATAGGTCATCCTATCGTTTTCATAAAAACCCGGTCTTCATCACCGGTCTTCAATTGCTATCCATTACGAAGTATCACTATTCGGAATGGGTTATATGACACAAAGGTCCTCTCCCGGCTAAACTGAATAGTGATCGATAAATTTTTAAAACACGTGGATATGACAATCACAAAGATTTATATTCAGGGTTCGATGTGGGTTTCGGATACCCAACTGGAATCCGACTCCCTATCGCATCGATGTTTAAGTACTGTTTTAAGGGCAAAAAGGTATCACATACATATAGGGACGAATCACAGGTCACAAAGCAATCACAGTATCATAACGGACATATCAGTTCAGTACAGAATATTTGATGATAGTCAATTATTTTCTATTAAGTTGAATATGATTTAAAAGTGAATTAACCACATAATTATCTTCATAAATTTTTAGTTTAATAATTAATTATTCTTAACTATGAATTAATTAGATTTTAATTAACTTAACTAATTAATCTTTCTTTAACTAATTATCTTAATTTATTTATTCTTTATTGTTAATTTATTAAATCTTAATTATCTTTATTACTTAATTATTCTCTAAATTAATCAACTTTTAATTACAAAGTAATTACAAATTATTAATTTTTTAATCATTATTTAATCATTATAAAGAATTTTTGTTTTAAGTTAAAAATTTAAATATTTGATTTACTCTTCAAATATTTTATCAAGTTAATTTCTTAAACAATTTTACTTTAAAAATATTAAGCCTTTAAAATACTTTATTTATTTCAGATAATTATTTCAAAAACAAATTTTAACTCATGTTTCAAAATTTTCAACAAAACTAAAATTTTCATTGTTTTTAGGTCTGACCCGAGAACTTCCCCGAGTCACCCCCGAGAACAACCCTTCCCTGCTTCGAGTTTCAAGCCAATTCAACCCGTGACACATTTTTTTATAAATTTTGTTTAAGTTTTTAAAACTGACCCGACATCATGTTAAAACAACTCGAGCTCGACTTCGAGTTTCTTTCCCAATTCCCCGAGCAGTGCTCCGGGCTACCAGCCTTCTTCCCCAACTCATCACAACTGACCCCCACTCCTCCACGTGCACGTGCATGACACCGGAGGCGACTTCGACCAACGGCGAACATTCCGGCACGTCAACCTCCAACCCAGCAACCATCTCTAGTCACTAAAACATCCCAACTATCCTCGAATAAAAATCGAACCCTCCCATTCAAAAACCGGAACCCATCGCTTTGCTAAATCGCCTCCACCTCGCGACGCCGACCATCGGAGTCGCCCAGATTTCGTCCACACCACGACAACACGACAAGCAACCCTCCACCATAGATTTGTGACACTCGATCACGTATAAGAGTCGTACTCGTCACATTACAGACATGACTAAAAACTTGAAAACCAAACCCTAAATCGATCTCGTCCACTTAATTCACGCAACGGAAAAATTATTCCACATTTTTCTCAAGAACATGGATGGTTAGACTTGCTTCAATTCAAGTTTCCACATTTTAATTTGATTCAATTGTCTGAAAATGGGAAAAATGCAAACTTTATTCAAAAACAAACTGCTCTTGAAATACTGAACTAAAAATCTTCATTTTAGTTTTTAAAATCACAATTTGCAGTAAGAATCCAAGTTATAAACTTGAATTAATATTTTACAACAATCGAACTTTATCAAACTGTCACTTGATTACCTGTAAAACAATGTTGCAGTAGTATTCTTTTCAAAAATGGTTTAAACAGCTTCTAAAAATCTCAATCTAAGTTTAAATCTCTTGTTTGATTGAAAAATTAAAGCTTAACAATATTCTGTTGAGAATAATTTGAATTTGAAAACAAAGATACACCCTGTATCAATTACAAAGAAGCACAGAGCATCACAAAAATATATTCAAACTGAAGCATGTACAACCAGATCATCAAAGAGTCTTAAACTGTTTTAAATCAAACTTAAAACTTTTAAAAATTTATATTTACTCACCTGATATTTTCTTTGAAACAGAGAGCTCCCTTTTTGTTTTGAAACCTTGTAGATGATCTACCTCTAAACTTTTTTTTCTGTTTTGTTTTGTTAAATGATCTTGAGTTTGAAAATATAGTGATGTTTATATGTTTTTTTTCTTTGCGCAGGTTTTAAGTGAACGAATGGGAATGATGTATATAAAAGAAAATATACAGGCTTTGTTACATCCACTGGTATAAGATTTTGAATATAATACTAAAGAAAAATTTTCAGTTGTACCCTTTTTAAACTATTTACACATTATTTCAGAGATTTTTTTCTTATATAGAGGCTGAAATGATTTTTTTCTTCCATTTCGATTGACTGGTTTTATGTGTTGAGCTTAAAAGCATTAAATGCTTATGTTCCCACCTTTGTTTACATGTAGTCCTATTCTTTTATGCAAGTACATCTTTGTTTTGTCTTGTAGAGATATTTTCTTGCATCTTTTTTTTTCTTGTTTGATTTAAAACTCACAACAAACATATTTATTTGATTCTTGAATGTAATCTTATTACAACATAATTTGTTTATCCTATTTTCATTTGATGTTTTACTATCAACATTTAATTTATCACATATAATTTATTTTAGAGTTGAGCATGAATTCTTATTTGTGGTATACATATATAAAATTTCTTTCTAAATTTTTCCACTTTACCTTATATAGATATGTGTGTGTGTATATATATATAAGATGTTAAATCCGAGTGATTTAAATTCAAAAGAATTTTGAGTTTTATTCATTTAAATTAACACATTATTTTATTTATTTTAAAACTTTTCAAATTAAATTTCCGAAATTCAAATAAGTCGCTAAATTTAAATTAATAAATTCTGGGATGTTACAATAGGAGAATTTATTCTCTTAGCTTAACACCCTTCTCTGAGATGTACGAGCTCAGAGGTTATGTAATTGAAGGTTATCAGTGGTATACTCCCAAATTTGGTAGTGTGGCATGTTGAGTGCTGCTGTATGTTGTTGATCATTTGTTGATCAAATCATGGCTTTTGTGTAAAGCGTAGCTTTGTGGACGAGACCTCATCGGACCTCACAACCCGGAAATGGTCAAAATAGGAAAGATGCGGCAAGGTTGTGAGGTCCGATGAGGTCTCGTCCACAAAGCTACGCTTTACACAAAAGCCATGCTTTGATCAACAAATGATCAGCAACATACAACAGCAGTCAGCATGCCACACTACCAAATTTGGGAGTATATCACTGATAACCTTCAACTACATAACCTCTGAGCTCGTACGTCTCAGAGAAGGGTGTTAAGCTAAGAGAATAAATTCTCCTATTGTAAAGTCCCAAAATCTATTAATTTAAATTTAGCGACTTATTTGAATTTTGGAAATTTAATTTGAAAGGTTTTAAAATAAATAAAATAATCTGTTAATTTAAATGAATAAAACTCCAAATTATTTTGAATTTAAATCACTCGGATTTAACATCTTATATATATACACACACACACATATCTATATAAGGTAAAGTGGAAAAATTTAGAAAGAAATTTTATATATGTATACCACAAATAAGAATTCGTGCTCAACTCTAAAATAAATTATATGTGATAAATTAAATGTTGATAGTAAAACTTCAAATGAAAATAGGATAAACAAATTATGTTGTAATAAGATTACATTCTAGAATCAAATAAATATGTTTGCTGTGAGTTTTAAATCAAACAAGAAAAAAAAGATGCAAGAAAATATCTCTACAAGACAAAACAAAGATGTACTTCCATAAAAGAATAGGACTACATGTAAACAAAGGTGGGAACATAAGCATTTAATGCTTTCAAGCTCAGCACATAAAACTAGTCATTCGAAATGGAAGAAAAAAATCATTTCAGCCTCTATATAAGAAAAAAATCTTTGAAATAATGTGTAAATAGTTTAAAAAGGGTACAATTGAAAATTTTTCTTTAGTATTTTATTCAAAATCTTGTACCAGTGGATGTAACAAAGCTTGTATATTTTCTTTTATATACATCATTCCCATTCGTTCACTTAAAACCTGAGCAAAGAAAAAAAAACATATAAACATCACTATATTTTCAAACTCAAGATCATTTAACAAAACAAAACAGAAAAAATAGTTTAGAGGCAGATCATCTATAAGGTTTCAAAACAAAAAGGGAGCTCTCTGTTTCAAAGAAAATTTCAGGTGAGTAAATATAAATTTTTAAAAGTTTTAAGTTTGATTTAAAACAGTTTAAGACTCTTTGATGATCTGGTTGTACATGCTTCAGTTTGAATATATTTTTGTGATGCTCTGTGCTTCTCTGTAATTGATACAGGGTGTTTCTTTGTTTTCAAATTCAAATTATTCTCAACAGAATATTGTTAAGCTTTAATTTTTCAGTCAAACAAGAGATTTAAACTTAGATTGAGATTTTTAGAAGCTGTTTAAACCATTTTTGAAAAGAATACTACTGCAATATTGTTTTACAGGTAATCAAGTGACAGTTTGATAAAATTCGATTGTTGTAAAATATTAATTCAAGTTTATAACTTGGATTCTTACTGCAGTTTTACAGGTAATCAAGTGACAGTTTGATAAAATTCGATTGTTGTAAAATATTAATTCAAGTTTATAACTTGGATTCTTACTGCAAATTGTGATTTTTAAAACTAAAATGAAGATTTTTAGTTCAGTATTTCAAGAGCAGTTTGTTTTTGAAAAAAGTTTGCATTTTTCCCATTTTCAGACAATTGAATCAAATTAAAATGTGGAAACTTGAATTGAAGCAAGTCTAACCAACCATGATCTTGAGAAAAATGTGGAATAATTTTTCCGTTGCATGAATTAAGTGAACGAGATCGATTTAGGGTTTAGTTTTCAAGTTTTTAGTCATGTCTGTAATGTGACGAGTACGACTCCTATACGTGATCGAGTGTCACGAATCTCTGGTGGAGGGTTTCTTGTCGTGTTGTCGTGGTGTGGATGAAATCTGGGCGACTCCGATGGTTGGCGTCGTGAGGTCGAGGCGATTTAGCAAAGCGATGGGTTCTGGTTTTTGAATGGGAGGGTTCGATTTTTATTTGAGGATAGTTGGGATGTTTTAGTGACTAGAGATGGTTGCTGGGTTGGAGGTTGACGTTTCAGAATGTTCGCCGTTGGTCGAAGTTGCCTCCGGTGCCATGCACGTGCACGTGGAGGAGTGGGGTGTCAGTTGTGATGAGTTGGGGAAGAAGGCCGATAGCCCGGAGCACTGCTCGGGGAATTGGGAAAGAAACTCGAAGTCGAGCTCGAGTTGTTTTAACATGATGTCGGGTCAGTTTTAAAAACATAAACAAAATTTATAAAAAAAATGTGTCACGGGTTGAATTGACTTGAAACCCGAAGCAGGGAAGGGTTCGGGGGTGACTCGGGGAAGGTCTCGAGTCAGGCCTAAAAATAGTGAAAATTTTAGTTTTGTTGAAAATTTTGAAACATGAGTTAAAATTTGTTTTTGAAATAATTATCTGAAATAAATAAAGTATTTTAAAGGCTTAATATTTTAAAAGTAAAATTGTTTAAGAAATTAACTTGATAAAATATTTGAAGAGTAAATCAAATATTTAAAATTTTAACTTAAAACAAAAATTCTTTATAATGATTAAATAATGATTAAACAATTAATAATTTGTAATTACTTTGTAATTAAAAGTTGATTAATTGAGAGAATAATTAAGTTATAAAGATAATTAAGATTTAATAAATTAACAATTAAGAATAATCAAATTAAGATAATTAGTTAAAGAAAGATTAATTAGTTAAGTTAATTAAAATATAATTAATTGATAGTTAAGAGTAATTAATTATTAAACTAAAAATTTATGAAGATAATTATGTGGTTAATTCACTTTTAAATCATATTCACCTTAATAGAAAACGATTGACTATCATCTAATATTCTGTACTGAATTGATATGTCTGTTGTGATACTGTGATTCCTTTGTGACATGTGATTCGTCCCTCTATGTATGTGATACCTTTTTGCCCTTAAAACAGTACTTAAACCTCGATGCGACAGGGAGTCGGGTTCCAGTTGGGTATCCGAAACCCACATCGAACCCTGAATATAAATATTTGTGATTGTCATATCCACGTGTTTTAAAAATTTATCGATCACTATTCAGTTTAGCCGGGAGAGGACCTTTGTGTCATATAACCCATTCCGAATAGTGATACTTCGTAATGGATAGCAATTGAAGACCGGTGACGAAGACCGGGTTTTTACGAAAACGATAGGACGACCTATTGATTTTCTTTGCACTGAGTTGCTACGGTATAGACATTCCCTAAGTGATGGGAAGTTCGATCGGGATTGTGAATACCCGGATTGTAAGGACATCTTCGGAAGTGCCTTCGGTTCTGTTCGATCCCGGAATAGACTTGTATGGTTGTATGTCCGACACTACACTTTGAGATATAAAGCTGATTTCTTTCAAATACATTTCTGTTGGTGGCGGAGAATTTATTCTCTTAGCCTAACACCCTTCTCTGAGACTTACGAGCTCAGAGGTTATGTAGTTGAAGGTTATCAGTGATATTCTCCCAAATTTGGTAGTGTGGAATGCTGAGTGCTGCTGTATGTTGCTGATCATTTGTTGATCAAAGCATGGCTTTCGTGTAAAGCGTAGCTTTGTGGACGAGATCTCATCGGACCTCACAACCCAGAAATGGTCAAACAGGAAAGATGCGGCAAGGTTATGAGGGTCGCGCCCTTTAGGATATGTCATTTCCTTTTGGAATAAGGTGGTATCAGGTATGGAGCCCTGGTATTTAACCTATGTGGTTGCTCCAATCTCATATCTTTGTGGTTGTTGCTTTGTGATCGAGGCACCTCGGATAAAGGTCCCAAAGGACCAGTGAATGGCATATTCGTGAGTTACCTAGTTATAGAGGTAACTCGGCCTTGTGTTGGCAGAGAGCAGTTGTCTCTCGGGACGTCCAGACAGAGGCGTACCCATGTGGCAGTAGGAAGTTCCTTAGCATGACCATTTGTTGGAAATCCAATTTCCAATACGAACCTTGTACGGTTTTGGTTGTAGAACCTGCCATTTACTTATGGTGGTCACCACTGTTTAGATGGTAGCTATAGTAGGCATACAATAATGGTTGTATGCTGGCTAAGATTAATATTGTATTTTCAAAATGGCTTTCTACACTATGCACTAGTAATAATATCAAAGAATTTTCTCGTATTAAGCATATTTGACTATCATAAGAAGAAATCTCCTCCAATTCTGCGTTTGCATTGTGTGTGTGGCGGGAGGTCTTATGGTAGTTTCATTTTTCAAAAGCATATCGGATTCTTTTTAAAAATCTGTTTTATTTAAAGCAACTACTTTTGTTTACTCATACCAGTCCCATGATTGACCCGGAGTTTATTGTTTCTTTTCTAAACTCTGAGTGCCCATCATTTCCACACGGGTAGCCTAGTTGCAGGTTTCCATATTCTGGTGTTAGCGGTATTTTGGGGACTTTTACCTTGAAGATATTTTGGAAGCTTTTTGGATCACCAGGTGCTTAGTTATGAACATTCACTATCGCTTCATTCCTTTGAAAACTTTTGCTTGTGATCACTGTTGTACTATTATGATGTTTTATTTGGAGTTGTGGCATATGTATTATGATACTCTGATGTAGTACTGGATATTATGATGATGTTGTATCTATGATGTAATGTATGATACTCAGTTTATTTCCTATGTTCGTATTCATCTGATGTTGTTATAAGCTCTCCGCCGAACTGAAGTTTGACGTTTGAATATCTGACAATCGAATACAAGTGAGGTATTTGATGTTGATTTTCGAACGCTGGATTTCAGGATCGTGACAGTTATATTGGCTGCGATAGCATATCTATACCCATTTCCAGCAGGCACCAGGGCAGTACCACTACATAGAGAATCGTGGAAAGATTGGTATTTTTCAGTTGTAGCTACACTTATAGGTGGAGTATGGCTAAGTTACTGATCACATGGAGCTTCTGCCTTATCAAATATGGGTATGTTGAGAACAAGAAGTGGTTAAAATTTTCGGTTAGGGTTGAGCTTCTGAGTTTTGAAGTGTTTAGAATCCTGAAGATCGTTTGGTACAATGAGGGGTAAGTGCTTTTTCTTCTTCCTTTTATGCTGAAAACAATCTGTTAAGCTGCGTATATTTATGAACAAATTGAATATAATAATGCATGTGCTTGTTTGTTTATGTCTGTTACATGTTGTCATAAATGTGGTGGTAATCTGTTAGGTTATGTCGCAGTTTGAACACTTTGCACTTGTTAGTGAAATATAATGAAATATGTAAACAAAAAAGTAATCGTGTATAAAAAACGAGCTCGTTGTGGTAATAAGAGCTATAGTGGAGATCTGGACTACAGCTCTGTTTTCTTTATTGTTATCCATTATATCAAACTATCTGCTATCAGATTACATTTCTATCGTATAATGCAAACAACAAGGGAGTATGTTGGTTAATGTTTCATAGTCTTATTTGTTAACTAATGCTACAATTACACACTCGATTTTGACAGCATAAGCTTTGATTAATTGTTTGACATCTTGATGGAAATATTGATATTCATTGAAGTGGATTGTGGGAACCGCTGCAGCTGATAGGCCAATATCTTGAAACAGACTCATCTTGCCAAATTTCTTGTAGAATTTAGTCCAATAGTAATAGGATTTTTTACAAAAGAAAGACGAAATATTGAGCCACTACAAGAAAAATGACAATCGATAGCACTGAAATAGTCAGAAAAACAGCGTTTGAAACATAGTCGCTATGCTTCCGCTTATTAACAAAATAAAAAAGATTAGAAAAATGCTGTACGTGCGCTATCCCAAATTTTTTTTCTAACGCGGGCTCTGTTAGTATTTCGGCGGCCGCAACTTTTTTATTTGCTTCATTTTCTAAACAAAAGAAACCCTAATACAATCCCCTTTCGTCGATATCACGAAGCTTCGTTCTGCTTCCTCCTTCATACAATAATTCTTTTCCGTCCTCGCCAAGAGTCAGCAAGATTATCAATTGAAATTTTCTTCGCTTCAAATCAATAGGAAAAACCCTAGATGAAATTTCCGCCAAATGTCATCTCGTCAATAGCTCCTTGCTGCCACCTTGCCAGCAGCTCATCCTCGCTAGCTCATGGTTAAACTTTCTCCACCTTTGATTTTAGACAAGTTTATATTTCCAAAATTAATTTCAATTCCTTGCTGATTTTTGCATTTTGAATTCCATGTTTAGATTCGTCCAGTCTAAATCTATTTGAACAATGATTCATGTAGAATATCTTTATGTATTTTCTCTCTCAATATAATTTATTTGCATTAGAATTTGTCTGCCCCGTATTCTATACCTAGTAAATGCATGTCGAATCTTCATGAGACTTGGCGACCTATCTCCAGTAAACGCATCTCAACAAGGTCTCTGTTATTTTGCTGATTTTGAATTAATTAGAAGTATAACTTCGGATTTTTTAGTGTATTGATTTTTTATTTTTTATTCTAGGCTTTATACTAAAATTGTAGATTATCGATTTTAATTTAGTACCTATAATCCTAGAAACTATTCATAGTGAAGGGTATACTATACTATAGTTAACTTGTTCATAATTAATTGATAACTTTATGACTTTATATATTTATAGCAGATTTTGTTGGAATTTCCATTAACAATGCATTACACTAAATATTATAGATTAAATAATTGTTTGTTATTGTTCCGTCAAGTCTTATTTGTAGATAAACTATGCATCATTCGTACAAAATCTAGATTGGTAAGATTTTTTGTTCATTTAGATTGCATCTATATCTACCGATCTTTTTACAATGTGCATGTTAATGTGAGAAAAACTTTTGAAATTCGTTATATGATTAATTAATGATCTTTACATGAACAAATGCTAGTCTGTCATCATATCATATTTGCATTGGATTACTTGATGGATTATATTTTTACATTAATAATTTTGTCAAAGTCCTTTGAATTTTGTCTTATGACCGAGTTGAGTTATTTACTTTGATCTCAAGTATGGACATCTCAGTATCATGGTTTACATATTAGTCAAGAAATAATCTAGTTTGCGTGTTTGACATATATAACATTCCTTATATGATAGATCACTGTATCATAAAGTGGCCATATTGCTAATTGTTAAATATACAAGAACCAATCCTAACCCTTCGTTGGAAATTCCATCTTGGTTCACCCATATTCGAACTGGTTGTCCCTGTGTGCCCAATTCACATTAACAGTATTTAGATTATTAACAGTAAATATCTTATTGAAACATTGGAACATCAAAATATATGGACAATCAAAGAATTTTGTGATCTTTTTGAATATAGGTTAATAGTTTACTGGGATCTAGAGGCAGGTCTTTCGACCGTGAAGCAACTAGAAGGATGCGAAATGATTTCATGGCAGCTTGGGATGGTTTGAGATCGAAAGATAGTCAAAGAATTCTCATTCTTAGTGCAACAAATCGTCCTTTTGACTTGGATGATGATGTAATTTCTGTTTGCAAAGAAGGTAATACATAGTATTATAATGACGCTTGATGGCAAACTTTAAGAATTTGGTTGTCACCAGAAGGAGCTGTTTTAAGCAACTCAACTTCCTAATATTTTCCAATATCAAGTTGATTGAGCACAAACCTTTAATTAAGTTAAAATATTACAAGATTATATTTTAGTTATTTTAAGCCTCACCCAAACTTTTGGTTGATTAGCAGCAACTAATGTTGGCCATAGAAATGTGCTCTATATTTTGCAATAACAACCGTTTTTGAAAGTCAACTTCCAATTTTACAATAGAGTATATCATTCCGTCTTTCACATCAAAACAATAAACATTCACCTCATTTTTCTTACAAAGAAAAGAAATATTGCAATTACAACACATTTCATTTGCTAAAATACACGAGAATCTACACACTTAGTATAAAACATCTTTGTTGCTAAAATTATCAAATGATTTGCCTTAGTCAGACAATTCTTGGGTCTACAAGGAAACTTCAAATAAACATTATTCTTGATGCACTTTGGATTTAGGTTCAACCTTGACCACTATGCATAATTTAAACATTTCTAATGTGTAAGATATACGTTGATCTTCCTGATGTTGAGAATAGAAAGAAAATTTTGAAAATTTTGTTTTCTAAAGAAAACTTGGAACAAGTTTCAGATATAACGAGCTTGCCAATGCAACTGAAGGATATGCTGGAAGCGATTTGAAGGTAAATATGAGCAAAATAGTATATCACATCCATATTTCATGTGTCATACCTTCTTTCTGTCTATCAGAACCTATGTATTGCTGCAGCATATAGACAAGTTCAAGAGCTTATAGAGGAAGAAAGAAAGGTAATATACCAAATATTTCTACGTGATGTCGAGTTCAGTTCTTCACTACAAGCATCAATATTTTTGCATGTATTCTATAACTAATTTTGCTGTTGTTTTCTCTACTTTAGGATCTAATTTATAATATTTGTAGAATCTCAATCCATTCCTTTTTTCCCCTTTCACCAAGTACGTGTATCTCATGTGCTGCTGCTAGACACCACATTTTCTGTCTTACAACTTTTCTTTCAAAAGTGTAATGTGTTCAACTTCCAATGAGTAAATATGGAAATTGTTTATTTGTAGTCTTTTTGAACGTGCTTATGAATGTTTTTACGTCCAGCATGCGAACAAGGTTTTTTCTGCTTTGTTATTGTTCCAAAGCTAATGCACATATCTTTTGCTTTTTTTTGTTCCAAAGCTAGTGTGCATGTTTTTTGCTTTATTTTTGTTCCAAAGCTAGTGTCATTGCAATTTTTTTCATCTGTTTATTCAAGACTAGTGATTCAGTATTGCATACTTTAACTCGAATAAGTGGCCCATGCCTGTTATGTTTAAATCCTTATAAGCCTGAACTTAATATACATCAACAAAAGTTTAGCTTTGTTGATTCTTATAATTTTTTTCATATTGAACTTTGATTATTATAATCTAATGTTCATTTTATTATGTTATTTATTGTCAAACGTTATAATAATTTACTACTATGACCTTAATTTTTAGATTGGTTATATTTGAGTGTTTCAGATTAACTCAGGATCAAATCTTTGCTCTGTGTAGCATACTAACAACTTGGGATGGAACATGAAGAAGAGAGAAAAACCACTTATTATATACCAGTTGTTTATGGTTGGTGCAAGATATCTTAATTTATTTGGGCAACTAAATAGAAAAACTACCCTCTACTTTCAAGCTTTTACAGGTTTTTCATTTTGTAGTATATTAGCAACTAATATATATTAATAGTCTCAATCTTTTTTATCTATGAATGTTCACTTTTTTCAAATGATATTACCCACTTGTAATTTTGTTGTATATGCACTATAACTTGTGAAGCTTTCAATTCTAATGGTAAAAGTTACACTTAATGCTACAGCCTGAGTACTTTCTTCAAACGTTTACTAGGCATTCTTCATCTGTAATGTCTGTAGACTTTCACCCTATTAAGGAGGATCTTATATGCTCATGTGATATAGATGGTGAAATACGATACTGGAGCATAAACAATGGCAGTTGTACTCGAGTTTTCAAGGTACACTGCACATCTTACAATTTTACCACTGACCACAATATCTGTGCTGCTAAAAAAATATTCATAAAAAATTCAATGTTTTACTTTTAGGAAGGAATGGCCCAAGTGAGATTCCAGTCTTGTATGGGTAGATACCTTGCTGCAGCTAAAGAGAACATAGTGACTATACTTGATGTGGAGACTCAAGCTCGTCGCCATTCATTACACGTTAATTTCAAGCAGTTGTAAAAAAGGGGGGAAAGTCAATAATTCTCCAAATAATTTAAATTAAATATAGTGGCATGCCTAGAAAAATAGGTACCTATTGATGTTGTGTTATTTTGTGATTTACAGTGTATTATATTAACTGTTGTTGCTAATTCTTTATGATGGACTAAAGAGGTATGAATTTTAATTTTTGAATTAATAAAATGATTGAAGCTTCGATATACGTATGTGTATGTGTGTGTAGAATTGAGATTAAGAATGAATATTATAGAGATTAATAATAAATTATTCACTCTTTTAATCAATAAGGATCGAGGCATTACTATCAACTAATATAAACATTGTTGTAATGGTTTGTACATTGTAGGTTCTAAATAAATTTGATCTGCCGGGTGCTGAACCAGATCGTGTTGCTAGAGAGATAGAAGAGGTTTGTGGTGACAGTAACATTTTCGTTGTATAAATTTTGTAGAAAGTATAAAAAATTTGAATTCTGTTAACAATCTGTCATATAAAACACACAAAGATACATGGTTAGGCAAACATGCCACCATATACCAATATCAATATTTGTATCATTCCATTCTGCATTAATTAGCATATTTTCTGCAGATTATTGGATTGGATTGTAGCAATGCCATTCGCTGTTCTACTAAGGCTAGTAATGCAATTTTGTTTCCAGGTAAGGACTAAATATATGCCACAGAAGTGGTATATTTCAGTTTGAATAAGTGACAAATATTTACACATGTTTTACTTTATTTAACATAAAATATATGTTACATATTTTTCAATTTGTCCAATATCTTTCTGAAATTTCAACCAATCTTGCAGGAGGGGAATATGTATTAATGAAATATTAACTTCAATCATCAAGAAGATTCCACCTCCTAAGGACATAGTTGGAAATCCAGTAAGAGCTCTTATATTTGATAGGTGACATCTAAATTGCTAATTTATAAATATTTATTTAGTTAAAATCTTTTTTATGACTTATTATTTATAGCTCAACCAAAAAGACAGCTTTAAATATTATATATTGAAGTAGAATTTATGAAGCATTATATGATAAAAAAGGGGAGCATGAGTGTTAGTAAATTTTACAAAATTAAGATAGGTATCGTCGATAAGAAATCAGCTAATGGGTGAAAGAAAGCAGAGATAATGGAAATTTTGCACTATTAACTATGGAGAGCAAAATTGTAAATGATAAAATAAAAATTGTAACAAATGGTTTTTAGAAGAAATCTTATTCAAACATCGGCATGTTTTGGTGATACTCTTATTCAGAAGAAACTTACTACGCCGCATGATATCACTGGTAGCAAACAGAGGTAATTTGCGCATTAATGGAAGTCATAGAGCTCATGTTAGTACCAAAGAAGAGGTAAAACGTCCTCGTGATTAGTTGATTTCATTACTTATAATTTCATAAGTAAACCGAAATAATTGATATGGTTTGGAAAAAAAGCAGATATGCTTGCAAGTTACAAGCCAAAACTGAATGCCAAGTTCAGTGGCCGCTGGAGCTGTAGAGTCTTTCAATAGCGTTCGACACATGCTTTTGTACTATGAAGATCTTGTTCACAACAACACCGTAAGTCAGCGATGAAGTTAAAATAGTCTATAAATTAACTGTGTTTCATAAAATTTAACTAAATTAACTAAATTACTAAAGAATTTATTAAGTTTCATAAATATTAAACTAAGTTTCTAAAATTAGCCAAGTTTATTTTCTTAATTAGGTTTATAAAACTTAACTAAGTTTTATAGAAAGTTAACTAATTTGAATTTTTATTAAATTAACCAACTTCACAAAAATCAACTAATTTGTAAAATAAGAACTATGTTAAGCAAGTTTTATAAAAATTAAACAACCAAGTTAACTAATTTTATAAAGAAATAACTAAGTTTATAAAAAATAATTAAGTTTTATAAAATTTTAACCAAGTCGACTAAATGTTTGTAAAAATTAACTAAATTTATAAAATTTAACTAGGTTTATTAAGTTTATAAAAATTAACTAAATTTACCAAATTTATAAAAGTTAAATAATTTTCTAAAAATAAACTAAGTTTTATTCAACTTAAATAAATTCATAAGAATTAAAAATATAACAGTTAACCAAGTTTTATAATAATTAAACAATTTTCCAGATATTAACAAAATTTCACAAATATTAACTATATTTTATAAATTTAACGAAGTTAAATAAATTTTATAAAAATAAATTTATAAAAAATGACCTAATTTATTAAAATTATCTACTTTTTATACAAGTTAACTATATTTTATAAAACTTAAATAAGTTTATAAAAATTAACTAAGTTAAAGTAAGTTTATTGTACCCTTGCTAGTTTAAATGGCAGTCAAAGATAATGCCTCTACGAGATTGTATTGTTTGAATTATTTTGTTGGAAATCAAAGTTTTCACCTAAATGATGTGACCTGTACTACAATTGATTGAATCTTTACTATGATCAAGGTTCTAGCCTTTCAAATTTGTATTTACTGTATTTATGATTTATATGAACTTACTTTACAGGTAGATGATGTCTTTAATGCAAAAAAGTAGAAACATGCTGCAACAAGTTATCGATTTAAAGTTATTTTGGATGTCAGAACTACATTTTGGTTTGTATGTATTACTACTTTGGTTACTAGCTACTACTTCTACATTGTTTATGAAATATTATGGATGTATTATATATGTTTTGTTGTAAGAATATTGTGTATGTTGATTATGTAATGTTACTTGTAGATTATGAGATGTGTGATTAATTTAACGAAATGTTTGAATAATGTATAATTTGTTGATTTTAGTTGAGTTATATATTTGGTATATAAATTGTCATCGATGCGTATAGAAATGGAATCTATCGGTGGGGAAATGTAGATACTCTAAACGACAGCGTTTTAAAAACACCGTGTTAACTTTCAAGAGCATTTACGGAGTGCTATAGAAAAGAGTTCATACTAGAGAAAAACTCTAGAGATGAATTCACATCATTAGTTAAACGCTATGAAAAGTTATCTTAGCAAAGTAAAACCACTGTTAAATCCATTTGATAATAGAGGCCGAACGCTACGAAAAGTGTTTCGGCTCATTAGCAAAAATCCATAAATAGTATTAACGACATCAGTAAAACGCTATTAGAAACATACCTTTTATAGCCTTTTCTCTATTGCTATGGTATGTTCAGTACCTATAATTGCATGTCGTTATACAGCGTAGTTAAAAACGCTGATAAACCTTAAACAGCGTTTTTTAAACGTTGTTAAAGGTCCAGTTTATTGTATTGAGCGGAGGTGTCTCAATTCTAAAAATTCTACAAAAATAAAATTTTCCACACACGAACCTTACACATGTTATTTACAATAACTTTGATAAAATGTATTATCTAATTAGCTAATTAAAAAATTGACTGATAAACATCTATCTATCAAAATAAAATGCTCTTACATAGATAGTTCATCGTATTCTTTAATGCAATAAAAATGGTAGTTAATCACACTTCAAAATCGAAGAAAAAAACAATATGTTTGAATCACAGTTTCACATTAACTCGACTATCTTCAAAGTCTACTTAAATATAAAATATTGTATCATCAAAATCTAACAAACAGCTCATAGCCTAGGGACTTAACATTGAGTGTCTAAACATCAAGCCTTGATATTTTATTAAAAATTGTCACGTATATTAATGGATATCTGACCAAAGACAATTATTCGATAGATATACGATTCTCAAATACCTAGTTAATAGACGTTTGAGATATCAAGCATACATTAAATAAATACGTCGATTTTAGGTGCTTGTTTAATAAAGCATGGGTTTTTTTACTTAATTAATGGACGTACAGCTCCAGACACATATTAAATATGCGTCCGAGTGATTTAGAATTCTGAATTAATCCATGAATGTTATATTGAATATTAAACCAAATTCTTGTTTTTGTTCATTTTTCTCTCTTGCCAAATATAAAAGAACGAATAGAGTAGGCAGGGTACATAAATCCTACACGGGCTACATTTTTGGAGATGCCTAGCATACGCATATTTGCAAAAAATGCCAATATTATTTGAATAGAGATGATCATAATATACTTTTCACTTTGAGTTATTGGTTTGCAGACATGTACCATACCCATGCATGGATCCATAATCTTGCTTGCGTCAACAACTCTACTCTCTATTCGGTTATAAATATACATTGGTGCACCAACCATTTACGAAAATTAATGACCAACTTTCCACAAATGTACACGGCTGTACGACGTAGTTGGGTATGCTATGTCAAGTATTCTATGTTCTCTTGTCGTATAAGGGATAACTCTAATTTATTACACACCGCATTTTGCAGTGGATGTAAATGAACAAATGGTGAAAAAAGTATGAATTTGTTTAACCAAAGGCCGAGCATTTATGTAGTTTTGCTGTGAATGGTTACCAAACAAACTAGAAGTAGAACTGTTCCAACTAATTTGCTATAGAGAATTTTGGAAAGAGCACACTTATTGTTGTTATAATACGGCTCTTACTTTTCATATTATAAATTAAACATATAAAATTTGCGAAAATAAAATCCCGTACAAATTCTTTATCACACAAAATTATTAATCTAAATCAAAATTTAAAATAAAAAACCTTAAAAATCAAATGCAGAAATGACGAATCAAGTAGCTTGCACTGTTTAAAATGCAACGTTCAATGCAACAAATAAAAATACAAAAGTGATACAATTTTGAACATGTAATATGTTTATGTAATACCACGGTATTTTTAATATTTAATAATATTAGATTTAATTGGAAATTTACTTAAATTAAGTATTGGGTGTGCAAAATGGACATTTTTTCAAATTTGGAATTTGATGACGGGACTTATGCCATTACAACTAGCTCGTTTTTCTGATTCGCACCATATATTTACTTGTTTGATTCGAAGGTTGTACGAAAGAGATATGGACGGAATAAGCATTGGTTCGTTATTGGGTTTTGGGCCGGGTTTATAGAGTTTGAGTTTGAAACGGCCGTTAAGTGTTTTCCCTCAAGGTACAGTTATTTTTCATTCTTTCTTTTTGATTAATTTCTGAAACACTCTCTCCCTCTTCCACTGCCAAACTTCAGGAGACCCATAACGTACTCAACTCTAAATGAAATTCGATGAAACCAACAGAAAAACGATGGAAATGACGAAGGCTATTGACGCAGCAGTGGATAACGAAAATGTATGAATCTGTGAAAGTAGCAATCGATGGAATAGAAGATACCGAATGGCCCAAATCCGTTGATCCAAGATACCAGATTCTAGCTATCCCAAACACGTTGATCGCGCACGATACCGTGTTTAAAGATCTACGATCCTTCGACATTCATCTAGCGCACTAGATTCCGTGAATCGGCTTCACCAGTCGTTGATTCGAGCGCACTCGAATACCGAAAGTGGAGATAGGAGATCACACTCAACTACCAATTTGAGAAAGAGGCACAAAGCACTCAAACAAAAGTTTTATTCAAAATCTACTAAACTATTACAAATGACACCACCCGCCTATATATAGGCTTACAACCCAACACTACTCAATTCTGGACAACACTTAGGTCGTGGACGACCTAACACAGGCAAACGACCTACGACTTATATACAAAGCGACATAAGGAAAACACATTACAACATATTACAGCACAACACATTACAACACATAGGTCGGCAACGACCTAAGACCAACAGCGACTTACGACTTAGAATATTTACAACACATAAACGACCTAAGAATACAACGCACCCGACCTAAGAAGTAAATGCGGCTTTAGGACTCTTCATGCGACCTATCTTCACAGCGGCATAAGAAAATCAGCTTCAGTGACCTAAAGTCTACACGACCTAGGATAGGTCGTTCGCGACATAAAACTTCTAGAGCGACATATGGTCGAGCGACCTAAGGAAATGTTGTCTGGAAATCTTCGAGTGACCTATAGTTGAGCGATTTATCTTCCCGCGACCTAACTTAGGTCATAACTCAGTAATTCGTAGCGATATAGGATATGGTGGTTTCTTGTTAGGTCATTGGCGACCTAAGAATAAGAGTTTCCTCGACTTAAGAGTTTTATCTTCAAGCGACTCAAGAACCTCGGGCGATCTAAGTAAGGTCGTTCGCGACCTAAGGATGAAAGGTCGTTCGCGACCTAAGTCAGGTGGCACACTGTAGCGACCTATCTTGTTAGCTCGTTCATAGTTAGGTTGTTGGGTCTCGTTTGAGCGACCTAACTCTTCACGCGACCTAAGAATCTTGTTAGGTCGTAACTCATTTAGGTTGCCGCTTGTTAGCTCGCTTGGCGACTTGTCATAGGTCGCTAAACTACTATTTCCCGCATAGTTCGCGTCATTCTTTACCCCATTAGGTCGCACGCGACTTAACAACTCGTTAGGTCGCTCGCGACCTAAAACTTCTTCTGGCTGGGCTGCATCATCCTCCCCCGGTTGATAGAAATTCGTCCTCGAATTTACAGTTTCTTCGTCTTCGACACTCTCATCTTCGTGAAACAGAACCAAGTGTTTGATATTGTCAATGTTAGTAATAGGACGATGATCCAGCAAGCTCAACTTACGATCATTATCACAAATTTCCTTCACAATTTCCAAACGACCCATTCCTCCAACATCTAGCTTATTGTAAGTACCAACAAGAAATTGTTCAACCATCGAATAGAAAAATTCGTTGCCACTTTGTGTCTTCATCAAATCCAATGCAGAGTCCATACTTACGTCCACCCATGATCTAGTATGTATAGGTAATGATATACATAATCCTGACTTCGTCGCGGTCTCTTTTAACATTTGATAACTCTGACTCTTCTGAACAAACCTTTCAACCCATTTTCTTAATAACGGCCCAAAACAAAACATCGTAACCAACTGCATGGTATGATTATTGTCCACGTCTCGTT
Source organism: Allium fistulosum (assembly GCA_030737815.1). Taxonomy (NCBI): domain Eukaryota; kingdom Viridiplantae; phylum Streptophyta; class Magnoliopsida; order Asparagales; family Amaryllidaceae; genus Allium; species Allium fistulosum. The sequence continues at coordinate 125,226,933 of CM060906.1, forward strand.
CTACATGCACATCTTTGATAACTTTTATTTGCCAACTGCGATCAGGAGTATACAATTGCCTTCCTTTGAACAGAAACCCATCAACCAATCTTCTCAATTCTACTTGCTCTGTCGGATACATATGGTTACGTGGCATATACGGTACAATGGCACTTGACATTTGATTAACATGATGTACGTTCCCCCGTGGCACTAATTCCTTAGACAACTCTGCAGGAACTACAACTTCACGTTCATTCACCATCGACTCAACCTCCTCAGGTGTCTCGAGATCTCTACTGGTTTCATTTCCGTTCAACATAAACACTTCCGCTTTATCCTTCACTTCTTTAACAAACTCTTCTGTAGATAATAGAATAATCGAATCCACCTCCTTCACCAACAAGTTACCCTCTTCATCTCCTGACTTACTTTCTTCACCCTCATCCAATTTTGCTGACTGTGAAATTTCAACCTCATGTTCATCAGATTTCGTTGGTTGAAAATCAACAACTTCATCTTCGTCAAACTTTGGTGATTGAAAACAATTGACTTCAGCTTCCACATCAAAAAATTCCTTTAAAGACAACAAAGTCTTTAGCTCCTCGATTTCCTCCAATTTGTTTTCACTCTATTGACGTCTTTTAGGAACCAAAATGATTCGTGTATCTTCGAACATAAAACTGTAACTGTTTGCGCGTCCATCGTGTTGCACAGCTCTATCGTATTTCCATGGTCTTCCCAACAACATATGGCATACATCCATGTCAACCACATCACACCAAATTTCGTCTTTGTATTTCTTCCCAATTGAAAAATTAACACAAGCTCTTCGATTAACCTTCACCTCCCCTCCTTTCCTCAACCAAGCTAATTTGTAGGGAGTTGGATGTTTCTCTGTTTTCAATGTTAGCTTCTTCACAGCTTCTGTAGAGATAATGTTGTCACAACTTCCTGCATCAATAACAAATTTGCAAACCCTTCCCAAGATAGTGCATGTTGATTGAAAGAAGTTACTCCTTAACCAACTTGAATCATCCTCTTGCTTTGGTGTCAAACACGATCTCCTCAAAAACAAACTACAACCCTCATCTCCTGTCAACAATTCTTCCTCTTCAACTGGTAGCGAATTGACACACTCTACCTCTGCATCTTCATGTTCAATCTCCGCAATCATGGCTCGCTTCTTTGGCTTTGTACATTCATTGCTTTTGTGACCAAACTCTTGACAATTAAAACATTTGAGATTACTATTGACCTTAGCTTTGTTAGCTTCATTCACATTCGGTCTATTGACGACTTTGGAAACATCGGCATTATTACTAACATCTTTGTTCTGATTGTTGGAATTCGTAAACACTCCACCACCTCTCCTTCCTTGCTTCTCCCAAGCTAGAGCTTTTTGATGTGCTTCCGCAACAGACCTGGGATCAAACATATTCACCATATCTTGAATCTGCATTCTCAATCCTCCAACAAATCTAGCGGTTAACTGCTCCTCCGTCTCCATGATATCATTCCTGGAAATAAGTTGATAAAATTCATCCGCATAATCATTCGCTGACTTTGTTCCTTGTCTCAAGTTCTGCAATCGTTGATACATAAGGGACTTATAATTATACGGTAAGAATGTAGCTTTCATAACCTTCTTCATCTTCTCTCATGATTCAATCTTTGACTTCCCCATTCTCTCCCTTGTAAGTTTAGTTTGCTGCCACCATGCCATAGCTCTTCCTTTCAAACGAGTAGCAACCAACTTCACTCTTCGATGCTCGGGAACTTCTTTGAAGTCAAAAATTTCCTCCACATTAAACAACCAATCCAAAAATTCCTCAGCCACCATTCCACCCTTGAATTCTGGGATTTCAGTTTTCATTCCCGACTCCCATCGTCGATCATCTTCAACATCCCGATATGCATTTCGTACTTGGTCTCGATCTCGAGAATGAATACTACATCTACCACCATCTTCATCAAAAACAGATGTACTTCGATAACGATCTCGACCACCCACAACTCTATGATCTCGCATATCTCTTCTACTTTGTCTTTCATCATCATGGTATGGCTCATGTGCAAACTCCCATGGAGTTCTTCTCTCTTCATCTCTATACTCATGGTGATCTCTTCTCATTGAAACCGATGATTCTCTTCTTCCTCGATCAGATTGTGGCGACACCCTCCTCGCTTCCGTAACCAATGGTGAAACTTTGTTTCCTCCATGGTTTGAGATTGGCGACCTTCTTCTTTGACCTTGGTTCATCTCCATCATCAATTTCTCTAACATCCCAATACATTCATCTAACTTCTCATTGAATTTGTTACTAATGCGGTGTTCCATTTGTTCGGCATCTTCTCTTTTGTACAAATCTTCAACATTTTGATGACGATTAGCTCTTCTCGGCGGCATTGTCAAATTAAACAATCTTCAACTCTCGGCTTGTTCTACAAATATGATGCACGGCTTTCAACTAGCTCTTGGCTCTAACTCCCCTTAGTTCAGCTTTGCTTGATGTAGCTCGGCTTCACTAACTCCTCAAACTCTTCAATAAGAATTGGCTCCAAGACATGGCTTAGCTATGATTGGCTAAGTCTGGCTCTGATACCAAATGACGTAGCAGCGGATAACGAAAATGTACGAATCTGTGAAAGTAACAATCAATGGAATAGAAGATACCGAATGGCCCAAATCCGTTGATCCAAGATACTGGATTCTAGCTATCCCAAACACGTTGATCGCGCATGATACCGTGTTTAAAGATCTACGATTCTTCGACGTTGATCTAGCGCACTAGATTCCATGAATCGGCTTCAGCAATCATTGATTCGAGCGCACTGGAATACCGAAAGTGGAGATAGGAGATCACACTCAACTACCAATTTGAGAAAGAGGCACAAAGAACTCAAACAAAAGTTTTATTCAAAATCAACTAAACTATTACAGATGACACCACCCGCCTATTTATAGGCTTACAACCCAACACTACTCAATTCTGGACAACACTTAGGTCGTGGACGACCTAACACAGGCAAACGACCTACGACTTATATACAAAGCGACATAAGGAAAACACATTACAACATATTACAACACAACACATTACAACACATAGGTCGGCAACGACCTAAGACCAACAACGACTTACGACTTAGAATATTTACAACACATAAACGAATACAACGCACCCGACCTAAGAAGTAAATGCGGCTTTAGGACTCTTCACGCGACCTATCTTCACATCGGCATAAGAAAATCAGCTTCAGTGACCTAAAGACTGCACGACCTAAGATAGGTCGTTCGCGACCTAAAACTTCTGGAGTGACATATAGTCGAGCGACCTAAGGAAATGTTGTCTGGAAATCTTCGAGCGACCTATAGTTGAGCGATTTATCTTCCCGCGACCTAACTTAGGTCGTAACTCAGTAATTCGTAGCGACCTAAGATATGGTGGTTTCTTGTTAGGTCGTTGGCGACCTAAGAATAAGAGTTTCCTCGACTTAAGAGTTTTATCTTCAAGCGACTCAAGAACCTCAGGCGATCTAAGTAAGGTCGTTCGTGACCTAAGGATGAAAGGTTGTTCGTGACCTAAGTCAGGTGGCACACTGTAGCGACCTATCTTGTTAGCTCGTTCATAGTTAGGTCGTTGGGTCTCGTTTGAGCGACCTAACTCTTCACACGACCTAAGAATCTTGTTAGGTCGTAACTCATTTAGGTTGCCGCTTGTTAGCTCGCTTGGCGACTTGTCATAGGTCGCTAAACTACTATTTCCTGCATAGTTCGCGTCATTCTTTACCCCGTTAGGTCGCACGCGACTTAACAACTCGTTAGGTCGCTCGCGACCTAAGACTTCTTCTGGCTGGGCTGCATCAGCTATGATCTGGAAAAGGAAATAGATGACATTCTAAAGTGGGTGAGTGCAGGAATCCAGACGGTGAGCAGTTTTGGGATTTGGGGCATTATTTTTGTGAGTGAATAATCTTTACATCTCGATAATGCAATTAGAGTGCTAAATCATGGTCAGGGATTTGATTTTGGATTAATAGCGAATTATGATATGTATATGATTAAATTTCAGAAATGGTTATTAATTTAAGTAAGCGGTAAAATAATTTGAGATTCTATGAAATATATTGCTTGAAATTGAGTTAGATGATTATATACATGAATATGAAATTTAGAAATTATAATTTGGTGTGTTATAGAAGTGTATACAAAGGAAATTGAATGATATAAACTTAAAAAATCGAATTTAAGACCAATGAAAATAGTACAGAAAAATGGAAATTAAAACACCAGAATTAACACGACTACCGATGGATCGGTGGGCTTGGACCAGTGCACTGGTGGCCTGTAAAATTAGGCAGGTTGAACCTAGATCCAATTAAAAGGGCTATTACGAATTGAAGACAATTTATGGGATCGTGACTTCGAAATCGCTGGCCACTTCAAAGGAAGCTATGCGATACGATGGTGATCCTGAGGAACGTATAGACGTTGTCGAATATACGTATATGCGATGTGTATGACATAGACTAGCTTAGTGTTGTTTTGTAAATAATACAAATACACACACACACGCCCTTTCACAACTGTTCCAGTATATTATCCGATTTTATGAGAAAGTGCTAATGTATCCCATTTTTCAATTATCTAGGAATGAGTAGCTCCACAGAGGTGACCAGGACAGAGGCTACTATTGGAGCTGAAACCAAACCCGACCCATTAAACATTCCTGCCTTAAACATCCCAATCTAGTTCTACACAGGTGCAATCCTTGATTAAGGCTACTGAGACTCCAATTGTACCCGTTAGTACTTTAACTGCTATAATGATCGCCCTATACATCCGATGCTCGTATAACCGGATAGTGCACTGCTGGAGCATCCGATCGATGTAGGACGATTGTCAAAGGAAAGAAAAGAAATAAAGAAGAGAAATATAAGAGAAGAAAAGAGAAAGAAAACATCAAATAATCACATAACCTATCGTATATCTCATAGTGTATCGAATAAAATATAATAGTCATCACAAATATAAACCACTCAAGATATTAATAACTACATGAACCACAAGATCAAAGCACATAGGCTCATATATTTATACAAAACAGTAATAGAGTTTAAACAAATGAAAGTTAAACTCAACTGATAAACTGTCTGTAATAATAGTAAGTTAATACTGCCAAGGCTCCATAACCGAATAAAAAATAATAAGCCCAAAATATAAATATGAGAAAGCGTTGCCTCCTACTAGTCCATTTGTAGAACTCCATATACCGTTTACACCTGCTTTCTAGTCTACTCATTTAAGAGTAACCAAGGTAATAAGAAGTAAAGCGTAAAACCTCGAGTTAGACAACAGTCTGATGTGAGCGATAAATGATCTCAAAACACTACAAAAGTCGGTAAAGTATATGAAACAGAGGGTATGGAAAATCATACCTGACCTATCCTTGCTTCCAAAGTGTTGGCACGTAACATCAATAATATGCTACTCTATATCAAAATCATAATGGGTGTACTATATGTCAAAGTACCATGGGTGTCTAGATATCCACATCGATGATATCTATGTCATGGGACATCCCTAACGCGATGAGAAACCAAAGCAAACATAGCCTCCATCATCCATCCTCACATTCACTTACTCAATGCGTCGGATATATGATACTCCTATGACCACCCCTATAGAGTCAAGAACTACTCAACGTCCCAATTTCTCAGTTGTAACACCCCGCTCGACAAACTTATCCAGAGGCGACGATGTTACATCTAATAGATGGTGTTAATAGAATTGTTTCACTAATTAACAAAGGTATGTCGGAATATAAAATCATTCAGAGTATATGATTTTTAGCAGAAGAGTTATTATACATTTACATCATCGTATAACATGATTACATAAGATCCAAGAGTCTAACCATCACATTCTTATACATATGAGTACATAAAAGAGATAATATACATAATATTAGTCTTCACTTCAATGCATCCATCTAACTCCTAGGGTCGAACCACTAACCATCTAAACCTTAAAATTGTAGCTTTGACCTGTATTTTATTTCCTTGGCTTTCTCTAAGCTTCTCTTATTTATCTCACTTTTTTTTGTTTATGAAAGCATGGAAAACTAATGAAGATATCCATCCTATTTATAGCAATTGTTAATGCTAGTTTTGTCATTTTACTTTGGACACTTGTCCACCTTATCTTTATGCAAGTCTTAGGATGTTGACACATGCCTCCTTAGTTGTCTTAAGATGGTTCTACATATGCATACCTAATAGTTATATGTGTCATTATTTCCTTTAATCGTATGACACATGTATGTTTCATTTGATGCCACTTGTCTTCACCATCTCATGCAATCTAACCTAAACATATTTATGAATATAAATGTATATTTACATATACCATTTGTTTTGATTGTAACATTTGTGTGTGTGTATGTATTATAAAATATACTAAAATGTTTGAATCGGATTAAGATGGTGTAGACACTAAATAGTTTATACTAGTATATTTATAATTTCTAAAAACTTTTCATACCCAATATTTAAGTTAGGCTATTACATTCCACCACCCTTAGAAAATATTCCATCCTTTAAATCTAAGTTTCAAACAATTCTGGATAATCTCAATGGATTTCTGACTCAACCTCCCATGATGCTTCGTCCTCATTGTGATGGTTCCATTGTACTTTTACTAAGAGAATTTGTTTGGTTGTTAACTTCTTTACATTTCTGTCAAGAATGCGAACAGGTCTTTCAATGTACTTGGTTCCCTTTTTAACTTCAATGCCGCTTAAATCAATCACGCGAGACGGATCAGAAATATATTTTCGTAGCATCGATATATGAAATACATTGTGAATATCTGATAATTTCTCAGGTAAATCTAGTTGGTATGAAACTTTACCAATTTTCTTGGTAATACAAAATGGTCCGATAAATCTTGGTGATACCTTTGCCTTCTTATTTCCAATAGCATTACCCCTCATACTAGAGAACCTTTAAGAAGAACTTGATCCCCTACTTTGAATTCCAAATCCTTTCTTCTATGGTCCGCATAACTCTTTTGGCTACATTGTGCTGCTTGCAATCTTTCCCTTATGATGGAAATCTTTTATGTTGTTTCTTTTACTAGATCTGGACTGAGTAGTTCACGATCTCCAACTTCTACCTAACATGCCGGCGAATAACAAGGTCTTCCGTACAAAGCTTCATATAGGGCCATAACAATATTCGCATGATAACTATTGTTATATGCAAATTCTATTAATGGTATGTGATTTTCCCGTGTGGTTTCAATTCCATCATACAAGATCTTAACATATCTTCTATGACTCAGTTCACCCTTTTAGTTTGTCTTTCGGTTTGAGGATGAAAGGCTGTACTCAGGTTTAGTGACGTACCTAATGCTTTTTTAAGACTTATCCAAAATCTTGAAGTAAACCATGAGTGTCTATCTGAAACAATGGTGACTGGTATGCCATGTAGTCGAACTATTTCTTTCAAATAGAGTCTACTCAGTTTCTCCATTGAGTAGGTCATGTTGTAAGGTATGAAATGCGCCAACTTTGTTAAGCAATCCACTACTACCTTTATTGCGTCATGACCCTGTTTTGTCATTGGTAATCCAACGATAAAATCCATCATTATATGCTCCCATTTCCGTTCAACGATAGGAAGTGGTTGTAGAAGTCCTGCTGATCGTTGCTACTCAGTTTTAATTTGTTGGCATGTAAAACTTTTTGCCACAAATTCAACGACATCCTTCTTCATTCCATTCCACCAAAATTGACGCTTAAGATCCTTAAACATTTTTGTGCTTCCCGGGTGCACTGTAAGCCTTGAGTGATGTGCTTCACTTAGAATTTCAACTTTCAATTCGGTTTGATTTGGAACACAAAGTCGATTTCTGAATCGATAAATTCCATCTTTACAAATGCTGCAATCTGCAGGTTCCTTATCCTTCATCTTTGAAAATAATTCCTTCAACTCCTTATCTTCCCCTTGGGCTTTTAATATTCTATTTACTAGAGTTGGCTGAATAATAAGGTTACGTAAAAGAGATACTTTGTTAACCCTTGTTCCACTAATCATCCTTGTGCAAGCGTTCCTTTCGGCTAGGGTCTCTAGAGCTCTCCATTCTCTTATTATTAAATTGGCTACTATGCCATAGTGTTTTCGGCTTAATGCATCTGCAGCTACATTAGCCTTCCCTGGATGATAATACAATGTAAAGTCATAATCTTTTAGAAATTCAAACCATCTCCTTTGTCTCATATTTAATTCTTTTTGGGAAAACAAATATTTTAAACTCTTATGGTCTGAGTAAACATGGAATTGTTCCACATAAAGATAATGCCTCCAAAGTTTTAAGGCAAACATGATTGCAGCCAATTCGAAGTTATGAGTTGGATAATTGACTTCATGTAGCTTTAGCTGACGAGAGCCATAAGCAATATCTTTGTCTTCCTACATTAATACGCATCCTAATTCTTGTCCACATGCAACAGAATATACGTTATACGAGACTCCGCTCCTTGGCAAGGATAGATTTGGTGCCTCAATCAACCTTTTCTTTATGGTTTTAAATGGTGTTTCACATTTTTCATTCCAAATAAACTTGGTTTTTTATGAGTTAACTTTGTTAGTGGAGATGCAATCTTTGAAAAATCTTGAATAAATCTCCGATAGTAACCAGCTAATCCTAGAAAACTTCGAACTTCTGATGGTGTTGTCGGAGGGTTCCATTTCAACACTGCCTCAATTTTTGATGGGTCTGCTCCTATCCCATACTTTGAGACAACATGTCCAAGAAATTTCACTTCCTTCAACCACAATTCACATTTACTTAATTTTTCATATAGTTCATGTTCTTTTAATGTTTGGAGACACAAACGCAAATGGTATTCATGTTCCTCCTTTGTCCTAGAGTAGATTAGGATATCATTAATAAAAGTAATGACAAACTGATCAAGATATGAGCGAAACACAAGATTCATCAAATCCATGAATACTACTGGAGCATTGGGTAAGGCCAAAAGGCATCACTAAGATTCATATTGTCCATACCGTGTTTGGAATGCTGTCTTTGGAATTTCTTCCTCTTTTATTCTTAATTGATGATATCCAGATCTTAAGTTAATTTTTGAAAATATTGTAGCTCCTTGAAGTTGACCAAATAAATCATTGATTCGAGGTAATGGGTATTTGTTCCTAATTGTTACATTATTAAGCTCTCGGTAATCTACACACAAGCGAAACGTTCCATCGTGTTTCTTTACAAACAGCACTGGCTCTCCTCAAGGAGATTTACTAGGTCTAATAAATTCTTGATCCTCCATCACCTTAATTTGTTTCTTTAATTCTTGATTTTCCATAGGAGACATACGATAAGTTTCTTTAGCAATAGGAGTGCTACAAGGGATTAAGTTGATACTAAAATCAATTTCTCTTTTTGGTGGTAATCCTGATACTTCTTAAAAATCTTCTTTAAATTCCTTTACTATGGGGATTTGGTCTACCAATTGACCCTTATCCTCAATATTGATATGAGCTACATATCCAAATATAAAAGCTCTTCAAATTTATCACATGAGTAAACAAAGGTATCATGTTCTTGAATTGAAAAAATTATAGTCTTGTCATGGCAATTCAAGATGGCTCGATATTTGGAAAGCCAATCCATCCCAAGGATGATATCAAAATATTCCATTTAGAAGACAATTAGATTTGCCATCATATCCTTACCCCTAAAGTTAAGGATACAGTTCCTACACATACTCTTAAGTTTAGTATTTCCTCCTACTAAATTTTCTACTACCAAAGGGCTCGGTAGTTTCTCAATGGGTAATACTAACTTAGTAGCGAACATTTCTGATATAAGAGAATGTGTAGCACCGGTATCGAATAAAATTTTAGCTTGAAAGTCCAAAAGAATTATGGTACTTTCCACTTGAGCTTGTTCAGAAACTACTGCATATACTCTTCCTTGTTTCCCTTGTTGCGTCCTATTGTCCTTCTTTGGCTTCTTGCAGTTTCAACTAATGTGCCTAGGTTCATTACAATTGTAACACACAATTGCCATTGTACAATTTGGGGCAATATGCCCTGTCTCATTACACTGGTAACATCTCCTAATTTTGTCATGTTCCTTTTCTTGTCCTACCGATCCTTTACTTTCTCCATTTTGCTTCTTTCTTTTCCAATCTAGTTTCTTTTGATTGGCAGAAAATTTATTTGGTTTCCTTTTATTTGAATCTTTCTTTCTTGCTGATACTCAATATAATCTTCTTCCAGATTTAAAGCTTCAGTAACTATCATCTCATAAATCTTATGCCGATCACCAATAACATGTCTTCTTATTGGACGAATTAATCCTTTGCAAATCTTCTAGCTCAATTTTCAGGTGTATCAATCAAATGTCTTCTAAATCGGGATAATGCTTCAAACTTATTTTGGTATTGAGCTACCGTCATACCTTCTTGGGCAAGATTTTGGAATTTTGTTTACATTTTCTCTCTTTCATTTTCTGTGAAATACTTATCCAAGAATTTTTCCTTAAATTCTTCCCAAATCATCCGTTCTATTTCTTCTAGACTAGTTGTTTTTCGAACGAGCTCCCACCAATTTCAAGCTTCTTCTGATAATTGAAAGACTGCCAACTTCCATTTGTCTACTTCGGTACATTCCAAAACTTCAAATATATCTTCCAAATGTTGGACCCATTGCTCTGCTTTAATAGGATCAACATCTCCACTAAATTTCCCTGGTTTCAAACTTTTAAAACAGCTCAAAAGATTGTTGGTTGAAGATGTTGAGGAAGCATGCTCCATTTGCTTGATAAAAGATGCAAACAACTCCATAGCATTTGTTTGTGTGGAGGATTGAGCCTCTTGACTTTGAGTTGTCGAGTTATTTTGATTTGTCATGACCTTCAATTTTAAAAATTCTCGTTATGGTCATGAATGAAACTCAACTATATCTTTAATTATAAAGGATATTTAATTACATACTCAAGTCATGTACACACAAACATGTTATATTACTTATAACCCTTATTTACAAACAAATTTGGGTGTTAATTCACAATCTCCCTAGAAAAATAGATTACCATATATACTACTTGATCTACTAATTAATATTTAAATTTTAGTTCATTTTTCCTAGTCTAGCACTATCCATTCATTTGATGGAAAATGGCCCTTTTTCTCATTCACTGCACGAAGAGGTCCAGTAATTTCTTGAGAGTAATCATTGGATCCAACTGACTCAGACTCCTCTTCATCATACTGCTCCACTATCTTAGTTGGGAACCTTCTAAGTTTCACATTCTATACTTGTATTGGAAGTGCTCTCTTTTACCTTAGAAATTCTAAAGCTTCTCCATATTCAGTCCTTTCCGCCATTTTTATTGTCATCTTTAATTGCTTCTTTTTCTGACTTAAATGGTAGAGAACAAGGTCCCTCTTTAAAACTTCTTCATAATCGTTTGCACTATTGTAAACTTCATACATCTCATCAAGGAGAATTCTCTTTGCTCTCCTCTTGAGTACTTGTTTTTCCATCGTGGGACTTGCAGCAATTAATCGTTCGTTCGGTATAGTGGTGCACTTAACACCATCCCATGAATCTCCCGTATACCAAATTTGGTTACTTGCCATAATTTATAACTGCAAATAGTTGTAAAATGTCAATGAAATATATAAACTTCCTATTCTGATTAATTAAATTGTGATACCATAAAGTTTTCTAAAAGCACCCTTAAACCTAAGCTCTAATATCACTAACTGTAACACCCCGCTCGGCAAACTTATCCAGAGGCGATGATATTACATCTAATAGATGGTGCTAATAGAATAGTTTCACAAATTAACAAAGGTATGTCGGAATATAAAATCATTCAGAGTATATGATTTTTAGCGGAAGAGTTATTCACATTTACATCATCATATAACATGATTACAAAAGATCCAAGACTCTAACCATCACATTCTTATACGTATGAGTACATAAAAGAGATAATATACATAATATAAGTCTTTACTTCAATGCATCCATCTAACTTCTAGGGTCGAACCACTAACCATCTAAACCTTAAAATTGTAGCTTTGACTTGTATTTTTTTCCCTTGGCATTCTCTAAGCTTCTTATTTATCTCACTTTTTTTAGTTTATGAAACCATAGAAAATTAATGAAGATATCCATCCTATTTATAGCTTTTCTTAAGGCTAGTTTTGTTATTTTACTTTGGACAATTGTCCACCTTATCTTTGTGCAAGTCTTAGGATGTTGACACATGCCTCCTTAGTTGTCTTAAGATGGTTCTACATATGCACACCTAATAGGTATATGTGTCATCATTTCCTTTAATCTTATGACACATGTATGCTCCACTTGATGCCACTTGTCTTCAGCATCTAATGCCATCTAACCTATACATATTTATGAATATAAATGTATATTTACATATACATTTGTTCTGTTTGTAATATTTGTGTGTGTGTGTGTGTATCATGCAAATATACTAAAATGTTTGAATCGGATGGAGATGGTGTAAACACTAAATGGTTTATACTGGTTTATTTATAATTTCTAAAAAAATTCATACTCGATATTTAAGTTAGGCTATTACATCAGTACTCGAATCCATGCCACTCAATGGGCCAAGAACTGGACTGCATACCCCATTACAGTATCAAGGTATATGGATCAAAACATCATGAGACCTAGGGCATACTCCATAACCCAAATGAAGTATGTAGGGCATACTCCATAACCCAACGGATATCATCACACATACCCCTACTTTACGTATACTCACCGAAACCTATGAATATCAATGGTCCCTTTACACACATCATCCTTAGGAGAGCTCATCTCGAAACTATCCTTACAACTCCTATCTGAAGTCGTCACGGTTAGGTACTACTCAAAGCGACCATCATTAGTTTTAGATTGTCATTATTTGTCTCATAACCTTCCTCCAATAGTTTTTCTAATCTAACTTGTCATCTCCTATTCTGCATCTCGAAGCACAGCTATCCATTATTGAAGTCGTCACCCTCACTACAACAAAAATACCATTTCACAACTGCCAAAAACAGTTGTAATAGGTCTATTACAACTGGCATCCGCCAGTCTTTATATCCGCAGTTGTAATAGAGTGGGATTATTTTACAAGGGGTACTTACAGTTGCAAATAGCAGTTGTAAAAAGGCTTTTTACAACTGCTTTCGGCAGTTGTAAAAGACATTTTACAACTGCTATTTGCACTTGTATTAAAGTTTTGCAACAACCAAAACCAGATGTTATAAGACTCTTTTGCAACTGTCAACGGGTGTTATAATAGAACCATAAATTTCATGATATAATTAAAACCAATATTTTGTTAATAATAACCACAATCATTCAAATACTTGAAATAACACGAACCATTCACATTCAAAAACAATTCAAGTTTACATCATTTATGAATTCATAACTCCGTTTTAAAACATAACTAAATCCATAACATAAATCAGAAAAGTACATATACATACTAATCAAAAGAGATAAATTCAAGACAAAAGCCTGAGGAAATGAAGACAAACTATGGATGGCCGAGGATTTGGTTTTCGTGACTATCTTCTGAAATTAATCAACTGTACTGCAGCGAAAGGTACCATTCACATCAAGGTACCAATTCACAAGCCATTGTATCATTGTTAGACTCATCTATAGCATATAGGCTGAGGATTAAGAATAAAATATCAGTTGATATAGAAAATAATCAGAAAAGCATGTACATTCTTGTGCCACTGCTTGGTTGAACAATAGCAGACTGCTACGTGTATCATCCAAATAAAGCCTAATTCTTAATTCTCTTTGTGGTGCTTTATAGAAGCGAAGTATGCATCGATGAAGATGAGGTCTGAGCCACCTACGTATCAAAGTTCAGTAATAAATAACATTACAAGGGTTATGGCAACGAGATTGAAGATACCACCTACTTATGAAGCCCCCGTAACAAATGGCATTGCACGAGTTACACAATCCAGTGCTGTACAGGTGTCTCAGACTCAGATTGTGGATGGAATTCATGATTTGTTTGATAATCACTCGCCACCTAACGTCAAAATAAATTCAATAAATTGTGGTGAAATGCCAAATAAACAGAACTCATGCAGAAACTATGGTTTTTTCAGAATCATTAACCATGTCATGTCAATTTCACTCATGCAGAAAGCAATCGAATAGTCTAAGAAATTCTTTAACCAATCATACAAAAATAAGATAAAGTTCAGTTCTGATCTAGCGCTTAAGAGGACTCCCCTGCCTACTGGTTATATGAAACAACCAGAAATTTCAGGCAACAATAATGAATTTCTGATGATGTTCAACCCTGAGCTTGGATTCAACGTCTACCCTACTGAGCCTCACAAGTTTAGGTACTTACACACACCACTATTAACAAATTGGATGCTTATATGTGTGTACGAAATTAAGCATATAAACCATCATGATTTAGATCGACTTTGGATGAATGCTACCGTGAACTATCCAAAGTAGCACTAAAACTGGCTGAAATCCTGAGTGAATGCATGGGGCTGGCTGAAAATTTCATAAAGAAGTAGCTACATGTTCTTTAAACTTAAGAAAAACATTTTATGTGTAGTTAGCAGTATCATGTTCTTTAAGCTTTAACGCATACCAGGATGAGCTAGTCTAAATCTACAACAGGTCAACAAACATTAATTTTGATGTAACTAGTCTATATCATGGACCGAGGCAGAACAGGTCCATATTAGAATACCAATCAGACACCTTTTTTCAAGTCTAATTATGTCAAAGCCCTTGGTTGACCAGTTCCAGAATTATGCATATCCCTTTATGTCTTTCCAGCGACATATATTTGGAGGACATATTCAGAAATACAGAAAATTATGGAAACTATTTGTAACTACTAATTTAAGGTATTCACACAGATAAATAAACATTAATCATTTAGATCGAGTTGATAAGTTTACCTTCAAGTGAACATTAGCATTGACTCGTGATCGAATACCAACAACGTTGTGCTCTATGAAGCAGTTGGTCAAGAAACTACCATGAGCAACAATTGAGTCGACAATCTGACATCAGAGAATAGTAACCAAAAGAAAAATAGTTATTCAGATAACTAGTACACTTGTTTAGATCGACAATTCATGGTGACATGTTGAATTGATTTATGTGAATGATTCTTTTTTTTCATTTCCATAACTTCTGAACATAATTGATTAAAGTGTCAAAGTTTTTGATATCATTGCCCTTATTCTGCAACATGTTCTGATTTGATCTGTCGGCAAATATGGTGCTATATATCATAGTACTACATATGTTATAAGCTATATTCTGCTAAAAATGTTCCTAAAGGTTAATATGTGCTTAGTTAAACAGATTGAGTTTCGATTTTCAAGATAGATGGCCATTATTGATTAGGAATAAAGGAGACAAAAACGAAGCATGAGGCTTTAGTTATGTATTTAGATATTTTATTTTGCATTGTGTACTTAAAATAAGATATATATAACTGGTTAAGTGATGTACGACATCGTCATATATCGTCATACCATCTCTGTTTATACTTCTACTATATTTACCCCTGCATGGAAAATGTTGGAAAACACAATGTAGAACAATTGTGCAATGAAAAAAGTAATATTATCAATAATTTTGTTAGCTGCCCTGTTATTTATGTTGTAAAATTGACAATACTGATATCATTTTATCGTTGAAAATAGTAATGATAATGACGGCAACATCATCAATCATTAACGTTCATTTTCAGATGTCGAAATGGAGGGTGTTGCACATATTCAAACCTGGAAAATAGTTTGAAGGGGGCAATGGAAGCAATAAGTTGGAAATATAAAAACTTTAAACTGCTGCCTTGAATGTCGGTTCATCCTAACTAGGTAAACAAAGAAAAATTGGAGTCAGAGAGAAAAACTACCATAACTGAATAAAACAAGTTACCAAATCCTAATATTCCAACAGCAAACATAAAAGCATTGCTACAAGCATCTCCTTAGTTTTCAAGACAATATGTACATAAACAAAGTGCAAGGGACAAAGCAAACAACCACATGACTGAAGTTCCTTGAACTGACTAAACTTTTTATATAGTTTCCACATGCAACATTTCTTAAACTGACCAAGCTTTCGGCATACAAAGCTTAAGTTACTTCTTACCTCTCAGTTTCACTCCTAGCACTCTTTCAAGTTTGGAGATTATCTGCTGATTTGGAATAGCTTTTCCTGACTCATATTCTTGTATGATCTGCGGCTTCTCATTGATAAGCTGTGATACGTTAAATGAAATAAACGTTAGCATCGAATTAGTTTCCAGAAAAGCTTGAATAAAACTGCATGCAAAGTAGTAGTAAACACAACACCTGAGCAAGTTGGGACTGAGTGAGCTTTTTGTCCGTTCGAGCTTGTATAATGTTTTTCTTCAGTTCACTTGGAACTCTCTCATCTAAGGGAAACAGGTCACAGAATTACACGAGATAAATTTAATGTAGATTTTAACAATAACATTTGGAACGAATACAGACGCAGAGGGTAGAGAAATAGTTACAACATTCAATGGAACAAAACGAATGAAATCATCAAGCAACAATGTACCTTAAGCGTAGGAGATCTAGATGGCTGAGGAAGCAATTAACTATCTGATGTCGAAGTTAATGCAAGGAAGAAGGCGGAAAAAGTGTTCCGTCGATATGCAGCAGCGGTTTTGTTGAGCGATTTAGGTTTTTTTTGGAAATTTAGGGCTCGCGATTTGAATTGGCGGTTGGGTTTAGTTTTGGGAATTTTTGACCTATTAATGAATTGAGCGGCCAACGAAAATTAGGGAGGGAGATTGTAATTTTGGGGGGCAGAAAAGTGACATTGGAAGACAACTGACAAAAACAGTTATTATAGATAGTTTTTTACAACTAGCGTAAATAAGCAGTTGTTAAAGAGGCATATTACAACTGCGGTACAAGTAGAGTTGTTAAAAGTATCTTTTTTACAACTGTTAAAAATGAATAGTTGTTACAAACTACTTATTACAACTGCCATTTTGTGCTGGTTGTAAACGGAAGGTTGTAATATGATTGTTTTGTTGTAGTGCCTCCATCATCGAATCATCATCATCGAATAATGATTTCATGGTGTCAAAGCATCGTTTGCTCGATTGAGAGCCAAAACCGCTCGTCGAAGAGCCATAGCATCAAATCAAATGTCTAACGAACTAACTAACTACCATATCATGCTCTTCTAAGCCTCTCCATCGCCCATATCAAAATTGGCTACTCCGGAGTAGTTGATAACGACCACTTTGGACGTATACTTAGCCAAAATGGCTAGGTACAAAACAAATGAAAGCATCCAGCATCTCTCTTGAGGTCCGAAGCGCACATCCAAGTCCATCGTCCTTCATCTTCATATCAGTCGGTACACATCCTAATTCTCCTTCACATACTTGTCCCATCCGTTCGAGTTTTCATCATTTGCACGCTCAATCGATATGAATGAAACTCTATCACATCGTTTAAGTTCTCATCATGTTTACATTCGATTGATATGCACTAAACTCTATCTAATGGGATTTTCCTAACACTATATTGCTTACGATCGGCATTTTCAATCAAACTAAGCAAACAAGCATACATGCAACTAACAAGCATACAAACATCTATAATAACCTAACTACATCTATAATAACACACATGCAATGCATACAATACATCTATAGCAAATAATGTGGGATTAATATGATAAATAGCCTAAGTCTACTGTATCGTCAAAATAGTGCGTTAATATAAAAAATGTGAGGTATTGGTTTAAAACCTTTTTAAACACGTTTAAATTCTTTTATAAATAAGATTTAGGTTTAAATATATTATTTTAGTATAAGAAATCATTTCAAAATGTCATTTTTATAACTATACTAACAATCATAGTACGGTGAGAGAAAATATCACTCACCTCAACAAAAGCCGACCAATCCAACGTCAAGTTATAGAGATCTGCATTACAAGCAAAACGTAAGAAACTACATCCAAAACGGACCTCATATACAAAAGGTATGAATTTTATAAGAATCGAGATCAAAATAAATTATTAATTTACTTAATTACTAATGAATCATCCACTAACCTTTCTTCCTCATTCCCAAATCCAATTCCTGTACATGAATCTATATGAGACCCTAACCCACCGTGCACGTCCACCTCCCTCTCTCCCTCTAGGGTTGACGATTCGATGAACAGACTTCACCAACGAACTACCTTAAGCACACACTCCGCACAGGTGTCAACAACTTTGGGTCCGACCCTCCCTATCAGAACGCGACATTTTCACCTCCCTTCTTGACCATATAGGTCGCACATCACCAAGATGAGCCGCATTTCACGTAATCGTCACTACTTGAGCTCCTCAACATGAGAAACACCACCGTACTCTCCGTTTTACCCAAAACTGCTTGTAGCCTCACCAAACCTAAACCCCAGCTTCGACCCAAATAGTCTAGCTCGGCAAAATGTAGTCGCATCATCTCATCACCACCAATGCAAATTTCTCTTCCATACGAGCTCGACAAATCTAGTTTCGTGATTTTTTGTGGCCTTTGTCCATGGATTTGAACTTTTGAGTGGATGTAGAAAGGGGTGGCCATGATTTTTAGGTTATAGGAATAGAACTGTAAAGTGATCGTGAGAGAGAGGATTAGGTAAGGGCTTAAGTGATTATCTGTAATAATATAATATTACTATTTATTTTATTTCTCAAATAAATCGTTGTACGTTTAAAGCTCGTACGATCATATGGCACGTCCGATCGTAATGAAATTCGTCGGCATACATTGCCTCATTTTTCTGATCCTAATGGTATAAATTTCATCACTATTCGAGACAGTGCTCCAAGATGATAATTTTGTGCATTTTGACCTCATTTTGGCCATCGGATCGTCCGATCTCCAAATATAGCGATATTTGTACTAATTTTATTCCGCAACGTCGATACAAACTCAACGGAAGTGATCTCGAGTCCTGATTCAACCATATGCGAAAAATCATATTTTGGGACCTTCAATTAATTAACGATTCAATATTTAAGTCAATTATTTAAATATTGTATCATTAAAATACATATCGTTACATTCTCCTTTCCTTAAAGGATTTCGCCCTCGAAATTCCCAAAGTGAGGAGAATGTCTACTAACCTAAAGGCTTTCAGAGGCCCCTATGCTTCGAAAAAATTTAGCAACACTTCTTTTCTGCGGCTAGGTCCAGGAAACCTCCCAATACAACATACGAACACACATATCCCATATCTAAGGAATCTCATATCTAAGACTCCCATTTTCGAGGACAACCAAGCATATAAGCTCAAATCTAAACTACAAATGTAATGTACCTCTTTTATAGCAAGAGCATACCATTTAAATGCGAATAAAAGTGGGTAAGCATCCAATTAGCCAACACTTGCTTATGTGTACCTGAATATGTACTCGATACAATGGATTAAACTTAATAGAAACATCATCATGTATCTAAACATACTAAAAAATATATATAGCAACGCCTCAAATAAATATGTTATATCAAACCATAACTATTCTGCATTCCTAACAACTGTATAGTATAAGTTATCATACCAAATGCAACAATCAAACATCAAACATGCACATATAAGATCAAGCATCAAAAAGTAACATCCATGCCTACCCTAGCTAGCAGGATATTGAACTATCTAGTATAAAACAATAAATATGATATCCAATATGAAAGCTAAAGATGAAATCTCACCAAGTAAAGAGCTTCGGATAAGCGGTCCTCATGCTCTTTTCGGTCTCGCATGTGTGATCGCCTCCACTGAACCTTTACTACTCCATCACCTTCCTCCTAACATGTTTCGTATCATGTCTATCGGTATGAATAGACCTACCTGGTCTTGAAGTTTTTAGTTGAGCCTCAATATCATCTAGTCGACCCGGTGTCAAATTTCCCAATGCCTCTTGTAATTTCTCCTAAAACCAACTAGTGAACAACAAGCTTCAACCACTTACAATGCTCTTAGCACAAAATGGAATCACACCATCCATTTCGAAAATAACTCGACTAATTCAGATGTCATTCTACCAGACGTTAGAAATATAAATCGAGCATTCTTTGTCAATCTATCGACTATGACTTAAATGCTGTCAGACTCTCTTCTAGACCTGGCAATCCATCGATATCCATTCCCGTTCCTGCCGGGGAATCTCAAGCGGTTATAGTAACCACTTGACTTCTTTTGTTCAGCATTTGCTAGCCAACAATTTATACATCTCGACATGAATGTCCTAACATCCTTCTTCATCCCTTCCCAATAAAATGTCTATCTTGTATCACAGTGCATTTTATTATCATTGGGATATATGGTCAGTCTCGAATGAGAGCACTCTCGTAGCACCTCATCCCTCAACCCAACGACGTCCGAAACAAATAATATCTCCTCCATATGGAGCCAACCATCTCGATCTAGTCCACACTGTATCACCACTGTAGCACTGCTCGTTCCTCTAACTCAACCATAATCTTTGCTAGTCAAGCTTCCCGCATCTGACTAGTACCAATCCGGTAAATCAAAGTAGGTCTTATAGTCAAATTTCATCATCCTAGCACTAGCTCACATTGAGCTATAAAGTCATAACCAGTGATAAACTCAATCTATTTCCACTCTAGGAATATCACTTTCAAACTGGTACATCTTCTACTTAAAGCATCTACAACCACATTTCCCTAATATGCATATAGGAAGTGTCAAAGCTGTAGGAGGCTAAGAACTCTAACCATCGCTATTGGAAAACGTCAAGATCCTTCTCAAAGAAGAGGTACTGCACTAATATATGACCAATGAATAACATAAACCCCTCTCCTAATAGATAGAGCCTCCAAATCTCCAAAGCAAATACTATAGCTGCCAACTTCAAATCATGAGTCGGATATTTCCTCTCGTGCAGTTTCCGTTGTCTACTAGTATATGCGACAACCTTACCTTCCAACATCCATACCGCACCCAGTTAAGTATCTCAAGCATGTATGTACTATCGACTACTCATCTCGACCTTGAATGACTAACACCAATGCACTCGTCAACCTCTCTGTCAGACTCATTAAGGAATGTGCACACCACGCATCCCAAATAAATAGTCTAAAATGGGGCCAGCCCTATATTCTGAATGGTCGACATCAGAAAATGATTAAACGAGGGCACCGCACCGTACATGCACATGTAGCGATTGCAGGCCACGTATCCATAATGCGGCCGATTAGTGAATTGACCTCTCGACGGTAGAAGTACATCGTCCTCCAGAATTTTGTATTGCGAGCAAATGCTTTGTAACGCTCTATTTGTAAGAATCGAGGAGGCTTTCTCCGAGGGATCCAATAGAACACTGAAGTTGGGGGGAGTGTGGTCGAAAATGGGGCCAACTGGAATTAGGTGGCCGTACTTTCCTAATGTTATAGAGGTAGCGGGACTAACAAGGAACGACAAGGACTCCGCTTTGGAAGCAGGTAAACTCCCCTCAATTGACTTAAGACGGAAAGATTTACACGTCATTTTACATAAGAAAGCTTGTGTTCAAAACAGTCAGGTATGCATAATTTCTAACTATAAATCCTTAGCACGGATTATACTTAGAATTCGAAAGATGATCGACATGCATCAATCACCGATCAAACTCCAAGCATTAACCGTAAGTGTGTGCAATGTGTAATCTATGCGAGAATGGGCACGACATCCTGAACGCTGTGAGCGGACCATTCCTTGTAGATGTCGCACTCATATCAGGAAAAGCAATCCATTCTGGCTGTTAATATCATTTCTTCTACACTTACCCATAACGGATTTGTTGTCTGAAGCGATACGAAAAGGTCTTCCTATTCTAGGAGCACCGACTGTGCAATGACAAGTCCAGTCCATATCAAGCAACTGTGGATTAATGGGTCCAGATCAACAAGGAAGTTATCAGCATAAGTCGATTTTTGTTTCTTGGTATATGATAACAACCTAAGCTGCACGCATGATTCTATCCTAAGTAATTATCACCTCCTAGAAAAACCAAAATCAATCCACAATCCATGAGATATCATGCTAGAATCGGCCGTGAAGCTCAATATAATCTAATTCTGATTATGAGGACGAAGGTAACAAAACATGTCAATCACCGATGCAAGACCTTGGAATCGCTCCGTGAAGAACTTCAGGTTCGATTTACTATCTTCTTCCCCAAAATCGCAAATAGCCCGGATATTCCACTATGATCGTCGCTAACGCAACCTAACCCATTAACAACAAAATATTGCATTGAAACCTAATTCATCGACCTTCACCTTCGAAACTGAAGAGAGTGACGATGAAGTCTTCAAGACAAGGTGGCTCAAATCACAACCCTTTGTATCGTAAAAATGATTGGATCAGCGATAGCTAGATGTAGGCGAAGTTATGGAAAAAGAACGACAGAAGGGATTTCCAGAGGCAAGGACTAGTGGCGTCGGAGCATAGGATCGACGGTGGTGGCGTTCCAGCTACATTAGGAGGTGGATCGACAAAGTAGGAACTGATCTGGATGGCGTGGCATGAAAATGGAGAATGGTAAAATGGGAGATCCATTACCACTTACATATTGAAAAAAAGGAAAGAAAGCTAAAAAATTTCCTAAGTACTTGGATCGGTGCCGATCTGACCAAATTGGATCGGTACTGATCTAATTTGCTTACTCCGAATTATGTCAAACTTCTCCTGTTTTCCTAATTTGATGTTGGCATTCATCCTAAAAGTTATCAAGTCAAGATCATTCTGTAGTTGCGACTAAAGAAGATTCCCACTAAAAGACTGGATACTTAGCCGAAACGTTATAGGCAGCTGCTCAAGGAAACAAGATGTTGTCAATAAAGCTCCATAAAATGAAAACCGAAAGATTGGTGATTCGGGAACATGCCTTGTTTCCAATGAAAGCATGCTTTAGGGGGCAAATATTAACCGGGTTTTTAACCCGGTGAAAGTGAGAAGGAGTTGAAACATTCGAACTAAGCCCAGAAGACTCGAAACTTGGCTCGAAGCACTAAAAGAACATAACAAATGAACCCTAGGAATATGGGAAGAAATTAAGACAAGTATTCGGATCAGCACCGATGTGATCAAATTGGATCGGTGTTGATCCAAATTATTGGCTCGTTATTGCTTTGAACCACTTGGATTATGTCTCTACATCACTTCTAAGCTTATTTACTAAATTTGATAACATTCCGAGCATCCGTGTATAAAAAGTCAGGATTTGTCCTACGTAAATTACATTTCAATCCAACCTACTAATGAATCAGTGTCAAACAAGTCAACAAGTCATAAAATTGCAAGGGAAGCCTCGCTAGCAAATAAGGAAGCCTATAGGATGAAAGTTATGCAAGAATTGCTCAACTATTTGGATCAGTACTGATCCAATCCAAATAGTTAGCTCGGTTTACTTCCAAAATTTATGTGATACCTCATAGTGATGATTAGAGGACTCTGGTGCTCTGGTTTCGATCCAAGTGCTCTCAGAATCCTATAAATACCATCCTACTGTCAACAGAAAAGAGGCTGGCTACTCTTATCACTGGAGAATTTCCACTAAGAAGATTCTTTAATCTTCTTCTTCCTCACAATGGCTGCCATAGGACAATTGAGATCCTTCCTTTTATCTATTTCAATGGCAGCTTGATTTCCTTGAATTCAGACATACAAATTGAAATCAACTTGCAGCTGTGATCAACAGTCAATACATCAATAAAATCCATAAAGTGGACGTAGACTTCGTTAACAACCAAGTCACTATAAAAATCTCTTGTTCATTTACTTTTTATGCAATTTACTATTGCTTTTTTATCTTATTTTCCTTTATAAATAGGGCTGGTGCTTTCACACTTAATCTAGGGTATTGATCCATTTTCTGGGTTAATAGGAACATGTATCGCTTACCTCGCATCGTTGATCTTTTTGATCAACTTCATAGAGCTACGGTATTTTCTCAGATGGATCTAGACACTAGATTCAATCAATTAAGGGTTGCTGAAGATAGTATACCCTTAATTGCTTTTAGAGGCACTGATTGTTTCATTGAGTGGTTGGTTATGCCTTTTAGGCTAACAAATGCACCTACATATTTTGTAGACCTCATGAATCGTGTTTTGCGATATGTACTTCTTAATAAGTTTGTATTAGTTTTCATCGAAGACATCCTTATCTACTCCAAATCTGAGGAGAAGCATAAACATCATTTGGAGTGGTGTTGGAGATGTTGAGGCGACATGTCTTGAAGGCGAAATTTTCTAAGTGCCATTTTTGAAAATCGGAGATAAGATTCTTAGGACATTCCATGATAGGAGAAGGTATTTCAGTAGATCCAGTGAAGGTGGAAGTTGTTCAGGAATGGAAGCGACCTCAGACTCCTACCGAGGTTCGCAGTTTCTTAGGTTTGGCTGGATACTATAGAAGGTTTATTTAAGATTATGCTGAGATTTCCTTCCATCTGACTAAGATGGATAAGAAGGAGGAGAAGTTTGTATGGACTCCAAAGTGTGAAGAGGCATTTCTTGAATTGAAAAGGAGATTGACAAGTGCACGAGTTTTGGCTATTCCAGATGGAAATAATGGATTCACGGTTTTCATAGATTCTTCTAGAGTAGGACTAGGTGATGTTTTGATACAACATAGTAGAGTGATTGTGTACGCAAGCAGACAGTTAAAGCCTCATGAGAAGAACTACGCTATGCATGACCTGGAGTTACTGGGGATTGTCTTTGCATTAAAATGTGGAGACACTACTTGCTCGGTAAGGATACTTCTATTCCTCTTAATTTCGTTCTAATCTTTAGATATTTTAGGAGCAAGTTTTCCTTCTTTAATTAGATGAAAAATTCAAGCTCTTCATGGATCATAAATCACTGAAGTATCTTTTTACTCAGTAGGATATGAACCTGAGGCAACAGAGGTGGTTAGAGTTTCCGACATCTTGCGATTTGGATATTCTCTATAGGTAGGAAAGGCTAATATGGTGGCGGATGTCTTAAGCAGAAATGTTGTTTTGACTCTTTTGGAGGTTACTTCTACTCTCCTAGAAAGAATAGCGAGCCAGAAAAGCGTGGACATAAACTTAGTGGCAATCATCAGGAAGGTTGAGGAGGGGTAGTGTACGAGTTTTGAGATTGATAACCGAGGAGTTTTAAGGATGAATGGAAAGATCTATGTACCGAATGTCAACAATCTTAGGCACAAAGTTTTGTCAAAGTATCATCATTCTAGGTTGAGTATCCATCTAGGTTTCTCAAAGATGCATAGGGATATGAAGCAGATATTTTGGTGGAAGGGAATGAAGAGAGATATCTCTATCTTTGTTAGCAGGTGTTCGCGTCGTCAATAAATCAAAGGTAATCATCAGAAGACAACTAGATTATTACAACCCTTGTAAATACCCAATTGGAAATGGAATATGATATCAGTGTATTTTATCGATGGTTTTCCAAGAACAAGAAAAGGAAATGAAGGATTATGGGTTACCGTGGATCAGCTAATGAAGAGCGTGTATTTTATTTCGGTGAAACAAACAAGGACCGCTGCTTCTTTAGCTGAAATTTTTATGAGGGAGATAGCCAGGTTGCATTGGGCTCCTATGAGTATAGTAAGTAATAGAGACCCCATATTTACTAGTCAACTTTGGGAAGCACTGCAAACAACCCTTGGGGCAAAGTTGAGCTTAACCATAACATACCACCCTCAAACAGACGGAAATATGGGGCGAGTAAATCGAATTCTAGAGAATCCCTTGAGGGCATGTGTTACCACCAATTCTCACTTTAACCTTGTTGAAACAAAGAAGAGTAGAAAAGAAGAATTTACAAAACATGATTGCATCAACAAAGCCTTTCGAAGGAGTCGAAGGGATGCTACCTCAAAGATTAAGTGTGTTATAAGCGTTTGAAGAGGTCGAAAGGAGATGAAAATACCCTTTCGCTTTATGTGCTTCCTTTTGAAATAGATGTTTCTGCCTATATGAAGACGTTTCGAATAAGTTGAGGAGCACCTTTCGAAGGCAGCAAATTGCAGCCACTCAAATGTGCTCCAAACGTTTCAAAACTGAAGGTTTCGCCTTCATTTACATGCCACAGAAAGATGTTTTGTAGAGCAACCCTTTCGCAAGCATAACTAAGCCTTTTGAACCGGTCGAAACCTTTCACAACTAAGAAAGAAAAGCTTGCTAAAGTTCAATATAGCAATCTCATATACAAGAAGAAGGGGTTCCGCATCAATCAACAAGTATGTCTTCAAAAGTTACCTTCCACGTTAAAACCTTCAGCATTTCAACACCTTCGAAAGCCCAAAGATCTACCTATTGACAGAGTCGAAAGCTCATGCCTCTTCTTACTTGCAACAACATAGCAACACAAGGTGGAGAAGTATACCTTCCCCTTTCGATGAAGTCAAAAGCACTCAAGTCCATTTGAAAGCAATGCGGAAGGATGCCTTAATGTGAACGGCAACGAAAGGTCTTTATGGCACCCTTTCGACCAAGTTGAAAGAACTAATTCAAAAGGTGCAAACCTGCACCAATAAATAAGACCATAGGAGTCTGGTTTAGGAGATCTGAATTCATTCACTTTATTCTTGTACTTTCTTAAATTTGAAAACCGTAATTTTGAAATTAGATTGGGGACTTGATCTATTTGTATAGCTTTAGCTTAATGAAACCATGATTAAGATATTTTTGGATATGCAGCTGATTTAATACTCTTGTTGGATTTAGTTTATGATTTGCTTATGTCGACTTGATCGAAAGGTCACCTTTTGAGTGAGTCGAAACCCTTAGCTCAACCAATATCCCTAGAGCCTTAACTTCTAACTTCAAGATATCGTAAGGTTACCTTTTGAGTAAGTCGAAACTTTAGCTCAACCAACATCTTCAGATACGTAGATGCTAACCCAAGCCATCGAAAGGGGAGCTTTTGATGAAGTCGGAACGTTTCCATCTCATTCATATTCTAAGGTCCAACCCTTGAGTTTCCTCAACTGTTTCAAAATATGGGGTTTTGAAAGGATAACTAAACCAATTAAACTAGTTCAAAAGGCTTAATAGGAAGTGATACAGGTGTTTCGACTGAGTCGGTAGGTCGAATAAGGAAGAGTTTTGACTTAACCAGTTGAATAGGTATAAGAAAGGGAATCAGGCCTTTCGACTAAGGCGAAAGGTTGGACGAGA
Organism: Allium fistulosum; assembly: GCA_030737815.1. Classification (NCBI taxonomy): domain Eukaryota; kingdom Viridiplantae; phylum Streptophyta; class Magnoliopsida; order Asparagales; family Amaryllidaceae; genus Allium; species Allium fistulosum. Next base: position 125,254,203 of record CM060906.1, read on the forward strand.
AGAAGTTTTGACTGAAACAACCTATTTCGATATGTGGTCTTAAGGGAATAATAAGGTTTTAACAATCTCTATCTAATCGAAAAGGAGTTTTCGAAGAAGACATCTACACTTTAGGCTCTACTTTAGGGTGTTGACAAGTTTTATTGTTAACTTTTTTGGTGCTAGAAGGAGGGCATAAACTTCTGATGTTGTTGGAATTTAATTCCACTTTCCTATAACCCAATTCTATTTCAAGCTTACCTACTTTAGACTTTAGATCATCATGTTTAGCAAAATCAAAAGGTCTGAACAAGGATAACTAAGGCTCTAAGGAGATGACGAGTCTAACGAGAGTGGCGTGTTAGATAGCTGTAACTCCTATTTAAAAAACTAAAAGGAAAATAAAGTCAAAACTCAAATAATCAATCTCTTTTATTATAATAATAAAGGATTACAACTTAAGTAGAGATGAAACAAAAAGTACAATTTCATTGGACACTAGTTTTACTGTTAAAGTTGAGAAACCGCATTTTTGACTTTTTTCAAGGAATTAGCTGAAAGAGTGACTGCTGAATCAAAAGGAGCATTAAATCCTTCTAGGGTAATAACTGTAGTATATTTGCTATAGTCCCACTCTCCAGCAGGAGGACTGTCATGACCATATATCAATTTGGTATGATATGTTTGAATTTCCATGAGAAGCTTTTCTTTTTATTCGCCAAGAAAATCAAAACGAAGACGAAGATGTTCCATGTAAAGTCTTTGTAAATCTCTATGAAAGAAATATCTGGCTAATTCTGAAGGTTTCAAAAGTGAAGCCTTTTCTAGATAATCACTTCTTAGTTTAACATACTTTCTTAAATAGTCTCTAGAAACAAGGTTGCCTGGGGAACATTTATTCTTTAATCACGTAATAAAATACATCTAGTATAAAAGGAAGCAAGAATAGAAAATTTATAAATCAATGTTATTACATAATTATAAGTGCTTATCTGGCTCATACAAAATTGACTTTTTGAATAATTTGGAAACAAATTTGTCCTTATAATATTGATGTTTTTCGGGAGACAACTCATGAGGAATCGATTTAACTCGTGGTAAGCTCCAGCAGGCTCCCGGATGTGGATCAGATCTAAATACATCAAAATATCTCTTGTGTAAATGCCTAGGTAGACCCCCACTAAAATCACATAAGTATGAAAAACTATAGTTGGATCTCTACAATAGGCTTTGTATAAGAAGTCTACAAGGATGTTCCTTTCTTCAATCACGTCCAAATGAGTGTAATTAACTCCCGATTCTCTTTCAAAAGGTTATCATATCAAAGGTGTGCTCTCCTCAGTCATGGGGCAGCTTCTTGATCTTTGAATGATGTTAACAGTACCACACTTCTGTTAAGCCCATGATACTTGTTAGAAAGGGTATTTTGCTCTTTTAACTGTTTATCTAACTCTCTATATAAGATATTTATTTCTACTTGTTTTCTTTCAAGCTTGGTTTTATAAAGGTGAATTGATATCATCCTTATCTAAAATAAGAGATGTAAACTATTATTATCTTGGAAGTGAAAACCATTTAGACAAAGAATCCCATACCTGAGAAACGGGAACTGTAGTTTGAGATACCTGCTTTTTCTTTCTTTGTTCTTCAACGTTGGTGTTAGCATTCCCTTCTTGAAGGTCAGAAGGCGTAGGGGGTTCATGTAGGCTTGCTTCACGGATACTTGGATTAGGGTTGACCTTTTTTGAAGCCCCAGTGATGTCATCATCATCTTTTTCATGAACATCGGTATGACCACCTCCTTCGCCACCTGAACCGTGGCCTTTATCCTCGTTGTCATCATTGTTATTATCGTCATCATTGTCATTACCATCATTGTCGTCATCATCACCGCCTTCTTCAGCTACGGCTTCATCTTTATCGCCTTCTTTATGAGAATCTGCGTCAACTTCAATAGAAGGGACCTCAAAATATAATATTTTGGAGGCGTCTATCTCTTCTCTTTCAAGGACTTCAACTCCCTATTCCATTTAGTTGACTTTGTCCATAAATATATTAATAAGAGTAGGATCGAGAGAAAGAAAGCTCAAATTTGGGCATTTCTCAATATTGTCGGCATAGTTAAGCATCAAGGTGTCTTCATAAGAATTTACAATGATGTCATCGAGGTAAGTATTTAGGAATTTTGACACCCATTTCTTAGCATCGGAGATAGTATTGACAGCCAAATTTAGTGAATCTTTCTTTTTCTTCAACTTTTTCATGAGAGAGAATTGTTAAGCCGCCATTTGAGCTTTTTCATCTTCGGCTTCTTTCAAGGCCATTTTCAAAGCTATATTTTCGTCAGCCAGAAGTTGTTTTGATTTCCTCTCTTCATAAATAATAGAATCTACTTGAGCAAGAGAGGCTCTCATCCTTTCCTGTTCTTTTATAGCATTCTCTTTATCGGTAGACAGGGAAGTGATCTGGCATTTCAAAGTTAGGATTTCCTCTTGAAGCGTGGAGGTCTCATCGGAAGATTATGACACGTTTTCCTAAAGGGAGAGCCAGCTTTTAGAAATATTAAAGAAAAAATATGATGCAAGTCAGCATTCAGAAAGAAACAATAATAACAAGGATAAATAATGAGAAACATACCAAAAGTTATTGCTCAATTAGAGACCGACAATGACCCACCGGGTCAGGAATGGAATAAGGTGCGTGAATAGAAACAATGGATGGAGAGTTCAAGATAGATTGAATAGTTTTTTGGAAATCACTCAGAGGCACAGGTGATGTGGATCTAGAAGGGTGCATCTCCTGAGAGGTGGTCGAAGTCCCCAAATCTTTCTGCATTTTCCCAATGACATGAGGAGAGCAAAAAACGACGATGCGATATAAGGGATCACCCTTTGAGGGAATCATCTTGGGTCGATCAATAAAAGCTTCAACAACTGGACTCTCCGAAGTTTTTCCCGTATCAACAGCCTCACCATCTTCTAGTGACGGAGAATCTAGAAATTCAACAATCTTGGCCTTCTTGAGGGATGGGCCTGCAGCAGCCACCTTGCCCGGTTTTCTTTTAGCGATCATCTTTGACCTAGCAATGGCCTGAGTCAAGGATGATGCGTGAGGTATGGAAATTGAGAGAGCTGGATCACTTGTGATTGGTTCAACTTGAGGAGCAGTTGCTGAAGATTCAAAAAATTATATGTTAGTGAAGTAATTTAAGGAGTAACACAAACTGCAAGTGTTATGCCTAAGTTTAAAAGAGATATCAGGGAAAATAGGATACATAGGGGAAAAGTCATTAAGATCATCTAAGGATAAGAAGCATTTGCTCCGAGAAGTGTGTTAGAACTAGAGGAGGTTGACAAAGTATCCTCTGATCTGCAGTTAGAAGAGAATGTTTTGAAGGTTTGATGGGGTCAGCAGAGTGAGTCTATTTCCAATTCTGCTTGAAGCAGCAATCAAGAGCTTGATGGATTTCTTTTCCTCCTTATTTAAATCTTTAGCGGAAGGACCTAACAAGACAACATAGATTAGCGAAGGAAAGTAACTAAATAATAATAAAGACTTTGATTAACTTACGAGGGGAAGAGAAGACTCAGTGATATTGGGAAAGCATTTGACGAAGAAGAATTATGTTTCCCAATCTCTAAATTTGTTTATCCCTCGGAAATTAGCTTTTTAGGGGGATAAGCTCTAAAAAATTTGTTATTCAAGTTGTTGAGTTCAACTAATCGAACTAGGTAGTTAAGAATTTCAGCATTTAGTGACGGAATCCCTGACTCCAGAGCCATACGTTCCAGGGATAGAAGATATGTATACACATTGGGAGATAGCTGGATAGGAGCAATGCCCAGGTAGGTCAAGAATTTGGATAAGAAACCCTGGAAAGGCCGGAAGCCACCAAGCCAAATATGGATAGCGGTATAGGCAAAATATCCTTTAGAAGGGCTTTTAATTATGTCGCTATCACTTGGGAGAATAGCTTCTACCCAGTGATGCCGAAGTCATTTAAAATAGCGTCCACCTTATCCTGGTTGGATATTAAAGAATATTTAGGAACTGCTTCAATCTTCTTTGAAGAAGATTCCATCACCGGTACTACATCTTTTTCTAGTTTCTGGGAGGTCTTTTTCCTGCCTATAATCTTGCCAGGTGAAATTATTTCAGTAAAAGTTATAATTTGTTATATAATCAACATTTTTCAAGGATGTCGAAAACCTATTACAACAATTCAAATATCAACCAAAATATGAAATTTCATATCCTTGAAGGAATGTTAGAGTCAGTTTAGGAACATGAAATTGGTTGAGCTTCCAACCATGTCGAAAGGGAAAATGAAATTAAAAATCCAATAAATACCCTTCGACAAAGTCAAAAGCCCAGGGAAAACTTTATTATTGAAAGGAGTAGTTGAAGTCTACATAACCAATTTGAATATAAATATAAACTAACAACATTCAATAAATAAGACAAATAACCCTTTCGACACTATCGAGACCCATGAACTTTGTTTTACTAAGATAATATGAATGTCGTCGAAACCCTATATGCCAATAAATTTGAAAGGTTTGGGTTTGAGTAAAATCAATATTAATGAAGGGGCTTTAGGAAGTTTCGACAGTGTTTGTATAAACTGACGACCAAACCTCAATTGAATACAGTGGGTTTCGAGTAAGTCGAAAGGGAGGCAAGGCTTCGAAAATGTACAAACAACCAAATTTAATTCAGTATAGCAGGTTTCGATCAAGTCGAAAGGGTTGGTTTGGTTTTTAACTTAAGAAAAATATGTTTTCCTCAATTTGATTTAATAAAGGAAGAATGAATTTCTAGCTCCTCCCACCTCCTAAAATAAATTAAAACTGGGCCTATAGTAGAGGTTTCGAAACCTATAAAATAAAAATTATGCTTTCAAAAGTATATAGTATGTAATCATTTAGTGAAGCACATCAGACAACTTCTTCAAAAGGTATCCGAATATACTACAGCATATTATGCTTTCGAAGAAGTCCACTTCATATTAACTACGTCAACACTTTCGACGAGATCAATTAAGGGATAGGCGATGGACTTCCTTTCGACCCCATCGAAAGAGGTTGAAGAAGCAAAACAAAGTTAGCCGCCTTAACCCCTTTCGAAGTGGTAGAAAGGTAAAAATACAATGTTAAGTTGAAATTCATATATGGGTTAAACTTCTTTATGAAGTAACTGGAAAAACCTTTTTTCCCTAAATCCAATTTTAACCGAATACTTTAAAAAATTAATAACAAAATTGATTTAAGCGTGGATTTACAATTAATAATCTCAAAAATCTCCAAAATGTAAATTCGATCCATCAAAAAAACCAGATCGGATGAATTCTAAATGTAAATTGACATGGGTAATGGAATGAAATAAGCCATAAAAATGAATCAGAGGATACCTTCAAGAGAATGAAAAACCCAAATCATCTTTATGAAATTAAAATAGTAATTCAAATTCAGACCTCGTGAATTTAGAATCGTAATTTACCATAGAAAATAGTTCAAAAAGCAGGATAACAAGAACTTACTTTGAATTTGAGCTTTTGTTTGCTAGAAATAGGAATTATTTAAGACATTGAGAATTTTAATTCCTGCTAGAAGTTTCTTTTAATCCCAAGTAAATGAAAACGGGAAGAAATAAGCTTGATTTATATGAAAAGTCAGCTTTAAGGACAGACTGTACAATCAAATTTAAATAAATGTCCAGGATTTGTGCAAGAACATGAAAAGGCGGGAAATCTCAATGCTAAAGTCAAAGGCATCCCTTCGTGGGGGGAGGAGGGGGGGGTGGGTGGGTATGGAGGAGGGCAAGTGTTACCATGAATTCTCACTTCAACCTTGTCGAAACCAAAATGAAAAGAAGAGAACGATGTACAAGAGATGATAGCATCAATAAGGCCTTTCGAAGGAGTCGAAGGGATGCCACAACAAAAGTTAGACGTGCCACAAGCTTTCGAAGGGGTTGAAAGTGTCGAAAGCACCGTTTCGCTTCAATTGCTTATTTTTGAAAAAGATGCTTCCGCATGCACGAAAACGATTCGAATAAGTTAAGGAACAAAATTTCAAAGGCAATAAATTGCAACCACTCACATTCGCGCCAAACCTTTCGAAGCTAAAGGTTCCGCCAACATTCACATTCCACAGAAGGATATTTTGTCAAAACAACCACTTCGAAAGCATAAATAAGCCTTTCGAACTGGTCAAAACCATTCACAATTAAGAAAGAGACCCTCCACCTTAAAGCCTTCAACGTCTCAACTCCTTCAAAGCTCCAAAGATCAACCTATCAACAGAGTCGAAAGCTCGTACCTTTATCCGCCTGCAACAACACAGTAGCACAAAGTAGAGAAGCATGGCTACCCTTTTCGATGAAGTCGAAAGCACTCAAGTCCATTAAAAAGCAATGTAGAAGGATGCGAAAGGGGTAACAACGATGAAAGGTCTTCAAGGCTACCTTTCGACCAAGACGAAAGCATTGATTCGAAAGTTGCCAACCCGCACCTATAAATAAGACCCAAGGAGTCCGGTTTAGGGGATCCGAATTCATTCACACTATTCTTATACTTTCTTAAATTTGTAAACCCTAATTTTGTAATCAGATTGGGGACTTGATCAATTTGCACATCATTAGTTTAATGAAAGCAAGATTATGATATTTTGGATTATGCATCCGTTTTGAAACTCTTATTGAATTCAGTTATGATTTACTTGTGTCGACTTAGTCGAAAGGTTACCTATTATGTGATTCGAAACCCCTAGCACCAATATTCTTAGAATCTTAGCTCCTAACCACAAGTCATCAAAATTCTCACTTACTGAGTGGGTCGAAACCTCAAACTCAGCTAAAATCCTTAGATTTATAGACCCAAACCCAAGCCATTAAACAGGCCAGCTTTCGACGAAGTCGGAAACTATCCATTTAGTCCATATCTTTAAACATTAGAACTAGCCTTTAGGTCACGTCAACTCCTTCGAAAGTATTACTAAGCCAACTAAGCTGGTTTGAAAGACTTAAAGGAAAGGAATATAATTGTTTCGTCTGAGTTGAAAGATTGAACAAGGAGAAGTTTTTACTACAAAGACCTATTCGAAATGTGGATTAAATGGAGTAATAAGATTCTAACTTTCACTACCTAATCAAAAGAGGTTTCGGAATACCTACACCTTAAACTCAACCTTGAGGTGTTGACAAGTTTTCTTGTTAACACACACACACACACATATATACACATTTATAATAACAAATTATATTTAAATTCAAAATAATATATATGTAAAATGTATAACTTTATATCTTTTGAAATTTAAAATTAACAATATGAAAACCGGCTTTAATCTAGTAAGAATCCAAAATAAGATTTATAATTTTATACAAAAGTCCTCTTATAAATTTTGATTTAAAATAATGTATATAAACATATGTAAATAATAAGCAAATGTATTCTATATTTTGAAAATAACACATATTACGTTAAACTTATATTCAAGTAACTAATATATGTAGTTTGTTTTTATTTGTATATGTAATATGTTACAAAATTATTTCAACCAACTAAAACTAGTTTTCAATCTGAATTTTGTTGTTATTAAACCTTTAATTAAAAACACTAGAAAATAATTGACCGGACAAATGGATATTTATAAATTCATTGTATATGATATGAAATGTAAACTATATAAATGTGATGTTACATATAATCAAATCAGATGTATAAGGTACGAGATCTGAAATACTATACTAACATGATGTAACGTCTAACCAAAATGAGAGTGGATAGTTACCATATGATGTAGCTTAAATTTCACACTTTGAATGAATATTTTCCCCTAGATTTAACTAAATCGGCTTTTGGATTTTGCAACGTTCTAGAGTCTAAAACCACCTTGTACTAATTTGGTTTCATCTGAATTTGTTTTTGGGAATGCTATGTCCATGGTGCCAAAAAAAATTCAATAGCAAATGAGCAAGAGATAGGAGAGCAAAACCATTAAATAAATGTATTGTAAGTAGGTAATTAAGAAGAACAAAGGATGGAGACCTTTTCTCCTTCCTTTAGTTACTCCTTTGCCTATTTAAATCACATTTAAATACTCAATACCTTTCATGTCCTTTTCGTTTTGGCTGGCCATGGTAGGGGCAATATGATCCTCAATAGTTCCCAAACCCGTTTAGTAATTAATCGATTTAAATTAATTTAAATATTTTTTTGATATCGATACGTGCATATATAACTTTTATATATACGCATTTTATTAAATTCTAATGGAATTCAAACATCAATAAAATATAATAATTGATATTTCATAAATATTAGTTAGTATAACTAATCCATAATGAACATATTATAATTAAATCATGCGGTTTTTGGAGTATTCATCATTACGATTGTGCGACTCAAGGATATAAATTCAGTTATCGATTAATGTCAAATAATTCAAATATTAACATTCACATGCAACATTAGCTAATGTGTGACAATCGGCCAAATTTACTGCTTACACATCATTTTGGTAAAATTCAATTTTATTAATTAGGCGGTACCTGGTAGAAACAATTATTTATTCCAATTCTCTTCATCACTATATCACTTTAGGACGTATTGAATTTGATTTTTGTCAAAATTCCAATATCGTCCACATTCAACTTGAGTCTAGACATAAAATCCTTGGTTCAAAGATAACAATTATTATTAAATATACCACTTTGGTAAGAGAAATTGACACTACAACAAAACGACCCTACGATAGTGCCAAAAACGCTATTAAAGCCTATAATAGCGGTTTAATAAACGTTGTATAACGACATGTTATTGAAAATAGTGAATAATTTATAGCGCATAATAAGTGCTATAAAAAGTACTGATATAATTGAGAAAAAAATCCGCTATTTTAAAAATTTTATAGCGCCAAATTATGTGTTATTGATTACTATAATAGCGCTTTGTTTCCGCTATGAAATTCGTTATTAGCCACAAAATATTTTTTGTTTTCTAAGATAGCACTAATAATTCACTATAAAAAATATTAATAGCGGATTATGAGCGCTGTATATGGACACGTTATTGTAGATGTTGACTTGTCGCAACACCATTATGCCGCTATAAAGATTCAGCTACAATAGCGCTTATACTCTGTTATGATATGTTCTTTTATAGCGCTTTTTAATACCATAGCGCTTTTTCTGTTGTGCATCTTTAACACTGACAGATTTAATAGCAGTCATTCGACGCTATTAAATATTTATAGCGGTTTTTAAGTGCTATAGTTTAGTTTCACAATTCAAATATTTTCTGCATCCTATTCATAAAGTACAGTATTAAATACCAATATCAGAATGCACAATAATAATCATTTTAAACATAAAATCATTTAAATAACGCAAGAATCATAAAAGATAATAAATATAGAGATGTAACACGCTACATTAAACATATCAAATATTCATACACATAATATCTTATAGCTTAAACCACATACATCAAAACATAGTAGCAAATGTTTTAAGCACACCCCAAAAAATAGTAACAAAGTTTAACAAAAAAACAAGTACATATTTGGTTGTTTGCATTAAAAAGAAGACCATAACTTTAGCATCCTTCTTCTTTCACACCTGCAAATAAGTAAAAATACTTATTTTCAAACTGAACGGATATCACACTACAGGTGCAGTGCTCTTAGGCTTAAGCCAAGTGCGGTCACACTACAAAGTTAATGCATATACCGTACAAGCTATCATGTTCATACTTTTTCCGATCTGTACAACAGAGATTCTTAATGTTTAACACATAAACTTAATTCAATGTATAATTAGCTGTCTTGTGAAATCAGTGCAGCCATATCCATTAAAAATTACTTCCAGATTGGCCTCTCTATGTATAATTAGTTTAATCAAATGTAACTGTAGCCAAACACGGTGATAAAAGAAACGTAGAATATTATCATTTTATTCATTTCATAAACACATAAAAACTAATTTCCATGTGATTACATTAACATCGTATGTAATCTATTTTACTACAATATTTACCTGATTAACATACTGTGATATCAAGATTTACCTTTAGGGTGCTGAGCTTTCAGACGAAATTCAAGATTAAAGATCACCAAAATAACTAAAAATCTGCATACCTTGAGAATGTACTTATGAAAAAAACCTGCAATACACCAACAACAGCAAGTAAATATATTATATCATAAATATAGAACCGCAACAATTAATTCATGTTATAAATATAGAACCTTTATTTTTATTATCATCAGTTACCAAACACTACTGCAGGTGAATTTTTTTAATTAGAAATAATGCTTAAAGGTTGCATAAGCAATTTCCATTTTTAGTGTTTTTTATTTCTTATTTTGATTATATCATTAAAATTCATTATTTCATCATCTTTATTGAAGGTCGTGTAAATTTTTATAAAACTTACAATTAATTTATTACTGTTTCGTCATTATTGTTGTAGTAGTAAAATTAGTTAATCTTCATAAACATTAGTTATTATTATTGTATTATTACATAAATTTAGTTAATTCTTATAAACTTAGTTAATTGTTGTTATTATATAAATTTGGTTAATTCTTATAAACTTAGTTAATTATTATTATTATTATATAAATTAAGTTAATTTTTATAAAACTTAGTTAGCTTAGTTAATATTATATAATTTATTATTATTGTTGTTAGTATCATTATTACTATAAACTTAGTTAGTTTTTTTATAACTTATAGTTAATTTATTGTTATTTATAGTTGTTGTTAGTATTATTATTACAAAAGTAGTTAATTTTCATAAACTATCTGGAGCACTAGCAAAAGCCCCATGGAGATTTATTGGACTGTTATGTTGATGATTGCTTGATAAATTGAGTCTGGCCGATGTTGATAAACTTTGATTCTCCTCTTCTTTTAGTAGCAATATTTAACGCTAAGGAAGTAATAGGGATTTCAGGGAGCCCATTTTCATCAAGGTATAGAACTGCAACTTCTCATTTTGCATAAGCATCCATTTCGATAAAGCACGTGCTGTTACTCGAGAATGTTTGATTTGCTGCTGATTATGGGGATCAAAAGCCTTTCTCTCAAGTATATTCCATGTTCGCTCATCATATTGTTCAGTCGTTTGATGTCCATTACCTTGGCATCATAGAAGAAAATACAAGTTCTAGTTAAAAATAGGTGTATTCAGTGATCTGTTGAAAATAGCTATGCACTAAATAGTTTGTAAAGCTTTTGAACAAATAAGACTTCATAAACCGTCAATTGAAAAAAGTAGACTACTTTGAGAAAACCTCACATGATCAGCTATGTCAGTTGGTATTCTACTCATTTTTGCAATGCAAAGATGAAACAAATTTTGCCTATTTGCCATGTTCTCCTACGTTTAAAATTGTATACATGTCATATTTAAGAAGCACCTTGTAAGAACCATGGCTCATTTTGTTTGAAGTTTGTTTGTAAAGGGTTAACTAGCATATTTAGTAGATAAAAAAAGACATTTTGCAAACATTAAGCGTCCAGATGATTTTGCTCAAACATGTATAGCCACTTCATCAACTGGGAAAACTTAAATGAATTGCAGCAAGAAGAAAATATTTACATAAATTGCTTCAAATATTTTGATTTGAAATTGCAAGTTGTTACTTCTACGTGTAATTTCTGTCGAACTAAATTTATATGTTAAAAAATTCATAGAAAAAAAATTCAATTTAAGCATTTATAGAAAAATAAGTCTCAACCATTTTAATAAGTTAAAATCATATAACTTATTTTATTCTAACAATAAGTCTTGGTTGATATTCCAAAAAGCGAAAAGCACGAAAAAGTCATTTTCAATTTTATATGTTTAAACCATTTTTCAAATCTACCGTTTTCAACCCGCTTCGACTCTTCCATGTATTTGAAAGCACATATCGAAAATGCAAAACACAAAATTCAATTTTCAAACCAAACACTGCCTTAAATATTATTGCAATTAGAACATTTAGTCATCAGAAAAGTAGTCATTCTTGACACCATTCAAAGTAATTAATTGATTCCAAGAACCAGAAGTCATGTTAAGAATGAAGCCTCAAAATTGGTAAGATTAGCTGTGTCGTAGCTAATACGTGTGGACATAACTACGTTAAGCCATAAGTGAGGTGCAGCAACAAATGTCTCACCTTGCTCTGCTTATTTATCCAAGCTTATATATCTTTTTTTAACAACTACAATTATGATTATCAAAGTTATGGATTTTGGCCTTTTGAAGATAAAATTTGATATTAGCTAAAATTGCACACATGCACAATGGTAATATTATGATTTGCACAAAAAAATTGTGCCTTGCTTAAGTGGCATAGACTTTTGCTGTAGACTGCGTAAGTTTCTACTGATGTGGTACAACATGAAGTAGGTACAGGTGAAGATGATAGCTCTTGTAAAACGAATTACTTGTTTAGCTATTTAGTTCGATAAAGCATGAAATTATACCGGGGTGTGAAAATTTTCTGAACTCATACACCTTGACGCAATCACCACTAACATGTGCATCCTCAATTGATGAGAAAATGTTATTCCCTGGTCACATCAAATCAAGAAAATAATATAATGTCCTTATGTAAAGGCATGTTAAGATGATTCCAAATCATGTAGAGAGAGGATACTAACCAGTATTCAATTAACTACTCTTCACTTGAAAATACCATACTTCTCCTTCAACATTAGAACCTCAAGGACAAGACAACAACTCTAAGCTTATCAATGTAACATCAAACAAACCAACTCCTAAATAAAAGGAAAGCTAAGAAAAACAGAAGAAAACTGATACCCACTCAGACATTGACACTGGCAGAGAATATGGTCTAAACCAAATGTTCAATGAACCTTCTCAAACCATTACTGAAGACCAGAACCAAACAACAGGAAGGACAGCTAGATCGAGTACATCTAAAAAATCCAAATAAAATGAAAGAATATGTTAGGCAATATAACTTCATGGAACATAAGGTGAGCTCACCTTACTGTCTAGTAGCAAGAAATAAAGAATGCAATCTGCAGTCATCATTGTGAAATAGTAGAATACTTGAACCAACCTAAACCAAGTTCTCACTCAAAAAACTGCTTCCTTCATAAACTCCTAATTTTTTATGATAATCCGACTCAAGAACCCTATGTTAGAATACTTTTAATTTGGAACTCTTTCCTTTTTTCAGCCACTCTTATTAATACTGATAAGCAGTCATGCATTTTCATGTCAATTGAAAATCCATTCATCTCCTCATCAAAGTAAGACAATGTTATCATATCAAAAACACAATCCAAAGGCTTATAGCTCAACAGTTGCAAATCATAATTCATCAAATAAAAAGGGAATCAAAGTAAGAACGCAATCCACAGCAAGCGATGAGACTCCATACACGTCTTATCAGAGCATCTACTTCAAGATCCAGAACTACAGCTGCCAAAATCTCCAAGCTCGACAGCACAGAGTTCAAAATGACACAACCTCTAGAATCGACAACAACAATAAACTCGATGGTATAAGCAGTGTAGCGTAAACCGATGGCAATAGATTTTAGCTAGGATGGTGTAGCTTTTGAAGTGAGGACGATAATATGAAGGAGGATAAAAGTCATTTTGGGATCTACTGATTTTGTGTTTGTGGAGAGAAAATAACCCGAGAAAGAGGGAAGAGGGAAGAAAAAAAGTGGGAAATAATTTGAGGAAGAGGGAAGAGCGAAATAATAAGACGAGGATGCGGCCAAAGGAAATGATTGAGGGTAGGTAGTGTTAAAGCAGCCGAACATCGGCTGTAAATTAAACAAACTAGAATAAACAATAACACAATGAAACAAGGCGTTATTAATTGGCATTATAAAAAGCAATTTTTTTTGTAGTGTGACTTCGAGATGACTACAACTGACCGTGAAACTAACCCCTTATAATTGAGGGAACAAATTCTCTATTGAGTAGAGTTTCACTTTAAATGCTTCAACTCCGACCCAACTATAGTCGCTTAATGGATCGTTATGCCATGATGTAACTATAATCAAAGTGGAGTGTCCATATTGAAGATCCATGGTATTCTCAGGTCGAGGAAAGTGTAACATTGCCACTTCAGGATTCTCTTTTCGAACTTAGTTATGTTAACCAACAGAAAACACTCGAGTAAGTCATTCCATAATTTCCAATAACCATCAATATGTAACCCCTTGGTTCCTCCAACAACCATGAGTAATACACTGTCCAACTTTTGTAGAGCATTGCATACTCTAATCTCAATGAATGAATCAATATCCCTTCTCAAAACATCCGGACTATGAATATTTAGAACAATATGTTATTTTCCAACGTGATAAAATTCTCATTGTTACAAAATATTGTAATTAATATCACATAACATATCATTTCAAGATTTTCTTTATATATACTTTTAATCAATTAGTTAATTACTTACGAGTATATACGCATGTCCTATGAACCTAAACTTAGTTACTGGAGTACTTAGCATCTAATTGTATAAACAATATAACTGAAGTAGTTTCAACATCTAACTGAAAAACCATCCACTTTAAAAAAATTTTGCAAATTACGTTCGAGTAGCACATAGAATTTCCAATTTACACGTTCATAAAATATTACTTTATTCTTTTTGGATGTTCATTATTCATATATTTAAGATCATCAAGTCAATAAAATACATTTTGAATAATATACATTTAGAATTACCCGTAAAGTTCCCTTGATAAGCTCTTATATATGAACTATGGTGATGTAGTTGGTACATAATATAAAACAAAATGCAGCATCCACCTTCGTTAGTTTTGGTTGAATGGAAACTAATATGTTACTATTGGTACGATGTTTTTTTGAAATGGTACTTAGATACAACATTTCACTGGGATAACATATCATATGTCAATAAATATTCGAATCACGCTATGCAAGTTTCGAACATGCGACCTCTCGCACCAAAGTCGAATCACTTAACCGGTGGGACAATGGTGCTTGTCACGATGTTATCACTTACCCAGTGGGACAATGGTGCTTGTCACGATGTTATCACTTACCAAAAGATAACGGTAAAACCTGTTGCAAAAAGAAAATCTTACATGAAAAAATGTGGACCTAAAATTCTCCACCATAAACAGATTTACAGCATGTCGAACTACAAATATATTTCAGCAGGTCTATTGACTTTGGTCTATGTTTATCCATTAAAAAACAATATCACTAACTTTAAAAGTCAAACATACATGTCAATTCAAGCTACATTTAACATAGTCATATTTTAATAGCATGCATAAATAAGAATATATGTTTGGTTTCCCATCCATTAATTTAAACAAATACATATAACCTTGGCCTTGAAGTTTCTAGGCATCCCTTCCTATTGCCTCGTATAAAACAATCATAAAACGTCATTCATCTCTTCACGAAATCAAAACCTTTATTCTCTTCTCATCCATCTCACGGACTCTTCAACACACTCCTCAGGATGAATTCCTCGCATTTTTCCTCATAATTCTTAAAATTGCACCTCATTTTATGACTAATACACAAATGCAACATATGCTGCATATTAAAACAATTCCTGAATAAATAACAAAAATAGTAGGAGGTTTAAAACATATAAATATGCCAATTTATGCATTGCATGATATGTTTATCTGATACTAATAATTGAAATCAAATAAACCATTATACATATAATTATTTAATTAAACTTTATCTGTAATGACCCCGGATTTTAATTTAATTTAAATCGATAATTAATTTGATTTTTGGATAAAATTGTGAATAAATGATTGAGATAGAAATAGGATTACGAATACATAGGATAAATTAGAGAAATATATATAGTAAATAAATTAGTTAAATTATGACAACATATTAAATATGGAAGTATATTCAAAAATAATAAAAGAAAATTTAAAATAAAATATATCCTCACTTATTTTACAAAATAATAAGAAATAAATGAAAGATAAGTTATACAAACATATGAGTCAATTTGAATTGGGTTTTGGAAATATAATGAATGAATGCAAATGTGAGAAAAATAAAATAATGAGACAAGGAAAAATAAAATTTAATAACATCATAAAGTAATAAAATAAATAAAAGGAAAGAAACAAAAATATAAAGTTAAAATACAAAGGAAAAGATATGTTCAAGTGTCAAACAAAAGCAAATATCATTTCAGCCGAAAAGAAGAAAAACAAATAGATATATTTGTACAAAGCAATCAATGCTACTACCTCTAGCATACAAGAGAGGGTATCAGCCGAAGTCAACAAGTATGGCATATGAAAACATAGAGTACTTAGCAAATTTATGCAAAGATATCTTTAGTATGAAACAAGTTGTTAACTCCTTTATTTCAGCGACCTAAAACTCTGCGACCTAAGAGAATGTTGCGACCTAAGAAAGCTTGCGACCTAACTGCTGAAGAGATTCTGCGACCTAAAGGCTCTGCGACCTAACAGGAGTCTGCGACCTAAGAACATATCGACCTAAAGAATGTCGCGACCTAACTGCTAACAGGAGTCTGCGACCTAAGAACATAGCGACCTAAAAAATGTCGCGACCTAACTGCTGAAAGGAAGCTGCGACCTAAGGGAAGCTGCGACCTAAGGGACTTCATGACCTAACTTCTCTACGACCTAAGAGGCCTCGCGACCTAGCAACCTAACTAGTTCAGAAGGCAGTACAACTTACGACCTACTTTAGATCGCTCACGACCTAACTCCGTTGCCCAGTTTATACAAACCAACCTAATTCCCTATGTCGCTTTCCTATAAGTCGCTTGCGACCTACCAGCCCACTAGGTCGCCAACGACCTAGTACCTTCCTTAACTCACCTGCAACTTACCACTTCAGCCTGCTTCTTAAGTCGTTAGTGGACTGCGACTTAGCTTAGGTCGCTCGCGACCTACGACCTAACTTAGGTCGTACGCGACCTAAGACTTGGCAAAAGCTGCTATCCTGAAATTCAATTCCTATAAATACCCCACTATCTTCAACATAAAGGGGACTTTTGGCCAATCATTTCTTGAAGCGTCGCTACTCTGCCGAACTCTCCACTCATTCAACAATCAAAGATCTTCAAACATTCGAGACACTACAACAAGCTTCGAGAGGAATTCCCTACATCCAACACGGATTCATCGAGTTTCATCATCGAAGTTTGAGCTAGTAGTCGAGATTGTCTTTGTGATCAAACTGTATTGTTTTCATAAGTGAATTGTATCAATTTGTAACCGGATTCAGTAATAAAGAGATTCAAAGTGGACGTAGGCTCGATCTCAAGCCGAACGACTATAAACTGTTGTCTTTTACTGCTTTTCTTCTATTTTACTGCTTAATTTATGTTCCTGTCACACGGGTTGTGCTTTCACAATTCTACTACACACACCGGGTGTTAGCGTTCACTTTTTAGCGTTAACATTTTGGTGCTTTCATTGAGAATTGAACTTAGGAAGATTTTCACCGTTGCTTCGCAAAGACTCATAAAAAGAACCTCTCTTAAAAACCAGAAGTTGATTTGAAATAATGGCTCCTGGAAGAAGAAGTGGACCCATCAGATCCAGAAATGCTCATGAAGGGACTTCCGCTTCCCCAACAGCAGACCAAGCAACTCCTACCGTTGGAGTCACCAGGGCTAAATTGGATGACGCAGTTTCTGGATTATACCAACAAATTGAAGCTCAAAATGCTTTGATGATGGATAGATTAACTGCTCTGCTCTGGGCAAATCGTCAACCAGAAAACCATCAAACAACCTTTCCTGAAATGCCACCTTTCCAAGCTAAGGGTTCTATGACGCAGCCAACTTATCGTGAACATGTGCCTAGGCAAGCTTCCGAGGGAAGGACTGATGCCTGCCCGAAGATGTCTTTGAACAATAAAGAGTACCTGTCTGAAATGGTTGGCCGCATCATGAAAGAGAGCATGCAGAGGGAAGAGAATGAGAGTGACTGGGGATTTGCACCAAGCAGAACTCCGTTTACTGAAAGGATCCTGAAAGCGGAATTTCCAAGGAAATTTGCACCTCCTGCTATCCAAGCCTATAGGGGAACGAGTGACCCTAATCATTTCCTATACAAGTACGATTGGCATATGACCGGTGCAAAAGCGTCAGACGAGATTAAGTGTCGATACTTTCCAGTATACTTGGAAGGTGTGGCCTTACTTTGGTTCACAAAGCTTCCAATTCGGTCAATAGATCAATTCTCCGACTTGACACAAAAGTTTAAAGAACAGTTCAGATTGTATGCTTTGAAAGCTAAGGATATAATGTCACTGTCTAGTCTTGAACAAGCTCCCGGAGAATCAATCAAATCTTTCTTAAGCCGTTTCAATATAGCTGTAGCCGAAGTGGATAATGTAGAACCGCGTATGATCCTGACCTACTTGGTGCGAGCAATCAATAAATCGAGTGAATTTGGAAAATGGCTAAAAATGAAGGAACCAAATTCCCTTGAGAAGTTTTATAAAAAGGCCGATGAATTCATGCGCCTGGAAAACCTTTCCGCCTCAGCAAAAGTATTAGTTGCTAAGGATAACAATAATGATCTTGCTTCTAACAGAAGAAATTCTGAGAATCAGAAAAGGGAAAACGACGGAGGAAAGAATCAGGGGAATGAGAAGAAACTCCGCCGCTTCGATCTTTCAGATTTTACTCCTTTAACTGATACACCAAGAAATATCTTTTTCGCAACAAAGGATGTTGTCAGGTATCCTAAGCCACCTGAGATGAAGAGAGGTGCAGTGCGTAATGGAAAATTCTGCCAATTTCACAATCAACCTGGCCATGACACTGACCAATGTCGCCAGTTAAAAAATGTGATTGAAGAATTGCTGGAGCAGGGTAAACTCCAACAATACGTTAAGAAAAGCAGAGTCGATCCAACCTCATCCACTCGGGGTCAACAACGTCCTACCCATCAATCCGATTCTCGCAACAACACTGCAGTGCAAGATTCAGAAAAGCTTGTCATTAATGCTGTCACAGGAGGTCCATACCCAGCAGGCAGAAGTTGGGACGACTGCTAATTGTCCACAAAACTGCGACTGGGGCATCTTTCACTTTCTCTGGCATATAAATCCGAAGCTATGAATGTAGTGCAAATGGAAAGTCAGCCCGGAGATTCTGAAACAACAATCACTAGCATCCATTTTTTACTTAACAGCATTGCTTAAATTTGTAAAATGATAATGGATGTGTAACTTTTGCATTGTAAACCGCTGAGAAATCAGTATGATTGAATAATGAAAAACTATGAATTCTGTGTTTTCTGTTACAAAATGCCTGTTATATTTCGATGTGTAAATACTCTAAATGTATTGCTAAAATGTCGATCTAATATTGCAGGTCATTAAAGCGAAGCTCACCCATCGCAAAGCCAAGCGAGCCCTACAAATCACTTATTAAGCAAATACCAAGCAACAAAAATTCCAGACACAAATCCCATACAAGAGGAACTTCACATAAAAAGTTGGCGACGCCACTGTGTCAAGCACTCGTTAACTGGTTGCGGTCGTCAATATAAAAGACATCCAACCAAGTAACTTGCGTTTACCCTGTGGAGTCACTTAACAGTGAAGTCTACTTCTTCGGATAAAGCAATTTACTTGCAAAAGAAAGGAAGACGCGCTTGGAAACAATAATAAAGGATCACTGATTAGCAGATGATGAGGAAACATGGGCCGGCAAACATAGAAGCAGCCAAAAGGAGGCATGCCTCTCAAGAAGAAGGCCGGTAGATCCACAAAAGGGACACCTTCCCAAGCAGAAGGAACAAGACCCTTGCTAACTGGTCGTGATGCATCCGATCAGACAGCTTGCGTCCATCCCGTGGATCCAATCGCCTCTGAGACGCAACCCTCCTGGCACACCAATCCATCAAGGCTCCTCTACTGAAGCCGATAAAGCCCTCTAACGAGGCACGCCAAAAAATGAAAGTGCTTCTCTCAATCAAAAAAAAAAGATTGGTGGAACCACCGGAGGGGCACCTTCCCAAGCTGAAGGAACAGGGCCCTTGTTAGTTAATTGCGATCGTTTGTGCAAACGAACATCCAATCAAGCAACTTGCGTCCGCCCTGTGGATCCATTCAACCATGAGAAAGTAACTTCCAGGCAATCAAAAGCCCTCTTCGGAGGCACATTTCACCAGTGTAGAAGTGCAAAATGCTCCTCTTCGGAGGCCCACTTCACCAAAGCTGAAATGCTAAAAAGCCCTCTTCGGAGGCACATTTCACCAGTGTAGAAGTGCAAAATGCTCCTCTTCGGAGGCCCACTTCACCAGAGCTGAAATGCTAAAAAGCCCTCTTCGGAGGCACATTTCACCAGTGTAGAAGTGCAAAATGCTCCTCTTCGAAGGCCCACTTCACCAGAGCTGAAATGCTAAAAAGCCCTCTTTGGAGGCACATTTCACCATTGTAGCAGTACAAAATGCTCCTCTTCGGAGGCCCACTTCACCAGAGCTGAAATGCCAAATCGCTTCTCTTCGGAGACCAAAACCGCTTCTCTTCGGAGACCAAAAAACCTCTTCGGAGGCACACTTCACCATGCTTGAAGTACCAGACATAAGCCCTCTTCAGAGGCACAAAAACAAAGCCTTCTTCGGAAACACTAAACAAATCAAAAAAATTCTTCAGAAAGTTCACTTCACTGCATAGGAAAATCCACTTTTTAACAAATGAAAGTGATCATCCCCGAAAGTTGAAGTGTTCTTCATAAAGAAAGAGAAAATAAAAATTTCTCCAATACGAAACGTATTCTATTAAAAGCAGAATAATATTTCCTCAAATCGAAAGAATTATTCTCTAAGATAAGAATACAAGTTTCTATAGAATATCACAGTGAGCCGTGATACGGGGGCATATAACTATATTAATAGAAACAACACTCAACCATCATACCACGAGCTTACTGCAATATCATATAAAGTAAATAAAGAATCATTTATTCTACATTACAATGGGAAATAAATGTATTCTCATATACGCAAAAATTTGTACAAGTAAAGTAGCTATTTTATTCAATACTATGAGAACTTTTTACATTGTGCAGATCACAAAAAGGAGCGGGGACCGGTACCCGCACAATCTCCGGTCAATACATGCAAAAAGCAAAATAAGAAGTAGAAAATCCAGCTTGTCATTCCTTCTTCCCACTACCTTTGGAGCTTTTACCTGGCCTGATAGTTAATTTCGGAATCCGGCATGGGCGGGATGGAGAAGGAGGAGTGGTTGGGTCTTCTTCTATTTTGTCTTCCCCAGCTGAAGCACTTCTCTTTTTCTTCTTTAGTGCACGCTTTCCTCTTCTCTTTGAGGAAGATTCACTTCCCGGGGTCAGCAGCTTGGAAAGTTTTGTATCGTCATCTAATGACTGCTCCGGAGTCTTCTCGCTGTCCTTCGTCCCTTCCGCTTTCTGCTCTTGAGAAGCGGGTGGATCCTCCAAGCCTTGGAGAGCTTCTATCTGTTCCTCCTATGACCCTGGTTGAGAAGCCGGAGTAACTTGAAGAGTTGGAGGAGGTACAGCTGGAAGAGGGGAAGTGTGCGCAGCGCTAGGAGCTTCCGCTACAGAAGAAAAGAAGTCAAAATCAGTATTCTCCGGAAAAAGTAAAGATGTTGGTTCAGTGACACTTAAGTAACAATTGAGAAATTCATCAAACTCGGTTGAAGCAAATAAGTAGTCTGCTAGACTTGGATCAACATCGAAGTTACCTAGAGAAGTTGGTTTGATCACATTGATTTCAAATTGTTCCGCTTCAACGTCTTCTTGAGTCTTCTCCTCGTCTTGAGCAGTGGAAGGCTCAGGAGCTGTGGTTTTAGCTTCGGCATTTGTAGGAGGTGAAGGATGGGAACTAGAGCCAATACTCTTGGGATCGACCGAAGCCGGAGGACAAGCAGAGTTAGTTACAGTTTCTTTTTCTAAACATTCTCCTCCCGCTGCATCGGCTCGCTCTCTAGCAAGCTGCTCTTTTCCCCTAGCAAGGGCGTCGCACGCCTCATCATCCAGATAAGTCGCTTCAAGATCTGCCTCAGCATATCCAGCACCTCCGAACATGTCCATTATTGCTTCCCACACTTCGGCCAAGGTAGTCTCATATTTTGGTCCCAAGAATGAGAGACTACCACGCCCTAAAACGCTGTGGATGTAAAAGTCGAATAAAGTAGAGTCAACAATGGCTTTAGTTGCTTTATGAGATTCTTCAGCTGCAACTTGTCCAGCAACTGCATCGTCGCGCTCTTTCTCAAATTTAAGAAGTCAAGATTTTAACATCTCAATCTCCGCGTTTTGGGAAATAGTTGTACCCCGCAGCTCAGCATTTTCTTTGCGGTATTTCTCATTAATGTGCTGCTCAGCTTCAAGCTTCATCTCGGCATCCCTTTGCGCAGCATGTGCATCTCGCACTTGCTTCTGAAAGACTTCTTCTTTTTGAGTATGCGATGCAGAAGAAGAGGCGAGATCTTCTTTTAGTCGCTTGACTACAGATTCAAGCCTCGCGTTGTCATCCGCGATGCTCGTCATCTCTGCGTCGTGCTGCTTGCACCATTTATCCCATTCAGCCTTATCGTTCTCCAGAGTCAGCATGTTTTCGAGATTCATATGGTTGACTCTTTGGAGTTCATCAACAAGCTTTTGCCATTGCGATATACTCTCAATGTCAAGCCTAACTGCGTCACGATTTCTGAGCATGGCTTGTTTATCGATCGGAATTAGATCTAAATCAAAGCGCACTCCTCTTAAGCACCAATTCGGAAATCGGCTTTGAAGCGTTGGAGGGCCATCTTTAACTTGATACTGAGGCCTATTGATGATAGCTTGGATGTCGGATTTCTTTAAAGGTGGAGAGCCGGCCGGGATATTAGAAGAGATAGGAGCGTCAGTTTTTCCAGAAATTGCAGACGCGTCTGTTTCATCAAGTCTAGCCTATTTACTCGGGTCTCCAGCAGCATGGCTTTTCCCTTTATCATCATGATATTTCCTTTTATGGAAGTCATCGTCCCTTCTTCTCTGTTGCTCCTCATAAGCTCGCCTTTCTTGAGCTTTTCTAATTGCTCGCTCTTCGTCAGATTCTTTGCAAGTGGGGAGATAGCGTCCGTAGTCATAAGAATCGCGCCCTCCGTAGCGCCGAAAGTTGTCGAAATATGAGCCACTTTGCCCCATTGTAGAACCTGAAATTGATGAAAAGAGACAAGTCTTAGAAATCTCCAAATTGAAGAAGCAAAGTGCGTACGAGTGTCGAAAAATCCTAAGTGTATGTGAAGTGCAAACTACGCGCGTCAGACTACAAACCACTCTGTGGTGTAGGAATGGCAATGGCTTGTGTTGAAGGTGTTGTAATTTGTTTCAAAGAAGAAGTCGCCTCGACAACAGGGGAAATAGCTTTTGGAGGATCATCCTTAAATAACTACTGGGAGGTTACCATCAAATCACTCAACCCTTCGAAGATATCATCGCCAGTATATCCGGTGGGACCTTTCCCTTCAATTCCTACATTGAGACTGCCTTTCCGGAATGTTGAGAAGCCTCATCTTCTTCGATGACCGGGGAAAGTGTCAATTTGCCTGACGACCCCACAACGTCAGTAGATGCGGAGCATTTTATCAAAGTAGCCTCTACAATAGGTCCTTCCGATGCAACTTCTTATGCAGAAGCTGGGGCATTTGACGTCTCTGCTCGAGAGCCCGGGGCAGCTAATGTTTCTGTATCAGAACTGGAAATTTCACAAATCTGAGTCGATCTGGAAGAGTGCAAAAGTCCGAACTGGTGCAGAAACTCATCTTTCAGCAAAAATTTGGCACTCCTCTCTTCAGCATCCACAACACTCAAAGTATCTAAGGTCGACCTAAGGCTGGGATATCGAAGTGGAGGAGGAAGTGCTGCAAAAAGTAAAGAACGAAGTTAAGCATTTGACAATCCAAATTCCGAGAAGTTCGGAAAATGGAGAGACCGGAGAACGACAATCTTACTTCCGACTCTCCAGACGGCATAAAATCCCAGAGGACAGCGGACAAAGAAGAATTGGCTTAAGAATCCATGAGCACTTTCGGGCAAATCCAGAATCAGTTTACGGTTTCGAGCACTTCTCACAAGTGTGATAGAAGGGTGATCTTTGTTTCTAGCAAAAGTGCACAAGTAACAAATCTCTTCGAAGCTCGGAAAACGATTGAGTGTCCTCCTGAACAATACACACAATCCCATTAAAATGGCATGGCCATTAGGGTGCAGCTGAAAGGGGGAGATAGTTAATCGAAGAAGGAGTTGTCGAAGGAAATCATTAAAAGGCGGAATGGCTCCGCTTAAACACATCTGGCGGTTCACTGCAACAAAATCGAGGGGTGGCCTGTCAGCTGTGTCGCTTGCTCCAGGGAATATAGCATCTGATTCGGCAATACCGAATTGGATACATAGTTGTCTAAAAACTTTGTGGCTCAGAGTAGTCGGAGTTCTCTCCGGAGGATCGATCAGTGGGTTGGCTATCGGGAAGGCTTCTCCAACTGGTCCTGCATCTTCTTGTTGAGATGCCATTCTACACAATCAACTGGATGTTCAAATACCAAGGTGCACGTTTCCTAAAAAGTGTGAAGTGTTGTGCATAACTAACAATAACAGAAAGTAAACATAACTGGAATTAAATTAGTTGACAATTGGTCAATTACAAGATTTCAGGGCTTGTTAACTTAAAACTCAAGTGCAGTGTTAATGCAAACGAATCAGCTTTAGTTGACTATTTTGGTTTTGCTTTAATACTTCACTTGGATTGATTAGTTTGCAGCATCTCGTTCCCACAGTTCATTTAAGTTAATTATTCTTTATCTACTAATCTGTCATTCGATGTGGGCAGTCAATGGCAGTATGTTTGTCCCAGTTTTTGCAAATGTTGTATTTAACAGGTTGACAGCTTTAAAGGTTGATATAATCTGCAAAAGAATGCAATTGAGTTCAACAAAGTCCAGGCAGTCCAAACAGCTCAAATTCAAAGCTCAGTCAACTTCTGGCCAAACTTCTAAGTCCTAAGTCGTTCAGCGACCTATCATAGGTCGAGGCTATTTTAGGTCTTTAGGTCGCACTGCAAAGCAAACAGTTCGAAGCAATGCAAATTCCCCTAAGTCCCAGTGGCTCATGTCCTAAGTCACTCACGACCTAACGTAGGTCGGCAATCATTTAGGTCGCGAAAGAATGTTCGGATTCGTGTAGGTAGGTCAGGTTTCTTAAGTCGTAAGGCTTAGGTCGTGCAAGTCCCAACGCGACCTAACTGATAGGTCATCCAAATCTGGTAGCTTGCTAACTTCCTCCCCACGTAATCATCTACTGGATCCGATAACCCAATAGCGCCACTACAAAGAGCTCCATCACCCTCTTTGTGAATTTCATTCATCTCCACAAAACGCCCAAAAAATTGATTCCAAATCCCTCCGATCCATTGTGAATGTTACCGTGTCTTCGTGAATCGCAACATCATGACAAACAACGACCAAGAATCAGTTGTAATGGTCATTTGAAACGAACCATGACACATGAAGCTGGATTCGGGTCGGAAAATATGGATGCACAATCGAGCAGCGTTTATGATGGAATGGAGATCGAGTTTACTTACGAATTATGTTGGTGAGGAAGAATCGACAACTGAATGGATTGAATTTGTCTTTGGAAGCTCGAAAAAACGTCAATGGCGAAGGAAGTTCAGAACAGTAAGGTGAGGAGGAAGGAGCAACCTAACTAATTTATATGAGGCTGAGAAAGGGAGGCGAACAGGCGTGCAAGTTTTAGGTCGATCGCGACCTAGCAAGGTTAAGTCGAAGCACACGACCTATGGCATAGGCATATACTTCGAGAGGCAAATGTTAACTCCTTTATTTCAGCGACCTAAAACTCTGCGACCTAAGAGAATGTTGCGACCTAAGAAAGCTTGCGACCTAACTGCTGAAGAGATTCTGCGACCTAAAGGCTCTGCGACCTAACAGGAGTCTACGACCTAAGAACATAGCGACCTAAAGAATGTCGCGACCTAACTGCTAACAGGAGTCTGCGACCTAAGAACATAGCGACCTAAAGAATGTCGCGACCTAACTGCTGAAAGGAAGCTGCGACCTAAGGGAAGCTGCGACCTAAGGGAAGCTGCAACCTAAGGGACTTCACGACCTAACTTCTCTACGACCTAAGAGGCCTCACGACCTAGCAACCTAACTAGTTCAGAAGGCAGTACAACTTACGACCTACTTTAGATCGCTCTGTGGTCGTAGTTGGAAAATGGTGTAAAAGCATTTATTCGAATCAATGTGGTCGTAGTTGGAAAATGTTATACCTTTGTATAAGAAAACCATAGCAATGATTATTTGGTTTCAAAAACAGATCCATCTGTGAGCCTCAAAGGTGGTGGTGGAGAGCTGAACAAAAACTTATCCAACCGTGAACCTGAAAGGTGGTGATGGATAGATAAATTGATGCAGCATTTATTCCAACTACAAAATAAAACAATCACTACTTGAAACCTTTTTTTCTAGTTACATTAAACTCAAGCGGACTTCATATGAGCAAGTTTTGGATCTACTGTCTACTCCTGTACACAACCAAAACTTCATTCATCAATACTGCAAATAGAAACATAAGTTGTGTGTAGAGGCTTTTGCAACAAAGAACCCTATCACCTTGAAGCCTGGTGCTGAATGGACTCGAATTTTGGATATTTCTATTGTTCCTTCCTGTTATTGTAGTGGCCAGTTGGATCCGCAAAAAGTTCTTTTGTAGTTAGAATAAATTCTGGCATCCCTTCGTGCACGTACATGTAAATATCTTAACTAACCTGTCATTCATTATAAGTAGTAAACGTTACCGAAGAAGTTCTACCTAGAATTAGTTCCTCTTTGTACATGAAATACTTGTAGTATGCTCATGTAATTTGCCTACATAGTAGATAGATTAAGAAGCATATTTGTATGCTATATGTGCCAACATAGTACATGAAATTCTTGATGCATGAAACACTATATGTAGCTATGTATATTCTATATTCATTTCAGGTTTGTACAGGCACATGAATTGTCATTCAAAAATGTTTACCTTATGTCTATAAGTTAAAAAATTCTTAACTTATGCTATTGTTACACCGAAGTTTTAGATGGTTTTCATAGTTTCTCACAGATTTGATTTAGTGTATGGGTAGAAATATTTTATAAATTTTAAATTTCTAAATAATATTTTGGTATATTACTAACATTCAGAGATATAAACAGGCAAAGTGAAGTGACATATGAACTCAGGAAGTAAGTAATGCTGACCATTGACAAAAATGAGTGAAGCTTATGCAAGCAGTAAGAAATTAAAACTAATATGGTACTCCATAATCTACCTGTATTCGTTTGTAACAATTACTGTTTTATATAAACTGGATGAACTACTTATATACCTTAAAAGTAGTTGGTTTTTGTCAAACTCAAAATAACTTAAAGAAAAAATTATAAGAAATGCTTTTCTCATTCAGTCCATACTTGTATGTGTCCAATGCAAACATGTTGATTTTTTCTCGGTTTTAGATTGGATTATTGTGTATTTATTAATCAAGCTGTAATTCTAAAGAAAAGTGGGTAAGTTTTACTATTCCTAAATTAGTTTGTGATATTAGCTACATCCAGCAATGTGGCTATTTTTATAGTGAGAAAACAAAATTAGAACTAAAAATGGCAAAAAAATGTCGGTAAAAGTAATATGTAAAAATGAAATCAAATGTTAAAAATCAAAATCAAAATCATTTTAAAATAGTTTTTTGGTAATATAAGTCAGAAGTAAAACCCCAAAATTAAAAGTTGAACAATTACAAAAAATTCATTAAATTTAACTTATGAGGTAAAAATTAAAATCAGAACAAATATCTGATACTGCAAAAATAGTCTAAAATTAGGGGTTCTAAGTATGGTGTGCAAAACTCAAAAGGTAACCATAGTCAAACAGTGGATTAGGTCAATCCAAATGAGTTCAAACATCATCTGTAATTTATAAAACAGGGAGACAAATAGATATCTAAATAGCGGTATAAAAATATGTACCTAAATCATGCTTGAAGTTCGTTGTTGAAGCAACAGCTGCCTAATCGAATAGCGGTTAGCAAAGTGTAGGATTCGGAAGAGAATAAGGTAACACTAGTATAGAAATTCGATTGCAAATTGTAGCCGAATGGAGCAGGTGCAATATCCGGCAAGGGATAGCTTCGGTGGTTAGGTAGCAATGTGGTTGATTGGCATTGACGGTGGATTATCTATGATGATGGCATTGATGTTTAAGTTAGGGTGGTAAGGTATTTTTTACTGGTGTGGAATAAGAAATGGATAATGAAAGGAAACAGTGAAACGATAATAGATAAGGGTAATTTTGGAAATCCAAAAAGACACAGTTGAAAATAGTTCACTGAATTCTTATTATTAGTAGTATAGATATGGCTACAGTATAAAGTGTATAATAGAAAATAAATATCATTGTTCTGAACAAGATTGGTCATAGTGTTGGATATATGTAACAATCATTTAATTTCCCATAAGGAATACCCCTAACTATATATATATATATATAACACGCGTTAATTAACTTAGTATGTATACAATTTTTAAAGCTAAAAATAGTTTTTAATATTTTAAATTATAAATACAAGTGTATATGCACGCCCAGTTGGGCCAGCAAATCACAATGTGCATGCATTTATAGTTATACCCGTAAAAGTAAATTTGACAGTATTATTATCTGCATAATTTGAACCTAAGCAGCATTTGAGAAGACTAAAACAATTGAAGAACAACCACGAACCAATTTTTTTTAAAATACTAAATTTTATTATTTGTTTCTTTTTTTTAGTTTATTTTATACTACTGAAAATGGAAATGATACTTGTACTTATACATCCATATGCTCTTTTAGCCAATATGGAAACATATTATATGCATCATCACTTCAAAACATGGCTTCATCTCTTCTATCTCTTCTTCAATCTAGTAATAGGGAGAATTCAATGCATAAGACTTTCACCATGGCTTTTGTTGTACATATGAACTTCTATCCGTGGTTCTGACATTTGACTCTTGTTTATAAAAATACTTTAAAAAAATGAAAAACAAAAGAAGTAGCGAAACTAAACTACTATCCGGCTTTACATCAACAAAGTAGTTGAGCCTTAATAATTAAGAAAGGTGCACTGGTTGATATATTCCTAGGAAAACTATACATTTGATTGTATTGTGCTTATTTTTCGAATATGAAAATTCTTAGCTGTTTTATAATGCATATATGACCATGAAAGTATATTTGGTAACAAAATAGTGCCATTTCCATCAACTTACATGCTATACCATTAAAGTATAACTCTGAGATAATTACTTAAATGTGGTTAAAACTTATTTACCATAACATGGTAGACTAACCTACTCCACCTTTTGCTTTCCCTTAGTTGAGGAAGCTGAGTAGTACATTAAGTAAGGTTAACATTTAGAATTAACCCTATAAATTGCAAGTAATTGTAGCCAGTGGGATACAACATCTTACATAATATTTCAAGATTCAACTGTGTTTGAATCCGCTGTCAAAGTTATTGAATTTAATGTGGTATTGCTGGAAGAAGAGTTCTAACAATTTATTTTGTATAATAATTCAACGTTCTGTCAATTGCTTGCACTCTTTTGAACTATTTTTGTTCATCAAGATTCATTAACGGACGATTTGTGATGGTCAATTCATTAACAAACTTGAGTTTTAAATAAAACACTCATTGTACATCTATTACAATGTAATTTTATAATGAAAAGTTTCTGAACGATCATAACATATTTAGCTTTCACATTGGCGCCATTTTTATAGCAAAATCCAAATTTGAAATCAGTTCTTGGACATTCTCGATGCCAACTGAAAACTGAATCAGATTATCAGTCAATCCTCGAGCTTTGCGAATATCGAAAGGGATGGGTTTATGCTACATGAAGCAAGGCAAGCATACAGTTGAATTCACACTTTATGATATAAAATTTATTCGATTAACGTAGGAAATTAATAGAAAGTAATAAGCACTGTTTGAAATAAAGTATGGAGCCCATGCCGATGGCACGGGACTTTTATGACAAAATAATCTGTAAGGATAAAAATATTGATGAATGTAATATTTATTGAATATAAAAGATGAATAAAGCAATGCATCAGCAAAGTTTGAACTATGTTATTATGTTCAAGTAATAGAAAAGAAAACTTCTATGTCTAAAGACTCCAAACAACTCCAAAATACAAAGCCTAACCAAATGGTCAGTGATTAAATTTTTACACGTTACAATTTTATTCCAAATAATTAATATAGTAAAGAATATAGAACTTCAAAACACAAACAATAGTCCTCGAATGTCCTCTTAGATGATAGCAGTTTATAATTTAAGAAATGCAAATAAGTGGAAAAAACTCTCAGCTAATGTAGAAGAGTCATTACACACTACGCCATAGATGGCCTACTGCAACGAAATTACATGGTGTTGCTAGCTATAATGTAACGATAGGTATGCTGATTTTTGTCTATTACAACACTCGCTTCAAGGTGTTAGCATAGGTATCAACAAGATGTTGCAGTAGCTATAGATGTATTCAAATTAAAAAATTAATAAAATTAGCAATCTGCGTGAATACGATCCAACGGTCTACATTTAATCTGGTTGTTAAAATGGATCATCACTGCAATTTGCCCCAAATTTTCGTTTTCCCGCCTAGTTCAGAGTAGATCCCCTTTTGGTTTTCATTCCAATTCGCCTCCTCCCATTCGCCTCCGCCACCAAATTATCACCCTCCTCTTCTTCTGCTTCCTCATTCGCCTCCGCCACCAAATTGTCACCCTCACCCCCAGCTACCCCCTGACCCATCGCGACCATCTAGCTCCAACTAGAGCCCCGTCACGACACCAAAACCCGAAGCCAAACAAAGTTTTCCGTTCAAACCCCTTTTGCCACCGCTGTCGTCGCCATCAGCTCTCACCTCCAACAGAAGACTTGCTCGCCACCAACCCCTCTACTTTCTCCTTTAGACTACTTCACCTGAAAACCCTTCTAGTGCCTTAATTTCTCCCAAAACCCGAACTGCTGCCCTCGAGATTTTGGTTCACTTCGTACTTTCCATCGCAAGTTCAGAGCAGATCCCAGGCTGATCTCTTCGTACTTTCCCCTATGATTGCGGTTGCTTCACTTGGTACTGGTAATTTCAATAAGATAGTACGCCCCTCATATGTTTGTGCTAATGCTCCTTTGGAACTTGTTAATGTTTCAGAATCTGGCTGTTGTTGCAGCTTGCGGCTATGTGAGCTGAGGAATTATTTGCAAAGACACGAATCGATTTATTCACTGCTAGTTGAACAATTGTTGAGTGAAAGGATTGTGTGAGCTGCACAGGCAGATTCATAGACAGTCGAGCTTGTGTGTTGGCAAGACTGGAAGGACCAAGTTTCATTGATGCAAGCTTTGAGTCCAGCGACCAAAAGGAAACGGTAATGGATGCAAGCTCTGAATGAACATGCAGGAACTATTCAGTGGTGTAGGTCATAAATGCATAGGTCTGGAAACGTACAAGGAAGTGCGAAGATATTCAGTGATGCATATGTCAGAAGAAATGTGCAAAGCTATCGATATGGAAGAAACATACAAGGAAGTGATAGAGTGCGTTTGAAATGTAGGTCTGAAGTGCAGTATTTGCAGGGAGTGAGAGAAGGCTGGTTGGTTGGTTGGTTCACCATTGAATCTAGATGTAGTTGTATTGGTTGAAGGTTGGTTGGTTGGTTTGGTAAGTTATGGAAGTGATGGTGGAAGTTGGTGATGCAGAGGAGTTTCAGTTGGCAGTGTGATGCCTGAATGTTGGCAGAGAGATGTAGACGGAGTTTGGAGTTTAACAATGGTAGAGTGCTGCTGTGTATTGGTTACGGAGAGAAGCTAATGTGGTGATTGGAAATTGAAAACAGTTTGTAGTAGAGTTTTGGTGTTTGGCCGTAGGGGATTCAAGCAGATTTAGGCGAGGAGATGGAGGATAGGAATTAAGCTCAGTCTTCATTTGTGCATCATTTTACGTCATTTCAAAGAAGGCTCGATCTTCCAAGGTCGATCCCCGCCGGGACTGCGGTGCCCCGGACCCCCGCCGGCGCTGCGCCCGGACCCGCTTCTCGGCTCGCCTTCGGCTCGGCACTTGGCTCGCCTTCGGCTCGGCTCATCATATATTTGTCAGTGTCGGTGTCTATATAAATTGAAACTGCATATGTAATGAGTGAACTGAGTAATGTAGTGAGGAATATCTGTATATGTGAATATCAGTGTTATTTATCATTGAATTGTAAAATAGTGGAGTCAGGAATTTGTACTATTTTAAATGTTGAAATAAAATATTTATTTAAATAAATTACTGTTTGAATATCAAATTCTATGCAATAGCATTTTATTAAATAAATATTTATTTCTATTAAAAAATCAATATGCTCTACATTGTGGGCCCCACAAATTCAGAAAGTTAATATCTATAGCAACATTTTGGAATGTTGGTACAGACACCTATGGATGTTGCCATAGACCCAAATAGGGTTCTATTGCAACAATATTTCTTATGTTGCCTTAGATAGTCAAAATGTTGCCTTTGAGGTCTGCGGCAACGCGGCAAAATGCATCACCGAGAAAGTGTTGCCTTTGCCCTTTTTTAGCCTATAGCAACATTTTTTGGCACTTCCTGCATCACTTCTTTGGTGTTGCAGTATGCAATCTATGGCGTAGTGACAGGAACGGGTAAACAGATATCACTTTGGACCATGCATTAATCATAATTCACGTTCTCGATATATAAATTTGAAAAAAATAGTACAAAATTCGGATAATTCCCAAGGTAAACTCACAGAAGCAATCAAGCAGAGCGGATCCCCTGCCCAAAACAAACTCTTGCCTATTCTCCTCCCACATCGCCCTTTCCAACTCTACCCCTGTCAACCCTTTCTCACTGTACATAGAAAACGCCCTCCTGCTCAAAAATACACACACACAACATGAGATATAGGGAATATGAAGTGGTAATAGTGCAAAAATAATTCACCCAAATCCATTAAATTATATAGTCTAATGATTTGAAATTAGATGCACACAATAAACAAAATGGAAAACTATGAACAAAGGACAAACACAGTATCTTTGCACATTTATATGTAGTAATTTACCTCTAACCTGCCATGCACTTCTTTATTCCACTCTCCATGGACCAAATCAAACATTACATCAGAAAATGGTTTGTTTATTTAATGCATCCACCAATTGAAAAGAAACTTGTGAACAAATATAAGGAAAATCAATAGTTGTGTCCTGAATAAAACTATACCAAAAACCATAGACGTAAGCTTAAAGATAGAGAACTAATATACATTGTCGCTTAGTCCCTTGCAACAACAAATGACATATGCTCATTCAGTCTACATAGGCAAATTAGTGTCTACAATGGTTTGGCACTAAGTTTCCATTATATCTATCTTTGACTACTGTTATATGTATTAGCTTTTTTCAGATTTAACACTTCCTACTCCACTCCAACAAAAGGATATCAATAACATGTATATATTTTTAAGTCCTTATATACATATTATGTGTTTAAGTAAGATCTGTCGGAATGTCAAATGAAATAAAGCGACAAACATGACAA
This sequence comes from Allium fistulosum, assembly GCA_030737815.1. Classification (NCBI taxonomy): domain Eukaryota; kingdom Viridiplantae; phylum Streptophyta; class Magnoliopsida; order Asparagales; family Amaryllidaceae; genus Allium; species Allium fistulosum. The sequence goes on from CM060906.1 coordinate 125,287,855, forward strand.
AGGTTAAAATCTTAAAATACAGTCAAATGTGTTGAAGGCCTAGGAACTCGTAATATTGATTAGTTTAATAACATGATAAGGTTGATATAGTTCGAGTTTATCTTCAACTGGTTAATTATTCAAAAATAGCATATATTATATTTTAATTTTATACTTGAAAGCTTACTTGTATCATGTTGCATTGAAGATTGATCATTTCGGTTGCATCTTTGTCTTCCTTCAATTCTTTAGAGGATGTCAATGTGAATGAATTTATAATATTTGCATGTAAAACACAGAGAAAAAAACATCATACTCATGAATGTAGCATTTGATACATATATGACCACCAAGCCAGTGTATGTTACATGTAACATCATTCATACAATAACGAATGGATATCATACTCATTATTTAGATTCAAATCAGGATTCACTATATATCCCATCAAATTAAGAATCGATTAACCATGTTATCATACAATACCAAAATCATAAATTATTTTCTAATCCAGACTTGAAGTATTTAAAGTAATATAGACTTAGGTTACTAAGAAATTTTAATATTACATATCATAAATGATTTATAAAGTTAATTAAAATTGGGTAAAAATGCCAAATTAAATATAGTAATAACAATGGTACTCACCAATTTAATGGCATGGGGAAATTAATTTAAAGGACAAAAATTTGTATATTTTTTGCCTCAAGGACACAACCTCAATATTTTTACCATAAGGACAAACATTCTTCTAAAAATTATTCATAAGGACTAATATTTTCCAAAATTATTCATAAGGACAACAAAACTGCTACCAAGCTAAAAACTGATACCTAAAAACTGTTACCGATAACTACAAACTGATACTACCAATGACTGAAAACTGATACCTAAAGAAAGTTGTCCTTCAGAATAAAATATTGAACGCCTGTCCTTGAGGCAAAAATGCTGAAAATTTTTGTCCTTGACAATAATTTCCTGTAATTATAATATATCCATGTCAAAAATTAATTCTAATATGTGTAAATTAAATAAATTTATATATCTGTATGCCAAATATAAGCAATCTAAGTTCTAATTTCTATGTATGTGTATATGGAAACTCTATAGGAATTTGAAATGCAAACACACACACACAAAAACATACATACATATACATATACATACATACATACATACATACATACATACATACATACATACATACATACATACATACATATGCATACATATATACATACATATACATACACACACACACACACACATATATATATATATATACACACGTATGCAACAGATTCACCATTAAAGATTTTAAGTAAACAATTTTGGAATATAAAATTTTGAATGAGTGATAAAAGCCTGAATGGAAGAAGGAAATTACGTAGGTATGGAAATTTATTACATTAAAAACCAAAAAAATTGCATAAAATAAAATAAATAGCAATTAAATAGAAGAAACTCCCTCTCTTCTCTCGTCCATTAATCTTGTAAAACTCAAAATCAAGGATAAATTATTATTAGTTTGAATAAAAAATATTAGTATAAATTACCAGACTAAAAAAAGCAGATATGACAGAAGCATATCTTTAAATGGACAAACAAAGTTATGTATATATTTATTGCTGGATTTGTAAAATATAAAATATGGTTTAGTGCTATACCTAGCACAACAATGCATTATTTAATGTGCGAAGATAGAATGAAAGCAACAAAATATTACATGATTTAATTTAGATTAATATTGGAAACAAAATTGCGATAGGAAAAAATAGAAACAAACTTAATCATAGGCGTAATATGATGGTTACAGTAGCAAAATTTTGTACATACCAACCAATTCTTAAGAAGACCATTCATATGAATCGTCCTATTCCATTTTAATCACCTTATTTTCTTCAGTTGACATCTTAGTTCCTCCTCACCTACACAACTTCAAAAAATGAAAACCAAAAAAATTATAAAATTGAATTAATTGATGAAAGTAATAAAGGAAAAAAAGTTTGCATTATAACAAAACAATTTATGCAAACACATTATGTGCCTAAATAATGTAAACTAAAAGAAGAAAGAAAGAAAACACAAACTTGACATGAACTTATAGAAAGAAGCACAAACAACAAATAAATAGAAAAGAGAGCGAGGACAGAGTCCTAGATGAAATAGAACATCATTATAGGCGTAAGGTACTAATATGGAATTTTCAATGCTGACCATGGTTGATCAATGTTGACCATGGTTGATCAAGTGAGTATAAAAGCACGTCCAGTTGGACTTGCACTTGGTCATGGTTACCTTTTTCTTTTTATTTATGACATGGACGTTTTTCTTGTTATTTGTACATGTAGTTTTGAAATAACCAATGAATTAGGGGTATGAGTTTAGGAATTGTACCCGTTAAACTATAATAATCTATTGGACTTTAAGCTATTTCATTCTACTAATAAACATAGAAGCATGCACAACATGCATGTGTTATACCACTTATAATAATCAATACATATGAAATTTTATTTTATATTAATTTTTCCAAAATATTTATAAATCACTAAAGTATTATTTATAACATGACGCGAACACAAAAATAGATTTGAGAATGAAATGAATCGCTCTAAATGCGAATTTATAAGGTAAAAATCTTAGTAAATAAAGGATAATAACATCTTTTGCATATAATACTAAATTTGGAAAAAAATAAAACATGGAAACTGAAGCATACTATATGCTTAATTTGTAGCTTCAATGCTTAGATATTGTAGGCTCATTACTTCCACAGCAACCAAAACTGAAAAAACTTCAAAATTTGAGCATCCACTATAGCGGAATCTCTATCATAGTACCTTCTTTTCACTCACAGTTACATTCTACGTAACTGCCAGATTTAGTAAATAATATGTTAGTAGGCACTACAATTCTTGCTTCTCATCTTAGATATATCCCTTCATAAGCTAACCAACATACGGGCATCATCCGACATAATTTGTTCAGCAAACTATCCAAACCATCTTCTTATACATACTTAGACTTATCTAAGGTCAAAATGTTTATACAAATACCATTTGGCATATTGAATATCAGGTAATAAAAAAACAAATTAAAAAAAATAAAATACAGAATAAATAATATTTTTTTATGTTTATAATGAAAACACAATATTATTAGTAGGTTATCTAAATTGTACTCAAATTCTTATAAAATTCAAAAACATCATGGTTGCATAAGAAAGAAAACCTATTTCTAACGTAATCTGATAAGCAGCAAAAATGGCGACTCAATCTTATTCATTTCATGTTTGCACACGCACATGAATTATCATCCAAAAGTTTAACTTGTGTCTACAAGCTAATGTAATCTAACTAATCTCTATTCATTTCATGTTTGCACATGCACATGAATTATCATCCAAAAATGTTTAACTTGTGTCTATAAGCTAAACAATGCTTAAATTACGCTTCTGTTACATTAAAGTTTTAGATGATTTTCATAGCTTCTGACAAATTTGATTTAAAGTATTGGTAGACATATTATAAATTCAAAATTCAAAATAATTTTTTTATATTACTACCATTCATAATTTGCAATATCAGATTAATGCTTCTTTTATCATCATAGTACTATAATGTCTTATTTTCTATTGATAGTGATATGATCGTTGTGCCACTATGAGAAACATAGAAAAATGATTGGGTGTTATCCAACATATTATGTTATATCACTACAACAAAAATACCCTTTCGCAACTGCCAAAAATAGTTGTAATAGGTCTATTACAACTGGCACCTGCCAGTCTTTATATCCGCAGTAGTAATAGAGCGGGATTATTTTACAAGGGGTACGTACAGTTGCAAAAGCAGTTGTAAAAAATCTTTTTACAACTGCAAATAGCAGTTGTAAAAGAGTTATTTACAAGTGTTTTCGACGGTTGTAAAAGACTTATTTACAACTGTTTACGATAGTTGTAATAAATATTTTAACAACTGTTTCCACTTGTTGCATTAACATTTTACATCAGTGTGTAATAGTTGTAGTAGGATCTACTACAACTAAAGTTGACAGTTGCAACAAATATTTTTACAACTGCTACAAACTACTATAATTCACCTTTTCATAGTTGCTATTAACCATAAATTTCATGATATTATAATTAAAACCAATATTTCGTTAATAATAACCACAATCATTTAAATACTTGAAACGATATGAACCATGCCATTCAAAAACAATTCAAGTTTACACCATTTATGTATTCATAACTCCGTTCCAAAACATAACTAAATCCATAACATAAATCAGTAAAAGTACATATACGTACTAATCAAAAGAGATAAATTCTTTAGGACAAACAATAGGCGTCCCTGTTGGATCATGGGTTTTGATTGCTGACAAGACACAACAATTCACGAAACTACGACTACGACAACATCCGGACTCAACGACTCAAAGTATGGTTCATATATGTATATAGAGTCTAGTTTAGTGCTTTGTTAAAATCATTCCTCAAGAATCATCATTCACATTCAAATAAAATTGCATGCATATTTTAATCAAAATCAAATTTTCAAAAATGCATGGAGTGGGGCTCAAACCCAGGTCACTAGCTTGGAAGGCAAGTACTCTAACCAAATGAGTTACTATTGTTTATGTTTAACGACAGAATTCGGTCGACTGAATACAGTCAGTCAGTCGACTGAATCTGTGCATTTTAACATACATGCACATCCGTACACGAATTTTTTACATGATTTTTCTTTTCAGTCGACTGACCATTTTCGACCAGTCGACTGACCTGAACCCAACTGTCATATTTTGAATAGACATCTTCATTCTGCGAAGAGTTGTGATCCTTCTCTGAACGGAAATAGATGCTTCTTTTGGTCAGAACTCTTTACCAATGGCAGTAACTCTCTGAGTACTATAAATACATATCCCCAAACACTTCACATTCACCGAAAATCATTCTAACTTTCTTGTATTCTTCTTGTGCTCTCATACTTGCATTCAAACAGCATACAAGCATTTTATTGCTTTGAATCTCCAAATTAACTTTCATAATCTTCGATTCTTAGCAACACCTTCCTTGCATATCTTCACATACACATCATACACTTGAGGATTTGATTATAGGAAGTTTGTACTATCAGAGACAAATCAGTGTTTTCAAGAACACACAGTGTCAGATATTCTTTTGTATTAGCGAAGTCCTGTTCTGTTGCTCAAGCGTGTGAAGTCCTCTTCGGCTGCTGAGGCAAATATCCTATTCTGCTGCTCAGGTGCCTGTTCGGTTGCTCAGGGGTTGTATAGACTTGTTCATCCAGGTTAAGTGAGGGTATTGTTGTTAGTGAAATTCCAGAAGGAGTCTGGGACTGGACGTAGGACGGAGCTCCAAACCAGTATAAAAATTCCTGGTGTGCTTATTCTTATTTACTTTACTGCTATTAACTGCTTCCACACTTAGTTTAATATATATTCCATATCTGTCGATCCACACGTACTTTCAGTCCCAACCGCTTGTCCACTCGTATAGATATCTGTAGTAGGTCTAAATAGAAGAGCTTAAGGATCCACCACCGCATCGACCCAAACTTTCCAAATATCTGCTCCTAGTGGTACATGATGCATTAAACAGTTGGATCGGTAGATGCAATTATTGCTTTTGCGACAACATTCCTTTGTCAACCCTACATAATTATAAGTATGAAATTATTAGTCAAAAATGATGAAACCTTGGTAAATTGATCCATGTTTTTTCCATATCTTGTGTGGATCCGATTAGGCGCACATGCAAAAGAAACTAGTAGCTACAACAATAAAAGAAACTAGTAAGTTTTAAATAGTCCCTTCCTTTAAAAGCTACATGTAAAACTTGACTTTGATGATTTAAATTCGTTTCTTTCTAAAATATATTTTCATTTGACTTAGCTAAGACTTTGCATATTCGAAAACAATGTTAGTTTAAACTAAAAAAACAATCTAGAAATAAACCCAGTTTATAAAAGCTGAGAGCAATGCTTAGTTTATAAAAAGGCTCAGTTTTATAAACTTAGCAAATGCTATCAATTTCTATAAACTGAGAGCAATGCCCAATTTTATAAAACTGAGCAAATGAGTGTTTGCTCAGTTTATAAACCGAGCATTTGCTCAGTTTTTATCAACTGAGTGCAATGCTCAATTTATAAAACTAAGACTTGCTTAGTTTATAAATTGAGAATTGTTTGCTTTTTGTAAACTAAGCTTAACGCTCAGTTTATAAACTGAGCTTAATGCTCAGTTTTTAAACTGACAATTGGTCAGTTTTTAAAATGAGATTTGCTCAGCTTTCTGGTGCATAGGAGGAGTTAGTTTTAGTTAGTTACATGTGAAGAGTTAACAGGCCAAATACAATGCTGTCTGAACTGCACATTATTTATTTTCTATGTCATGACATAAATACTTGAAAGAATTATAATACATAAAATTTACCGCAAAGAGTGGATAACATGAGTGCAACCTCAAGCCAAAACTATATCCAGTAGCATTACATGTCTAAAATTGTATCCAATTTCCTCAATGATTCAAATACACAGCCAAAACTTAAACTATATTTTGGATGGTAGTATTACATGCTTTTCAACAACATCCAGGAAATAAAAGGAGAAGGATTGTAACTATTTTAAAATAGAAGGAGAAGTCTTGTAACTATTTTACTTTTGGAAGAACCCAAGGCCGCATTCAACTTAGATACACCAAAGAGCAGGACAAGCTTTCCAAACCCAAAATATAGAAAGTTTTGTATTTTGAATTGTTGAGCTAACGTTGTAATATTTTATCCAATTTTAGTAAAGATTAATAGCATTTAAAAAAGTTTGAATTTATATAAATGTTTCTAATCTGTAAAATGAAATTACCCAATATTTTAAACGAAAAGACATAAGTATGTGTTATATTAAGATTTGGTAACTACCAGATTGATGTTCTGGTTTGATTTTTAAATTTACAATCTATCAAAAGGTCTTCCAAAGGAAATATGGTTAGGAAGATAATAACAGTTGAGCAAGGAATGTTAAAACTGTTATTCAAACTTGTAGTGTGTGAAAAACATATCAATCAATTCTAATTATAATAACTTACCATTTTTTCTCCATATTTACCATTACTTCACCCTCCTTAATATTCAATTTGCTCTTTGATATATCAGCGACTAGAGGCGAGCCTTTTGGGAATGCCTGTAGATAATTATTTATAATAGGATCAGAAATGAAACTTGATTTCTTGGTGTTAGTACTAAATATTTTCTCCAAATATTTGAAAAAACTACACTTTTTCTATGTGATAAGTGCCTAAACTAAACTGGTGAACCACCCTTAGAAAATGTGTCCACATGGTATCTGTGCCTCGAAATTAAAAAAAAACTAATATAACATTGGGAACCTAACTATGGTGTGTACATGATGGTTAAAGAAGAATGTATGGTTTGACTCACAAATCCAAGTCCAACTGCCTTATAGACTGATCCAACCATTTTATTTCCCGCACAATGTTTTGACAGAGATATCTGTAGGTAGAGAGTACTGGAAAAAATGCAACTACACCCCCATTTTTGCTGCCTTTAGCTAATGCTTCTTCGCATTCTTCATGGGTTTTATATGCCTTGAGTCCCGACTTATCAAATTTATGTTATTCAAGTACAGCTTTAATAAAAGAACCTTTAATACATCCGATGTATTCTGAATTTTGTTGAAGTTGGTTCACGTTGGTTATTGTTGGCTTAAGGTTTTGCACCATTAGAAGTGAGCTCAAGCTAGCGGTATAATTTGATGTTAATACGAGCACAACGAATACCCACAAGGTGATTACTATTCTAATTAATATGTTGTGCACTGTCTCCCCTGAATAAACATGTTGCAACTGAAATAAATAAGGATACTTGTATGTTTAATTGCAGGCCTACATTTTTGTATTGGCGAGACATCCACGTAATACTTTTTTGTGAACATATTAGAATGCTATTGGATACTTATATAAATTTTAACAAAAATTCAACTTAGGAGCAAACAAAAATCTATATGTGGCCAAAAGGAACCCGATTCTTGGGCTTCCCCTGCATAAACAACAAGTCAATGCCTAATTACATTAGCAATTTAATATCAATGGTGGTTATTGAGTGATTGCTTTACTTACTATATGCAAACACAAGCATTGAAATGGCGAAATACAACATGGTTCCGAGCTGTTGAGAAATGGGACCCCTGAAATCAGCGCTTATTCTAGTTCCAAAAATCACACAGTGAACCCTACGAAGCAAAAGAAAGAAAAGCTGCCTAACCATAAATTTGTTGTTAGTGGCTGTAAAAAGATCCATGCATCCTTTTTTGCATTTTGTGTTATGGTAACAAGCATTGCTACGCCTGTATCTGAGTATGGAAATGCGAAATCAACATATTTCGACCTATTTGCTAACAATGTTATATCTCTTACGACACCATCAAGCTTCTGCATTGAGTGAATATTCTCGTTAGTATTTAACCATCGAAACGATGTATTGCTTCTAATGTATGTTAATGATAATGTACGTTAGCAGTTTTAACCATCGAAACTAGTAACTACAACAATAAAAGAAACTAGTAAGTTTTAAATAGTCCCTTCCTTTAAAAGTTACATGTAAAACTTGACTTTCATGATTTAAATTCGTTTCCTTCTAAAATATATTTTCATTTGACTTAGCTAAGACTTTGCATATCCGAAAAAATGCTCAGTTTAAACTAAAAAAAATCCAAAAATAAAACCAGTTTATAAAAGCTGAGAGAAACGCTCAGTTTATAAAAATGCTTAGTTTTATAAACTTAGCAAATGCTCTCAGTTTCTATAAACTGAGAGCAATGCCTAGTTTTATAAAACTGAGCAAATGAGCATTTGCTCAGTTTATAAACCGAGCATTTGCTCAGTTTTTATCAACTGAGTGCAATGCTCAGTTTATAAAAATAAGACTTCTTAGTTTATAAACTGAACATTGTTTGCTTTTTGTAAACTAAGCTTAACGCTCAATTTATAAACTGAGCTTAATGCTCAGTTTTTAAACTGACAATTGGTCTATATTTAAACTGAGATTTGCTCAGCTTTTTGGTGCATAGGAAGAGTTAATTTTAGTTAGTTATAGGCGAAGGGTTACCAGGCCAAATACAATGTTGTCTGAACTGCACATTATTTATTTTCTATGTCATGACATAAACACTTGAAAGAATTATAATACATAAAATTTACCGCAAAGAGTGGATAACATGAGGGCAACCTCAAGCCAAAACTATATCCAGTAGCATTACATGTCTAAAATTGTATCCAATTTCCTCAATGATTCAAATATGCAGCCAAAACTGAAACTATATTTTGGATAGTAGTATTGCATGCTTTTCAACAACATCCAGGAAATAAAAGGAGAAGGCTTGTAACTATTTTAAAATAGTAGGAGAAGGCTTGTAACTATTTTACTTTTGGAAGAACCCAAGGTCGCATTCAACATAGATACACCAAAGAGCAGGACAAGCTTTCCAAACCTAAAATATGGAAAGTTGTTGTATGTTGAATTGTTGAGCTAACATTGTAATATCTTTATCCAATTTCAGTGAAGATTAATAGCACTTAAAAAAGTTTGAATTGATATAAATGTTTCTAATCTATAAAATGAAATTACCTAATATTTTAAACGAAAAGACATAAGTATGTGTTATATTAAGATTTGGTATTACCAAATTGATGATTCTGATTTGATTTTTAAATTTACTATCTATCAAAAGGTCTTCCAAAGGAAATATGGTTAGGAAGAAAATAACAGTTGAGCAAGGAATGCTAAAACTATTGTTCAAACCTGTAGTGTGTGAAAAACATATCAATCTATTTTAATTATAATAACTTAAGTGACAATTTGTATCATTTAATCTTAAAATCTTAGGAAGATAAGTCATATATTCTTTTACCTAATCAATTTAAAACCATTTAATTAACTACGTTCATTAACTATCATGTATAAGAGAGCATGATTAACATAATATAAGAATAAATTCAAACTGTAAAAATTAACAAAATTTATATCATAGCATTTATAGTCTCTTATTATTTTTCTCATTCAATTTGCAAAATCTGAACTGAAAGTCTAAAAAAAATTCATTTATTACAAAATTTGATGCACATATAAATTGCCATAATATGTTAAGAGTCTGATTCTTATTTTAATCCGTAAACATAACTCTTTGCACTTTTTTCCTTAGACTGAAATATATAAAATGTATTAGTTTGCACCTAAATTTCCAACACCCGCATGAGGTTTTGTAAATATATAGGCATCAGCATTTACCTTCTCTGTCATACCACGCATCCTTTGCATTTTTCATCCCATTGTCAATAGATAATTACATGCAGTGCATGAATTTGCATTTCTAAATTATCATGACCATTAATAACTTTTTAATGCAAATGCCCTTTCATCGTTCAAATTAATTTGTGAATTGCAAATTCTCGTAACATTTTTCATGTTCTGCATTATTCATCTTCGAAAAGTGCCTAGAATTTGTAAATAAATTTAATGCATATGCTCGTATATAACTACTTTTGCAACACGCATACTCTCTGCATTCACATTTGTACTTCAATAACAAGGTGTACACTTATGCTTCAAATCTACGTAGAAAATGTATTTGTACTTCAATTAACTAGGTATACACTTATGCTTCAAATCTATTTAAAAATGTATTTTTACTTCAATTAACAACGCATACACTTATGCTTCAAATCGATTAAAAGAAATTAAATTAATTAGAATATTAACGAAAAATTAAATCAAGAATTTAAATTTAAATCAGTCTAATACATTTATTAAATTCACCATGCTTTAAATTCATTAACTTTAAACTTCAAATCCAACTCAAAATTAAAATAGTTATAATCAATCACAATTTTGATCATGCAAAGGACATATACTAAAAATGGGGGATACACATCTTTAAGAATCTTAGTGCCTCTATGTATTCATTAAATTATTGCCCAAAAAGTTATGGTAAATTATATTTATTGATTAAATGTTGTTACTTATGTTAAGCGGAAGAAGAGAGAAAATAAATATCCAATGCAAACCAAGCAAGTTTCAGTGATGTGCCTGTTATTTGCAGGCCACGTAGAAAAATCTGTTGCTTCTCTATACTCTATGTGACTATAGTTCAATACTTTTCAATCATGGGTCAAAGTAAGCAACAACATCACCAAAAAATGTATGCAATGTATCTATGTACAAAGGCAGCTAGTAATTTCTTATGTTAATTTCCATACCAATGTGATGCACATGGCTAGCTTAAGCAGACCAGTTTTAGAAACATGGGTGTACTGCATATGTAACTGGTGTGAATGGGAAAGCTTCTCATGGCAGCCAAAATGTAATAGAAATGAGGGATAGTGGAGGATGAACTTCAAATCAAGGATACATATGTACACACACACACAAAATAAAAACACACTTCATGTAAGAAGCAGCATGCAAATAAGTGTAGGTCATACCCAAAAACTGCATGTGGACATTTGTTCCGAAATGAGGCAAAAGTGATGAAGTTGCATTCATGAATTTAGCTTGGTAGAAGGTTGTAACAACCCGCATATTTCACGATTATATATTTAAATGTTTTATTTAAATATAACATCGTTAGTCGGATTAAAGTCCGAAATGCTACTTTTCATAAACTGTCAAATTAGGACTCGAGACCACTTCCATTGAGTCCAAAATGGCGTTTGCGACCTTTTTGAGTATAAACATCGATATGTTTGGAGTTGAGTAGAATTTTGGTATTTTTTTCTATTGGGCTTTGGGTTTGGGTTTCAACCCATTAACCCAACATAATACCTTAAATCCACCCCCTCTCCTCTTCATTCATTCTCATTTCCTAATACTCTCAAGCTAAAGTAAAAATGGGGGAAGATAATAGAAATTAGAAATTCCTAAGCCCTAATTCTCTTAGGAAAAATCAACTTCAAGCTAGAAATCAAGGAGAAGCTTAGGTAAGCATCCTCTTCATCTTCTCCGTCTCTAACTCTCTTCAATTTATAGAAATTCCTAAAACCTAACTTAGAAAAAACTTCACCTTTGATAATAGATTGAAGATTCTAGAGGTATATTGAAGAGGAATTGGTCTTGCTTTGTTTTAAAGCTTCTCATTTGTTTTCTTTGAGTTTTAAAGGTGAGTTCTTTAACTCACATCTATGTCTATAACTTTCATTGTTATTAGGTATGAATTCCTAACATTTGTGCATGTTCATTTGTTTTTTATTTGAATTGATTTGGTGAATTTTCCAAATTTTGGTGTTTTGGTTCAAAATCTATGAAAATACTTATATAGATGTTTGGACATGTGTTCGGAGTGTATTGATGTGTCTATAGGGCTGGGTTGTCGCTTGGCATAAATTCCTAGCCATCATCGCTCATTGGATTGCTTCTGACATGAATTGACCATCATTGGCCTAGGTTCAATATTTGCCTGAGCTTCAGCTCAGATGTCTAGTATAAGGATCAGACGTCTGAAGCTAAGGAATAAATATTCCAGACGTTCAGCTCAGACGTCTGACCTTGCTTTCCTTTCCAGACGTCTGGGAGATCCAGACGTCTAAGCTTACTTCCCAGATGTCTGGGTGATCTGGAATAGAATTTCCATATCCTCAGTTCAGACGTCTGATTTACTGGTTCATACGTCTGGTTGGGGTCAGACATCTGCCTTATAATTTCAAACGTCTGGGGGTTTTCTAGATTTTTTCCAGAGAACAAATCCAGACGTCTGGATTCTAAATCCAGACGTCTGGAACTGTTTATTTTTGCCTGTTTAGGCTGTTTTTTAGGGAATTTCCAATGTTAATCGATTTTAGTTACTCCGATTAGTTGTTATCACTTTTATCGATTTTGATGACTTCTTTTTCGGGATTTTTGGGAATATCCATTTTGATGGATTTGGTATCGATTTCTATGGGTTTGACTCACGTCTTCGTATGTGAATTTTTGATGATTGATTGTTTCTACAATCATTTCTGTGACTTGTCACTTTAAAATACAAAGGTTTCTATATTAGTAGTAAATACTCAAACTTTTTCACAAAAACGATTTCAACACTACTTTTAAATACAAAGCTCGTTTTTAAAACCGTTTTCCAATCTATTAGTATATACAAACCTTTACCTCATTCGTAAGAGAAATCTAATTAAACAGCTTAGCAAAACAAGTGGCATGAAACGCTTGCGTTTACTTTGTCGGTTAATTCTTAGACTTGTTCGATCGAAATCTTGTGACAATTTTCGAGTGGAAATCTACAATTTGTTCGTAAATATTTAAGTTAAGCTAGTGGTTATGGGACATGAAGCTAAACTCTTATATTTACTAGCTTAGTGTGATTCACACTTCTTGTTGATCAATGGTGATCATTTTGTGATTTAGACTAGCGATGTGCAATGTCTGTTTGTTTGTGTGGGGACTAAAAAAACCCGTTTGTGGAACTTCGGTTCAATTTGGTGGGGTAGCGACCCATGGTCTTCGGGCCGTTTATGGAGCCTCGGCTAAAAATTGATGGCTAGCGACCATGGAATAGCGTTCCGTTTGTGACACACGTGTTGGTGAGTTTTCATGCTCCCGTTTGTGATAAGCCTCCCCCTTTTGTGATTTCCAGATTTCTAGTTGTTGATTTCTATAATTTGTGTTTCACCAATTTTCGTGGTTTGAATTGATAAGCTCTATCAATATTTGTGTGTTGGTGAACAATTTAAAGAATATGGCATTCGTTTTAGTGTTTGAGAATATTCGAGATATAGTATGATTTTTTTGTTATCTGATGTATACTTGTCATAGTATGACATTATTGTTATCATACGTTTTTGTGATATCTCTTATCTGATCTCATTTTATATGATATTTATAGCTAGACTGATCCGTTTATTATTTTCTTCTTAAATAATACTCGGGTCAGACCGAGGTATTTCAGGTGCTTCTGCTTGACTTCTTATCAGGGTCCGTCATCTGACTTTTGGCTAACTACTTTAGCTTAGTAGTTTTTGTTATTATACATTCGAGATAGAGACTCCTTGATGTAAACTTATTCTTTTGTCTAGTACTTGTATCTATTCTTTTGTGATGTAGTGGATCTAGTTTGACCACTATTTTGATGTACGCTTTTTTGTGTTATATTCATATCTATTTCTGCCTTTGTGATATGAATGTCTATGACTGATTTGTGTTATGTTTATTTCTATATTTGTTTCCAAAGTCCACATAGCCACTATGTGGTAGCTTTGAGTTTGTATTTGAAATGTCGGATTTCCTCTTGAAATGAAATGTAAGTTATATTATCTGACATATCGGTACTCGCACAAAGAAATCACACAAATGGTCGCTCCTCAACAGCCTTATTCTTCGTGCTAGTCGACGGCATTACCCCGTAGTGTCCTTGGCTAGTGTGAGTATAGAGGTGGGGCATCACAATGGTGCATGCATATCTAATTTAACTAGAGCAGCTGCAAATGAGCTAGCAAAGCACAATGAGTATGTCTCAAGCATGTATAAAATTGTTAATTGCTAAATGGCTATACTGAAAGAGCTTCCATGTCATGGGAAGAAGCAATCAGTAGAAGTAGACACATTATTGTGGGAATTGTGATGTTGACAGCACAATAAGAAATAATATGCCATACATACAAACGGGCATAGCAACAAATTTATATATGTCCAACTAGACATAGAAGTATGCATTCCAGGCCAATATGCATAGCAACAACTGACTTATTTTTTGAAACCAAAGCTAATTGGACTTATATATATCTTGAATATATACCGCTTCACATTTCATATGTGAGAAAACATATACTAAGTCCTAGTGTGCATAAAATATTTATATATAACTGCCCATCGTACCCTAAAAGAAGAGAATTTATAGGTTACATACATGTATACCTTCAAAGAAGCACCTCCAACCAAAAACCCTTCAGTATCTCCTTGCTTAGCAAGTTCAAAATAGCTTCCATGATTCACTGAGCCTGTAATAGAGAAACAAAAACAAAAATTAGTATTAAACCTAGGGTTGTTAAATCAAGTTAGGTAACTAGATCCATTAACTTTGATTGATATATGGGATGACTAAAGCACCGTCTTAAGTTTACCATGACACAATTGTGTATACACTCAACTGTTTACATATTGGTAGGTTTATATTAAAACTGCTACTTATTCAACCATTCTCTGTCTTAAGCCATTCACTGCCTTAAGCCAAATTATAACAGAAAAAGAACTTCCTATACAAACATTTATTTGCAAAATATATTGAATTCATCGTCTCAAATAAAATAAGGAAACGCTTAGAGGTAGCTTCATTAAGAGCCATATTCACCTTCTACACTACCCATTAGTAATATTATTCAATTTGTTTGCATTAAAAGTCATCGATGTAGGTAAACACATTCATTTAGTATTCAAAATTTTCCATTTATTTCATCAATCTAATTATTTCCCCTATAATTCCTAATTTTTTTACTCCACAAATCAAATTATATGTAACCCATTTTGCATATAAATGTTGTTATCCCGCCTTTTGGCAAGGCCGTGACACCAAGGACTTGGCTAGATACCGGTGACAGATCGCCTCGGAAGTCGGTTACGCGTAAGGATCGCTACGGATATCGATGAAATTTGTTCAAGTCCGGATCGGGCTACAATTGATAAGGCACGTCAAGCAAAGCCGTGGGAACCAACGATCCAAGTTTCAAGACAATCCGAGTTCGTATGCTCGAGATATTGTCGACAAAGGATGGAGTAGGGCTTCCTTAGTTCGAATCCATAGGCGAACTCTATGTTCGAATCCAACAGACAAGCTTTACCTCGTATCCATGAAGAAGAGACCGGTTCGAATCGATCAGAGGAGGATTGCTTCGACTCCATCAGGCGGCATCAATAGCTTCGAATCGATTGAGGCATTCACTACGTTCGACTACATCAAGCGAGCCTTCATGTGCCTTGAGTTCGAATCCATCGAAGGAAGGAACCTTCGAATCCATGCATTCGAATCCCCAGGCCAAGACAACTTCGAACCGGTCCATAGCTACGAGTCTAAATCGATTCGAACGAGCATTAGTCTCATCGATTCGAAGGAAGAGGTCCTTCGAATCCATTACCTCGACTCCACCATCTTCGAATCCAAGTCGTGGATTCGACCCAGTCAATGCGGAGTGCAAAGCGGACCGATGCGAAGAAGGCGCACCACGTCACCATCTTCACGAGCAGGAGGATCGATTCGAACGAATCGATTCGAGCATATCGATTCGAACGACTCCATAATACGAAAAACACCAACTTGAATCGATCATAACTCGAGTTCTACAAGTCCAAATCCCATGAAATTTTCACAGGAGCTCAAACACATGATGAAGAATGTATACACCAAATTTCAGCTCGATTGGATGATTTCTTGATCGATTCGAACCAAGGGTCGAATCGATCCCAAAGTGGGCCCGGATCTCCAGATTTCGGCCATGTGGGCCCCCTGACGTACCAGAACTAGTCTCCCCTCATTTTTAGCGAAAGATCAGCCTCCTACACCTATAAATAGAGCCCCTGGTCATTCAGAAAAGGGGTCGGATAATTCTAAGTACTGAAGAGCGCCCAGATTCTGCCAGATTTACTCCAGAACACCGTCGCTGCTTTAGATTGACACTTAGCATTTGAATTCAGTTGTATTACATTATTGACTATTGTAATCTTCAAGTATCGAGTAATAAAATCTTCAAACTTCATAGTGGACGTAGGCAAAACGCCGAACCACTCTAAATCGTTTGTCTTTGCAGTTTACTTTCTGTTATTTGGAGTTTTTGTTAGATAACCCACAGTTTTAATTTTCATTCTTCACTTTTATCTCTTCAAAAACTTCCGAAGAGTGTTGTGCCCATTTTTGGTACAAACACTTTGGTGCTTTCACTGAGAAAAAACCAGCTTTTTTCTCCTGCTCCTTGGATCTACCATCGATACCGGATTGCACAAATCCAAGAGGAAGATCCAGATCTTCGATTCACAGTCCTTCCATTCTACTCAGATTTGCATAAAATCTAGGAAAAGGATTCATCGTTCAAAATGGTTAGCACGAGAACCACTTCTGCAGCTCCAGGACAAGAAGGTAGGGATGGACAAAATCCTGCTCAGCAGCAGCCACCCAACCAAGACAACACTGCCCACTCGGATCCGTCTGGGGCAGTCACTAGACAAGAATTTCAGATGTTACTCCAAGAGTTGACTCAGAGTCGGCAACAGTTAGCCGAACAGTTACGAGCCAATATTGAATTGACAAATCAACTGAACCGCCAGGGCCGTAGGAGGTCCAGAAGGGATGATGTTTCCCGATCACCCACTGAAAGTTCTGCCTCATCTGACTATCATCGTAGATCTACCCGTCCCCGATTAGACGGAGATTATGCTCAGACTACGGGATATCAGCCCGCCCTGACTGTCGGGCAATTGAGGGTAGGACCATCAACTAGCTTGCAGGCTGGACCATCGGCACGAGGTGGCCGCACTCCACAATATACTACGGACAATCATGTCACAGCTGCAACAGCAGAAACAAGGGTCGATACCCGATATCTTCCAGATTCGGGTAATCAACAGCAAGGACGTACTTCTGAACCATACGTCCCGGAAGACGCTGAGTCGAGGAGGCGAAACTTGGACCGTCGACAGCGCCCGGTTCAAACTCGCATTGTGGAACCCGACCACACCTTAGCTCAGCATGCTCAAAATGTAGCAATGCTAGACATCTCGACTATGATACGTCAAATGATCCGTGAAAGCCAAGGACTTACCAATGACGATTGGGGAATTTCTCGAAGCCATACTCCTTTCACGGACGAGATAATATACGCTGAACCTCCTCGGCGATTCAGAATGCCAACTCTCCCTATGTACGAAGGAAGTTCTGATCCCAATCAGCACATACTGAAATACGAATGGTCAATGAGCGCCGCAAGGGCCGACGATGCAGTGAAATGCCACAGCTTCCCCATTTCACTGGGAGGAATTGCAACAATGTGGTTTACAAGACTACCCCCAAGATCTATTTCGTCATTTGACCAATTAGCTAAGAAGTTTGTTGAACAATTCCGTATGCATGTTGCCAGACCCAAAGATGTTAACACCCTGTCCAATGTTACCCAGGCTCGTGGGGAAACATTAAGGCGTTACTTGGAGAGATTCCATGCGGCGTGCGTGGAAATTAGTAATCCCAACGACAACTCAATTTTAATGGCATTGACAAAGGGAATTGATCCCGATTCTGAATTTGGAAACTGGTTAGCCGGAAAACCCCCTGCATCGTTGGACCGTTTCTACTCCAAAGCCGCTCAATTCTTACGGCAAGAGGACGCGAAACAGTCTAGGAAGCAGGACGATGCAAAACCCGGAAGTGAGGGAATACAAAGCAATGTCGCAGTTAAACAGTCCGGTGACAATTCCGGAAAAGTCCAGTTAAACATACAGAACAAACAAACTCAGCCAAGAGGTGACAATGGTCAGAATAAGAAGAGAGACCCGAATCCAGGCCCACGGCGTAGGGCTCCGATGTTTGAAAGTTATACACCGTTAAACACATCACTGGAAAATGTGTACCTGCAAACTTGCAACACAGAACAGTATAAGAAACCCGCTCCGAAGCGGTCGTCAGAAAGGCAGATTCAGACGGGAAAGTTTTGTAGGTTTCATGAGAGCTATGGCCACAATACTAATGACTGTCGCCATTTGCAAGATCTCATAGAAAAGCTGATCAGAGAGAGGAAGTTAGACCAATTCGTACGGGCGCCGCAGTCTGGTGGTGCGGGCCCATCGAATCCAAACCGTGCGCAAGATCAGGAAAGACAAGAGGAACCCGCTCGTACAGGCGGGAGGCTAGTTATCAATACCATAAGTGGTGGTCCTCATCCAGCAGACAAGAGCTGGAGGGAAATGGAGTCGTATGCTAGCTCTATCAGGCATGCGAGCTTCGAATGCTGCAGTAATTGTGAGGATGGAACCCCGGCTAAGCAACAAAAAACGATGTCTGACGATATCATATTCAGAAGCAGAGATGCTGACAAAATCGAAGCTCCAACGATTGATCCACTGGTCATATCCGCCCAGGTTGGTCCTGCTTGGATGAAGAGGATCCTGGTTGACAGTGGGAGTTCTGTAAACATTCTATTCAAGCGAGCTTACGATTTAATGAAGATGGAAGCAAGAGACCTAAAACCCTGCCAATCCCGGGTTCATGGCTTCAATGGCAGTGCAACAATACCTACTGGAATAGTGGAACTACCAGTAGAACTGGGGATCGGAGAGCGCAGGAGAGTCCGACTGCTGCAATTCGTTGTTCTTGACATTGCTTCACCATACAACGCATTCCTGGGTCGACCAGCCCTTGCTGAATTCAGGGCAGCCATTGCCCCGTGGTGTTTGACTTTAAAATTCCCAACCGATCATGGTATAGGAATCGTTCAAGGAGATCAGGCAGCAGGAAGAGCCTGTTATGTTGCTGAATTGCGAGAAGCACAGAAGAAGGAGAAAGGAAAGGGCGTAGAGGAATCTCTCTGCGTCCGTTTTACTGATAATTGACAGCTAACGCCTGGGCCCCGGCCCGGGCACCACTACCAATTCCTTAGAGATCTTGACCCTAGAGATAGCGAAGATAAAGATGAAGTAGAAGAGAATCAAGCGTCTCCCGCCGAACTGACTGTGGACGTCCCGGTCAGTGAGGATGACGACTCGAAAGTACTAAAAGTTGGATCTCAACTGGGAAAACAGATGCAACAGGAATTGGTTGAATTTCTTCAGGCGAATCTTGATGTCTTTGCCTGGACGCACTCCGACATGTGCAGAATCTCACCAAACATTGCAAGTCACTCTTTGAATATAGATCCGCGACACGTTCCGATCAAGCAAAAGAGGCGTGGTATGGATCCAGAGAGATCTGCCGCCCTTAAAGAAGAAATTGACAAATTGCATTCAAATGGTTTCATCCGAGATGCTCTATACCCAGAGTGGGTGTCAAATCCGGTAATGGTTCGGAAACCGAACGGGAAATGGAGAACTTGTGTCGACTACTCTGATTTAAACAAAGCCTGTCCAAAAGATAGTTTTCCACTTCCCCGAATCGACCAACTCGTTGACTCAACTGCAGGTCACGAATTGTTATCCTTTATGGATGCTTATTCCGGTTATAATCAAATACCCATGCATCTACCCGATCAAGAACATACTAGTTTCGTGACCGATCTGGGACTCTACTGTTACAGAGTCATGCCCTTTGGGTTAAAGAATGCCGGAGCAACTTACCAACGCTTGGTTAATCGAATGTTCGCTGATCAGATCGGGAAGACCATGGAAGTCTATGTGGATGACATGTTAGTTAAGTCCCGATTTTCCACAATTCACGTCAAGGATTTAAATTCAATGTTCTGTATCTTGCGTGAGTATGGAATGAAGCTTAACCCGCTAAAATGCCACTTCGCCGTCGCATCCGGAAAGTTTCTAGGGTTCATCGTTAACGCCCGTGGGATAGAGGCAAACCCCGAAAAGATCTGGGCAATAAGGAATTTGCAAACCCCGAAGACCATAAAGCAAGTCCAGAGTCTCAACGGGAAGGTAGCAGCGCTAAGCAGGTTCATCTCGAAATCCACTAATAAATGTATTCCTTTCTTTGATCTAATCCGGAAAGGGAAACGAAACTTTGAATGGACCACGGATTGTGAAGGCGCATTCCGATCGCTGGTTCAGCATCTCTCTACGCCACCGATTTTGTCGAAACCAATTGATCACGAACAATTATACCTTTATCTGGCGGTATCGGAGCATGCGATCAGTGCTGCTTTAGTCCGGGAAGAAGATCGAGTGCAGAAACCGGTCTATTATGTCAGTAAACGATTGACCGGAGCTGAAAGAAATTACCCCAGGTTGGAGAAACTGGCTTACTGCTTGGTCATTGCCTCGAGAAAGCTTCGTCCTTATTTCCAAGCACATCCGCTTACTGTGTATACCGATCAGCCGTTACGACAGGTCCTCACGCGGCCTGAGACGTCTGGAAGGTTACTCAAGTGGAATATTGAACTGAGCCAATTTGACATTACTTATGCTCCGCGGAGAGCCATTCAAGGGCAAGTCCTAGCTGACTTCATAGCTGAATTTACTGTTCCTGACGAATTACCTGAAACCAGCGAGTCTCCTGAATATGTATGGAAACTTTATACAGATGGTGCATCAAACGATCGATGTTCGGGCGCTGGAGTTGTACTAGAAACCCCCGAAGGCCGATCCATATGCTATGCTTTGAAGTTTGATTTTCACGCAACCAACAATGAAGCCGAGTATGAAGCCCTGTTGGCTGGGTTAAAGCTTGCCAGAGATCTGAAAATTATCGCTATAGAAGTTTATTGTGATTCACAGTTGGTTGTGTGTCAAGTACGAGGAGAATATCAAGCGAGAGATCGAAGGTTAGCTGCTTATCTAGCCCGAGTTCAGGAAGCGCTGGATCAGTTTGATTATTATGCTATTTACTACATACCACGAGATCGCAATCAAAAGGCCGATTCATTGGCAAAGTTGGCCAGCACAGGTGAAGCACAGCAAATGGGACTCGTCCCGGTCGAAACTTTGCCTTTCCCAAGCATCGATCAAATCAAAACGACTGATGTGTTAGAGACCTTTCCCAGCAGAGAATCATGGATGACTCCGTATCGAAATTATATTGAGAATGGGATATTGCCTGAGCACCGAAATGAGAAAAGGCAAATCCTACGAAAAGCTTCGCGGTTCATCATTCAGGACGGGATCATGTATAGAAAAGGTTATTCTATTCCACTCCTCCGGTGTATCGCTCACGACGAAGTCAAACGAGTGTTACATGATGTACACGAGGGAGAATGCGGCGATCACACCGGTGGACAAGCGCTTGCTAAGAAGATACTCCGATATGGATATTACTGGTCGACAGTAAATCGAGATGCTGCCAATTACGCTAGAAAGTGCGACAAGTGCCAAAAACACGCTCGAATTCCAAGAGCCCCGCCTACCGAGTTAACTCAAATGGTCAGTCCCTGGCCGTTCGCTATGTGGGGTATCGATATCATTGGCGCTTTGCCTCTGGCAAAAGGTGGTGCGAAGTATGCCATCGTCGCAGTTGACTACTTCACAAAATGGGCCGAGGCTGAAGCTCTTGCAACGATTACGTCAAAGAAAGTGATAAACTTTGTGGTCCGCAATATCATTTGCCAATTTGGACTCCCGCACACCATCATCACCGATAACGGGACCCAATTCGAAAGTACAGAGTTCAAGAGTTTCTGCCAACGATTTCACATTCATAAAAAGTTCTCTGTAGTCGCACATCCACAAGCAAATGGTCAGGTCGAAGCTGTTAACAAAGTTATAAAATCCATCTTAAAGAAATGACTGGAAAAGGCTGGGGGCAAATGGGTCGATGAACTTCCTATGGCATTGTGGGCTTATCGAACAACTCACAAGACCGCAACTGGACACACCCCATTTTCCTTATCCTATGGATCGGAGGCCGTCATTCCAGTGGAGACAGAAGTATTTTCTCACCGCGTAACTTATTACGATCCGAAAACGAACGCTATATTACTCGCTGAGTCTTTGGATCTGTTGGACGAGAAACGAGAAGAAGCTGATTTAAGAGCGGCCGCTTACCGAAGTCGGGTCGCCCGATTATATAACACCAAAGTTCGCCTCCGAACCTTTGATCTCGGTGATCTGGTCCTCAAGAGAGTATACCCGGTTCCTTCACACATGAAACCAAATTGGGAAGGACCGTACGTGATTACGCAACGACTTGGAGATGGCACATTCAAACTATCAACCGTGGACGGTCTAGTTTTACCAAGAGCCTGGAACAGCGAGAGTCTCCGCCGCTATTACATATGACAGGCTTTATTTATTTCATTATGTTTTTTATTCAGCAATTTACTTTTGCATTTCGAAATTAGAATTTGTAATAAGGCAACTGATTTGCCATATTTTCTTATTTCAGCAATAAAATGCCATCTCTTCGAGCCAGAGCTGTGATTCATTAAATACAATGTACAACATCACGATGCACGAAGAGCTAAGTTCCATCACACAGTGGAATTTATTCAAGTAGGGAGTGGCTGTGAAGCAATCAACCACTCGCTAAATGAAACCCGAGCTCGGGGGCAAGCCATCACATCAGGCCACGAAAATGGGTTGATACACGACAACCCTTCATTCAACTCCGTACTCCCAGAGTGCGAGGCGGAGTATAAACATTTTACTAAACTCCGTGCTCCCAGAGCGCGAGGCGGAGTATAAACTCACATCTAAACTCCGTGCTCCCAGAGCGTGAGGCGGAGTATAAACTCACATCTAACTCCGTACTCCCAGAGTGCGAGGCGGAGTATAAACATTTTTCCTAAACCCCAGAGTACTCCGAGAGCGCGAGCTGGGTACAAGCTTTTTACTTAACTCCGTGCTCCCAGAGTGCGAGGCGGAGTATAAACATTCTTCTAACTCCGTGCTCCCAGAGTGCAAGGCGGAGTATAAACATTCTTCTAACTCCGTGCTCCCAGAGTGCGAGGCGGAGTATAAACATTCTTCCAACTCCGTGCTCCCGGAGCGCGAGACGGAGTATAATCATTCATCTAACTCCGTACTCCCAGAGTGCGAAACGGAGTATAAACATTCATCCTACCCCGAACTCCGGAGCGCGAGACGGGATATAAACATACGTCAACTCCACACTTCTCCCCAATACAGGGGGCAGAACCATAACACATAACAAGTTGAAGACAGAAAGGGAATAGATTTTCATTTCCATTATCAACAAAAAGAATCTGATTACAAAGTGTTTATGAAAAATTCTGCTAGTGGGAGCCGAATCCACATCTGTACACGGCTATAGAAAAATCAACAAAATGCTACCCTACGCAACAGAGATTTAGAGAAAGAAGTTCATTCTTTCTTCTTCCTTATCTTCTTCTTCGGAGTAGCTCCACCTGATCCGCTGCCCGATTTCTTCCTCAGTCGCTTGCTCTTTTCAGGCTTGCCCTCCGACAGCGATATAATGTCGACGTCTTCCTCAGAGCTGGAGGCGACGGAAGTTCTTCTAGGAGGACGAGCTAGAGGCATAGGAGTAGTAGCAGGAGGAGGGACAGGAGCCGTCTCGATCAATACAGTACCGCCCGGTGAAATCACCATTAACGGGGCGGGCCCGGGCGGACTAGCACTAACATTCCCTACTGCCATCTCGGCAGCGATCTCAGCAATAACGTCGTCCTCACGAGATACTGGGGCCGCATCAGATGTGCCAATAGCTGGCATGGGTAAACTAACGGCCGGAGCAGCCTCACTTACAACATCGGACGGATTGGCAGAGGGATCGATGGGTTCATTGAGAAGCTCCTCTATCATTTGAGCGCTGAAAGAAAACATATTTGCATCTCCCTCCTCGCCAATCAAAGTAGAAGTCGTGATGGCTTCGGAGAAAACTGCCCCTTGTGTTTGATGAGGAACTGATAAAGCAAGGGGCGCAGAAACAATAGCTTCGGTCACTGAAATACGACAAAACGAAGATTGTTAGCCAAGTGTGTTGCTTAAGGTCCTTCACTACTAAACTACGAGAAGCGTTCAAATACCTTCCTTAGTCTGGACCGAAACATGGGTAGAATCATCGGCGGAAGATAATAACGGTTGGTCAGGATTATATGCAGGAACAGATTGGGGGTCTACCGCACCAGTGGTTTCGGGCAATGTTGGGATTACGGCTCCAACACTTGCCTCGTGATGCACGGTCCCCGAACCTTCGCCTGTCTCTAGTGATTGGACGCCGAGTTTTTCTTTCGCCATAGAGATTACCACCTCATGAAGGGTCTTCCTCTCATCCTCAGTAAGCAGACGCATCTCCAGTTCAAAGTCGTCAAGTGCTCCATCTGGATGCGCTGCTCTCTTCTCATTCACCAGCCGGGTCCAGGCATTGTACAAGATCATGGAGTCATCTCCCAGCCACGCTAGATTTCTGTGTTCCAGCACATTAGCGTTATACGTGACTAAGAGATCGTCAAACTCAGCATCTAGCCTAGACCTCTCCTCCAAGATTTTTTCCTGAATCTCCACTTCCACAGACTTAGCCTTGACCGCCGCCGTAGCAAGTTCGGCCCTGAGGGATACTGCTTGGTCGCAAGCCTCTTGAGCAGTAGCGTTCGCATCGTCCTTCTCCTTCACCATTTCAGCGAATTTGGCCTTGAGCTCGTTCAGCTCTTTAATGGCTAAGTCTCGCTCAGCTGCAACGGTGGTATTGCGATGGCCCATCTCTTCCACTGTGGCGCAATGTTCTTGCTGCATCCTCGCTAGTTTGGCCACGACACCCTCGTGTTTCTTAAGTGTTTCAAGCTCTGACTTTCGGGACGTTTCCACTTCGGATTGAAGAACTTGAATGATGCGCTTCTGCTTCGCAATGTCAACATCACGTTTGGCAATGACTTTCGCCCTGTCGAAAGCTACTCTAGAAGCCTTCACGGCTGCCTTATACCACTCCTTGTACTGAGCATAGAAGTCGTGGATGTAATTATGAGCAGTAGTCTCAGCTTCCGGAGGGATTCTTTTGAAGTTAGGAGGGAAGATATAGCCATCCATGCAAATTTCCGGGTAGTCGTTTTTCATTTGGGCGAGTTTAGCAGCTCCCTCGCTTGTCAACTCAGCCGGAGCTTGTTCAATTATAGCGGCTGCCGTTGGTTCCACTCTTGGCCGTTGAACGTCAGGCCGAGAAGATTGAGAAGGCAACTGTTGCTGATGAGAGGGCCTTGGAAGGTCTACTGGAGCCCTGGGAGGCGGAGGAGAACGAGATCGGGGTCGGTGCTGGTATCCCCGGTCCCTATCAGAGTAATCATAACCAGAACGGTTACGCGAGTAATCTCTGTCTCTATCATAACGTTCTTGACTCGAGTAGCCTCGCCCATGGTCCCTATCTGTCTCTCTCCTACGGGAATCATAAAATGGAGAAGATTGGCGCACATTCCGAAGCCTATCTAGAGTGGAGCCACGCCCTGACATCTCACCTGCGATAAGAAAGAATTACGGATTAAAATCCCATAAAGCAATGTTTACTATGTAGAAGTCATGGAGTGCCGTGGAAGTGTGTGTAAATGTGTAAACCCCCAAACCGACCGGAAGTGTTGACCGCACTTAAAGGAAAGGGCTCGTTCATATTTAGGACGTCTTGTAATTCCTTCAACCCAGGATTATGAGAGATCGATATATAATCTGGGATAGGAATATCGTCAAGCCCTTTGAGAGAATCTCTCGAATGAGAAGGGGCGGCCTCAGAAATCATAACTCCGGAAGCGGGAAGAAACACATCTACAGATTTTCCCCCCTTTGACTTAAGTTTTTTGGAAACGGCGGCCTTGCCTTTCCGTTTTTCTCCCGATTCCTCCAAGTTTCCCGAAAGGTCAGCCATTGGCTCTGAATCCGTCTGGGTTCTTTCTTCGTCACTCGCCTCGATTATTCTGATCCCGAGTGACCTCTTCGCTTTTCTCTTCTTGGGTTTCTTCTTATTTTCCTTCTTGGAGACGGACTTTGAAAATCCCTCAACAACTATGCTTTGATTAATGTCAATCAAACCCAGAACTCTTAAGTTGTAGTCGTTCAGCACCGAGTCAATGTGCCTCAGCTCGCTTGGGACTTCTTGAAGACTCCGGACGGTACCCTTGAAACGCCCTCCATCGGGCCTAGAGATAATAGCTGAAAAAGGAATGAAATGTCAATTTTAACACCAAAGAGTTATTGGTCAAAGAAACAGGTTAAGGCGCTTACGTCTAGACAACCATCGCCTAGAGAAACCCGGAGGGCACCGAACGTAGAACCATTCGTTCTTGAAATAGCTCAGGCGCGTCCAAGCTCCAACTACAACTTGGCAATTTCTAACTGCCTCCAAAAATGTAAACGACGGGCTATCACCCCTGCTCTTGAAGTTATATATGTGTCTGATCTCAGAGGGCCTCGGCGGGCGAAAAAGACAGTCCATAAATATTACGAAGACACTATTCAGCAACGCGTGCCCGTTGGGATGAAGTTGTGAAGGAGCGATCCCTAAATATGATAGCATCCTTCGGATATATTGATTGAAGGGAGGAAGAGTTCCAGCCGCACAAGCATGACGGTAGAATGCTGTATATCCTTCAGGCGGATTGTGCGGTCTATCGGTGGCGCTGGGCAATAGTACGTCACCAAGAGATATGTTATGCTTTAAGCATATTCGTCCCAATAAGGATTCAGAAATGTTGGACTGAACCGAGTCAACAGGGTCCTCAATAAATATCGCCTTCGGCAATTCATCTGGAGCTGGATCGATTATATCGGCAGGGATGTCGGGAATCTCAAGCACCGGAGGAGTCGAGCTCTGTACCTCTTGTTGTTGAGAGCTCGAAGATTCCATAATTAGCTAACTCATTAGAAAGCAACATTAAATTCATGAACAAGCCCGTGCATGCCCCAGTGTAGTGTGTGTGAACGTGTCGTGCAGTGCAAGTATTGTACATCACTCGAGCAAATTTAACAAGAGGAAGCAAGATGTTCGTACAACATAACTTGGGAATTTGAGGAAGAAAATGACCGTCATCGCTGACCGTCATTTCCGCACCGTCCAAATGCTACGGACCAACTTCAAGTATAAATCAGTTGAATTATTGGTTAAGTCATAGTTCCATCGACGAGCTTCAAAGGAAATTCAGGTTCAAGTCTGTTGGTCAAGTTCGATTATGCAAGGCCGAAGCTCGTCGGAGTCAAGTATGCTAAATTTCATTAAGTTCATCAGAGAATAACTTGAAACTGGTCGTAGTTCATATGATGGAGCAAGTCAAAAAGTAATGGTCTCCTAAGACGAAGATGTTCGAATCCATCGGTGCGAATCGATGCAGGACGAATCGATGAAGTTTGGTTCCAGTTACTTCGAATCCATGTGGATCGATTCGATGCAACATTAGGATAGAGGAACACTTCGAATCCATGGTCTATGCCTGACTTCGAATCGATCGAAATCGATGTCCTTCGAATCGATCAGAGTATTGCTACTTCGAATCGATTGCCACGAACTTTCTTTCCTTTTTCTTAAAATCATCGATTTGAAGCTATGCATTCAAATTCGATTCGAATGGCTCGTGCCTGGATCGATGCGAAGCAACGGGAAACAACACTCTAATCGCTGGAACCCAAAAGACATCACTCCTCGACTCCATCGAGTCGACCCACTTCATTCAGATCATGTCACTCCTTAAAGTTTTTCTAAAGCGAGAATAGTTTACTTTTCTCATCTCGCATCGATCCATTGAATACCTGTTTTGATTTCGAGTAAAAGCGTGGAAGGGATCGATTGTTTTGAAGAGAGCACGCTTGTCTTGGCCTTGGAAAAAACGATTTGAAGAAGAAGCTCTCGAAACAGAAAAAGTGAAAAGTTAAAAGTGAACAGGACCCCGGTATATATAGGGGAAACGAGACCATTCGTCTCCCGGTCAAGCGCAACCGGGAATAACGGGTCTAACTCATCGATTCGAAGCGGTATCTTCGAATCGATCACCACAGGTCTAGATCGATTCGAAGTTGACTAGGTGACCTCGTCGACTCGGACTCGAATATCTACACCAGACGACTTCGAGGCTTTTCCTTCGAATCCGCAGCATCGACTCGAAGCACGGCGTCAGAGGAGCTAGGGGGAACGTTCGACTCCATCGATTCGAACAGTCAAGTTCGAATCCCTCAATTGCGAATCCATCCAAGCATCGAATCCACGCAGTGTCGATTGGAAGAACCATCGATTCGAAGCTGTCGATAGAAGATGAACCTGGGTCACTACGCCCCATCGATTCGAAGTGTCCACTTCGAAACCATCAACTCGAGGCGGATCCAGAAACATTGCTTCGCATCCATTAAATACCGCCGGTCAAATGGGCGAATCGTTCCCATATAAAAAATTGCTTGTCCACTCTTGTACCGATTCAGGAGAGGATCAGTACGAGAGGGTGATCACAGACAATCATAAAAGCAGTGTTTTAACTCAAATCTCAAATCGGTCCAGGAGAGGACCGATGCAGATTTCGATAGCAAACCGAACGGACAACAACTTGCGGTCATGCAACGTTAACCAAGGTCAAGGAAATACACGCATGCGCGTAATTTTTGACTAATGTTTTGGTCTTTATCATCAACAGGAGTCAAATGTTCATCTCGTCATGACTCAAAAGCCTCACAGTCAATCATGATCATACAACGATTGATTACGACAGCAAAGAAGACAATTTTTCGACAAAGCATGTGATCATTGTTCAACAAGGGACTGTAGCTTTTCAAAGCACGTCATGTTTACACAAGACGTACTTTGGGGGGCAAATGTTATCCCGCCTTTTGGCAAGGCCGTGACACCAAGGACTTGGCTAGATACCGGTGACAGATCGCCTCGGAAGTCGGTTACGCGTAAGGATCGCTACGGATATCGATGAAATTTGTTCAAGTCCGGATCGGGCTACAATTGATAAGGCACGTCAAGCAAAGCCGTGGGAACCAACGATCCAAGTTTCAAGACAATCCGAGTTCGTATGCTCGAGATATTGTCGACAAAGGATGGAGTAGGGCTTCCTTAGTTCGAATCCATAGGCGAACTCTATGTTCGAATCCAACAGACAAGCTTTACCTCGTATCCATGAAGAAGAGACCGGTTCGAATCGATCAGAGGAGGATTGCTTCGACTCCATCAGGCGGCATCAATAGCTTCGAATCGATTGAGGCATTCACTACGTTCGACTACATCAAGCGAGCCTTCATGTGCCTTGAGTTCGAATCCATCGAAGGAAGGAACCTTCGAATCCATGCATTCGAATCCCCAGGCCAAGACAACTTCGAACCGGTCCATAGCTACGAGTCTAAATCGATTCGAACGAGCATTAGTCTCATCGATTCGAAGGAAGAGGTCCTTCGAATCCATTACCTTGACTCCACCATCTTCGAATCCAAGTCGTGGATTCGACCCAGTCAATGCGGAGTGCAAAGCGGACCGATGCGAAGAAGGCGCACCACGTCACCATCTTCACGAGCAGGAGGATCGATTCGAACGAATCGATTCGAGCATATCGATTCGAACGACTCCATAATACGAAAAACACCAACTTGAATCGATCATAACTCGAGTTCTACAAGTCCAAATCCCATGAAATTTTCACAGGAGCTCAAACACATGATGAAGAATGTACACACCAAATTTCAGCTCGATTGGATGATTTCTTGATCGATTCGAACCAAGGGTCGAATCGATCCCAAAGTGGGCCCGGATCTCCAGATTTCGGCCATGTGGGCCCCCTGACGTACCAGAACTGGTCTCCCCTCATTTTTAGCGAAAGATCAGCCTCCTACACCTATAAATAGAGCCCCTGGTCATTCAGAAAAGGGGTCGGATAATTCTAAGTACTGAAGAGCGCCCAGATTCTGCCAGATTTACTCCAGAACACCGCCGCTGCTTTAGATTGACACTTAGCATTTGAATTCAGTTGTATTACATTATTGACTATTGTAATCTTCAAGTATCGAGCAATAAAATCTTCAAACTTCATAGTGGACGTAGGCAAAACACCGAACCACTCTAAATCGTTTGTCTTTGCAGTTTACTTTCTGTTATTTGGAGTTTTTGTTAGATAACCCACAGTTTTAATTTTCATTCTTCACTTTTATCTCTTCAAAAACTTCCGAAGAGTGTTGTGCCCATTTTTGGTACAAACAAATGTGTAGAGTTATATGCTAGAACTTTAAATAACCTGAATCAAAGAAATTTGATCTCATCAATGCACCAATAACAACATTATATATTTTAGTACCATAAAGTCAACTAAGTAATTTTGAAAGTAATTTTGACAAACACTTAATCCATATATTTTAGCAAGTCCTAGGTAACCCACGTTATGTATTGGGTAAAATATACAGAAAAAGCACTAAACAACATCTTCCTATCAAACAAAAGTGGAAAGTAATATTTGGAAAACCATTAATAAACACTAGTACCCACTACATCCTAATATTATATAATATCACTTTGAAGTATATGGGAAAATATATTAATATTGATTTAAAAATCATGATGATCCCTAATGATATTAGAGGACTAATTTTGAAATTTGAAACACTGCAAAATTGAATATTCCTGTATTCAAAATAGAGAAAACATTTAAACAAGTCCAAACCAAAATTGACAAGTCATAAACAAAAACAAAGAAAATGTTTAAATCAAGATCAACGTATGCATCAATACTTTAACACTCAGGCATACAAACTAAAGCTGACAAGCACAAATGCAGTAATATGGGGTTCACTATTCCATGAAATTCATAAATGCTTTATGTAACGACCCTGAAATTTTGATATTGGAAATCAGGATATTTAATTGATTTTAAATATCTGGAATTCAATTTAATTTGAAATTCAAATATCAAAGTAAATTTGGTAAAATTAATTATTGAATTAATCGTTAAATCTGGATAAAAAATTTGAATATTTAGTTTTAAGCCGATTAAAAATATTTTCAAGGCTTAGAAAATTTATATTGATAATTCTGAAGGTACCGGAACTTTCAAAATTGGATTTGAAGCTGTTTTGTTCAATTTTGAATTTATATCGTTTAAATTGAATTTGAAAATAGCGTTTCGGAGCACAGTCTCGGATTTCGACGAAACCAGTTCCATTGGATCCGTAATATTGAATTATTATCGGATTTCAATTTTCGTAGTGATCAGAGTTATCGTGTGATCGTACAATAAGCAAACGCACTGATATAATATAACGGGATATTTTTGAATATAAAAATATAAAATTTTAATCAACTTTCCATCTGCCGACTTATTTTTTCTCTATTCAGTCACGTTCTCTTGTCTCCTCTCCATTTGTTCAAAACGAATGAAACATTTTCTTCGTTCTGAAGCCAGATAACAAAAGAAAGTATCTCGTTTAAAATTAATTAATGGCCAATCTCCTTTACAACAAACAGAGGAAAAAATATATACTCTTCCCATTCGTTCGAAATCAAAGTAATCGAACTATGGCGACACCTTTCACTCTCGTTCGAACAAACGGTCTCGTTCTAATCTATACGAAATCGAACTCTCCTCCTCTCTTAAATTATTCGAATCTAAATCGATTCGATTGGAAATTGAAGTTGGGGAAGCTCGCGTTCGAGCAGCATCTGCTGGAGATCTC
Organism: Allium fistulosum; assembly: GCA_030737815.1. NCBI lineage: Eukaryota > Viridiplantae > Streptophyta > Magnoliopsida > Asparagales > Amaryllidaceae > Allium > Allium fistulosum. Next base: position 125,320,088 of record CM060906.1, read on the forward strand.
GCAAGTGCAATCAAGATGATTTAGAGGGGTTTGTCGCGTTCGAGCTCACGGCGGTGGCGATTGTCGCGATTTTGGGTGTGCGATCTGGAAGCTGGTGGAGGTCGAGTTCAGTAGCGTGGGGATGGCAGCGTTCGCAATGGTCAATCGATGGTGGCTCTTCGGCGAACTTCGAGCATGCGATCGACAATGAGGTAAATTATTTTATTTTATTCGATTTCTAAATTAATTTATATATACAAGTAAATATAAATATATATACAGTTAGTTAATATACAGGTAAAACTGTTTTTGATTTAAGTTTAAAATCTGTTTTAGTTTAAGATGATAACTATATGTATATGCAGTTTTTAAATTTATAAGAAAAAAAATATATAAACAGTAAGGATATTTTCATTTTATTTTATCGAATCACATTTATGTAAATTTTATATACAGTAGAACAGTAAAGAAAATCCTATGTTTTATTTGCAGAAATGAAATATAAAATATATATAAAAAGGTGAAGTATAAGCAGTTTAAAAAATTTTAATATACTGTTTTTGGATGATTATAAGTAAAATGTTGGAAATATTTATGTAAATGGGATTTTAGTTTAGATTAAAAGGAAAGTTAATTTGAAATTAAAAGGTTTAGTTAAATAAATTTATTTAAAAGAAATTGGGTCAAAATAAAATCACTGGTGAATCGAAATTATCAAATGAAAATTTATTATTCGATTTGTTCGAATATTAATGAATTTGTATAATATTTATACAAGGGCTATAAATCGAGAAAACAAGTCAAGATGGAAAATGGATTGCTAATAAAAGCAAAGGTGAGATCTTCTCACTCGAATGTAAAGTTGATTTTACAGTTATTGATTGATTGCTGTTTGGATTGTGATATTAGATATAGTAGGATATATCTATATATAGCAATATATATATTGGAATATGTATATATTGCAGTTGTTGATTTCCCGCATTATATAGCGGATGAGACCCTATTGCGCCGTTAGTAAGCGGATGATATTTTATAAATCCCATATACCGCGATATTCCACCTCGAAGTGGAATTGGTATTGTGCTAACATCTGTGGATGCAGGGAAACAGGTTGGAGGGATCCAACTGGATTCCTCAAATTGTTTGAATATTATTTCATATGTGAATGATGTGATTTATTGATAATCTGTGGATGATTTATTGATAACTGAAATTGTGAAGGCTACAATTTAGCCGAATGTATTTTTGGTATCGTTGGATACCAGAAATGAATATGAATTGGATTTGAGATTAAAGTGGAAAACTTTAAGTGAATTTATTTTTAAGAATTGAATTTATTTGAAAGGAGGAATTTTAAAGTATTAAAATTTATTTCTGAAATCTTACCAAATAAATTCCAAAATATGGGAAAAGATATAAATAAACGAGTTTTGAATAATATTGTTTTAAAAGTTGAAGAATTCATTTAAAATGGAATTTTGATAAATTGGAAAGAATAAAGGAATTTATTTAAAAGTGATAAATTTTAGAAATCAATTTGTAATTGATTTGGTATTTGAAAATGAATCTTTGAGAAATTGTTATGGAAATTTATTTGGAGTTGAAAATAAATTTAGAAATCAAATTTGTAATTAATTTGGTGATGGAAAATAAATCATTGGAAAATCAATTTGAAATTGATTTGGTATTTGTAAAATTAATCTGGAAATCGATTTGCAAATGATTTGTTATTTGGAGATAAATTTAGAAATAAATTGCAATGTTTTGTTCTATTGAAATAAAACTCAGAAATCAATTTGTAATTGATTTGGTATTGAAATAAAAAAAATTAGAAATCAATTTGGAATTTGATTTTGGGATTAAAAGTGAATATTTGGAAATGTAAATTCAAAATGGAATTTATGAAATGGAAGTGAAATTTGTTTAAAAATAAACGCTGATTTATTTTTAAAGTGTGAAAGTAAATTTACAGATTTGAATGTAAATTTAAAATAAATCGATAAGGATTTGTTTAAATTGGTTTAAATGGACCATTTTGAAGTGAAATTGTATTTTCACTATAAAGCCGAGTATATTTTCCAAAGTAGCTTTTTAAAATAAAAATTAAAGGTTCTAAAAGCTGGCTTTTGAGAAGATATATTTGGAAATATATTCCGTGTAAGGAAAAGTGATTTGAAATTTAATTTCAAAGTGTTGAAGTGTGGAAAAATTTATATCTCGAGAAGATATTTTGAAAATAAATAATTTGGAAAAATTATTTAAATCTGATGATTGTTGTGAATATTATTGATAGTTAAATCACCGACTATCAATATTTGCCTTTGAAATGGCACTTGAATTTGTTTTTAAAACAAACGCTTATTATTCGGTTTAGCCGAGAAAAGACCTTTGTGTCACATGACCCATTCCGAATAATGATACGACGATATGGATCGTATTGAAGACCGGTGGTGAAGACCGGGTATTTGTGAAAACGATAGGATGACCTATCGATTGTCTCTGCACCGTTAGCTACGGTATAGAGATTTCCTTTGTGATGGGAAGTTTTATCGGGATTGTGAATATCCGGATTGCAAGGGCTTCTTTGGAAGTGCCTTCGGTTCTGTTCGAACCCGGAACAGACTTGTATGGTTACGTGTCTGACATTACGTTTTGAGATATAGAGCTGATTTCTTTCAAATATATTTCTGTTGGTGGCGGAGAATTTATTCTCTTAGCTTAACACCCTTCTCTGAGACGTACGAGCTCAGAGGTTATGTAGTTGAAATTTATCAACGATATATTCCCAATTTGGTAATGTGGCATGCTGAGTGTTGCTGTGATGATGATCATTTATTAATCATTTGTGATCAAAGCACGGCTTTGTGAAAAAGCGTAGCTTTGTGGACGAGACTTCGTCAGGGCCTCACAACCCGGAAATGGTCGAAACAGGAATGTTGCGGCAAGGTTATGAGGGTCGCGCCCTTTAGGGTATGTCATTTCCATCTGGAAAGGGGTGGTATCATGGTATGGAGCCCAGATACTTACTCATGTGGACACACCTTATTTATTATGTGTGATGTTGGTTACCGAGCGCTCAGATAAAGGTCCCAAAGGAGCGGGGGATGACATATTCGTGAGTTACCTAGTTACAGGGGTAACCCGGCTTTGTTGGCAGAGAGCAGTTTGTCTCTCGGGACGTCCAGCCGGAGGCGATCCCATTCGGCAGTAGGAAAGGAAGTTCCTTAGCCTAACCATTTGTTGGAAATCCAATTCCCAATACGAAATTGTACGGTTTTAGTTGTAGAACCTGCCATTTACTTATGGTAGCGCCCCACTGTTTAGATGGTAGCTATAGTAGGCCTAGTTCGAAATGTCTATGCTGGCTAAGATTAATATTATACTTTCGAAATGTTTTCTACACTAGACATTAATAATAATAATCCAATGATTGGCGTAGTAAGCATCTTTGACTATCATAAGAAGAAATCTCCTCCAATTCTGCGTTTGCATTGTGTATGTGGCGGGAGGTCTTATGGTAGTTTCATTTTCTTTGCGAATTAATTTCATTTTCTTTGTGAAAATAACTGTTTTACGATCTCACACCAGTCACCATGACTGACTCGGAGTTTATTGTTCCCTTCTAAACTCTGGGTGCCCATAATTTTCCACACGGGCAGCCTAGAGTTATTTTTATCAAGATATTCTGGATATTTTGGAGTTTTGGAGATGAGCTGGATGGCGAGACGTACTACCGTACTTGTTTATTTTATTCCGCTGTGTATTCTGTATGAGGATAGGTTTATATAACTGTCCATTGTTGTATTGAGTTGTATATTGACTCTGATTGATGTATGTATAAACTGTTATAGTTCTTTGTTTAAAAGACTAGTGATTATCGATTATATTTTGTTCCGCTGCGAAATGTGAGATTCTGATATTGTTTCTATTTCTGTGTTTTTCTATTCTTTCTGTTCTTCTGTCCTCTTCTACTTCTTCTTTTTAACCCTGATGGTTCGGCTTTCCGGCATTCGATTGCGCGGCATTTGATACAATGGACGTATTAATGTCGATTTTCGAGCGTCGAAAAATCGAGATCGTTACACTTTATAAAACATTTATTTGCAAATAAAGCCTTATATAAGTTGGATCTAAGACTTAACAGCAAAGGAAGTCCTAAAACATGATCGAATGGCACAAACTATCTGCGTACTTAACTAGAATCAGATTCTAAGACATATACAAATGATTAACTTTGACTTTCAGTCAATTTCCCTTGCTAGATTTAACAATATAGAGAATATAGAAGGTGACGACAATTTTGAGCGATAGCATGAGCGAGTACAAGCGGCGAGCACGAGCGATCTAAGAACGATAGTTGCGGCATGCGATCGACGACGACGATGATTTAGGGTTTTTGTATCTGCGACTAAATCATTACAAGGAGAAAACGAACCTTTTTGCTGGTTTAGGTTTGTTTTTTGGCGTTTAGGTTTTCAAAAACAAGGAAGGAGCGATTTAGGTTTTTTTTACGTTTGGGCGGCTGAAGAAATGAAAGGAGGGAGATTGAAAGTCCCTGTCTGATGAAATACAATATATGTTACAACTGTTACAAAACAGTTGTTATAAATAAATATTACAACTGCTATACAAATATAGTTGTTAAATGTTCCTCTATTACAACTGCTGAAATAGAACAATTGTTACAAAATACCTATTACAACTACTGAAATAAAACAGTTGTTAAAAAATACCTATTACAACTGTCAATTTTTGCTAGTTGTAAATGAAAAGTAGTAATATGGTTGTTTTGTTGTAGTGTATGTGAATAAATAACCACATAAAGTATTTGTACTATAAATTTTATGCCTTGCGTAACACAAAATGGAAATATTTTGTGAAATAAGATTCATTTTCTTATGTACTTCCCCATTTTATAGAAAAAATATCAACAAATGGTAGCAATGTATTGTGGAAAATGTCATTAGAAGAACTAATTCTAGAAAAATATCGCAGCAAAGCCTTGGAATATATGAAAGGAACTGATACTATGGATGTTTAGTTCGATTCTAGTATGGTATTATACAAATAAGTTGGTATTCAATAAAACATGCATGTCTTCCTTTTGGTAACATTTCCAACATTTTTAAACCTCGGCTTAAAGCCACAAAATAACCTAATATTTGTTTGCGATGTCTTTTGTCTGGGTAAAAACTATTTATTCACATATTAGACCGCCTGTTTGACATAAATTGTAGGGCACACCTCTTTGGGAGAGTATAGTAGGAAATACATTTACCTCAATTTGAAATATTTTGTTGGCTTTGCTATCCCTATTGTACATAACAAACCAAAAACCTGCAAAATGATTAATCAAAACTCAATTCTAATCTTCAGTAATAAAATTGGAAAACCTTAAAAAGAAAAACAATAAGTAGAAATAAGAACATGAAACTTCACCTACCCAAGTGTAATATATTTGGAAACTTGTAGATTCACCAACTGAAGGTTAATGGATTTGGCCGACCAAATGGATCCCGTAACCTACACTTCACTCCTGGCCTGTTACTCCCCAACTCATCTTTAATGTCTCTACAAAATATTCCATATAAAAAAATTAGGAATATTATATGATTTTTTTTGAATATTGAAATGTTATTAAAAAATCTGTCTTAGCCTATCTTGAATTAAATTTAGTAATTCCAAAGTTGGAATATTTTTTGCAAGACACTTCAATTATATATATATATAAATATTTATATATATATATATATAAATATGCAATATTAAAGAAGAAAGTAAAAGAGACATTCATGTCAGTTATCTACTTCTAAATTCATGTATCTTTTCAAGTAAATGGTATGTACAATAGTAAATATATACATCACTATGTAATTACATTTTAGAGCACATAATCAGTGGCATTAATGAGATTACTTTCTAAACCTTTTGAGAGATCGGGGAAAGAATGAAAAACAATCACCCTCCACATCAAACATCTTTATTGTTGCTAATGTAATTCAGATCCAGCAAAAGAAATTTAAAGACAAATGTTAATAGTAAGAAAATAATAAACAATTTATTGTACATATTTATAGATAGCAAAGTGAAACAAGTATAAATTTTGTATAAGGATGTAAAAAAGAAGACGATACCTTATTAATAATTAAATGATGAGATAACCAGGACAATCCATCAGTCCTTGCCATCATCAATTAAACAACAAATTATTAACACTAACTTAAAAGATAATAAATAGGACTTGTAATCCTAAAATTGGAGAAAGTCAAATTATTAACACTAACGTCATAAGTGCTTCCTTCAATGACATGTACATGGTTCTTGGTCATTTTTTCATTTAAACAAACCAAATGAATCTACTTCATCACCATTCTCACTGATTACATTAATACATTAACTCATGCATCACACATCAAACTATAAAAGTAGCAGAATCCATGAAGTATAATATTACAAAAGAAATAGTTTGGAACACATACAACTAACATATTCCAAATGCATTATTATCTGTATCTTATGTGCATAAACAAACCTAATTTCTAAATCATATACTTTTCACTATGGTTGAATATGTAATCAAAACTAAAGTGATTTAGTTGGGAAAAGGCACTATTAGCAAATATAAAAACTTACAATAGACAGCTTATTCCGCACCATATTCTACACATATTAGAAATTGATTTTGTGACGACCGCCCATGACCCCTGCACCGAATCTAGAGATAGTGCGCTGTAAAGTGTGCCAGGCGATCATGGACGATTGTCAAGGTAAGATTTAAAACGAAAGAATCTATCGTATTACTCACAGCGCATGGACAAAATACAATAGAACATATGTATAGTGAAGCTTTACAGAACAAAATGACATCATATAAAACTCCATAATAGTTGAATACAAGCATCCACATAGTCAATACATCCAGCCTCACTACATATCCCTCAGAGAAAAAAAACAGCGGAATATCCAGTACATATAATAAGAAGATAATATGCAATCCTCCAGCTCGTCTTCGATATCAGCATCGTGAGAAGAGAACAGCACCTGTCACCTGCTACCTAGTCTGCCCGTCCCAAAATGGACGAACAGCCCAAGGCAATAAGAATTAAAAACATAAAGCCTTGAGTCAGACAACAGTCTTAGTGAGCAGTAAATTAACTAACAACATACCAAAAGAGCATAAAGGAAAAGGAATAGGAATACAACCCTCCCACTCCAACCTCATTCTACAGTGATAGCCCCCAGACACACACTAAGCAGAAGCAAACATAGCAGAGCATACAATTTAAAGTAAAGCTATTATCATTCGAGTCAAGGGCGATGTTTTCCAAGTACCAAGGCCTAAATCAGATAAGCACCCAGAAAATACCGCTCTTGAGTCCGAAATGACGTTACAACCAAACATCCATGACTCTGGCTATCACTGTTATCCTTGCTTCGATATCACCGTTAATTGAATGACCGGCACATTCTTTCAGCCGTCCGTCAAGGGCTAATGAAAACCCCGGTTCTAGACATAACTCCCGCACGTCGTCGCAGCCCGTGCCTAGGACTATCGAATCTGCCCAGAGTACTCGACCATCAACAGTTGGCCGTTGGGACTATCGAATCTGCCCAAACGTACTCTTGCTTAGAGCATGCTAGAACCTTCAACAACGATGCTATCCAAGCCTCCTAGTCATCCTCCTCGACGACTATTCTCATATCCATTCATTATCCTCAACTCGAATCATATCACCGAGTTATCAACATGCTTGGAATGATCCCGTCTGGATTAGACCAAGTCTTCATCATATGATGCCTCGCTTCATTACATCCTCGCAAAGCCTCATCTCATCATCACATCATCGAATCTATGCATAAGAGCTTCATCATCCCGCTACATATGCCACGAGCAGCTTTTCCAATTCAAGAGCCTTTCCCTTAGCTTTTGAATCACCTTCGATCTAAATCTAATCTTCAATCATCTAGTTCACAACAATCAATCAAATCAAACATCAATCCAAGTAATCAAGCATTCAAAAATGATCTAAGTAGACAATTATAACAATAATGGCATTTTCGTAATTAAAGAGTTGAAAGTCCAATAAGCATGAAAACATGGATTATATCTCTACAAACTTGATGAATGAACTTGCATAGGTTAACATATGATAAAATGGATGTAACATCATCATAAACAATGGATCTATATGGATCTACACATAGGATGAAGAAAGTGCATGGAAATCTCTATTTTAACACCAAATCGAGCCAATTATCCGATATACTCCTTTGGATCCGTGTGAGAGATAATCACCACTCACCAAATCACCTAAACAATCCAAAAGATAACAACTCCAGATCTGGACAGCGAAGAACTAAGCTAGATCCGACAAGATCTCACTTCAAACGAAGAAATCTCTCTTGAAAAGATGAAGATCTTCAATCTAAGCTCTTGAATCTTCAATCTTGATCTTCGATTTGGATGGATGGAAGCACTAGATTAGAGTGGAGAAAAGAAGTGAAGAAGTGTAGAAGTCGAGCTCTCAAAATGGCAGCACTTCGTCGCTTCAAAATCCGGATCCCAAAAAGTGAGAACAACCCCTCCTATTTATAGCTGAAAACTGCCCTTAAGTCGTAACTCGGCAATCTTCTTAAGTCGGTGCCGACCTAACACTTAAGCCTCTGCCGACCTAGCAACCTCCGACTCAACACATGCGCATATACAAACCCTGTCTACGACTTAATGCGCACGCGCCTTAACTAGTTAGACGACTTACGACTTACTGCTATGCCGAGTTAACCAGCCTATACGACCTAACGACTTAACTACCTCGCCGACCTACGACTTAATCATAAGACCGACCCAACGAAGCAGACTCATCATACTGCCGCAAAACCCAAGTCCTAAGTCGGTTGACGACTCAACAACTTAACACAGGAGACGACCTACCGACTCATAACTCAACACACACTGCCGACCTAACACTTAACACCCAAACACTTAGGTCGCTCACAACATGTCCTTAGGTCGTTGCCGACCTAACTCTACTCCAGAATACTTAGGCTGCCTACCATTCATCCTTAGGTCGCCCTAACCTCTTAAGTCGGTCAACCCCACTTCCTTAACTCGGCAACGACTTAACAAATAACTTGTCAGACATGCTAACTACTAGGTCGCTCCAAAATACAAGTCTCCTTAGGTCGTCTACGACTTAACTGCTATACGACCTAAACAACTGCCGACTCAAAAGCTCACTTAACTTCTAACTCGGTCATGACTTAACACAGCAGCTTTGCCGATCTATCAGGATAAGACTCAACTACTAAGTCGTCCAGGTCTTAAGTCGACCACTATCTTAACTCGTCAGCCGACTTAACACTTAACTCACCACTATCCTTAAGTCGGTCAACCACACTCCCTTAACTCGGCGAGTTCCTTGAGTCGGCAACTCGACCCAGACTAGTTGCTTAACTCGTCCAAAACTCCTAAGTCGGCTACGACTTAGGACTTAAGCAAAATTCTGCCAAAACCAGAAATGACCTAACAACCATACAACCAAAGGTAAATCATTTTAGAATGTTTTGATCCGTAAAAATACGGGTCGTTACATTCTCTCCCCCTTAGGAATTTCGCCCCCGAAATTCCAAACAAACAAGGCAATCAAAGCTATTCTGTACGCCTATCATCCATAACAATCAATAAACCATGCATCCAATTCTAGCTTAGAGTACAGAATTCTAAGACTTGGAACAAGTTACAATTTCGTTAGATGACACGACACCTTAGGGCCATACCTTGAAGAGTTCAGGATGAGCTGCTTTCATCCTCTCTTCCACCTCCCACGTACAGTCGTTATCATCGTCACTCCATTGTATCTTGAGTAACTTAACTATCTTCCTTCTAAGCTGTTTCGTGTCAGTTTCAACAACACGAAGCGGCTTACGAGGTCTTCTATCAACTGGATCAACTTCTAAGTCTTCACAGCCATCAGCAGAAACTACCGTACTCGAGTCGTGCACATACTTCCGTAGATATGATACGTGAAAAACATTGTGCACACCCGACATCTTCTCCGGTAACTCCAATCTGTAAGCGAGCTTTCCAATTCGCTCGATGATCGGGAATGGTCCAACAAATCTCGGAGTCAATTTTCCTTTCTTCCCGAATCGAATAACATTCTTCAGTGGAGAAATCTTCACAAAAACCATATCTCCTACGTCGAATTCCAAATCCTTTCGACGCTTATTGGCATAACTCTTTTGACGATCTTGGGCTGCCTTCATTCGTTGCCGAATGATTTCTATACAATCTGAAGTCTGACGAATCATCTCTGGCCCAAGCATCAGCTTTTCTCCAGTTTCCAACCAACATGTTGGAGAGTTACACGGTCTTCCATACAATGCCTCATACGGTGCCATACCAATGCTTGACTGGTAACTGTTGTTGTACGCAAACTCCACCAAATGAAGGTGATCTTCCCATGATCCTCCGAAGTCCAAAACACATGCTCTGAGAAGATCTTCCAAAACTCGGTTGACTCTCTCGGTCTGACCATCTGTTTGGGGATGATAAGCTGTACTCAAACACAACTCGGTTCCCAAGACTTCCTGGAAGCTCTTCCAAAATCCACTAGTGAACAATGGGTCTCGATCGCTCACTATACTCTTCGGAATACCATGGAATCGAACTATCCACTTAACATACAACTCAGCCAACTTTGATGCAGTCCTAGTCGATCGGACAGGAATGAATCGTGCACTCTTAGTCAGACGATCCACAATGACCCAAATCCCTTCATTTCCCGTTCTGGTTCTAGGCAATCCATCGATAAAATCCATCGACACTTGTTCCCACTTCCACGTAGGAACTTCTAATGGCTGAAGCAATCCACTTGGCTTCTTCTGTTCAGCCTTTACCAACTGGCAGTTCATACATTTGGAAATAAAATTTCCAACATCCTTCTTCATACCTTCCCAGTAGTAGGTTCTCTTCATATCCCGATACATCTTGTTTCCACCTGGATGAATTGTCAACTTCGAGTGATGACTTTCCTTCAGAACTTCACTCCTCAATTCATCTATATCGGGAACAACTAGTCGTCCTTGCTTCCGAAGCCAACCCTCTCGATCGACCTCGAATCCTTTATCCTTTTCTGGATCCAATCCGGATTCCAATTCACGGACAATCTTGACAAGCTTATCATCTCGCTTTTGGCCCTCGCCAATCCTTTCCACAAGAGTGGGTCTTATCGATAAGTTTGCCAACATCTCAGGTTCCAATTCACATCTAGGCCTGAAGTCAAATCCAGCTAAATACTCGAGACTCTTCCATTCTGAAAACATGGCTCCCAATCCTGCATGTCTTCGACTTAACGCATCTGCCACTGCGTTACCTTTTCCCGGAGTATAAGCTATACCAAAATCATATGATGCCAAAAACTCTAGCCAACGTTGCTGCCGAAGATTCAAATCCTTTTGGGAGAAAAGGTACTTCAACGACTTGTGATCCGTAAACAACTCGAATCGAACTCCCAACAGATAATGTCTCCACATCTTCAGAGCAAATACAATCGCCGCTAACTCCAAATCATGAGTTGGGTAATTCCTTTCATGCGGCTTCAGTTGTCGACTGGCATACGCAACAACTTTATCCTTCTGCATCAGAACTGCTCCAAGTCCCATACCACATGCGTCGGTGTAAACCACCATCTCATCATTTCCACTTGGAATAGTCAAAACAGGAGCACTCGTCAATCTCTCTTTCAGGATTCCGAAGGCTTGCTCACACTTAGCATTCCAACTGAACACTTGGTTCTTCTTCGTCAATCCTGTTAACGGTGCAGCTATCTTGGAGAAGTCTTTGATAAACCGTCGATAATATCCCGCTAATCCAAGAAAACTTCTCACATCGGATGCATTCTTAGGTCTAACCCAATCCTGGATTGCTGCCACCTTAGCGGGGTCAACCGCTATTCCATTTCCAGAAATCACATGGCCTAAGAACCTCACTTCACTCTTCCAGAAGTGACACTTCGAAAACTTAGCCTTCAGCTGATGTTTCCGTAAGATCTCCAAAACAATACGTAAGTGCGTCTTGTGCTCTTCTTCCATTCTGGAATAAATCAGAATATCATCCACGAACACAAGTACGAACTTGTTCAACTGATCTCTGAACACTCTATTCATAAGATCCACAAAATATGCTGGCGCGTTAGTCAATCCAAACGGCATTACCAGCCACTCAAAGAAACCGGATGGTGTCCTGAAAGCAGTCTTCGGCACACTATCCTTCGCTACTCTCAACTGGTGAAATCCCGTTGCCAAATCCATCTGAGAAAACACCTTGGCTTCGTGAAGCTGATCAAACAAGTCATCTATTCTCGGTAATGGATACTTGTTCTTCTTAGTCACCTTATTCAGCTCACGATAATCGACGCACAATCTCAATGACCCATCTGCCTTGGTTGCAAACACAACTGGTGCACCCCACTCGGACACACTACGCCGAATGAATCCTTTCTGTAAAAGGTCATCAACTTGCACCCTCAACTCCCGCTGTTCCCTAGGCGCCATCCGCCTAAGAGGCATCACAACAGGTCTGGCTCCTTCAACTAGATCTATCCGAAACTCGATCTCTCTATGCGGCGGCAACCCTTTGACTTCGTCAAAGACATCCTCGAATCCATTAGCGATCGGCACCGATGACAGTCCATCCCGTGGAACAACTAGCGAGTACATGAAGCTCATGAAGACGCCTTCTTCATGCTTACATCGTATCACAATCTTTCGCCCCTCCACATTCTCGACTGTCACTTCCAACCTTTCGCAATCAACCTTAGCCGCATACTTCCTAAGCCAGTCCATACCCAAGATAATTCCGAACCCCGCAAAGTTCAGAACAAAGCAATCACAAACAAAAGAGCAACCATGACTCGACACAACTAGACCACGGCATAACATACACAAACAAGACGAACCCCCAACTGGATTAGTCACAACCAATGGCCTATCGACAATATCCGGTTCCAAACCTAACCGGCCTACTAGTTCATTACAAACAAACGAATGCGACGCTCCAGTATCAAACAGAACTCTAACTGGAACACCACATAGGAAAAGAGTACCTTGAACAACCACACTCTTTCCCTTCTCTTCAGCAGTAGGAGCTTTCGAAGACGACGGAACAGCCCCCAAAGCATAAGCTTGCACAATCTGCCTGTCCTTCCTCGGTTCTGGACAATTCTTCCTGAAATGCCCCGGCTTGTCACAATTGTGACACTTCATCGGCACCTTAGGATTCTTACAATCCTTAGAGAAATGGCCCTTCTGCTGACAATTGTAGCAAGTCACCTCGCCTTTCGGCTTCTTCTGGCCATCCTTACCCTTCTGCTGCTGCTGCTTCCTCTTCTGGTTTCCACCCTGCTGTGGTTTAGATTCTCCCTTGGTAGCAGCAACAACAGGTCCTTCCTTAGGAAACAGACTCTCATGCCTAAGAGCCTTCTCCACAAGCTTCTCAAATGAATCGTCCAAATGATCCACCAACTGTCTCCCAAGATAACTATCCAAACCGGTCACAAACTTCTCATTCTTCTGATAAGCAGATTCAATATATGACCGGGCATACTTGGACAAGGCTTCGAACTCAGAAACATACTCAAGAACAGATCTTCCACCCTGCTTGAGTTCTACAAACTTCTTGAGCAGAACAGACTTCTGAGCTGTAGAAATGAACTTAGCTTCAAATCTAGCTTGGAATTGCTCCCAAGTAATCTCTTCCTCCGCAGTAGTGATGGTAATAGAGTTCCACCAATCAGAGGCTCTCCCTTGAAGCTGTCTCGATGCCAACTTCCTCTTAGTTGCATCATCAATTCCCAAATCACCAAAGATCCTTCTACAAGCATCGATCCACCTCTGGACTTCAATGGTAGATTCTGTTCCCAAGAAAACCTTCCCTCCAAGAGCAGTATAATCCTTGCACAACTTAGCAAAATCCACAGGTTTAGGAGTTTGGACTTGAACTCCAACATCAACTGCTGCCCCCGGAACTGGTATCCTTCTCATGATCGAAGTCATCATAGCTTCGAACATGGCTGCATAATCAGCAGTCTCTTCAGTAGCACGGCCTTCCCTAGCAGCTGGTCTCCCTCTTCGACTCATTCTCAATATCTATAAAAAGGAATGATTAGAACATCTAGAGAAACAACTGCATAAAGGACTAACTTACTGCTAAACTACTATATTATATATAGTAATCATCCATCAAATTACAATTACGTCTCTCATACGTAGTTACGACAGCGAGCGTTGGGTAAAATCGATTAACCAATGCTCTGATACCAAATGTGACGACCGCCCATGACCCCTGCACCGAATCTAGAGATAGTGCGCTGTAAAGTGTGCCAGGCGATCATGGACGATTGTCAAGGTAAGATTTAAAACGAAAGAATCTATCGTATTACTCACAGCGCATGGACAAAATACAATAGAACATATGTATAGTGAAGCTTTACAGAACAAAATGACATCATATAAAACTCCATAATAGTTGAATACAAGCATCCACATAGTCAATACATCCAGCCTCACTACATATCCCTCAGAGAAAAAAAACAGCGGAATATCCAGTACATATAATAAGAAGATAATATGCAATCCTCCAGCTCGTCTTCGATATCAGCATCGTGAGAAGAGAACAGCACCTGTCACCTGCTACCTAGTCTGCCCGTCCCAAAATGGACGAACAGCCCAAGGCAATAAGAATTAAAAACATAAAGCCTTGAGTCAGACAACAGTCTTAGTGAGCAGTAAATTAACTAACAACATACCAAAAGAGCATAAAGGAAAAGGAATAGGAATACAACCCTCCCACTCCAACCTCATTCTACAGTGATAGCCCCCAGACACACACTAAGCAGAAGCAAACATAGCAGAGCATACAATTTAAAGTAAAGCTATTATCATTCGAGTCAAGGGCGATGTTTTCCAAGTACCAAGGCCTAAATCAGATAAGCACCCAGAAAATACCGCTCTTGAGTCCGAAATGACGTTACAACCAAACATCCATGACTCTGGCTATCACTGTTATCCTTGCTTCGATATCACCGTTAATTGAATGACCGGCACATTCTTTCAGCCGTCCGTCAAGGGCTAATGAAAACCCCGGTTCTAGACATAACTCCCGCACGTCGTCGCAGCCCGTGCCTAGGACTATCGAATCTGCCCAGAGTACTCGACCATCAACAGTTGGCCGTTGGGACTATCGAATCTGCCTAAACGTACTCTTGCTTAGAGCATGCTAGAACCTTCAACAACGATGCTATCCAAGCCTCCTAGTCATCCTCCTCGACGACTATTCTCATATCCATTCATTATCCTCAACTCGAATCATATCACCGAGTTATCAACATGCTTGGAATGATCCCGTCTGGATTAGACCAAGTCTTCATCATATGATGCCTCGCTTCATTACATCCTCGCAAAGCCTCATCTCATCATCACATCATCGAATCTATGCATAAGAGCTTCATCATCCCGCTACATATGCCACGAGAAGCTTTTCCAATTCAAGAGCCTTTCCCTTAGCTTTTGAATCACCTTCGATCTAAATCTAATCTTCAATCATCTAGTTCACAACAATCAATCAAATCAAACATCAATCCAAGTAATCAAGCATTCAAAAATGATCTAAGTAGACAATTATAACAATAATGGCATTTTCGTAATTAAAGAGTTGAAAGTCCAATAAGCATGAAAACATGGATTATATCTCTACAAACTTGATGAATGAACTTGCATAGGTTAACATATGATAAAATGGATGTAACATCATCATAAACAATGGATCTATATGGATCTACACATAGGATGAAGAAAGTGCATGGAAATCTCTATTTTAACACCAAATCGAGCCAATTATCCGATATACTCCTTTGGATCCGTGTGAGAGATAATCACCACTCACCAAATCACCTAAACAATCCAAAAGATAACAACTCCAGATCTGGACAGCGAAGAACTAAGCTAGATCCGACAAGATCTCACTTCAAACGAAGAAATCTCTCTTGAAAAGATGAAGATCTTCAATCTAAGCTCTTGAATCTTCAATCTTGATCTTCGATTTGGATGGATGGAAGCACTAGATTAGAGTGGAGAAAAGAAGTGAAGAAGTGTAGAAGTCGAGCTCTCAAAATGGCAGCACTTCGTCGCTTCAAAATCCGGATCCCAAAAAGTGAGAACAACCCCTCCTATTTATAGCTGAAAACTGCCCTTAAGTCGTAACTCGGCAATCTTCTTAAGTCGGTGCCGACCTAACACTTAAGCCTCTGCCGACCTAGCAACCTCCGACTCAACACATGCGCATATACAAACCCTGTCTACGACTTAATGCGCACGCGCCTTAACTAGTTAGACGACTTACGACTTACTGCTATGCCGAGTTAACCAGCCTATACGACCTAACGACTTAACTACCTCGCCGACCTACGACTTAATCATAAGACCGACCCAACGAAGCAGACTCATCATACTACCGCAAAACCCAAGTCCTAAGTCGGTTGACGACTCAACAACTTAACACAGGAGACGACCTACCGACTCATAACTCAACACACACTGCCGACCTAACACTTAACACCCAAACACTTAGGTCGCTCACAACATGTCCTTAGGTCGTTGCCGACCTAACTCTACTCCAGAATACTTAGGCTGCCTACCATTCTTCCTTAGGTCGCCCTAACCTCTTAAGTCGGTCAACCCCACTTCCTTAACTCGGCAACGACTTAACAAATAACTTGTCAGACATGCTAACTACTAGGTCGCTCCAAAATACAAGTCTCCTTAGGTCGTCTACGACTTAACTGCTATACGACCTAAACAACTGCAGACTCAAAAGCTCACTTAACTTCTAACTCGGTCACGACTTAACACAGCAGCTTTGCCGATCTATCAGGATAAGACTCAACTACTAAGTCGTCCAGGTCTTAAGTCGACCACTATCTTAACTCGTCAGCCGACTTAACACTTAACTCACCACTATCCTTAAGTCGGTCAACCACACTCCCTTAACTCGGCGAGTTCCTTGAGTCGGCAACTCGACCCAGACTAGTTGCTTAACTCGTCCAAAACTCCTAAGTCGGCTACGACTTAGGACTTAAGCAAAATTCTGCCAAAACCAGAAATGACCTAACAACCATACAACCAAAGGTAAATCATTTTAGAATGTTTTGATCCGTAAAAATACGGGTCGTTACAGATTTAGATAAGCTTGAGTGTCTACGTAGAAAATTTATTTATAATAGACATAACATGGAGAAACTTATCAATTTCTTAGTATTTCTATGCCAACATGGATTGAGTGACGGTAACACCATATTCTGCACATTTGCAGTTACCATTTTCAGTAACATAAAATTGATGCTTAGCATTTAGGTTCTAAAAAAACAAATGATCAGAAAAATAAAATTATTTTTCAGTAACAAACTACTGAAAACAAATGAAAAAATCCTCAATTCAGTATCCATACCTAAATGTCCATAACAATTACACACTTCCAATATATATTACAATAGTATAAACGCAAGCATTGACGTGACTATGAAAATGAGGATTATAAAGGAATGAACAGAAGTCAAAATTTGAAATACTACTGAATAAAATTAAGCATGAGAAACATAGATTAGTGTGCTTATCTAATCGATTATCGATCCATATGTAAGCGTTAAACGTACGACGAAGTTGAAGAAGATGCTGGATCTGGAATAGCGCCGAGTCAGACCTTGTTGGTTTGGTTCTTTAAAGAAGACAATGAGACTGGAATCGCCTTGGACGTGGAATTACGTCGAAGTATCGTGATCGTTGGAGATGGGGAAGATGGAGCGTGTGGAATTGCCTAGATCTAGAGTTAGGGCTTTTTAGGTTTGTGTAAGAAGGCGGAAGCGATCAAGCAAGGAAAAAATATCCGAAGGGTAATTTTGGAAGTACAAAAAGACACGGTCGATTTGTGTTTATTGAATTGTCATTATTAATAGTAAAGATGTTTATAATAAAATAAAATAACATTTCATAAAAGGTTAACATAAAATAGATTTACATACAACCAAAAATAAATATTTATTTTACTATTTTTCCAATTAAGTACATATTAATGTTGTATAAAATTCATATCAGCTATTTATTAATCCTAAATTATTATATAAAAATATTTATAGAAGGTAATAATGTTTTTTGTTAAGGTTATGGCATGGTTACAGTACTAAATCTACTTATTATATCAATAAAATAGATGTTACCTATGAAGATCTAGCTGCTTGTAACACACTGATCTAATTTTAACATCCTAGGGTTTGAATCCAACACTCATGCCTACAAAGATCATGTTGTACCACCAATGCAATGTTTAGTTTGGAGGGGATGAAGTAGAAGGGGGCGACTATAGTATAGGAAACTAGGGTTTCCCAAAATCCATATAGAGAGGAATGTGTTTGTATTTGTATTTGTATTTATAGAGGGAGCTAAGGAGAAAAGAAGACCTCTTGCCCTTTTTTGCTCAATCACCACATATCAATTCATGATTGTAACGATACGATTTTTCGACGCTCGAAAGTCGACATTAATACGTCCACTATATCAAATGCCGCGCAATCGAATGCCGGAAAACCAAACCATTAGGGTTTAAAAAGAAGAGGTAGAAGAAGACAGAAGAAAAAGAAAGAAGAAACACAGAAACAGAAACAATATCAGAATCTCACATTCGCAGTGGAACAATATATAATAGATAATCACTAGTTTTTTAAACAAAGAATTATATTAGTTTATACATACATCAATCAGAGTCAATATACAACTCAATAAAATAATGGACAGTTACATAAACTTGTCCTCATACAGAATACACAACAGAATAAATAAACAAGTACGGGTGTACGTCTCGCCATCCAGCTTGCTTCCAAAGCTCTAGAATATCCTGATCGATCACCTAACTCTAGGCTGCCCGTGTGGAAAATTATGGGCACCCAGAGTTTAGAAAGGATTTAATAAACTCCAAGTCAGTCATGGTGACTGGTGTGAGATCGTAAAATAGTTATTTTCATAAAGAAAATAAAATTAATTCGCAATGCTTTTGGAAAATGAAACTACCAAAAGACCTCCCGCCACACACACAATGCAAACGCAGAATTGGAGGAGATTTCTGCTTATGATAGTCAAAGATGCTTACTACGCAAATCATTGGATTATTATTATTAATGTCTAGTGTGGAAAACATTTCGAAAGTATAATATTAATCTTAGCCAGCATAGGCATTTCACACTATGCCTACTATAGCTACCATCTAAACAGTGGGGCGCCACCATAAGTAAATGGTAGGTTCTACAACTAAAATTGTACAAGTTTCGTATTGGGAAATGGATTTCCAATAAATGTTCAGGCTAAGGAACTTCCTACTGCCACATGGGATCGCCTTTGGCTGGACGTCCCGAGAAACAACTGCTCTCTGCCAACACAAGGCCGGGTTACCCCTGTAACAAGTAACTCACGAATATGTCATCCCCCGGTCCTTTGGGCCCTTTATCCGAGGCGCCTCGATAAACACACAATCACACAATAAATGAGATCAGAGTATCCACATAGGTTAAATACCAGGGCTTCATACCTGATACCACCCTTTTCCAGAAGGAAATGACATATCCTAAAGGGCGCGACCCTCATAACCTTGCCACATATTCCTGTTTCGACCATTTCTGGGGAGTGTGGTCTGACGAAGTCTCGTCCATAAAGCTACGCTTTTCCACAAAGCCATGCTTTGATCACAAATGATCAATCAATGATTAACACACAGCAACACTCAGCATGCCACATTACTAAATTGGGAATATATCGCTGATAACCTTCAACTACATAACCTCTGAGCTCGTACGTCTCAAAGAAGGGTGTTAAGCTAAAAAAATAAATTCTCCGCCACCAACAGAAATGTATTTGAAAGAAATTAGCTTTATATCTCAAAATGTAATGTCAGACACGTAACCATACAAGTCTGTTCCGGGTTCGAACAGAACTGAAGGCACTTCCGAAGAAGCCCTTGCAATCCGGGTATTCACATTCCCGATCGGAACTTCCCATCACAAAAAGAGTGATATAAATCTCTATACCGGAGCAAATCGGTGCAGAGACATTCGACAGGTTGTCCTTTCATTTTCGAAAATACCCAGTCTTCACACCTGTCTTCAATTTCAATTCATACACGTCGTATCATTATTCGGAATGGTTTATCTGACACAAAGGTCATTTCCCAGCTAAATCGAATAATAAGCGTTTGTTTTAAAAACAAATTCAAGTGCCATTTCAAAGGCAATATTGATAGTCGGTGATTTAACTATCAACAATATTCACACAATCATCAGATTTCAATAATTTTTTCCAAATTATTTATTTTCAAAATATCTTCACAAGATATATATTTTTCCACACTTCAACACTCTGAAAACAAATTTCAAATCACTTTTCACCTTTCAACTTTTGAAAATCAATTTCAAATCAATTTCCTCACGCGGAATACATTTCCAAATATTTCTTTTAAAAACCCACTTTTAGAACTTTTTAATTTATATTTTAAAAAGGTACTTTGGAAAATATACTCAGCTTAATAGTGAAAATACATTTCCATTTCAAAATGGTCCATTTAAAACAATTAAATAAATCCTTATCGATTTATTTTAAATTTACATTCCAAATCCGTAAATTTATTTCCACACTCTAAAATAAATCAGTGTTTATTTTTTAAAACAAATTTCCCTTTCATTTCATAAGTTCCATTTTGAATTTACATTCCCAAATATTCACTTTTAACCCCAAAATCAAATTCTAAGTTGATTTCAAATTTTATTTCAATACCAAATCAATTACAAATCGATTTCCAAGTTTTATTTCAATAGAACAAAACATTGCAATTTATTTCTGAATTTATCTCCAAATAACAAATCATTTGCAAATCGATTCCCAGAATTATTTTACAAATACTAAATCAATTTCAAACAAATTTTCCAATGATTTATTTTCCATCACCAAATTAATTACAAATTTGGTTTCTAAATTTATTTTCAACTCCAAATAAATTTCCCTATCGATTTCCCAAAATTCATTTTCAAATACCAAATCAATTACAAATTGATTTCTTAAAGTTTATCACTTTTAAATAAATTTCTTTGTTCTTTCCAAATTATTCAAATTTCCATTTTTAAATGCATTCTTCAACTTTTAAAACAATATTATTCAAAACTCGTTTATTAATATCTTTTCCCATATTTTGGAATTTATTCGGTAAGATTTCGAAAAATCAATTTTAATACTTTAAAATTCCTTCTTTCAATAAATTCAATTCTTAAAAATAAATTCACTTAAAGTTTCCACTTTAATTTCAAAATCCAATTTATATTCATTTCTGGTATCCAACGATACCAAAAATACATTCGGCTAAAATTTAGCCTTCAGCAGTTTCAATTATCAATAAATCATCCACAGATTATCATTAAATCACATCATTCACATATGAAATAATATTCAAACAATTTTGAGGAATCTAGTATGATCCCTCCAACCTGTTTCCCTGCATCCACAGATGTTAGCACAATACCAATTCCACTTCGAGGTGGAATATCGTGGTATATGGGATTTATAAAATATCATCCGCTATTATGCGGCGCAATAGGGTCTCATCCGCTATATGATGCGGGAATATCAATCACCAATATATACATATGCCAATATATATATATTGCTATACATATAGATATATCCTATTATATCTAATATCACATCCAAACAGCAATCAATCAATAACTGCAAATCCAACTTTCAATTTGAGTGAGAAGATCTCACCTTAGCTTTTATTTTTAATTTGCAGTCCATTTCCATTTCCACTTGTTTTCTTCACGGTTTTAAACCTTGTATAAATAATTTATACAATTCATTAATATTCGAAATAAATCGAACAATTAAATTTGCCATTTAATAATTTTAATTAAACAGTGATTTCATTTTAAACAACTAAATTTTCCTTTTAGAAAAAGTATTTTAGTAACTAAAATAAATCAAATTTCATACATTATTTTAGTAACTAAAATATATATATATTTCTGCTTTATAACATACCCATATATTATTAATTTTTTAAAATTCATAACTGTATATATATCCTTATATTTTACTGTTTACTTTGTTTTCTATATATATATATATATTAAAACAGGAATGTTTATACTTTACTGAAATCAAATATTTTTCTGTATGCATATAAAATTTTAAATCTGCATATATATTTTTTCAACTGCATATATATATTTTTAACCTATTTATATATATAATTTAAATTGTATTAAAGATAAAATTTATACCTTACTGCTGAACGCCAGAACAAGCCGAGCTCGAGAATTACCACTGGTCGCTCACCATTGATCGCGACATCGTCGCTGCCCTCCACCGCCTTGCTCGACTTCGAGCCCTCAAGCTCCATGCACTCGCGAATTTCCCCTCCAAGTCATCAAATCGAACGAGTTGCCTCGCCCAGTACTTGTCGCTGCTTCGAACACCTACTCGCGCTGCCTCACTCGAACCCTAAATCGACGTCTTCGCCACCTACTGGTCTTGCCTTGATCGAAACGACTTTGCCCCAAAATCGAGCGCGTGCCGGCTCTGATTTGAGCCTCGCGATTTGATTTCGAATGGGTGTAAAGAGTACGTGATTTTTAATAGAAGAAGCTCGCCCCTTTTTGTTTTGCAAATTGAAAGGTGAAGAGGGAACGAAAGGTTTTGAATCTGTAGATAAGGAGGAAGGAAATAGATTTGAAAAGCTCGGCATTAATTTAGCTTCGTTTTATTTTCTTTTTTCCGATTTGAACGAGATGCTCGAGTGTTTAAAGGTGGAAAGAGGGAACAAACGTACGCGTTATCAGCTGGAAAGGGAACAAGGAAAAGATGTTTACGTACCTCAATCAATAGGCTACAGTGACTTCGAAAAGAAAGAATTTCAACTAATGTTGAATTAATATAAATATCCAATTTAAATTTCAAATTCAAATTGACTCGAAAACGAAGCCAAAAAATTTGACTTCCTATTAAGGCATGCCGCCAGGTGTTCATAATGTTATACACCTATTCCAAACGCAATGGAAAAGGTTTCGAGTCTAAATTTGATCGTATGGAGAAGATAACTTTTTGGACCCAGTTATTAAATTGAATTTCGATAAAAATTTCAACGCGTTTACTTATCGTACGGCCAAACGATCACTCCAAACATCATGAAAATTGAAATCCGATAATTATACAATATTACGGATCCAATGGAACTGGTTTCGTCGAATTCCGAGACTACGCCCCGGAACGCTATTTCTTAAATATCGATTTAAACGGTAAATTTCAAAATTGAACAAAACAGTTTCAAATTCAATTCTGAAACTTCCAATACCTTCAGAATTATCAATATAAATTTTCTAAGCCTTTAGATTATTTTTAATCAGCTTAAAACCGAAGATTCAAATTTTTACCGAGTTTCAATAATTAAATTCAATAATTTAATCGCTAAATTCACTCCGATATTTGAATTTCAAATTAAATTATCATTATAATATTTAAACTCAATTAAATATTCACATTTCAAATGTCAAAAATTCAGGGTCGTTACAATCTCCCCCCCCCTAAAAGAATTTCGTCCGAAAATTACAAGTTAAGAAGAATGCCCCAATACCCGTTTATCATTTTCCTAAAACCCGAACAGTTTTATCAAATTCTCAAACCAATTTTTTTATTAAAGATTCGTTATCACTTTAACTAACTTTCCACAATCAACCATAAGTTCCAAATAATATGGTGTAACAACCCGCATATTTATCAATTTTATATTTAAATATTTTATTTAAATATTTTATCGTTAGTCGGATGTTGGCCCGAAAAGCTACTTTTTGCATACAGTCAAATTAGGACTCGAGACCACTTCCATTGAGTTCAAAATGACGTTTGCGATCTTTTTGAGTGTAAACTTCGATATGTTTGGAGATAGTGAAATTTTCGTCACTTTTTGGCTTAGGACTTTGGTTTGGGGCTAAACACACTAACTCAGCCCAACCCCCTCATCTCTTCATCACTTCATCAAATAACTTCAAGCTTTGTCAAAAATGGTGGTGGGAAAGAGAAATTAAAACTCCCAACTCAAATTCTATTGCAAATCCGAGATTCAACATCAAATTCAAGTAGAAGATTGTGGATTCATGCTTTGGATTGCTTCTCCTTGCTTTCAATCTCCATCTTCATCAAATTCCGTGAAAAGGTGAGATTTTTAATCTCGCATCTTGCCTATAGATGTCATTGGACTGTTGGGAATGATTCCCTATCACTCTAGCATCAACATTTGCATTTGGTTTGGATTGGACTGGCGAAAAACGTCAATTTTCGTGGTTTTGGTGATTTTTCTAGCACTAGGTCATTCTGGCCTTCGCTAGGTCGTACGCGAGTTAAGGGCTAGGTCGTTTGCTGTTGAAAGTCACATAGAGCATAGGTCGTTTTCGACCTTATTTCGTTCTGGCCATAGGTCGCCACTTTTAGGTTGCACACTTCCTTGGGTCGAACACTTCCTTAGGTCGCTCGGCTTGCTTGCTAAGGTCGTTCGCCTTAGGTCGTGAGTCTTTAGGTCGTGAGCCATTAGGTCGTGAGTTTTAAGTCGCGAGTCTTAGGTCGTGAGTTTTAGGTCGCGTTTCCTTAGGTCGTGAGTTTTAGGTCGCGTGCCCTTAGGTCGCGAGTTTTAGGTCACGTGCCCTTAGGTCGCGAGTTTTAGGTCGCGTACCCCTTAGGTCGCGAACCACGTTAGGTCGTGTACCCTTAGGTCGCGAACCACCTTAAGTCGCGTACCTCCGTTAGGTCGCTCGCCCCTGTTTTGCCATTTCACTGTTTAGCTCGGCTATGAGTTAGGTCGCTCACGAGTTAACCCTTAGGTCGCTCGACA
Source organism: Allium fistulosum (assembly GCA_030737815.1). Classification (NCBI taxonomy): domain Eukaryota; kingdom Viridiplantae; phylum Streptophyta; class Magnoliopsida; order Asparagales; family Amaryllidaceae; genus Allium; species Allium fistulosum. The sequence goes on from CM060906.1 coordinate 125,345,037, forward strand.
CTTCAGATCGTTAGGTCGCTCGAAACTTTGGTGTTAGGTCGCAAGACCTTGTTTTCCTTTGGTCGTAAGGCCTTAGGTCGCGCCTCATTATTAGGTCGCGCCACACTGTTAGGTCGCGCACTTCGTTAGGTCGCTCGCTAGTTAGCACTTAGGTCGTATGACCTACTTTACCTTAGGTCGAACCCCGTACACCTCTGCGTAGGCGATCTTATCTGAAAAGCATTCAACAGAACATATTAAAATGATATATAGATATATCATTCATTACAAATATATTTCCCAGGGTCATTTTCTTTCTCCAATAAACAAAATATATCCAGGATCTTTCACAATATAAAAATATTGTTTTAAATCTAAATCATCCCTAACATACATATATGAAGATATCTATGTTATATTCTACTAGAATCAGAGCATATTAATATGTAAGTAGAATTCCTTTTAAATCTATTAAAATGTGATAATTCCTTAAAAAAGATTAATTATTGTAATCTGATTTTTGACCATAGAAATCCACTGGAAACATGTACTTTAGTCTGTTATTCTAATTGAGAAATGATCAAGTAATAATCAGTGGAAAGCAAGCTTTTAATATGAATGATTGTGTTAAAGTCTGAATAGTATCAAACTCAGGCTAAAAGAAAGTGGATCCTAAGTGAACACAAGCAACATCTAGGCGTAATGGAAACACGCCTAACTTACACATGAGAGGTCACGAGTTCGAGTGCTATGCTGGTTGGTTCAAACATAATTTTTGTTTTTTTTCTTTTTATTTTTCTCCTGTTAACATATCTGTCTGAACCTATTATATACTTTGGCTATGAAACATATCTGAAAATTTGATTTAAACTCTTGGTTGCTGGCTTGACCCAGGCTCAAGAAAAATGGCTATGTTAGCCCTGTTCTGGTTTGCACTACTTAGTTACAAAATACTTGCTATATTATTTTCTTTTCAAAGCAACTCAAACTCTTTCTATCAGATTTTATTTTTTGACTTGAACATGGATTTTCCTATGCCAGTTCTATAGATATACTTACAATCCACAAATTCTTTCAATCTCAGATTTTCTACCATTATAGCCTAACTGTTCTTGAAGCTTAAAATTCATTTTTCTTAGCAAAGCATTTAACAAAACAAAGCACATAGTTCAGCTGAGACATATAAGTTCAACAACTACAAAATAGCAATTAACCATACATTGGTTTCTCAAAGTAATTTTAAACAATAGGTCTTAATCTAGTTCATCATGAGGGTGTAGTTTACTTCAGCAAAGTCTTTTAAAAACATAGCATCCAAATCTTAAGCAGTTTAACATCCAAGCCTGATCAAAGCAATTCCTATTTCCCTGCAAAACCACCATGAACTGCCCCATATGAATATGAGACACCCAATGGTGCATAAACACAAAAGGGTCAGACTATTTGTCTGGTATGAATAATCCAACTGAAAACATGATCTCATTCAATTCTCTTTAATAACAAACTTTACATGAATAAGAAACTCAGTATCTTCCTTATGCTTGTTTTTGTGAAGCATGTTCCTTCATCTCAGTGTTAACAGATCATTTACACATATAATCACCATGACTTGATTCATAGAAAACAATCATAAGATTCATCCATAAAAAGCACCAAAACAACCAAATACAAACATCAGTTCAGTTATCATCCCCTTTTCAACTTTACTGGCCATCAGGGATTTTGCCCAGACCTCTCCTGAATTTATTCCTAGAATTCATTATCAAATATAACAGTTTCTTTAGCTACTTTCTTCTTTTTAAACACACACTGCCTGGGACATTTCTCTGTTAACCCAGCACACTCAGGCCCCTGGGTATAAATATACCATGTGTGAACTTGCAATATTCCCATTGCCAAGCTATACTTTGGTAGCCCTAAGATCCCAAGTCCTTAGTTAAATTACTAAGTGTTATTATTATTTTTCATAGCAGTGCTAATCCCTTCTGCATCTCACTTCTTAATCAGGGAAACATAAATAATGCAAGCAATATGTATTCATCCAGAGTTTGGTAAGTTATATTCTCATAAGCAAACATTTTATCATGAAAGAGGGAAGTGACTTCTTAGCACATTATTTTTGCCTGTGGGTTTCACTGGATCAAGATGTAAGCATATGGTCCTGAGTAATTTGCTATATATATATATTTTCCCTTACCTCTGGTTCAATCAGATTCATGATCTGGCTAAACCACAAGTATATTTGATTTGGGTATTTCATAAAACATAGAAGCTCAGCACATGTACAACATTGCACTTCTACATTTTCTTTTGTTTTAATTAATATGAGACATAAGCAACAACACAATGTTACAGCCCATATTTCTTTCTACCTTCAGACCATATACTCACTACTTGAATCCGGGGATTTTTATAAACAACTTATAAAGAAAACTTATAAAAGAAATCACTCAATCTCAAAGCTAACCCATATCTCAGACAAACATTTTTGTTCATGAATCCATGACTCTTATTTTTCTGGGTAAATCAGATAGAGGTTTTACCCTTAAACAAATCATTAACAAAACAAAGTCATTCAATCATAAAACATAACTTGTAAAAGAAAATTAGTTCAAACTGGCTGCCTCAATATTCAGGTCTTAATGCCAAAGTTTTCAGTGAGGTTACTCACCTTAATCCTTCTTCTTCCTATGCCTTATGAACCCCCTTTTAGTCTTCTGCCTTCTCCTATTTTCTCTGGTTTATGCCTTGTATATTTTTCTCTTTAGGTTAATGAAGAACAAAACATATGGTCTTACTATACTAGGCCTTTTATATAAATCTTGGCTGTTATTAGGGTTTATGGACTTACCCAATGTCAGTTCTACCCCATCATAAACATAGCCTGTCTCTGGTTTGATTCAAGAAAATAAAAGGGTATGTGGTCCTTGTTTTCCTTTCCAGAAATTAGTTCCCCTCTTTTAATTTTCCCTGGTCATGTCATATGCATGACTTCCTATTATTATTGTTATTATTTTCTTAATAAAAGAAATTACTGAGAATAGATAAAGTGCTTGTTTAGGGACTCATGCCATTTTCATGCAACTCTGTTTCCTTCCAGAGATTGATTGACTGTATACATGTATAACCTATGTATACCTAAGCCTTTTATTTTTCTTTCTTAAATAATTTTAAGTTTATTTCAGCCTAGCTCTTATTTTCTTTGTACTATATTTTATTTAAAGACAAAATTCTATCTTTATGCATATGTATTTCTAAATCAGTTATTTTATTTTCTCTATTAATTTCTGCCAAATTTTGTTACACAGAAATCTGTGTGCATGTGTACACTGTCTTGTGCACATGTACATGTTTTATACTTTATATCTGCAAATCAATTTTCTATCCCTATTTTTCCAAATGCAATTTCAAACAAATATAAACTAAATTAAATCATGAAATTACTCACAAAAATCAGGGTTATCACATATACCCCTCCTTTTAGGAATTGTGTCCCACAATTCTTTCATACTTAACTTAAGTATCTTTTCTTCAGAAAAATGAAATTTTTTTTTCTGATCTCAAAACCATTTTCAAACCAATCACCTATTAAGCACTATGCATATCAACACAAGATAAAAAATCACAATGCATATTCAACCAACACATTCATTAGTATGCATATATATATATATATAGATTTACCTTTTCTTCAATCAAATAGCTGGGGATAATCATTTCTGATTTTATCCTCCACTTCCCATGTGCAATCATTTGGGTCTAGACTCCATTGTACTTTTACTAATTTAATTTCTTTGTTTCTCAATTTCTTGGTTTCTTTAGAAACTATGCCCACTGGTTCCTTTTCATAGACCATTCTAGAATCAATCTGCACATCCTTAGAGGATTCTAGTATTGCTTCCTTATCATGAACCCATCTCCTTAGTTGAGACACATGAAAGACATCATGCATTGCTCTCATTTCTTCTGGCAATTCTAATTTATAGGCTACTGTCCCTATTCTTTCTAGAATTTTATATGGTCCTATATATCTAGGAATCAACTTTCCTTGTTTCCCAAACCTTAGAACCTTTTTCATGGGTGATATCTTGATGAACACATAATCCCCAACATCATATTGTACTGCCTTCCTTCTTTGATCTGCATATTTCTTTTGTCTATCTTGGGCAGAGGCAATTCTTTTTCTGATCAAGGCTACCTTTTCAGAAGTCTCCTTCACATTTTCTGGTCCTAAGACCACTTTTTCTCCAGACTCATGCCAACTTGAAGGTGATAAACATGGCCTTCCATAGAGAGCTTCAAAGGGGGCCATGCCTATGCTACTGTGATGGGTGTTATTGTATGCAAATTCAGCTAGATATATGTAATCTTCCCAGCTTCCTCCCCAATCCAATACACATGCTCTCAACATGTCTTCAAGCAATTTGTTCACAATTTCTGTTTGACCATCAGATTGAGGATGGTATGCTGTACTCAAACATAAATCAGTCCCCATTGCCTTGTGAAAACTCTGCCAAAATTTTGAAGTGAAGATGGTATCTCTATCACTCACTATAGTCTTTGGTATACCATGCAGCCTGACTACTTCTTTAATAAACAACTGGGCTAGGGTATTAGCATTTCTTTCTGATTTCACTGGTATAAAGTGGGCTGACTTGGTTAACCTATCAACCATTACCCAAATACTATCATTTCCCCTCCTAGTTCTAGGCAAACCATCAATAAAATCCATTGATATGTCTTCCCATTTCCACTGTGGTATTTGCAAAGGTTGAAGCATTCCTGAGGGTTTTTGATACTCAGCCTTCACCTGCTGGCAAACCATACATTTTGATACATAGGTTGCCACTGCACTCTTCATACCACTCCACCAATAATCTCTCTTGAGGTTGTGATACATTCTTGTGCTTCCTGGGTGTATAGTATATTTGCTTTTGTGGTAAGCATCCAAAATTTCTTGCTTCAACTCATCCATTGCTGGAACACATATTCTTTCTCCTTTCTTCAGATGGCCCTGATTATCCAACTGAAAACCTTCTACTGTCTCACCATTTAATATTTGTGTCTTCTTTCCAAATAAAAATGGATCTTGGTTTTGTAGCATTGCAACTTTATTTTTCAATTCTGATCCCAGAGTAATAAAACTCAATTTTCCCATTTCTACCTTCCCACTGCATAAGCTCATGTTTTCTATGTTATCACTTTTTATCTCTGAATCAATTAATAATGATAAAGTGTTGAACTCTTCTATCATTAATCTAGCCACTTTAGCATGTTGTCTACTTAGGGCATCTGCTACTTTATTAGCCTTACCTGGTGTGTATAATATTTCAAAATCATATGAGGCTAAGAGTTCAATCCATCTTTGCTGCCTCATATTTAATTCTTTTTGTGAAAACAAATATTTGAGTGATTTATGGTCTGTATATACTTCAAATTTTGCCCCTAACAAGTAGTGTCTCCATAACTTAAGGGCATACACTATAGCAGCCAATTCAAGGTCATGAGTAGCATACCTTACTTCACTTGATTTCAACTGCCTAGAAGCATAAGCTATTACCTGATGTTGTTGCATCAATACTGCTCCAAGCCCTTGTCCACTTGCATCAGTATACACCACCAAGTTTTCATTTCCCTCAGGTACTTTTAGAATTGGAGCTTGTACCAGTGCTTCTTTTAATTTCCCAAAGGCGTTTTCACATTCCTCAGTCCAAGTGAACACTTGATTTTTCCTAGTCAATCTGGTTAATGGAATTGAGATTTTTGCAAAATCTTTTATAAATCTTCTATAGTAACCAGCCATTCCCATGAATGATCTGACTTCAGTGACATTAGTAGGCCTTTTCCAAGCTTGCACTGCAACGACTTTATTGGAGTCCACAGCTATTCCTTTTTCTAATATAATATGGCCTAGAAAGTTCACTTCATTCTGCCAAAAAGTGCATTTTGAAAACTTTGCTTTCAAGTCTTCCTGTCTCAATTTCTCAAATACTATATGCAAATGGTTCTCATGCTCTCTAACTGACTTAGAATAAATTAGTATATCATCAATAAATATTAATACAAACTTATCCAAGTATTCTCTGAAAATCCTATTCATCAAATCAACAAAATAGGAAGGAGCATTTGTTAAGCCAAATGGCATCACCAAAAATTCATAAAGTCCATATCTAGTGTTAAAGGCTGTATACTTAATGCTTTCCTCTTCTACTTTCATCTGATGAAAGCCTGAAGCTAAATCAAGCCTGGAGAATATCTTTGCACCACTCAATTGATCAAAGAGATCATCAATTCTTGGTAAGGGGTATTTATTTTTAACTGTGACTTTATTTAATTCCCTATAGTCAATACATAATCTCAGGGATCCATCATGTTTCTTAACAAAGACTACTGGTGCTCCCCATGATGAGCTACTGGGTCTAATAAAACCTTTTTCTTCTAGTTCAACTAATTGCTTTTTCAACTCCATCAATTCCTTAGGCCCCATTCTGGTTGGTCTTTTAACCACTGGGCTAGCTCCTGGAATTATTCTAATTGAAAATTCAACTGGCCTGTGATTAGGAACTCCTCTTACTTCCCCAAACACATCATCATATTGATTAACTATGGGGATCTCTTCTAATGCAGGCATGGGTTTTTCATTTGACAATGCAGAAAGGTTGGCTATACTTCTATTTTTGTTTGCCTCACAAAGAACGATTATCCTTTGTCCATCAGAAACCTTCAATGATATGGTGGATGTCTCCATATTTATGATAGCCTTATATCTACTCAACCAATCAACTCCTAAAATAATTCCTATGTCTGGATATTGCAACACATATAGGTTTGACTCAAACACATGTCCTCCTATATTTAATCCCAGTTGCATGCACATCATACCCATGACACATGAACTACCTATAAGGCTTCTAATTAGCAGTGGTTTATCAACAATCATACAGTTCAATTTTAATTGTTGTGCAATATCATGAGAGATCAATGAGTGTGTAGCCCCAGTATCATATACTACTGTTAAAGGTATTGAATGGATAAGCAAAGTACCTTCAACTTGACCATGCTTTTCAACATTTGATCCCTCAGCTGCCTTGCCTTTCCCTTCCAAAGCCCCTAATTTTCCTTGCTTAAAATCTGGGCAGTTCCTCTTTATGTGACCTTCCTTCCCACAATGGTGACAATTGAAGGATGCTGGTCTAGGATTGGTGCACCTATTTTTCATGTGCCCCTCTTGTCCACAGTTGTAACAAGTGATCCTCTTCTTAACTTCAGCAGTTCTGGCTTCTTCTGGTTTCTTGGTGGAAGTTATGTCTGTTTTCTTTTTATCATAAGGGTGAAATTTACCCTTTCCCTTCTTGTTTTGATTATTTTTGAATGCCCTGAAATTCTCTCTAGCTTTATCATGTTGTTCAATGCTCAGAGTCAAATCCAAAACTTGATCAAAAGTTTTATCCTTATATGGTAGCATGGCTCTACTAAGGCTAGAGTTCAACCCTTGGATATATCTGCCATTCTTAGCTTCCTCAGTAGTGATGAGCACTGCACCATACTTTGCCAATGATTCAAACTTCTAAGTGTACTCAGTGACACTCATAGTCCCTTGCCTCAATTTGATGAATTCCTCCAGTAAAGATTCCTTAGCTGATGCAGGGATAAATTTGCCTTCCAACATTGCTTTAAACTGATCCCATGTTACTTCTCCTTCAGGTCTTCCAGCTATGATAACCTCCCACCAATCCAAAGCTGCTCCTCTCAATTGCCTGGATGCAATTTGCCTCTTCCTTTGGTCTTCAACTTGCATGTCTGCAAAGATTCTTTCCAAAATTCTAAGCCAATTTTGAACCCCCATAACTTCCACTTTGATGCATTTTGAGCTGATTTCCTTGGATTTTGTTCACGTCTTCGAATGTGAATTTTTGTGATAGATTGTTTCAACAATTGCTTTATGACTTGTCACTTTAAAGATATATGAAGGTTTCAATACTAGTAGTAAATACCAAAACTCTTTCATCAAAGCGATTTCAACACTATTTTAAATATCAAAAGTTCGTTTCCTCAAACCGATTTCCAATCTACTAGTATATACAAGCCTTTACTTCACTCGAATGAGAAATCGACTTAAACGACTTAGTAAAACGAGTGGTATGAAACGCTTGTGTTCACTTCGTCGGTTAGCTCTTGGACTTGTTCGATTGAACCCTTTTTGTGACAATTTTCTAGTGAAGATCTACAGTTTGTTCGTAAATATTTAAGTTAAGCAAGTGGTTATGGGACATGAAGCTAAACTCATATATTTACTAGCTTGGTGTGATTGACACTTCCTGATGATCATGACGATCATTTTTATGATTTAGACTAGCGATTGAGCGATGTCTCTTTGTCTGCAAGGGAGACTATACCCCGTTTATGTGATGTTTCGCCATCACATGTAGGGTAGCACCCTACGGTCTTCGGGCCATTCCTGTGTGAAAATTTAATGGATAGCTTCCATGAGATAGCTTCTCGTCATGTGTTTTACGCGTAGGTGAGTTTTCATGCTCCCATTCATGTGTTAGGCCTCCCCCCTTTTTTATGTGTTTTCTGGATTTCTTATGATGATTTCTGGAAATTATGCTTCACCAATTTTCATGATTTTCACTGATATGATATCAGTTTTTGTGCATTGGTGAATTTATGTGTTATTGACTTGTTATGAATACAAGTTTAGGGTATGATACCCTACTTTATCTTTGAGAAGATTCTTGTGATATTGATTAATATTTTGTTGATTATCATTTACATACTTATAGTAGTATGCCGTTATGGTTGTTACATGTTCATGCCATATTATTTATCCTATACATTATCATCTGATATTTATAGCTAGACTGATTCGTTTATTATTTTCTTATAAATAATACTCGGGTCAGACCGAGATGTTACAGGTGCTTCTGCTTGACTTCTCTTCAGGATTATTCTGACTTTTGGCTAACTACTTAGATTAGTAGTTTTTGATTGTACGCATTTGAGATATAGACTCTACGTTGTGTACTTATTCTTTTGTATAGCACGTGTTGCTATTCTTTTGTATTATCGTGGATCTTTCTGACCACTACTCTGATGTACACTTTCATGTGTTATATATATTTATTCATATCTTCTTCCGCCTTTGTGATATGGATGTCTGTGACTGATTTATGTTATGATTACTTCTATGTTTGTTTCTGAAGATTATATATAGCCACCGTGTGATAGCTTTTTGTTTGTATCGGTATGTCGAATTTCCTCCTTAAAAGATATGCATTCTATTCTATCTGACATATCGGTGCTCGCACAAAGAAGTTACATGGATGGTCGCTCCTCCACAGCCTTATTCTCCATGCTAATTGACAGCACTACATCGTAGTGTTCTTGGTTAGCGTGGGTATAGAGGTGGGGTGTCACAGCTTGGTTTTCCTAACAATTCAATTTTTCATTTCATATTCAAATTTTGAATTCAAATTTTTTTTTCAAAAACTTTCTAACTCTCAAAATTTTCGAAAAATTTCGCCAGCGTCTCCTTTGCGCGGCTAACTCGGTACAACAACAATATGTCCCTACGGACTCTTAGATTTCAAAAAGCGAAAGGAAAGCCAAGCGGCTAGACAAGAAAAGATCAAATTTCATACTGAAATTTAAATACATACCTTTTTGTCGAGCAATTTAAATTATCTTTAAAATTAAAATCCAATTCCATTTTCCTTTATAACCCTTGTATGTTTTACCTAACAATAATGGCCAAATTCACTTATTGGATTCCCAATTCCCATTTTACTTAAGAATTCCGTTCTTTATTCCTTAAGTTCAATACAAGTATTTATATAATTTTTATATTCATTTCCACCTCACTTTACTAACAAAGTTATATACTTATGTCATTCAACTTTGCATTTTCAATTCCATTTGAATTCAATTTACAGTTTCAATTCAAAACTCAAGTTTATCATTTATTTTTCCTTCCTCATAAACAATTTCCAATTTATTTTCTTTGATTGATTTTCATTTATCAAATCTATTCCATTCACTAATTTAATTCAATTAGTACATTCACTTATTCATTTTAAATTTCAATTTCCATATTCAATTCATCTCGAATTTACTTAATTAATAACAAGGAAATTTTCAATTTATTTCTACTACTTGAATTTATATTCAAATTCAAACCATTTTATTCAACTCACAATTCAATTTTAATTTAACAAATTCAACTTCCAATTCATTACTTCATGAATTAATAAATTATCAAGTTTATTTACTTGAATTCAATCCATCTTATTTTATTTCTCCAAGTTTTGATTTTTATTCAACCTGACTCAAATAAAATCTCATTTCATTTTTTCAATTTGAATCTTATTCCAATTAAATTTCAAATATTTTATAAGTTATCAAACTTATTTACATTCCATTCCGATAAATTTTATTCCAAATTATTTAGTCCACTAGATTAAATTCTCAAATTTACTTTTATTCAAATTAATCCAAGTTAAATTGAATTGTAATTTGAAATTTTTTTTTCTAAGTTCCCAAACTCATTTCAATTTTATAGAACTCATTTATAAATTCACTTTACCATTTCATTAGATTAATGAATTTTATTTCAAATATCTCTGGAATTTTATTTCAATTTATAAATCACATTTACAATTTATATTCACAATTTATATTTGTCTATGGATTTATTTCTTAGCTTTCAATATAATTTTCATTTGTTAAATGAATTTATCTTCAAATCTTTGGTTATACCATTATTTCTTATTCAACTTTCATATAATAATGATAATATTTCAATGTTATTACTTCCTAACAGCCAAGCATCCATATACTATAATAATTCATAGAAAATCATTTCTTTTCTACACAGAAATAGTTTTGGGTAAAATCATTTCATTTACCCCATTTAAAACGATATTGTGTCAGTTTATCTTGTTTAAGAGTTTAGAAACCCCTATCCATTACAGTTGGCCAGACTGCACCGACCAAAATCTATAAACAATCAACCGATAAATCAACACAATACAAAACAAATTTTGTATTCACTAACAAGTACGCGCTCATAACTATTATTACACTCACACTCATTCTAGAGTACTACTAAGTCTATCTCTAATGAGTGACACCCAACAGAGCCAAGGTTATCGCTTCATCGAATGCTCTGATACCACATGTAACGATACGATTTTTCGACGCTCGAAAGTCGACATTAATACGTCCACTGTATCAAATGCCGTGCAATCGAATGCCGGAAAACCGAACCATTAGGGTTTAAAAAGAAAAGGTAGAAGAAGACAGAAGAAAAAGAAAGAAGAAACACAGAAACATAAACAATATCAGAATCTCACATTCGCAGCGGAACAATATATAATAGATCATCACTAGTCTATTAAAGAAAGAATTATATCAGTTTATACATACATCAATCAGAGTCAATATATAACTCAATACAACAATGGACAGTTATATAAACTTGTCCTCATACAGAATACACAGTAGAATAAATAAACAAGTACGGGTGTACGTCTCGCCATCCAGCTTGCTTTCAAAGCTCCAGAATATCCAGAATGTCCTGATCACCTAACTCTAGGCTGCCCGTGTGGAAAATTATGGGCACCTAGAGTTTAGAAAGGAAACAATAAACTCCGAGTCAGTCATGGTGACTGGTGTGAGATCGTAAAACAGTTATTTTCACAAAGAAAATAAAATTAATTCACAATGCTTTTGGAAAATGAAACTACCATAAGACCTCCCGCCACACACACAATGCAAACGCAGAATTGGAGGAGATTTCTTCTTATGATAGTCAAAGATGCTTACTACGCAAATCATTGGATTATTATTATTAATGTCTAGTGTGGAAAACATTACGAAAGTATAATATTTATCTTAGCCAGCATAGGCATTTCACACTATGACTACTATAGCTACCATGTAAACAGTGGGGCACCACCATAAGTAAATGGCAGGTTCTACAACTAAAACCATACAAGTTTCGTATTGGGAAATGGATTTCCAACAAATGGTCAGGCTAAGGAACTTCCTACCGCCACATGGGATCGCCTCTGGCTGGACGTCCCGAGAGACAACTGCTCTCTGCCAACACAAGGCTGGGTTACCCCTGTAATAGGTAACTCACGAATATGTCATCCCCCGGTCCTTTGGGACCTTTATCCGAGGCACCTCGATAAACACACAATCACACAATAAATGAGATCGGAGTATCCACATAGGTTAAATACCAGGGCTCCATACCTGATACCACCCTTTTCCAGAAGGAAATGACATACCCTAAAGGGAGCGACCCTCATAACCTTGTCGCATATTCCTGTTTCGACCATTTCTGGGGAGTGAGGTCTGACGAAGTCTCGTCCACAAAGCTACGCTTTTCCATAAAGCCATGCTTTGATCACAAATGATCAATCAATGATCAACACACAGCAACACTTGGCATGCCACATTACCAAATTGGGAATATATCGCTGATAACCTTCAACTACATAACCTCTGAGCTCGTACGTCTCAAAGAAGGGTGTTAAGCTAAAAGAATAAATTCTCCGCTACCAACAGAAATGTATTTGAAAGAAATCAGTTTTATATCTCAAAATGTAATGTCAGACACGTAACCATACAAGTCTGTTCCGGGTTCGAACAGAACCGAAGGCACTTCCGAAGAAGCCCTTGCAATCCGGGTATTCACAATCCCGATCGGAACTTCCCATCACAAAAAGAGTGATATAAATCTCTATACCGGAGCAACTCGGTGCAGAGACATTCGATAGGGTGTCCTTTCATTTTCGAAAATACCCAGTCTTCACACCGGTCTTCAATTTCAATTCATACACGTCATATCATTATTCGGAATGGTATATCTGACACAAAGGTCATTTCCCGGCTAAACCGAATAATAAGAGTTTGATTTAAAAACAAATTCAAGTGCCATTTCAAAGGCAATATTGATAGTCGGTGATTTAACTATCAACAATATTCACAACAATCATTAGATTTCAATAATTTTTCCCAAATTATTTATTTTCAAAATATCTTCACAAGATATATATTATTCCACACTTCAACACTCTGAAAACAAATTTCAAATCACTTTTCACCTTTCAACTTTTTAAAATAAATTTCAAATCAGTTTCCTCACGCGGAATACATTTCCAAATATTTCTTTTAAAAACCCACTTTTAGAACTTTTTAATTTATATTTTAAAAAGGTACTTTGGAAAATATACTCGGCATAATAGTAAAAATACATTTCCACTTCAAAATGGTCCATTTAAACCAATTAAATAAATCCTTATGATTTATTTTAAATTTACGTTCCAAATCCGTAAATTTATTTCCACACTCTTAAATAAATCAGTGTTTATTTTTTAAAACAAATTTCCCTTTCATTTCATAAATTCCATTTTGAATTTACATTCCTAAATATTCACTTTTAACCCCAAAATCAAATTCCAAGTTGATTTCAAATTTTATTTCAATACCAAATCAATTACAAATCGATTTCCAAGTTTTATTTCAATAGAACAAAACATTGCAATATATTTCTGAATTTATCTCCAAATAACAAATCATTTGCAAATCGATTCCCAGATTTATTTTACAAATACTAAATCAATTTCAAACAAATTTTCCAATGATTTATTTTCCATCACCAAATTAATTACAAATTTGGTTTCTAAATTTATTTTCAACTCCAAATAAATTTCCCTATCGATTTCCCAAAGATTCATTTTCAAATACCAAATCAATTACAAATTGATTTCTTAAAGTTTATCACTTTAAATAAATTCCATTGTTCTTTCCAAATTATTCAAAATTCCATTTTTAAATGCATTCTTCAACTTTTAAAACAATATTATTCAAAACTCGTTTATTAATATCCTTTACCATATTTTGGAATTTATTCGGTAAGATTTCGAAAAATCAATTTTAATACTTTAAAATTCCTTCTTTCAATAAATTCAATTCTTAAAAATAAATTCACTTAAAGTTTTCCACTTTAATTTCAAAATCCAATTTATATTCATTTCTGGTATCCAACGATACCAAAAATACATTCGGCTAAATTTTAGCCTTCAACAGTTTCAATTATCAATAAATCATCCACAGATTATCATTAAATCACATCATTCACATATGAAATAATATTCAAACAATTTTGAGGAATCTAGTTGGATCCCTCCAACCTGTTTCCCTGCATCCACAGATGTTAGCACAATACCAATTCCACTTCGAGGTGGAATATCGCGGTATATGGGATTTATAAAATATCATCCGCTATTATGCGGCGCAATAGGGTCTCATCCGCTATATAATGCGGGAAAATCAATCACCAATATATACATATGCCAATATATATATATATATATTGCTATACATATAGATATATCCTACTATATCTAATATCACATCCAAACAGCAATCAATCAATAACTGCAAATCCAACTTTCAATTTGAGTGAGAAGATCTCACCTTAGCTTTTATTTTTAATTTGCAGTCCATTTCTATTTCCGCTTGTTTTCTTCACAGTTTTAAACCTTGTATAAATAATTTATACAATTCATTAATATTCGAAATAAATCGAACAATTAAATTTGCCATTTAATAATTTTAATTAACCAGTGATTTCATTTTAAACAACTAAATTTTCATTTTAGAAAAAGTATTTTAGTAACTAAAATAAATCAAATTTCATACATTATTTTAGTAACTAAAATATATATATTTCTACTTTATAACATACCCATATATTATTAATTTTTTAAAATTCATAATTGTATATATATCCATATATTTTACTGTTTACTTTGTTTTATATATATATATATATATATATTAAAACAGGAATGTTTATACTTTCTGAAATCAAATATTTTTCTATAGGCATATAAAATTTTAAAACTGCATATATTTTTTCAACTGCATATATATATTTTTAACCTATTTATATATATATAATTTAAACTGTATTAAAGATAAAATTTTATACCTTACTGCTGAATGCCAGAACCAGCCGAGCTCGAGAATTACCACTGGTCGCTCACCATCGATCGCGACATCGTCACTGCCCTCCACCGCCTTGCTCAACTTCGAGCTCGAGTTCCCACGCGCCTCGCCGTACTCTATCGCGAAACCCTCAAGCTCCACGCACTCGCAAATTTCCCCTCTAAGTCATCAAATCGAACGAGTTGCCTCGCCCCATACTTGTCGCTACTTCGAACATCTACTCGCGCTGCCTCACTCGAACCCCAAATCGACGTCTTCGCCACCTACTGGTCTTGCCTTGATCGAAATGACTTCGCCCCAAAATCAAGCGTGTGCCGGCTCTAATTTGAGCCTCGCGATTTGATTTCGAATAGGTGTAAAGAGTACGTGATTTTTAATAGAAGAAGCTCGCCCCTTTTTGTTTTGCGAATTGAAAGGTGAAGAGGGAACAAAAAGGTTTTGAATCTATAGATAAGGAGGAAGGAAATAGATTTGAAAAGCTCGGCATTAATTTAGCTTCGTTTTATTTTCTTTGTTTCGATTTGAACGAGATGCTCGAGTGTTTAAAGATGGAAAGAGGGAACAATCGTATGCGTTATCAGTTGGAAAGGGAACAAGGAAAAGATGTTTACGTACCTCAATCAACAGGCTACAGTGACTTCGAAAAGAAAGAATTTCAACCTGTAACGTATCGAATTTTGCCCGTTTGGAAATCAACATCCGTACTTCACATTGCCCGTTTGACCGTTCAAATCCGATTCACCGGAGCTTATAACACAGTTAAGTAAATAACACAGCGGAAGAAAAAGAATAATACATTGATATACAATGACATATATAAAAAATCTGGTACAATATGATACAACAGATATCAATATACATCAGAGATATGATACAAGGAATAGCAGCGGAAAGAAAATAGATAACACCAGCAGCGGATAGAATGTCTCCAATAGAATGCTCCAATCCATAGCTAGCGGAAAGCAAGGTCAGTCGTCCAAGGACTGACTAGCTCCAGATAATCTACTCAACCTGAATATCTGAGAAACCCAACTCTAGACTGCCCGTGTGGAAAATGGTGGGCACCCAGAGTTTAGGAAGGGAACAATAAACTCCGTATCAGTCATGGAACTGGCGTGAGCAACAAAAACAGTTTATCTTTAAACAAACAACAAGAGAGTTTTAAACATTGAAACCCGCAATGCTTTTGGAAAATGAAACTACCATAAGGCCTCCCACACACACACACACAATGCAAACGCAGAATCGGAGGAAATTTCTCCTTATGATAGTCAAAGATGCTTACTACGCAAAACATTGGATATTATTACTAGTGCATAGTGCAGAAAACATTTCGAAAATACAATATTAATCTTAGCCAACATACGACCAGTATCGTATGCCTACTATAGCTACTATGTTCAATAGCAGGTTACCGCCACATTCCATAGCAGGTAATACAACTAAAACTGTACAAGGCTCGTATTGTTTCTTTGGATTTTCCAACAAATGGTCAGGCTAAGGAACTTCCTTTCCTATTGCCGAATGGGATCGCCTCTGGCTGGACGTCCCGAGAGACAAACTGCTCTCTACCAACAAGGCCGGGTTACCCCTGTACCAGGTAACTCACGAATATGCCATCCCCCGGTCCTTTGGGACCTTTATCCGAGCGCTCGGTAACCAACATCACACATAATAAATAAGGTGTGTCCACATGAGTAAGTATCTGGGCTCCATACCATGATAACACCCTTTTCCAGAAGGAAATGACATGCCCTAAAGGGCGCGACCCACATAACCTTGCTGCAACATTCCTGTTTCGACCATTTCTGGGTTGTGAGGCCCTGACGAAGTCTCGTCCACAAAGCTACGCTTTGGCAGAAAGCCATACTTTGGGTCAACAGATGATCAAAGTAATGATCACAAAGATAAATGATCAAACAAATGGTCATATCACAAATGATCAAATGATGATCATCACACAGCAACACTTAGCATGTCACATTACCAATTTGGGAGTATATCGCTGATAACCTTCAACTACATAACCTCTGAGCTCGTACGTCTCAGAGAAGGGTGTTAAGCTAAGAGAATAAATTCTCCGCCACCAACAGAAATGTATTTGAAAGAAATCTGCTTTATATCTCAAAGTGTAATGTCAGACATGTAACCATAGAGGTCTGTTCCGGGTTCGAACAGAACCGAAGGCACTTCTGAAGAAGCCCTTACAAATCCGGATAATTTTCTAATCACGTCCGGACTTCCCATCACAAAGGGTGATCAAATCTCTATATCGGGGACCAGTCGATGCAGAGACATTCGACGAGTTGTCCTTTCGTTTTCGAAAATATCCGGTCTTCACCACCGGTCTTCAAATGCTATCCATATACGACGTATCATTATTCGGAACGGGTTATATGACACAAAGGTCTTCTCCCGGCTAAACCGAATAATGAGCGCAATATTTTTAAAACATATGGATATCGGGATTTCAATTAAGTCACAACTTATTACCCAAACTTTTCTTTCAAATGGTTTCAACAAATTACCATTTCAAATCTTTAAACAAAAAGATTCATTTTACAACCTTCAATGGTTTAACAATTTTCCACACTTTAATCTTTTAAACAAAAGATTCATTCACAGATTTTCCCAAATTAATTCCCATTTCAATTTGATTAACTCGTTAAATCTTTAAATCAAAGATTTAACTCATAGTTTTCAAAATAATTCCATTTCAAATGGTTTAAACAAATTATCATTTTAAATCTGTTAAAAATAAACAGATTTAATTCATAGCTTTCAAAAAAAGAATTTCATTCATAACTTGGAAAACCATTTTTTTTCAATTCAAACTTGAAATTCCTTTAATTAAACTGGAATTTCTTTTCTTATTTGAAAGATTTTATTCTTTTGAAAACAATAGTTTTCATTTTGGAAACTTGATTCATTTATACAAGTTAAGGTTCTTCGGTTAAATCCAAATTCTCAAGATTATACTTTTAAAATGGTTTAACTTCATATAAACACATTTATATCATCTTTAATCAAAATTTCCAATCATTGAATTCAATTCTAAATATTGAATTCAAATTCAAATTAAATTATTTAAATTGGAAATTTTAACAAGTTATTCAAAATAACTTTCATCTTAAAAACCCAATTTCAAAGCTTTAACATTTAACCCAAATCCATTTTCAAAATCAATTGAAATTAAATTATCTGTGACTTAACCGATTTCCATGTGAATTCCATATTTGTGTGTGTAAGAGTGTGGTCTAGGGGTTTCACACAATAGTGCAACATCATTCAATCATCACACATCATAATACAAAAATATAGTTGATAAGCGATATAAACTATAACGCTCATCTTCATTCATAGATCACAGATATATAAATATCACAGATAAATAAACTATAGTACAGATCACACACAATCAGAATATATCACATAGCATCACAGATCAGGAAATATCAAAAATTCCATCATCCAATCAAATCCAAATATTCATAAGTAAGACCAGTTAATTATCTAATTAATTCAAATCAGATTTATTTCTTATGAATTATTAATCCTGGTTAGTTAACATTAATAAATTACAAATCTTAATTATTAACTAATCATTAATTAACCTTTAAAAATAAATTGATTAACCTTTAATTATTGTTCATCGACCTTTAATTATTAAATAATTAACCTTTAATTATTTAATTCACCATTTAATTAATTACCTTTAATTAATTACTCCAATTAATTATTCCTCAATTAATTATCATTCTTTAATCACTTCCATTTATTTATTTATCACTCTTAATCAAATAATTATCTTTAAGTAATTAATTACCCTTTAATCATCAATTAAGAAATTGATTAATTATTCTTTAATCATTTATTAATTAACCTTTAAATCATTTATTAATTATCCTCAAACTAATTACCTTAATTTATACATCATATTAATTAATTAACCTTAACTTAATTACTTAATTAATTAACCCCTTAATTGCTTTCATTAAGTAATTAACAATTTACAATTGATTATCTTAATTAATAAATTTGATTAATTATCAAATTAAATCACATTTATTTAATTACTTAATAATTTCTAGTTAATTTCCTTTATTAACTAATAATTCAGAACTCTTGATTACTTAATTAATCATCCATAGCATAAATTAATTGAATTAATTGATTATCCATTTTTAATTATCTTAGCAATTTAGTGAATCATTAAATTCATATAAATGATTTAATTATCATAAATAAAGTATTCAAAACAACTTACTGTCAATTTATTTCAATTTCATTTTTAAAATTTTAGATTTAAAAATGAACACAAATCTAACTTAATGTATTTCAAAACTGGATTTCAATTTCGTTTTGAACTTAGATTTTAACTAGTTTTAAAGTCTATGTTTTAATCTTGCTTTATACCTGAATTTAATTTAAGTTTTAAAAACTTAAAACTGTTAGGTCAAAACAATTGACCCGAGCCACCCTACAAACTACTCGAGAAAACCCGTACCCTGCTTCGAGTCAAAACTCGAATTACTCGAGTGTTTCTCGAGTTAAAACCCTGCAACCCCAAAACCAACCCCACATGTACCAAAGTACACCGTGCACATGCACGATGTCGGTGGCCATCTCAGATCATCCACGGTGATCTTCCCCTACCAACCACCATCCAACTACCCAAATTCGATCATCAGATCGTCATCCATATCTCGAATTCGAATTCGAGACCTTCATTCCCAACCTAGAAGTAACGAAACCCATCAACGACCGACCCTATCAACGCCTCGTGTGCGACGCCACAACCACCAGAGTTCGTGCAACTTCGGCCACCACCTCGTCTACACCCTAGCTTCCATCAACCAAAGGCACGAGCCACTCGATCGATTAGAGGGAAAGAACAAGTCAAAATATTCAACCCAGTTAAAAACTAGGGTTACAGACCCAAATCCACATCACTCTCCTCCAAAACGATTTGATAAATCTTCTCGGCATGTTTCTCCTACTCCCTGATCATTCACCTATCTTCAGAAAAACCCACGACCATTCCGTCCCCATAGATCGCCAAAGATTGCCCCAAATACAATCTCCAGTTGAACCCAAAATGCAACATCATTACATCATTAAAAATTTTGATATTTATTTTAAAAATCATAACTTTTAAAGATGATTTAAGTTATAATCTTAAATCAGTAAATTCGAGTGATAGAATTTAACATGTTAAAGGATTTCTACTGTTATTTTCCCAATACAAGCATATTGCAAAAGTTACATACCTGTTAATAAATTTTAGTCCCTAGATTATACTAAGACTAAAATATTTTGTTTTGGATCCAAGTACTAATATTGATACAATAGAAAGATATGGATTTTTCTTTTCTTCGAAATAGTTTCTAAAACCCTGTAAACATATGAACACGGATACATATTCTTATCTTTAAACATACCCATACATGCACAAACCAGGCAAGCATATTTCAGCATCTAAACAACACTTTTAAATGTAAATCCAACCATTTAAACCATAAAAGAAAATTAAAGTGGGATTTTCTCACAGAAACAAAGGATTAAGGTGGGAAATTTTGCTCACTTTGATAAATGGCAGAGAAGAACAGAGGGTTGCTTTGTTGAGACAGGTTGAAATTTTCAAGCAATACTCCTTTCTTTGATCTCTGGTTTTGCCTTGATATATTGTTGTTTAGATTGAAGAATTTTGTTTAAGTTTTAAAGATGTTGTTTAAGTTGAGTTGTTGCTTGCTTCAGTTTGAAATAAAACTTCTGGTATGCTAAGTTTTTTTTTTCTTTGTAACCGAAATGAAATGAGATACAGAAGATATATGTGTAACAAGTACAGGATATTATTTTTCTTTTGTACAAACCATACCAGAGATTTTTTTTTATTAAATAGGGTGGCTGAAAGGATCCTAAGCAAACTCGAATTGACTTTGTTTTGAGCTAGCATTAAATGCTTTGGTACCTTGTTCCCATGCTTCTTATTTTTATGTTTACAGCCTATGCTTCTTCATACTTTATCTTATCTTATGTTGGCTGAGAATTCGATTTTGTGAAAAGTAGTGATGGGGTATTAAATGCATGTGTACTTCTTTGTCTATACTCTTATGCTATGTATTGTTATGTTTGTATTTTATTTTATTTTCTTTGTCTTGTTTTATATATATATATATATATATGTCCACTTGTTTGTACATTAATTCTTAGATTTTTTTATTTTATTTTTTATACTTATGTTTATACCTTTGTATTTTATTTGTTTGTTTTATTTTCGTCTACATTTAATTTCTTACTTATCATATATTTCGTTTTATTTTACATTTGCATTCCTTCATCATATTTATACAACCTTTAAAAAAATCCATTTCATGGATTAAATTCAAATATCCTACATTATTTATAAATCCCAATTCAAAATTTAATTTCAAATACATTTTTTTCTTCAAGTAATTCATAATTTAACTGATATTTAATATCAATTATCAATTAATTCACAAATTTTATTCAAAAATTCATTTAATCATCAATTTAAATATTTACAAAATTCGGGGTCGTTACCGACTTCCCCCCTTAAAAGAATTTCGTCCTCGAAATTCGCAGGCACGAAAGCAACGAGGATAAATAGATTTGATCTCCTATAATTCCTCAAACACAAGATATGAATTCCAAACTCTAATCGGAATACCCAAAATATATACCAACTTGTCCCTCTTCGGACTTTGATATACCCAAGAAATTTCAATAAAGTTTCAAATTTGGTTTTAAACGAAATCGTTTTATCGATACAATTCAAATTTAGCTTCATATTCTTTTAATCAATTCAACTCAATTTCAAATTTCCAATTTCAATTTTCCAATTCATATTCATTAAGGTTTAAATCAAAACTGACAAGAAACCGATGAAGATATGAAGTAAGAATCTTCTACAACGATACGTAGGGCATCATCGCACCGAAACTTCTTCTGGAGCTGTCACGAAGCAATCAAAAGAATTTGGAATCGAATCAAAGAATATTGATGGAGAAAATTATTTCCACTGTTGCAGGGTATTGACCATTTATAGTCGCATTCCCCTGTCCCATATCTCGTCCTCTGCTTGCACTCATATTTACTATTAGTGGATAGCAAGAGAATTTACTGAGGCGTACGGACGGATATCTGAGAATTACTCATTCTAGGGTATACTTCACCCTATCCCTAATGAGCTACTTAATGTGTTATACTCCTGAGCTAAAGTTTTACCCTCAGCTCTGATACCAAATTGTAACGTATCGAATTTTTCCCGTTCGAAAATCAACATCCGTACTTCACATTGTACTAGAATGTCGCAGATTCGACCGTTCAAATCCGATTCGCCGGAGCTTATAACACAGTTAAGTAAATAACACAACGGAAGAAAAAGAATAATACATTGATATACAATGACAGATACAAAAAATCTGGTACAATATGATACAACAAGATGATACAACAAATATTAATATACATCAGAGATATGATACAAGGAATAGCAGCGGAAAGAAAATAGATAACACCAGCAGCGGATAGAATGTCTCCAATAGAATGCTCCAATCCATAGCTAGCGGAAAGCAAGGTCAGTCGTCCAAGGACTGACTAGCTCCAGATAATCTACTCAACCTGAATATCTGAGAAACCCAACTCTAGACTGCCCGTGTGGAAAATGGTGGGCACACAAAGTTTAGGAAGGGAACAATAAACTCCGGATCAGTCATAGGACTGGTGTGAGCAACAAAAATAGTTTATCTTTAAACAAACAACAAGAGAGTTTTAAACATTGAAAACCGCAATGCTTTTGGAAAATGAAACTACCATAAGGCCTCCCGCACACACACAATGCAAACGCAGAATCGGAGGAGATTTCTCCTTATGATAGTCAAAGATGCTTACTACGCAAAACATTGGATATTATTACTAGTGCATAGTGCAGAAAACATTTCGAAAATACAATATTAATCTTAGCCAACATACGACCAGTATCGTATGCCTAATATAGCTACTATGTTCAATAGCAGGTTACCGCCACATTCCATAGCAGGTAATACAACTAAAACCTTAAAAGGCTCATATTGTTTCTTTGGATTTTCCAACAAATGGTCATGCTAAGGAACTTCCTTTCCTACTGCCGAATGGGATCGCCTCTGGCTGGACGTCCCGAGAGACAAACTGCTCTCTACCAACAAGGCCGGGTTACCCCTGTACCAGGTAACTCATGAATATGCCATCCCCCGGTCCTTTCGGACCTTTATCCGAGCGCTCGGTAACCAACATCACACATAATAAATAAGGTGTGTCCACATGAGTAAGTATCTGGGCTTCATACCATGATACCACCCTTTTTTCCAGAAGGAAATGACATACCCTAATGGGCGCGACCCTCATAACCTTGCCGCAACATTCCTGTTTCGACCATTTCCGGGTTGTGAGGCCCTGACGAAGTCTCGTCCACAAAGCTATGCTTTGGCACAAAGCCATACTTTGGGTCAACAGATGATCAAAGTAATGATCACAAAGATAAATGATCAAACAAATGATCATATCACAAATGATCAAACGATGATCATCACACAGCAACACTTAGCATGTCACATTACCAAATTAGGAGTATATCGCTGATTACCTTCAACTACATAACCTCTAAGCTCGTACGTCTCAAAGAAGGGTGTTAAGCTAAGAGAATAAATTCTCCGCCACCAACAGAAATGTATTTGAAAGAAATCTGCTTTATATCTCAAAGTGTAATGTCAGACATGTAACCATACAAGTCTGTTCCGGGTTCGAACAGAACCGAAGGCACTTCTGAAGAAGCCCTTGCAAATCCGGATAATTTTCTAATTACGTCCGTACTTCCCATCATGCGATAACCCGGATTTTGGAATATTGGTTATTGATAATTAATTGGGTCAATAAATAGAAATGCTGATTTATAGATTGAACAAATAAATCAGATCATAAATATTTATATCTGGATAAATATTTATGTGATAATCTCCTAATATAATTACTTAAAATTGACATTTTTTTTTCTTTTTAAAATAAATAATAATGACTGTTTATATATATGGATATATGAAGATTTTAAATAGAAAAAAAAATTATTTTAAAACAGATTGAATTTGTGTTGTTTAAATATATATATATATATATATATATATTTGTGTGAGTTGATTTCAAATTGGATTTTAAATTTTATTTGGACTTGAATTTGGATTTAAATTGAAATTCAAAAGATAGATATATATCTTAAATATATTTTGGATTTGAAAATATATTTTTATATGATTTTATCTAGAATATAGTTTGCTTTATATTATTGTCTTTTATAGAATTTTATAAATTAAGATATGTATTTATTAATTAGGAAATTAGATATAAAAAGCTTTATAACCATTTTAAAAAATTACTAAATTCATGCAAAATTACATGTGTTAGCTATTTATCTCTTTAATAACAAGTGTGAATGAATTAACTAAGGTAAAAGACAAGTGTTAAATGTAAAAGACATGTGTCACCATTTTATTTTTCATTTTCTTTTACTTTTAATAAATCCTAAATTTAATCTATATAAACCTATATTTTTTCTCATCATCTTTCTTTTCCTATCTTCATTCAAAACATAAGCCTGTTACATTTCCAAACAAAGAAAAACCCAAATCTGTAAAACATTTCTCTAACCAGAAAGCAAAAGCTTGTTTACATTTTCAACTACCTCAAATAATATAGCAACAACTCTTCAACCTGAAATCACCAATGCCAAATCTAAATCATCTCGGTCTTAAAAACAAGTTTCCAGTTTCAAACTTTCAAAGATCAAACATTTTTCCTTCCAGCATTCAAGTATTCTTCTAGATCAAAAGCTTCAATTTTCAAAAAAAGAAAAGAAAAGATCATCAAAGCATTTTTCAAGTTCCAGTTTTCAAGCTTTTTAAAATACCAGTTGAAACTTCTCTGCTTTTATAAAACAGGTGAGTAAGCTACAACTTTTTATGGCTAAAATCTTTGTTATCTTGTTGCATGTGATAGATATATGAAAAATGTTGTGATAGTTGTTTTCATGAATGTAAATTATGCTGCATGTATGTAAATATGTATATTTTTAGCTGTGCATGTTTGCTTATACAGGCATACATCTATGTTCTAGGTTTACAAGAGTTAAACTTGTTAAAAATCTAAACTCTCTCTAAATCTTTTTAGGCTTCAAAGTAAAAACAAAAATTTGTTGTAAAATCAAGATTTGAAGTTCTAAAAATAATCTTAAGTTGAAACTGAAGGTAAATTTTGACTGGAAAGAAAATAAATAGTAAGCCCAAATACATGTCGAAATTCAAGTATCTTAATTACTTGATTTACTTATACAATATGTTTCGCTACTAGAAACTATGATTTTTAAAAGAAAAATCATGAATTTTAGTTTAGTAAATCACATGAAATTGCAAGATGAACGGGAATTGGGTTTTAGCAAATTTCAGGCGATCACAAGGTTCTGAGTTCTCGGGGTTTGGGTCGAAGGTTGCTTAGTGGTCGAGGGTCGAGAGAAAAATGGAATTGTATTTTTCTGATCATCGTCGTTGACGATACGATGGGAAATAGGGTTTTAGGGGTAGTTTTGTTCGTCTGAGTTTGCGAGGCCATATCATCGTCGACGTCGCATCGGATGGACCGGTGGTGGGGGAAATCGAAGCTCGGGATCGTGATATTGCTTCGGACATGGTGGCGTGGGTTCTGATGGCCTGTGGCGGCAGATCGAGACGAATTTGGGTGGTCAGTTTTGTTATAGTGGATAGTCTGGTAGCTCGATGTTGACTTCGTCATCAATTCAAGGTTTCGGGTGGTCGAGAGGCTCGTGGAGGTTGATGGCGACTTGGTGATGATCAAAGACTTGATCGGAGTGAGGCGGAGCGATGTGCACGTGCACGTGGTTCTGTGAGTGTCAGTAGTTTGTTTAGGTTGCTGTAGGAATTTAAGCAAGAGAGAGAGCTCGGGGGAGAACGAAGGTTGGCTCGAGTTTGCTATCGGGTTGGTTTCGTGATTGACTCGAAGGAAAGTGGAAACATGTGACGCCCCACCTCAATACCCACGCTAGCCAAGGACACTACGATGTAGTGCTGTCAACTAGCACGGAGGATAAGGCTGTTGAGGAGCGACCATCCATGTAATTGATTATCACACGGTGGCTATAAAATAATCTTCGGAAACAAACATAGAAATAAACATAACACAAAGCAATCACAGACATCCATATCACAAAGGCGGAAGAAGATATGAATATATAACTAACACATGAAAGTGTACATCAGAGTAGTGGTCAAAAAGTTCCACAATAATACAAAAGAATAGCAACCTGTGCTATACAAAAAGAATACAACTATGAGTCCATATCTCAAGTGTATACAACAAAAACTGCTAAACTAAATAGTCAGCCAAAAGTCAGAGTAGCAAATCCCGGAAGGAAGTCAAGCAGAAGCACCTGTAACATCTCGGTCTGACCCGAGTATTATTTAAGAAAATAATAAACGGATCAGTCTAACTATAAATATCAGATGACATGATATAGAATAAAAGATATGGCATAAACATATAATATCCATACTGACATACTACTATAAGTATGAAAATGATGATCAACAGGAGATCAACCGATGAGAAATGATCAATATCACAAGAATCTTCTCAAAGATCCAAAGAGGGCATCATACCCTAAACTTGTACTCATAACAAGTCAATGACATAAAAATCCAGAAATCAAAACAAGAAATCCAGAAATCATAAAAAGAGAAAGAGGCCTATCACATGATGGTCCGAAGACCATGGGGAGCTACCCCATATGTGTGAGTCGGAATCACACTGATTGAGGCTTAGGCTAACCAAAAAGCAGAAAGGTATGTGTGAATGGAATCACACAAGTGGTGTCTAGCCTAACCTCGCAAACATAAAGATATGTGTGAGTCGGAATCACACTACTGCGGCCTAGACTAACCTTGCGGACAAAGAGATGTGTGTGAGTCGGAATCACACTATTGCGGTCTAGTCTTACCTTGCAAACAAAGAGACATCGCACAATTGCTAGTCTAAATCATAAAATGATCATCATGATCAGCGAGAAGTGTCAATCACACCAAGCTAGTAAATATATGAGTTTAGCTTCATGTCCCATAACCACTTGCTTAACTTAAATATTTACGAACAAGCTGTAAATCTTCACTAGGAAATTGTCACGAAAAGGGTTCAATCGAACAAGTCCAAGAGCTAACCGACGAAGTGAACGCAAGCGTTTCATACCACTTGTTTTACTAAGTCGTTTAAGTCGATTTCTCATTCGAGTGAAGTAAAGGCTTGTATATACTAGTAGATTGAAAATCGGTTTGAGAAAACGAACTTTAGATATTTAAAATAGTGTTGAAATCGCTTTGATGAAAGAGTTTTGATATTTACTATTAGTATTGAAACCTTCATATATCTTTAAAGTGACAAGTCATAAAACGATTGTAGAACAAATCAATTCACGTTCGAAGACGTGAGTAAAGTCCAAAGAAGTCAGTCCCAAAACCATCAAAGTAGAAATTCTGACAAATGTTTTTCAGATGAGATTGCCTACGCAGAGTAATACGGGGTTCGACCTAGTGAAGGCAAGCGGTCTCGAGAAGCCAAACGACCTAAGGGAAGAATGCCACGCGAGCTAGCAGAAGAACAGGTCAAACGACCAAGTACTAACTCGCGAACGACTTACGACTTAAGGGATAAGGTCATACGACCTAAGTGGAGAATGCCACGCGAGCTAGCAGAAGAACAGGTCATTCGACCTAAGGGTAAGGTCGGTGGCGACCTACGACTTAACAAAGTCGAGCAACCTACGACTTAACGAAGTCAAGCGACCTACGACTTAGGGTCAAGCGACCTACGACTTAGGGTCAAGCGACCTAAGAGAAGCAGCGGGAATGTTAGGTCTGAGACGACCTACGACTTAAGGTCATACGACCTAACAGTTGCGAGCTAGCGGAGTTGGCATGGCCGAGCGACTTAAGAGAAGCAGCGACCTACGACTTAACGATTTAAAGCCAACGACCTAGGACTTAAGAGTCATACGACCTAGGACTTAAGGGAGGCAAGAGACTTACGACTTAAGGGAGGCAAGCGACTTACGACTTAAGGGATAAGGTCATACGACCTAAGTCTTGAACGACTTAACGACTTAAGCCTTTAACGACTTAACGACTTAAGCCAGGGCGAGCGAGCTAACTGCAAAACGACCTACGACTTAAGGCCTTTAACTCCTGAACGACTTATGCCATTAGCTCCTGAACGACTTATGCCTTTAGCTCCTGAACGACTTATGCCATTAGCTCCTGAACGACTTATGCCTTTAGCTCCTGAACGACTCAAGCCAGTAACTCGCGAACGACTCAGCCTTTAACTCGTGAACGACTTAGCACACCCAGAACGACTTAACGCCTGGAACGACTTATGCTCCGTGTGGCTTTTCAACACGAACGACCTACGACTTAGGCTTAACTCGCGAACGACCTAGCGAAGGCAGAAACGACCTAAGTGCGGTTTTTTCACCAAAAACACTAGAATTTTGGGTTTTTCACCAATCCAATCCAAACCAAATGCAAATGCTGATGCTAAAATGATAGGGAACCATTCCCAATAGTCCAAGATAGATATAGGCAAGATGTGAGATCAAAAATCTCACCTTTTCCACGAAATTGATGTAGATGAAGATTGAAAGCAAGGAGAAGCAATCCAAAGCTTGAATCCACAATCTTCTACTTGAATTTGATGTTGAATCTCGGATTTGCAATAGAATTTGAGTTGGGAGTTTTAATTTCTCTTTCCCACCACCATTTTTGACAAAGCTTGAAGTGTTTGAACAAATGAGGAAGAGGGTTGGGCTGAACTAAAGGGGTGCAGTCCAAACCAAAGTCAAAGGCGGGAAAAATGTCGAAAATTTCACTATCTCCAAACATATCGAAGTTTACACTCAAAAAGATCGCAAACGTCATTTTGAACTCAATGGGGGTGGTCTCGAGTCCTAATTTGACCGTATGCAAAAAGTAGCTTTTCGGACTAACATCCGACTAACGATAAAATATTTAAATATAGAATCGATAGATATGCGGGTTGTTACAAAACATGAGATACTCAAGTTTGGCTCGGGTAAAATATAAAATAGGCTCGGGTTTTGTTTAAGTACCAGGTTTTAAAAAGAAATTTAGATAAACTTAATATTGTAATTTATTAAGAGATGAAAAACATTAAGTTAACTTAAAAGTTTTAAGTTAATAATGGATTATTTTAAAATTTTATTAAATAGGATTTAAATGAGGAAATGAGGTAGTTAATTAAGATAAAGGATTTATCTTAAATTAAAGTATTAATTAATGAAGATTTCGGTGATTACGTAAGTGATTTATTAAGATTAATTAATGTAAGTAATTAAGGTAATTAATTACTTAAAAATAATTACTTAAAATCAAGTAATTAAGGATTAATTAAGTTACAGTTAACACTTAATTAATTAAATAATTAGGGTTAATTAATGGGTTATTAATGGTTAATTAATTTATAATTAATAATGATTAATGTAAGTTTTAATTACTTTAGAAAAGTAATTAATGAATTTTAAATAGTTAATGAAGATCATTAACTAAGGATTATTAAATAATTAATTAATGTGATTAATTTTAATAATTAATTAGATTAATTAATTTAAAAATAATCATTTGTGAAAATTGTTTAAATGTAATTACTTAATGGAAGAAATTAAGAAATTAATTACTCATTATAATTAATTGAGTTTAGTTTGATTAGTTAAGTTAATTAATTAAGTTTAATTAATTTAAGATAATCACTTAATGATTTGTGAATTATAATTACTTAATGTAATTTAATGAAGAATAATTACTTAGGAAAGTAATTAATGGATAATTACTGGATGTAATTAATGGAGTAATTAAGGGTAGTAAATTACATAATGGAATTAATCAAGGGATTAATTAAAGATAATTAATTAAGGAGTAATTAATTTATTTGATAAAGTAATTAAGGGTAGTTAATTACTGAATGTGATTAATCAAGAGTGATTAATAATTATGATTTAATTAAAGGTTAATTTCTTAATGTAATTAATTTAATTAGAGTAATATTGAATGCCTTGGATTATTTGATATATATGATATGTGATTGTGATGCTCTGTGATATGAGATGCTTTGGATGAATTGTGATAATGTAGTTATCTATCTATGATAGAATTGCTATGTGAATATGCTATCCTAAATTTAAATTAAATTGTTAACTTAAACATCTTAGCTTTAAAAGATAGTATTGAATTCGAAGAGACCGGGATCGGATATCAGCGATATCCGGAACCACTTTGATTAGAAATCTATAATCCTTTATAGATTTGATGGTAAATCAAATAGGTTGGAATGGAATAAATTAAGTAAACTAGACCATTGAGCTAAGTAACGGTACTTAGACATTATTTTGTGAAATAAGTGTTTGGCTACAGAATGATTAGAACTCGTAGTGAGGTACGAGTTACCCTGGTTTTAAGGAAGTTTTATAACTTAGTATTTCAAGCTATATGAGTTTACTCACGCTGGTTTCCAGCCTGACTCGGGTGTTACTTTGATGTAATACTCGGGTCAGACCGAGTATTACAGATTTTCAGGTTAGGACGTTCTGGAGCACAGGAGGCGAGCTGGATGGCAGGAACGTATGGAGTATAATCCGTTGAGTATTATTGATTTGTATCTGAACATGTTGTTTAATTGTTCAGTGTTTGGGAAAAAGTTGTAACTCTGATATATTGATGAAAATTAACAAATACAGTTTTTCTTTGTATAACTGATATTATTATTTGATATTGTATTTTGGTCCGCTGCGAATGTGAGAATCTGTGTCTTGTTCTGTTTCTTCTTCTATCTCTTTTCTTTTTCTCCTAACTATCTAGAATTTTCGGGTTCGAAAATTCCGGGTCGTTACACATCACAAAGGGTGATCAAATATCTATATCGGGGACCAGTCGATGCAGAGACATTCGATGAGTTGTCCTTTCGCTTTCGAAAATATCCGGTCTTCACCACCGGTCTTCAAATGCTATCCATATACGACGTATCATTATTCGGAACGGGTTATATGACACAAAGGTCTTCTCCCGGCTAAACCGAATAATGAGCGCAATATTTTTAAAACATATGGATATCGGGATTTCAATTAAGTCACAACTTATTACCCAAACTTTTCTTTCAAATGGTTTCAACAAATTACCATTTCAAATCTTTGAACAAAAAGATTCATTTTAACAACCTTCAATGGTTTAACAATTTTCCACACTTTAATCTTTTAAACAAAAGATTCATTCACAGATTTTCCCAAATTAATTCCCATTTCAATTTGATTAACTCGTTAAATCTTTAAATCAAAGATTTAACTCATAGTTTTCAAAACAATTCCATTTCAAATGGTTTAAACAAATTATCATTTTAAATCTGTTAAAAATAAACAGATTTAATTCATAGCTTTCAAAAAAAGAATTTCATTCATAACTTGGAAAACCATTTTTTTTCAATTCAAACTTGAAATTCCTTTAATTAAACTGGAATTTCTTTTCTTATTTGAAAGCTTTTATTCTTTTGAAAACAATAGTTTTCATTTTGGAAACCTGATTCATTTATACGAGTTAAGTTTCTTGGGTTAAATCCAAATTCTCAAGATTATACTTTTAAAATGGTTTAACTTCATATAAACACATTTATATCATCTTTAATCAAAATTTCCAATCATTGAATTCAATTCTAAATATTGAATTCAAATTCAAATTAAATTATTTAAATTGGAAATTTTACCAAGTTATTCAAAATAACTTTCATCTTAAAAACCCCATTTCAAAGCTTTAACATTTAACCCAAATCCATTTTCAAAATCAATTGAAATTAAATTATCTGTGACTTAACCGATTTCCACGTAAATTCCATATTTGTGTGTGTAAGAGTGTGGTCTAGGGGTTTCACACAATAGTGCAACATCATTCAATCATCAAACATCAGAATACAGAAATATAGTTGATAAGCGATATAAACTATAACGCTTATCTTCATTCATAGATCACAGATATATAAATATCACAGATAAATAATGTAACGACCCGAAATTTTCGAAGCCGAAAATTCCAAATAGTTATGAAAAAGAAGAAAGAGGTAGAAGAAGAAGAACAGAAACATCAGCATCTCACATTCGCAGCGGATAAAATATAATAATAAATAAATACAGTTTACAAGAATATTATATCTGTCGATTACATTTTTATACATCAGAGTTTTACATATACTCAGTCACTGAATATATACAGTAATCATGTCTCAATAATACAATAATATACTGCAGCAGAAATACTCTGCACGTACTTGCCATCTAGCTCATCTCCTGAGCTCCAGAACGTCCTTACCTGAAAATCTGTAACACTCGGTCTGACCCGAGCATTACATCAAAGTAACACCCGGGTCAGGCTGGAAACCAGCGTGAGTAAACCCGACTAACATGGAATACAACCATACAACTATATAAACCCGGGGTAACATATCAATTTATCCAATTTACAATTTGCAATAGACAATACTTATTTCACATATCAATTTCTAAGTACCCACTTAGATAAAACAATCCCATTCATTTACATCGGTTTATTCCAACCTATTGATTTCACATATCAATTTATTTTTAATTCGAAGTGGTTCCGGGTATTTCCTAATACCCGACCCCAGTCTCTTCGAGTCTCATGCCATCCTATTCCAAAATATCCAAATAAACACAACATTTCATACCAGAGATATCAATTCATTCAAAGCATCCAATACCATTCCATCATCCATCAACCAAGCGTATTCACATACAAATCAATTCAATTGATTCAAATTGGATTTCAAACCTCCATCACTTAGATTTCTTCATTTAACGTTATTTATTCCAAATCAACTTATTTGTCCTCCCATTATTATTCATCTTAATTTATCACCTTGGCATAATTATCTTTCAATTGCATTCAAATAATTATCTTTAATTCATTTCACGATATTAATTTTTTTTATCTAAATCACTAAGAAATCTTTAATTGCCTCATAATTTAATTAACTATATTAATTTCATTTATGCTTAGTTTCTTATATCAATACATTTCACCTAAGTCACTTATTATGGGTAATCAACCTTAATTAAACAATCTTTGATTTCATTCTTCAATTATATAAATAGAGGATTTCCAAATATATTTTAGCTTATCCAAAACAATTTAATTTCATTAATTCAACCACAGTAAAACATCTCGGTTAATCCCAAGTTATAAATAACTATCTTTTATTTATTCCATTAAATAAATCAATTTCTTCTTTATTAATCATCTTAATTTATTTCGCAAAGTAATTATATTTTATTGCATTAAGTAATCACTTAACAAACCATCCAATAAATATTCTAAATTACTTACTTAATTGATTAAGTTAAACTAAATAAATTAATTTATTCAAACCTTTAATTACTAATTTAAATGATTTGAGTTGAAATCTATCTAAAACCCGATTTCTTCGAGTCAAGCAACAATCAATTCAAGAATCAACCAAACCCAAAGTCACATCGTCATCGATACATACCCAAACAATTTAATCATTCAACCAATCGTTCAAATTTAATCATTTGAATTTAAATGAAAACCCAGAAACGTGAGATTACTCACCTTTAATTTTTGATTTGCCATCCATTTCCATATCGACTGGTTTCTTCATGGTTTCAGATCTCTCTAAAGAAGATACTTCACTGGCAGTTCACCAACTCGATCAACTCCACCTCCAACCCTATGCGTACACAGCCTCGAAGTTCACGAGCTCAGACCCTAACCGAGCCCAGTCCCATTGATAAACCCCGCACTGCGACCGCCTCCTTCAGTAACTCCTACGCGTGCGTCGCTCGAGCTACCCCTTTGAAATCGCGGCCCCCATAACCAAGATCGCGACTACGGTCGTCAATTCCATAAGCTCGAGAGTCTCCCAGTGTGGCTATCCCCCTATTGATCGCTGTCGAAGATGCTGTCCCGATGATCGACTGAAGAGAACTCGCGACTTTTCTTCGATCTGCTCTCGAAAGAAAATCGCCTCCCCCTTATAGCTCGAATGGTTGAATTGATTTTCGATTTCCTATGTTCGATTTTCAAATTGGTTCCTTGAAATAGGTCGAGCAAAAGACTGGGACGCGATTGTGTTATGGACATGAATAGAGGAAGAACGAGAATTACATTTTTCTCTGGTTCGATTTTTTTTTTTTTTAGAGGACGAACGATTTCAATTTGGAAAATGAAGGAGGAAGAAAGCTCGGTTTCGTTCTGTGGAAATAAGAGAGAGAGTGTGGAAATAAAATATCGATTCAGGGATTAGCTTCTTGAGTACGCTGGGTTATATAATTTAATATTGAAAATATCTCGTTGCCCTACGCGCAATTCCGGACCCCGAATCAGACATGCCGACAGACGTTTATAAGGTTTTATACGTATTCCAATCACACGGAACATGTTCCTGAGGTTAATTCAATCGCATACGCGAGTTACCGAAGAAAACGATCAAATTCAAATTAAATTGATTAAAATAATTCGAAGCGTTTTGAGCCGCTGGGGTCAAACGACAACTCCGATTGCTATGAAAATTGAAATCCGATAATAACTAACTATTACGGATCCAACGGAACTGGTTTCGTTGAAATCTGAGACTGGGTCTCGGAAGGCTATTTTTAAATTCAATTTAAACAATATATTTTCAAAATGGAACAAAACACTTCCAAATCTGATTTTATCACTTTTACTATCTTCAGTATTATCATTATAAATTTTATAAGCCTTCAAATTATTTTTAACTGGCTTAAAACTCCAGATTCAATAATTTACCAAATTTTCGATTGCTAAATTCAACCATTAATTATCCAATAAATGGTGATATTTGAATTCAAGCTAAAAATCCACTTTTGAATAATTAAAATCAATTAATTATTCCCATTTCAAATATCCAAAAATTACGGATCGTCACATTCTTCTCCCCTTAAAAGAATTTCGTCCCCGAAATTACTAGTTAGGAAGAATGGTGTCATACCTGTTTACCTTTCCCCCAAAACCAACAGATCAATATCTTATCATCTATCTTTTATACTAAACCCTTAATCATCTTACTAACTTCCCACACTCTCGCCTACAGTTTCCCAACAATACCACTTTCCTCAACATCCAAATTTCAATTCCAAACCAAATTTTTATATTATAAAAAAAAAAAAATTCTCAAAAATTTTCTAACTCTCTAAATTTTTGAAAAATTTTGCCAGCGTCTCCTTTGCGCGGCTAGCTCGGTACTACTACAAAAGGCCTCTACAGGCTCCCAAATTCTCAAAAAGAAACAAAAGCCAAGTGGCTATATCAAAAACCCAATCCAATTTCATACAGGTATTTAAATACATACCTTTTTGTCGGGCAATTCAAATTTATCCTTTGGAATCAAATCCAATTTCCTTTTCTCTTTTATACCTGCATATCTTATTTAGCAACAATCTCCAATCATAACCTTTTAAATCATTTTATCTTTCTTATACATGTTTTCATATTTACTTATATTCAATTTATTTCTAATTTTGAATATTAATTTATCTTTCGTTTATAACTGGTTCGTAGCATTATTTAAATTTGTTTCATTTACTAATTTACTTCAATTCCCAATTTGAAATCGTTCTATCATTAACAAAAATTTTCAAAAATTTTCTAACTCCAAAATTTACGGAAAATTTTGGCAGAGTCTCCTCTGTACGGAGGGACTTCTGCGATATCGCATGATGCACAAATATATATATACATCGGCCTCAGGCCGGAAATCACAATATATATCAATATGTGCAGTTCATATCTCCTATTTTGAATTCTTTTGCGTAGGCGTACCTTTATTTAGCATTTTTAAAGCAAGCAGCTTATTTATTTTAGCATTTATTGCATCCAAATCCAGCCAAACGGCCTTCAGGTACCTGTACCATCTCAATTTACAAATGTAAGTACTATATATAGGAAGTTCATAACATTTCCCTTACTTTCAATAGCTAAACACATGTATTTTATAAGCAACAAGCATCAAAGCTTTTCATAATGATTTATATAACATTAAAGCCCATTCAATTTCTTTCAACCAATTTTATATGCCATTTCATCCCAGTTCAATGGTTTATCACTCTAGTGCTTACATTCAATTTATTTTTAAGCAAAACAACTCATAATCATATCAATTGGTTCCAAATCAATTATATTCGCATCCACTAATTTATAGAATTTAATTAAATCTCATTTACGTCAAACGACAATCATTTCTACGCAATTCGATGATATCCATGTGAATAAACAATTACTTAAGTTTTATAACCAATTCAAATTGATTCCGACTCAATTTTATTTTATTCCAACATCAAACTTAAGTTTACTTCTATTTGATTCTCATTTAATCAAATCCCATTAAATTTAATTAGCCCATCCACTTAAATTTTATTTTAATTCACTTTCTCAATTCATTCGCGAATCTATTTTATTTATACCAAGCCATTCTCAATTTCTAGTGTAATTCACTTTCATTTCATTCGACAACACTCCCATTATATCTAGTTTGCTTGCAAATTTCGTTAATTATCCAAATCACACTTGAATTTTATTTGAAATTCAATCCTTCACTATTTCAATCCAACTCTATTTTATTTTTATTTTTACAACATCTCTTCTTATTTAATTCATTATCAAATCCCAGTCGAATTCTATTTACAACTCAAATCCATTCCCAAACTCCCTTATTAACTTACAATCCATTTATTTAACCGAGTTAAATTTTATTAATATACTCTATAAAATAATTATTTAGCTAATTAGCTTACTTCCAACCTTTAAATCAATAATCGATTTTATTACACAAATCACTTTATTAAATTTTCCTGAGTTCAAAGTTTATAAATTCAGTTTGGATTTCCTTTCATTTTCCAAAATTCCAACACTTTTATTTTAAAATTTAGAAATGCTTTTAAATTCAAATAATATTATTAAAATAGCTTTTTATAAAAATACTTTTTATAACTCGATGTCTCAACCAGTCCATCCTTGTTCTCACATAAATTCAGTCATACGTTGATCATGCGTAGAACTGAAAATCTATAAGTACTTAGCAGACTCATTTTCGACATCCAGTGAAAATACTTCGAAAGTAATTTTACTTGAAAATATCGAAAATAGTTTTTGAAAACAGTTTACTGAAAATATCTTTGGTGAGAATGCTCTGGAAATCATCACACCCATCTATGGGCACAGTTACATCCAGGGTTACGTTGCCGTCGCAGCAAAAGTCCATGTAACTGATTACACCATAGAACCCACGATAGATCGCAGTTACATCCAGGGTTACGTTGCCGTCGCAGCAAAAGTCCATGTAACTGCAGGCTCTCAGCGGCCTCACGATTACGCTGTCGAAATGAAACTTCTCCACTCCTACATAGGTCGCAGTCTACCGATGTAAAATCAAACATAGACTGTTGGCTCTCAGCGGCACACACGACTTTCGCTATGTTACCATAGTGTCACAGTCTACCGATATAAAATCAAACGCAGACTGCTGGCTCTCAGCGGCACACACGACTTTCGCTATGGTACACTACTCATAATCCTCAGGAACTAGTTTTGTCCGGACTCCTCACAGGATCAACTTTAGAACCTCCCCCTTAGAGGCTCAAGGCAGTACCACCCAATGGCACTCCTGAGAAGCTCATTTCAAGGGAGCGCCTTTTTCCCCAGAGCCAATCTCAAAACACTTTATACTATACACATACAGTATTTTCAAATCATACACCTAGTATGAATTTCACAAAGGTACCTTTACACAAAATCGATTCCCCAAAAATCGATAATTCACAAATCAGGCTTTTCCAAATTCCAATATTGATTTTACCCAAAAATCAAAAGCCTTTCAAATTCACAGGTTCCCAAAACCTTTTCCAAAATTCTCATAAGATCCTTTATATATATATACAGATATATATAATTTTTAAAACTTTGGATCATTTTCAAGCTTGTATAAAACTCCTTTTATACTTCAAACACTTTCAAAAATCCTTTTCTATTTACATTCACTTGAATTTCCATTCACATACTCACAATTGCTTTAATTTCATGGGATTATCACTTCAATCCTTATCTCAATTGAGTATTTAACCAATAACAGTTTGAACTCCGACCGGTTTATATTTAGAAAATAGCTTGAAAATTTTAAAATAGATAAGTAGTTGAAAATAATTATTAGTTTGTAAAATAGCCATAAAATAATTAACTAGTTGCAAAATAATTAGAAAATAGTTAAATAGTTATAGAAATTTTAGATAATTGCAAAATAGTCGTAAAATAGTAATTAATTTATAAACCAGTTGAAAAATAGTAATTAGTTTAGAAACAGTTGAAAAATGGTTAAATAGTTCCAAAAATAATTGTAAAACAAGTACAAAATAATTTGTCTTAAGGAAGGAAGGTTGTATATATTTAATAGCTTGGAAAAATGAATTTATATTAAACAATTTATACTGAAGATAGTCCAGAGTCAAAACTGTCCACTTTCCCATCAATTCCATTTAAATTTCCACTTCCATTTTAATTGACCCAATTCCAATTTAAATACTCCAATTTCCATTGGACTTGATTCATTCCCAATTCAAGTTGAATTAGTTCTCAATTTCTTTCCAATTTCAAATCAAATTCCATTTGATTCTTACTTATTCAACTATATTTATAACTTCAATTTTACAACTTCTATTTATAATCAATTACATTCACATTTTGCTTTTAACTCGGAATTATGCATTTTATCTAGCCAATATATTTTTATTATTCCATAAACATTTTAATCAAGATTCTAGAGTTTCACGAATTTCCAAAATTTCAGTATCACCTTAGAATTCAACTATATCCGAAATGCTTTGGCAAATTCAATTATTCCCTATGAATTTCAAAACCAAACCCAGTTCACAAACAATTCCAATTTAAACAATTTGGTAGCAATTTCTCCTCTAGAAACTCGAAAATGAACATCAATGATGCTGCAGTCATCACCGACGTTATTTTCCAGTGACCGAAAGAGTTCAATGCTTTAATCTCATTAAAAACATTTCCAAATATTTTTATTTTCAAACCTCCCAGATTTCAAATTCAACACAAAAATATTTTTGAAATAATACTATTATTTCTCCAAAACCTTGGGAAACCACTTACAATCCAAAGGAATTTTAAATTTTCCCAAAAATTCCAAATTCTCAACCATTCCATTTCATATTTAAACATTACTCTGGAATTTTCATCTTACTTTGTTTTCAAATATTCCCTGGAATTCTATTTCAATTTATAATCCC
This sequence comes from Allium fistulosum, assembly GCA_030737815.1. Classification (NCBI taxonomy): domain Eukaryota; kingdom Viridiplantae; phylum Streptophyta; class Magnoliopsida; order Asparagales; family Amaryllidaceae; genus Allium; species Allium fistulosum. The sequence goes on from CM060906.1 coordinate 125,384,503, forward strand.
ATTTATTTCAATTTATAAATTACATTACTATCTATATTTCAAATTCCAATCAATTTGGACTGATACCACCCACTTCAGTCCCAATCACTTCAATTTAATCCAATTCAAATTGTCCATTTGAATTTTTAAACTTATCCATCTTCAATCACAAATCTAATTAATTCCAACCGGATTCGATTTAAATGAATTCAATTCCAACTTCAAATTTTACCCATCTCGAATTATCTAAATTTGTGTTATATCCTCAAAGGTTGGTTTAACTCTTTTAAACCAAATTAACCTTTATTTAAAGTTTTTATACAATTTAATTTCTGAGTTCAAATTCTAGAATTTCATTTTCAATCAATCTAAATTTTTAATTGATTCAAACCAATTTTAACTTGTACTAATTTAATTCAAAATTTCAAATTCAAATCGTCTCGAATTATATAAATTCGAGTTAAAATTTTAAATGTTGACCTAATTCTTTTTAGATCAAATTAACTTAGCTCTTTATACCATTTAATTCTGAATTCATTTCAACCTTATCTTCATTGAATTTTAATTTAGTTGTACTTCTAGTTTCACTTAATTTAATTCCAATACAAGATCTCAGTTTGGTTGTATTTTTGTTACCATTTAATTCGTTTCCAATTTGGTTGTATCATATTACTTCTTAACATTTGATTTCCATAATTTAACAACCAATCACCTTAACATTTATTAACGGGAAATATTGCTTTATATATCAAAACATACTTTTATATAAAATCATTTAAAATCCTTATATAAGAAAATAACAAGTACGCTCTCATATATATATATATATACTCGACTCATTCTAGAGTACTTCGGATTCTATTAAATGAGTAATCCCCACCAGAGCCAAGGTTCTCGCTTAACCTTTCAGCTCTGATACCAACTGTAACGACCCGAAATTTTCGAAGCCGAAAATTCCAAATAGTTATAAAAAAGAAGAAAGAGGTAGAAGAAGAAGAACAGAAACATCAGCATCTCACATTCGCAGCGGATAAAATATAATAATAAATAAATACAGTTTACAAGAATATTATATCTGTCGATTACATTTTTATACATCAGAGTTTTACATATACTCAGTCACTGAATATATACAGTAATCATGTCTCAATAATACAATAATATACTGCAGCAGAAATACTCTGCACGTACTTGCCATCTAGCTCATCTCCTGAGCTCCAGAACGTCCTTACCTGAAAATCTGTAACACTCGGTCTGACCCGAGCATTACATCAAAGTAACACCCGGGTCAGGCTGGAAACCAGCGTGAGTAAACCCGACTAACATGGAATACAACCATACAACTATATAAACCCGGGGTAACATATCAATTTATCCAATTTACAATTTGCAATAGACAATACTTATTTCACATATCAATTTCTAAGTACCCACTTAGATAAAACAATCCCATTCATTTACATCGGTTTATTCCAACCTATTGATTTCACATATCAATTTGTTTTTAATTCGAAGTGGTTCCGGGTATTTCCTAGTACCCGACCCCAGTCTCTTCGAGTCTCATGTCATCCTATTCCAAAATATCCAAATAAACACAACATTTCATACCAGAGATATCAATTCATTCAAAGCATCCAATACCATTCCATCATCCATCAACCAAGCGTATTCACATACAAATCAATTCAATTGATTCAAATTGGATTTCAAACCTCCATCACTTAGATTTCTTCATTTAACGTTATTTATTCCAAATCAACTTATTTGTCCTTCCATTATTATTCATCTTAATTTATCACCTTGGCATAATTATCTTTCAATTGCATTCAAATAATTATCTTTAATTCATTTCACGATATTAATTTTTTTTTATCTAAATCACTAAGAAATCTTTAATTGCCTCATAATTTAATTAACTATATTAATTTCATTTATGCTTAGTTTCTTATATCAATACATTTCACCTAAGTCACTTATTATGGGTAATCAACCTTAATTAAACAATCTTTGATTTCATTCTTCAATTATATAAATAGAGGATTTCCAAATATATTTTAGCTTATCCAAAACAATTTAATTTCATTAATTCAACCACAGTAAAACATCTCGGTTAATCCCAAGTTATAAATAACTATCTTTTATTTATTCCATTAAATAAATCAGTTTCTTCTTTATTAATCATCTTAATTTATTTTGCAAAGTAATTATATTTTATTGCATTAAGTAATCACTTAACAAACCATCCAATAAATATTCTAAATTACTTACTTAATTGATTAAGTTAAACTAAATAAATTAATTTATTCAAACCTTTAATTACTAATTTAAATGATTTGAGTTGAAATCTATCTAAAACCCGATTTCTTCGAGTCAAGCAACAATCAATTCAAGAATCAACCAAACCCAAAGTCACATCCTCATCGATACATACCCAAACAATTTAATCATTCAACCAATCGTTCAAATTTAATCATTTGAATTTAAATGAAAACCCAGAAACGTGAGATTACTCACCTTTAATTTTTGATTTGCCATCCATTTCCATATCGACTGGTTTCTTCATGGTTTCAGATCTCTCTAAAGAAGATACTTCACTGGCAGTTCACCAACTCGATCAACTCCACCTCCAACCCTATGCGTACACAGCCTCGAAGTTCACGAGCTCACACCCTAACCGAGCCCAGTCCCATTGATAAACCCCGCACTGCGACCGCCTCCTTCAGTAACTCCTACGCGTGCGTCGCTCGAGCTACCCCTTTGAAATCGCGGCCCCCATAACCAAGATCGCGACTACGGTCGTCAATTCCATAAGCTCGAGAGTCTCCCAGTGTGGCTATCCCCCTATTGATCGCTGTCGAAGATGTTGTCCCGATGATCGACTGAAGAGAACTCGCGACTTTTCTTCGATCTGCTCTCGAAAGAAAATCGCCTCCCCCTTATAGCTCGAATGGTTGAATTGATTTTCGATTTCCTATGTTCGATTTTCAAATCGGTTCCTTGAAATAGGTCGAGCAAAAGACTGGGACGCGATTGTGTTATGGACATGAATAGAGGAAGAACGAGAATTACATTTTTCTCTGGTTCGATTTTTTTTTTTTTTTAGAGGACGAACGATTTCAATTTGGAAAATGAAGGAGGAAGAAAGCTCGGTTTCGTTCTGTGGAAATAAGAGAGAGAGTGTGGAAATAAAATATCGATTCAGGGATTAGCTTCTTGAGTACGCTGGGTTATATAATTTAATATTGAAAATATCTCGTTGCCCTACGCGCAATTCCGGACCCCGAATCAGACATGCCGACAGACGTTTATAAGGTTTTACCCGTATTCCAATCACACGGAACATGTTCCGGAGGTTAATTCAATCGCATACGCGAGTTACCAAAGAAAACGATCAAATTCAAATTAAATTGATTAAAATAATTCGAAGCGTTTTGAGCCGCTGGGGTCAAACGACAACTCCGATTGCTATGAAAATTGAAATCCGATAATAACTAACTATTACGGATCCAACGGAACTGGTTTCGTTGAAATCTGAGACTGGGTCTCGGAAGGCTATTTTTAAATTCAATTTAAACAATATATTTTCAAAATGGAACAAAACACTTCCAAATCTGATTTTATCACTTTTACTATCTTCAGTATTATCATTATAAATTTTATAAGCCTTCAAATTATTTTTAACTGGCTTAAAACTCCAGATTCAATAATTTACCAAATTTTCGATTGCTAAATTCAACCATTAATTATCCAATAAATGGTGATATTTGAATTCAAGCTAAAAATCCACTTTTGAATAATTAAAATCAATTAATTATTCCCATTTCAAATATCCAAAACTTACGGATCGTCACAAATAAACTACAGTACAGATCACACACAATCAGAATATATCACATAGCATCACAGATCAGGAAATATCAAAAATTCCATCATCCAATCAAATCCAAATATTCATAAGTAAGACCAGTTAATTATCTAATTAATTCAAATCAGATTTATTTCTTATGAATTATTAATCCTGGTTAATTAATATTAATAAATTACAAATCTTAATTATTAACTAATCTTTAATCATTAATTAACCTTTAAAAATAAATTGATTAACCTTTAATTATTATTCATCGACCTTTAATTATTAAATAATTAACCTTTAATTATTTAATTCACCATTTCATTAATTACCTTTAATTAATTACTCCAATTAATTATTCCTCAATTAATTATCATTCTTTAATCACTTCCATTTATTTATTTATCACTCTTAATCAAATAATTATCTTTAAGTAATTAATTACCCTTTAATCATCAATTAAGAAATTGATTAATTATTCTTTAATCATTTATTAATTAACCTTTAAATCATTTATTAATTATCCTCAAACTAATTACCTTAATTTATACATCATATTAATTAATTAACCTTAAACTAATTACTTAATTAATTAACCCCTTAATTGCTTTCATAAAGTAATTAACAATTTACAATTGATTATCTTAATTAATTATCAAATTAAATCACATTTATTTAATTACTTAATAATTTCTAGTTAATTTCCTTTATTAACTAATAATTCAGAACTCTTGATTACTTAATTAATCATCCATAACATTAATTAATTGAATTAATTAATTATCCATTTTTAATTATCTTAACAATTTAGTGAATCATTAAATTCATATAAATGATTTAATTATCATAAATAAAGTATTCAAAACAACTTACTGTCAATTTGTTTCAATTTCATTTTTAAAATTTTAGATTTAAAAATGAACACAAATCTAACTTAATTTATTTCAAAACTGGATTTCAATTTCATTTTGAACTTAGATTTTAACTGGTTTTAAAGTCTATGTTTTAATCTTGCTTTATACCTGAATTTAATTTAAGTTTTAAAAACTTAAAACTGTCAGGTCAAAACAATTGACCCGAGCCACCCTACAAACTACTCGAGAAAACCCGTACCCTGCTTCGAGTCAAAACTCGAATTACTCGAGTGTTTCTCGAGTTAAAACCCTGCAACCCCAAAACCAACCCCACATGTACCAAAGTACACCGTGCACATGCACGATGTCGGTGGCCATCTCAGATCATCCATGGTGATCTTCCCCTACCAACCACCATCCAACTACCCAAATTCGATCATCAGATCGTCATCCATATCTCGAATTCGAATTCGAGACCTTCATTCCCAACCTGGAAGTAACGAAACCCATCAGCGACCGACCCTATCAACGCCTCGTGTGCGACGCCTCGACCACCGGAGTTCGTGCAACTCCGGCCACCACCTCGTCTACACCCCAGCTTCCATCAACCAAAGGCACGAGCCACTCGATCGATCAGAGGGAAAGAACAAGTCAAAATATTCAACCCAGTTAAAAACTAGGGTTACAGACCCAAATCCACATCTCTCTCCTCCAAAACGATTTGATAAATCTTCTTGGCATTTTTCTCCCACTCCCTGATCATTCACCTATCTTCAGAAAAACCCATGACCATTCCGTCCCCATAGATCGCCAAAGATTGCCCCACATACAATCTCCAGTTGAACCCAAAATGCAACCTCATTACATCATTAAAAATGTTGATATTTATTTTAAAAATCATAACTTTTAAAGATGATTCAAGTTATAATCTTAAAACAGTAAATTCGAGTGATAGATTTTAACATGTTAAAGGATTTCTACTGTTATTTTACCAATATAAGCATATTGCAAAAGTTACATACCTGTTAATAAATTTTAGTCCCTAGATTATACTAAGACTAAAATATTTTGTTTTGGATCCAAGTACTAATATTGATTCAATAGAAAGATATGGATTTTTCTTTTCTTCGAAACAGGTTTCTAAAACCCTGTAAACATATGAACAGAGATACATATTCTTATCTTTAAACATACCCATACATGCACAAACCAGGCAAGCATATTTCAGCATCTAAACAAAACTTTTAAATGTAAATCCATCCATTTAAACCATAAAAGAAAATTCAAGTGGGGTTTTCTCACAGAAACAAAGGATTAAGGTGGGAAATTTTGCTCACTTTGATAAATGGCAGAGAAGAACAGAGGGTTGCTTTGTTGAGACAGGTTGAAATTTTCAAGCAATACTCCTTTCTTTGATCTCTGGTTTTGCCTTGATATATTGTTGTTTAGATTGAAGAATTTTGTTTAAGTTCTAAAGATGTTGTTTAAGTTGAGTTGTTGCTTGCTTCAGTTTGAAATAAAACTTCTAGAATGCTAAGTTTTTTTTCTTTGTAACCGAAATGAAATGAGATACAGAAGATATATGTGTAACAAGTATAGGAATTATTTTTCTTTTGTACAAACCATACCAGAGATTTTTTTATTTTTATTAAATAGGGTGGCTGAAAGGATCCTAAGCAAACTCGAATTGACTTTTTTTTGAGCTAGCATTAAATGCTTTGGTACCTTGTTCCCATGCTTCTTATTTTTATGTTTACAGCCTATGCTTCTTCATACTTTATCTTATCTTTTGTTGGCTGAGAATTAGATTTTGTGCAAAGTAGTGATGGGGTATTAAATGCATGTGTACTTCTTTGTCTATACTCTTATGCTATGTATTGTTATGTATGTATTTTATTTTATTTTCTTTGTCTTGCTTTATATATATATATATATATATATATATGTCCACTTGTTTGTACATTAACTCTTAGGATTTTTTATTTTTTTATTTTTTATACTTATGTTTATACCTTTGTATTTTATTTGTTTCTTTTATTTTCGTCTACATTTAATTTCTTACTTATCATATATTTCGTTTTATTTTACATTTGCATTCCTTCATCATATTTATACAACCTTTAAAATAATCCATTTCATGGATTAAATTCAAATATCCTACATTATTTATAAATCCTAATTCAAAATTTAATTTCAAATACATTTTTTTTCTTCAAGTAATTCATAATTTAACTGATATGTAATATCAATTATCAATTAATTCACAAATTTTATTCAAAAATTCATTTTATCATCAATTTAAATATTTACAAAATTCGGGGTCGTTACACAACTGATGTTGAATTAATATAAATATCCAATTTAAATTTCAAATTCAAATTGACTCGAAAACGAAGCAAAATTTTTTGACTTCCTATCAAGGCGTGCCGCCAGGCGTTCGTAATGTTATACGCCTATTCCGAACGCAATGGAAAAGGTTCCGAGTCCAAATTTGATCATATGGAGAAGATAGCTTTTTGGACCTAGTTATTAAATTGAATTTCGATAAGATTTTCAGCGCGTTTACTTATCGTACGGCCAAACGATCACTCCAAACATCACGAAAATTGAAATCCGATAATAATACAATATTACAGATCTAATGGAACTGGTTTCGTCGAATTCCGAGACTACGCCCCGTAACGCTATTTTTTAAAAATCGATTTAAACGATAAATTTCAAAATTGAACAAAACAGTTTCAAATTCAATTTTGAAACTTCCAATACCTTCAGAATTATCAATATAAATTTTCTAATCCTTTAGGTTATTTTTAATCAGCTTAAAACCAAAGATTCAAATTTTTACCTAGTTTCAATAATTAAATTCGATAATTTAATCGCTAAATTCACTCTGATATTTGAATTTCAAATTAAATTATCATTCGAATATTTAAAATCAATTAAATATTCACATTTCAAATGTCAAAAATTCAGGGTCATTACAATGATGATTCTAAATCTTTCTCTACCATATATGGGCAGCCTCATATGGACATATCATATGTTAATATTTTCAACCCCATTTGATTATTCATATACATATTTAAAACATACTTAAATGTATATATCATTCTTGTATATCGATATATACACCTATACCATTTATGTATACACCCAAATAATTTTTATTGGCACCTAAAAAATTTCTAAGAGCTACCACGATTAGTAAATACACCTCAATTATCAAATATACTTGTAATTAATATTTAATAAAAATTAATTGATTTAGTTAATTTACAACATGTTATAAACTAATTAAATCGGTTGGTAATTCGACAATTTCACATATACGTTATGTGACTAGAAGGTGTGAATCAATCGGCAATTCATATTGAACAATTCAAATATTAACATTCATACGTCATCAATTTGATCATATTCACCGCTTACAGATCCTTTTTCGGTATAGTCATATTTTTTATTTCAATTTAAGCAGCATCGTTGAGCAATGATATATTATATGCACGTTCACTTCGCTAATGCTGTATCGTTTCCAATATCTCGAGTTTTGTCTTGGTGAAAATTCCAAAAATAGCCAAACATAATAATATAGTCTAATTTTAAAGTTCTTAGTCCAATAATAACATTTATTATTAACCGATCTACTTTTGCAAGGGATTTTTGATTTGAGTTGATCATGGTTGACCATGATACTAACTATAATGACCCGGATTTTCGGACCAGTCAAAATTGTCGAAAAACCCGTTCGTTCTAAAATTACCAATGAAAACTACCAACTTAATACACAATATTTGATAAATATTCAACACTATAAAATGTATAAGATACAATATCAATTTTACACGTTATCAGAGTAATCAATTTAATCTACTAGGTGTGCTTTAATACATACCAAATAGAAATACAAATAAATCTACCGCTGCACAACTCTGATGAGAGAGACAGCGATAGCCATTCCTACTAACTGAATAAACATGTCAAATGCAAAATAAAATAGTAAGCAGGAAAAGTACATCAATACACGATATATAGCAAATAGTAAATAGTAAATAGAAAAATGTTATGTTATTATTGGGGCTGCATCACTGCCACTTATGACTGCCTACGTACCCATATCTAATTGGGTACCCAATTAGATAACAGGATCAAGCCTACAAGTTCTCCTATCGCAAATAGGACTCATGGAGCCTACGATGCAACAAACAATATGCAATTCACAAAAATACCCACTTAGGCTTAATCTTTAGATTTAGATTTTTCAAATCTAATTAACTTTATGAAATTTATCTCTTTGGACTTTATTCTCGAATTCTTATTTCAAAACTTTTGAAATATATATATATATATCCTTTATATTCAAACTAGTCCTTTATTTCGGGATATGAAAACAAATCACCTTTTGAAAAGGTACCTATATACAAGCATACAAAACTATATGCTACTAAATCTCGGGAAGTTTCTAGCCATAACCAAGCCCCTTTGTCTAGCCTTCTGAATAAATAATAGATTGATGCATCCCTTTACTCTGATGGACTACACCGAGGCTACAAAACATCTGCACCACCTTTGCCCATGCGTTTCGTAGATTATGGGTTACCCGAATCATTGGTAACGTAACAAATCACTTTATATCCTGAAGTGGCAAAATCATGTACACTAATAATTACAAATACTTATAATCTATAATAATTTCCATTTCCAAATCCTTTCAAAAATCATCTTAAAACCATCGGATTTAGTCCTCGAAATTCTTTCCGTAAAATATTTTTTCTCAAATATTTCTATTTTATTTCAATATAAACCATTTCATTTAAAAGATAAAATATCTTTTATTTCCAAAATTATAATAAATATCTTTTATTATAATTCCAACTTGACTAAAAAATTTATCGAACACCTTATAGTCAAACCATGAATGTCTAATTATAAGGTGTTCGAATTTAATCATTCTCAATTTTTTGTCTACCCGACCCATGCATATAAAAAGGTAAACTGCTCATAAACTGGTCGAGCTTAATTCAAACAACCAATCAATAAAATAAACAGAACAATAAGTGATAATCAATGCTTCATTCTATCAAATATTTATAACACTTTATTTTATCTTGGGTTAAAACAGTTTGATATATATTTTGGAGCATCCGGGCTTTCCTTTCGACATGTTCCGTCCCTCACCCAAGTCTCCTTAGATCTCACAGACGAAACACGTGTACTAGTAGTTTCCGCATACCCCCATTAAGCATTTAACTTCTAAATTTAAAATATTAATTAACCATCTAAACATTATCAAACGAGGAAATCAAACCATTGTTTTAGCAAACAAAGTAAACAAGCATTCGATAAGGGTTTTCAAACCACACTTAACACTTAAAGTTCCTTCAACTTAACAATGACTTTAATGAACTTAAAGAAAGAAATAACTCATTTTGGATTCCACTCCAACAAAATTTAAGGAAAGGAACTCTAGATCTAAACCACACTTCCTACTAATTTTGCTAACTTTGTTACCACGAATTTGACTATAGCTTCGTTACTATTTTCCAAAACTTCTTGAAATTCGGCTTTTGCTCTGCTATCCTAGAAGTTGAGATGAAGAGAGGTCTTCTAGGTGGGCATGGCATTGGTTCATATGAAGAAAAGGTATGAAAAATATAAGAAAGTGTGTTGGTATTTATGGGCAAAAATTTGGATTAAAATAATATTTTGTAAAAGGACAAAATACCCTTTACTTATACTTTAAGCAAACTAATTTTTTCAACACCTAACATAACATTCCAAATCAATACTTTATGTCATTTTCACTTAAGTATTAAGTAAAGTATATAATAATTATGTTTGTTTGATTGATGTTCACTTTTAGACTTATATAACACTTTTTGTCTTTTTATGCTTACTTTTTGTTAATTACATTCTAGAATTTTTTAAGTATGTTTAGCAAAAGTATACTTGATTAGTGAATTAATTAATACTTATAATATTTGAATATATGTTCATATATAAGAAAATAAAGGTGCGGCAACGTTGCGACAACTTTAAATCGACAAAACGTTGATTTTCGACAAAATGTTTTACGGTCAAATTTTGTAACAACCCACATATCTATCGATTTTATATTTAAATATTTTATCGTTAGTCGGATGTTAGTCCGAAAAGCTACTTTTTGCATACGGTCAAATTAGGACTCGAGACCACCCCCATTGAGTTCAAAATGACGTTTGCGATCTTTTTGAGTGTAAACTTCGATATGTTTGGAGATAGTGAAATTTTCGTCACTTTTCCCGCTTGAGACTTTGGTTTGGACTGCACCTTCTTAACTCAGCCCACCCCCTCTTCTCTTCATCACTTCAAGCTTCTTCAAAAATGGTGGAGGGAAAGAGAAATTAAAACTCCCAAACACAAATTCCATTGCAAATCCGAGATTCAACATCAAATTCACGTTTAGACCATTGATTCAAGCTTGTTGGTGTTCTTGCTTTGCTCTCAAATCTCCATCTTCATCAAATTCCGTGAAAAGGTGAGATTTTTGATCTCACATCTTGCCTATATCTATCTTGGACTGTTGGGAATGATCCCCTATTGTATTTGCATCAACATTTGCATTTGGTTTGGATTGGATTGGCGAAAAACTTCGATTTTCAGCTTTTTGGTGATTTTTCTGGCCTTAAGTCGTTTCTGCCTTTGCTAAGTCGTTCACGAGTTAAGGGCTTAAGTCGCGCGCGTTGAAAAGTCACCGCCTTTGTATTTCTGTTCGCCTGTGTTGAGTCGTTCACGAGTTAAAGGCATAAGTCGTTTGCGAGTTAACTCCTCGAGTCGTTCACGAGTTAAAGTGTTAAGTCGTTCAGGGGCTAAAGGCATAAGTCGTTCAAGAGTTAAAGGCCTTAAGTCGTAGGTCGTTTTGCAGTTAGCTCGCTCGCCCTGGCCTTAAGTCGTAGGTCGTCCTCGACCTAACTCCACTAGGTCGTTCCAGCCTTAGCCCGTAGCTCGAATTGGAGCTTAAGTCGTAAGTCGTTCGTTCCACTAAGTCGTTCAAGGCTTAGGTCGTTAAGACATTCGTTTGCTAACTCGTAGCTCGTATTCAAAGCTTAAGTCTTTAGGTCGCGTGCCTTGCTAACTCGTTAGGTCGCATGCCCAGTTAAGTCGTATGACCTTAAGTCGTAGGTCGTTTCTGCCTTCGCTAGGTCGTTCGCGAGTTACTGGCTTGGCATAAGTCGTTCAGGAGCTAATGGCATAAGTCGTTAAGTCGTTAAAGGCTTAAGTCGTTAAGTCGTTCAAGACTTAGGTCGTATGACCTTATCCCCTTAAGTCGTAAGTCTCTTGCCTCCCTTAAGTCCTAGGTCGTATGACTCTTAAGTCCTAGGTCGTTGGCTTTAAATCGTTAAGTCGTAGGTCGCTGCTTCTCTTAAGTCGCTCGGCCATGCCAACTCCGCTAGCTCGCAACTGTTAGGTCGTATGACCTTAAGTCGTAGGTCGTCTCAGACCTAACATTCCCGCTGCTTCTCTTAGGTCGCTTGACCCTAAGTCGTAGGTCGCTTTACTTCGTTAAGTCGTAGGTTGCTCGACTTTGTTAAGTCGTAGGTCGCCACCGACCTTACCCTTAGGTCGAATGACCTGTTATCTGCTAGGTCGTGTGGCATTCCTCCCTTAAGTCGTAAGTCGTTCGCGAGATTAGTACTTGGTCGTTTGACCTGTTCTTCTGCTAGCTCGCGTGGCATTCTCCACTTAGGTCGTATGACCTTATCCCTTAAGTCGTAAGTCGTTCGCGAGTTAGTACTTGGTCGTTTGACCGGTTTGGCTTCTCGAGACAACTTGCCTTCACTAAGTCGTACTTTGATGGTTTTGGGATTGACTTCTTTGGACTTTACTCACGTCTTCGAACGTGAATTGATTTGTTCTACAATCGTTTTATGACTTGTCACTTTAAAGATATATGAAGGTTTCAATACTAATAGTAAATATCAAAACTCTTTCATCAAAGCGATTTCAACACTATTTTAAATATCAAAAGCTCGTTTTCTCAAACCGATTTTCAATCTACTAGTATATACAAGCCTTTACTTCACTCGAACGAGAAATCGACTTAAACGACTTAGTAAAACGAGTGGTATGAAACGCTTGCGTTCACTTCGTCGGTTAGCTCTTGGACTTGTTCGATTGAACCCTTTTCGTGACAATTTCCTAGTGAAGATTTACAGCTTGTTCGTAAATATTTAAGTTAAGCAAGTGGTTATGGGACATGAAGCTAAACTCATATATTTACTAGCTTGGTGTGATTGACACTTCTCGCTGATCATGATGATCATTTTATGATTTAGACTAGCAATTGTGCGATGTCTCTTTGTTTGCAAGGTAAGACTAGACCGCAATAGTGTGATTCCGACTCACACACATCTCTTTATCCGCAAGGTTAGTCTAGGCCGCAGTAGTGTGATTCCGACTCACACATATCTTTATGTTTGCGAGGTTAGGCTAGACACCACTTGTGTGATTCCATTCACACATACCTTTCTGCTTTTTGGTTAGCCTAGGCCTCAATCAGTGTGATTCCGACTCACACATATGGGGTAGCTCCCCATGGTCTTCGGACCATCATGTGATAGGCCTCTTTCTCTTTTTATGATTTCTAGATTTCTTGTTTTGATTTCTGGATTTTTATGTCATTGACTTGTTATGAGTACAAGTCTAGGGTATGATGCCCTCTTTGGATCTTTGAGAAGATTCTCGTGATATTGATCATTTCTCATCGGTTGATCTCCTGTTGATCATCATTTTCATACTTATAGTAGTATGTCAGTATGGATATTATATGTTTATGCCATATCTTTTATTCTATATCATGTCATCTGATATTTATAGTTAGACTGATCCGTTTATTATTTTCTTAAATAATACTCGGGTCAGACCGAGATGTTACAGGTGCTTCTGCTTGACTTCCTTCCGGGATTTGCTACTCTGACTTTTGGCTGACTATTTAGTTTAGCAGTTTTTGTTGTATACACTTGAGATATGGACTCATAGTTGTATTCTTTTTGTATAGCACAGGTTGCTATTCTTTTGTATTATTGTGGAACTTTTTGACCACTACTCTGATGTACACTTTCATGTGTTAGTTATATATTCATATCTTCTTCCGCCTTTGTGATATGGATGTCTGTGACTGCTTTGTGTTATGTTTATTTCTATGTTTGTTTCCGAAGATTATTTTATAGCCACCGTGTGATAATCAATTACATGGATGGTCGCTCCTCAACAGCCTTATTCTCCGTGCTAGTTGACAGCACTACATCGTAGTGTCCTTGGCTAGCGTGGGTATTGAGGTGGGGCGTCACAGCTTGGTATCAGAGCCAAACTTCGGAACAATGTAGAATAACTTAACAAGGATCATCGTCCTAAGTCCACCTTAGGAGTTGTGTTTCAGGATTTAGTTCGAGTCTTCGAACCGACTTATCCTGTTTTCTTTATGATTCTTTATTTCATCATTCAAGATTGCTTGATGTTCATTGGTGAATAACCTTCTTCTTTCTCTTCTTTCTTTGAAAAGGAAGAGGATGTCAAGACCAGGCCGTCCCAGAGCTGGAACATCTACTGCTGCTCCTCGAGATGGAGTTTTTATGACAACTCAACAGCTTCTTGAATTAGTGACGAATGCACAAGCAGCTGGAGCTAACCCGGAACCTACTCACCCAAAGTCGGGATTTGCACGGTTGTGCAGCGATTACACCAATTTGGGTGGGAAGCCCTTCAAAGGTTCCGAGCCTATTATCGAGGTTCAAGCTTGGTTAAAATCATGTGATCGAATCTTCTCTCGCATGAACCTTGTCGATCTGCACCGAGTTCAAGTGGCTTCAAGTATGCTCCAAGAGAGAGCATTGGATTGGTATGAACTCCTTACATCCAAAATTAATGAAGCGGACCTCTCCTGGGAGCACTTTCGGGAACGCTTCGAATCGAAATTCGTACCCGAGGCTGAAAAGGTAACTCTGGCTCGGCGATTTATTGACCTTGTTCAAGGTCAGGCTTCTGTGGCGGATTACGTCGCATCATTCGAATCCCTTTCCAAATATGGGGTCGAATATATAAATACTCCACTAAAGAAGAACCAGAGGTTCGTTTACGGCTTAAACAAAAGCCTCAAGAAGCCACTACTTTTGAAGTTAGAAGTTTCTTTCGACCAAATTGTAGATATCGCTCTTCGCCTTGAAGAGGCTGATAGAGAAAGCGATGTTGAAGTAGTAGCTTCCAAACCCAGCTTTAACAACAAAAAGAGGCCCAACAAATTTAAAGGTCCTTACCCCAACAAAAAGGGTAAGCAAGCGATTCCTTCTGCAAAGGCTCCTTCTCCTAATAACGCGAGATGTTTCAACTGTGGATCTGGGGATCATTATGCGAACAAATGTTCAAAGCCCAAATCTTGTCGCTACTGTAAAAGCCCAGATCATTTTATACATCAATGCCTCAAACGTGAAGGCAAGAAGGAGGGAAAGTTGAATGTGGCTAAAGCCCCTGGCAACACATCTCGTGGCCAAGGTATTTCTCATTCTGTCCTTGATGGCATTATATTATTTCATGATCAACCTATTAGAGTTCTCTTTGATACGGGTGCATCCCATTCTTTTATATCAAAGGAACTTGTCGATACTTTTTCTTTAAGTGTTACTGCTTTAATGACTTCATTAAGAATTGCGAATCCGGTTGGTGGATCCGCAACTCTTAGTTTACTTTGTAAAGACGTAGAGATTATTTTATGTGATTTTTCTTTCCTAGCCGATTTGCATGTCATGCGTTACTTAGGCTTTGGAATGATTTTGGGTATGGATTGGCTTACTCGTTATGAAGCTCATATCCTATGTCCTGAGCGGACTATTTATCTCCGACATCCGCAATCTGTTAACCAGATTTCTATTATTCTTAATGATTCGGATTCCGCTTTGGTTGCATCTTTATATTCTTTAAACCCTCGTGATGATGATAATGATGATGAGGAGGATGTCATTTCTCTTATTCGCGTCGTTCGTGAATTTTCCGACATCTTTGAGCCCGTTTTAGGACTTCCACCTAAGCGAGCAATTGAGTTCAAAATTAATCTTATATCTGGAGCTCAACCTGTTACCCGTCCTCCTTATCGCATGTCCAATAAGGAGAACGAAGAGATGCGCAAACAACTATCCGAGTTGGAGACGAAGCAACTTATTCGCTCTAGTTCCTCGCCTTGGGGAGCTTCAGCTATTTTCGTAAGTAAGTCCGATGGTACACTTAGGCTTTGCGTTGACTACCGCAAGCTTAATGATCTTACTATTAAGAATAGATATCCATTGCCTCGGATTGATGATCTGTTTGATCAACTTAGTGGGGCTAGAGTCTTTTCACAACTGGACTTGGCTACCGGTTTCCATCAGCTTCGTATTGCAGAGGATAGTATTCCTTTGACTTCGTTCCGTACGCGTTATGGATCTTATGAATGGCTAGTTATGCCATTCGGTTTAACGAATGCTCCGGCTTATTTCGTTGACCTTATGAATAGAGTTTTCAAAGATTTTCTCGATCGGTTTGTACTCATCTTTATTGATGATATTCTTGTGTATTCTAAAACCGAGGAGGAACACGAAAAGCACCTTCGAATTGTATTGGAAACTCTTAGGAGCAATCAACTAAAAGCAAAATTTTCTAAATGCCATTTTTGGCAATCTAGTGTGAAATTTCTCGGTCATATCATTTCCGAATCCGGAATATCCGTGGATCCTTCAAAGATTGAAGCGATTCAAAATTGGAAGAGACCGGAGAGCGTGACTGAAATCCGTAGCTTTCTCGGATTGGCAGGTTATTACCGCCGTTTTATAAAAGACTTTTCTAAGATTGCCGTACCTCTTACTGGCTTAACAAAGAAAGGTGTTAAATACATTTGGTCAGACAAATGTGAATCTTCTTTTCAGAAATTAAAAGAACTCCTTTCTGATGCTCCTATTCTTATTATTCCCGAAGGGAATCAAGACTTTGTCGTTTACACCGATGCTAGTCGCGTTGGTTTGGGTGCCGTTCTTATGCAAAAAGAACGTGTTATTGCTTATGCTTCTAGGCAATTGAAGCCGGCTGAGACTAGATATGCCACACATGATTTAGAACTCGCGGCTATCGTTTTCGCCCTTCGAATTTGGCGACATTATCTTTTGGGAGAAAAGTTTATACTTTATACTGATCATAAGTCTTTGAAATATTTATTTTCTCAAAAGGAACTTAATTTGCGTCAACAGCGTTGGCTTGAATTTCTTGCCTCTTATGATCTTGACATTCTATATACTCCCGGAAAGGGGAATCGTGTTGCCGACGCACTTAGTCGAAAACAACAAGCGGTTGTTTCCATGATGATATCTGAATGGAACGATCTCGAACTTTTATCCACTTGTGAAATTCGAGATCGCGTTTCCGATTTGTGTTCATCTCTTGTTTTATGTAGCCTTGAGGCTCGTCCTTCTTTATTAGACCGCATTCTTGAAGCTCAACAACTAGATCCTGAATTGGCTTTGCTTGGCCAAAATCTTAAGGATAAAACCGATATTGAAGGTTTGAAAGACTTTGATATCGACTTTCGTGGCGGCATTCGAAAATTTGGTAGACTTATCGTACCAAATATTAGTGATCTTCGTAGAGACGTTCTAGAAGATTCTCATCGTTCCAAGTATTCCATTCATCCCGGTAGCAGTAAAATGTACGTTGATATGAAGCGACTTTATTATTGGGAGGGAATGAAATCTGATATCGCTAACTTTGTTAAGTGTTGCATGACTTGCCAACTTGTTAAGGCTGAACATCAAAGGCCCGGTGGGTTATTGCAACCATTGGAGATTCCAGTATGGAAGTGGGATCAAATTTCCATGGATTTTATAGATGGCCTTCCCCGTTCTCGTTCGGGTCATAATAGCTTATGGGTGATTGTTGATAGACTTACTAAGTCTGCCCATTTTATTCCTGTTCGGTCGAACCGAACCGTTCCTCTTCTGGCCAAAATTTTTATTAAAGAAATTGTTAAACTGCATGGAGTTCCTTCTTCCATTGTTAGTGATCGGGATCCATTGTTTACTAGTGGATTCTGGAAGAGTCTTCAAAAAGCTTTGGGAACGAAGCTTAATTTTAGCACCGCTTATCACCCCCAGTCCGATGGACAAACTGAGCGTGTGAACCAAACACTTGAAGATCTTCTTCGTTCTTGTGTGCTTGATTTCGGTGGAAGTTGGGAAGATCATATTTCACTTGTTGAATTTTCCTATAATAACAGCTTCCAATCTAGTATTGGTATGGCTCCTTTCGAGGCACTCTATGGAAGGCCATGCCGATCTCCTTCTTGTTGGCTTGAGGCCGGTGAGAAACTGGTTTTAGGACCAGACTTTATTCGAGATTCCACAGAAAAGATTGAACTTATTCGACATAGGATGAAAGAAGCCCAGAGTAGACAAAAATCCTATGCCGATAACCGAAGAAGGAAATTAGAATTTTCTGTTGGTGATCTTGTATTTATTCGTGTTTCACCAATGAAGGGTGTTGTACGTTTCAGTCGATCGGGAAAGTTAGCGCCTCGATATATTGGGCCATTTCCTATCACTGAACGTATTGGTTCCATGGCTTATCGCCTTTCTTTACCGGCTCAGTTCTCTGCTATGCATGACGTGTTCCACGTTTCTCAATTACGGAAGTGCCTTCGGGATCCCGATTCTACTCTTGAGCCCGGTGTTGTGGAAGAGATTGAAGTTTCACCTAATTTAACTTATGAGCAGCATCCTGTTCGAATTATTGCTTCGGAGACCAAACGACTTCGAAATAAAGATGTTCCGCTTGTTAAAGTTCAATGGTCCTCAAATCCTAAGGATTGCTCTTGGGAAACTAGAGAATTCATCGAGCGAACACATCCGGAATTGCTTTCTCCTGCTCTTTAAGGTAAACTTCTTAATTCCAATTTCTTTTTGTGTTAATATGCTTTTTGGTTGTTACTTTTTATTTCCACCATATATATTGCGAGGACGCAATTTCTTTAAGGAGGGGAGTCTGTAACAACCCACATATCTATCGATTTTATATTTAAATATTTTATCGTTAGTCGGATGTTAGTCCGAAAAGCTACTTTTTGCATACGGTCAAATTAGGACTCGAGACCACCCCCATTGAGTTCAAAATGACGTTTGCGATCTTTTTGAGTGTAAACTTCGATATGTTTGGAGATAGTGAAATTTTCGTCACTTTTCCCGCTTGAGACTTTGGTTTGGACTGCACCTTCTTAACTCAGCCCACCCCCTCTTCTCTTCATCACTTCAAGCTTCTTCAAAAATGGTGGAGGGAAAGAGAAATTAAAACTCCCAAACACAAATTCCATTGCAAATCCGAGATTCAACATCAAATTCACGTTTAGACCATTGATTCAAGCTTGTTGGTGTTCTTGCTTTGCTCTCAAATCTCCATCTTCATCAAATTCCGTGAAAAGGTGAGATTTTTGATCTCACATCTTGCCTATATCTATCTTGGACTGTTGGGAATGATCCCCTATTGTATTTGCATCAACATTTGCATTTGGTTTGGATTGGATTGGCGAAAAACTTCGATTTTCAGCGTTTTGGTGATTTTTCTGGCCTTAAGTCGTTTCTGCCTTTGCTAAGTCGTTCGCGAGTTAAGGGCTTAAGTCGCGCGCGTTGAAAAGTCACCGCCTTTGTATTTCTGTTCGCCTGTGTTGAGTCGTTCACGAGTTAAAGGCATAAGTCGTTTGCGAGTTAACTCCTCGAGTCGTTCACGAGTTAAAGTGTTAAGTCGTTCAGGGGCTAAAGGCATAAGTCGTTCAGGAGTTAAAGGCCTTAAGTCGTAGGTCGTTTTGCAGTTAGCTCGCTCGCCCTGGCCTTAAGTCGTAGGTCGTCCTCGACCTAACTCCACTAGGTCGTTCCAGCCTTAGCCCGTAGCTCGAATTGGAGCTTAAGTCGTAAGTCGTTCGTTCCACTAAGTCGTTCAAGGCTTAGGTCGTTAAGACATTCGTTTGCTAACTCGTAGCTCGTATTCAAAGCTTAAGTCTTTAGGTCGCGTGCCTTGCTAACTCGTTAGGTCGCATGCCCAGTTAAGTCGTATGACCTTAAGTCGTAGGTCGTTTCTGCCTTCGCTAGGTCGTTCGCGAGTTACTGGCTTGGCATAAGTCGTTCAGGAGCTAATGGCATAAGTCGTTAAGTCGTTAAAGGCTTAAGTCGTTAAGTCGTTCAAGACTTAGGTCGTATGACCTTATCCCCTTAAGTCGTAAGTCTCTTGCCTCCCTTAAGTCCTAGGTCGTATGACTCTTAAGTCCTAGGTCGTTGGCTTTAAATCGTTAAGTCGTAGGTCGCTGCTTCTCTTAAGTCGCTCGGCCATGCCAACTCCGCTAGCTCGCAACTGTTAGGTCGTATGACCTTAAGTCGTAGGTCGTCTCAGACCTAACATTCCCGCTGCTTCTCTTAGGTCGCTTGACCCTAAGTCGTAGGTCGCTTTACTTCGTTAAGTCGTAGGTTGCTCGACTTTGTTAAGTCGTAGGTCGCCACCGACCTTACCCTTAGGTCGAATGACCTGTTATCTGCTAGGTCGTGTGGCATTCCTCCCTTAAGTCGTAAGTCGTTCGCGAGATTAGTACTTGGTCGTTTGACCTGTTCTTCTGCTAGCTCGCGTGGCATTCTCCACTTAGGTCGTATGACCTTATCCCTTAAGTCGTAAGTCGTTCGCGAGTTAGTACTTGGTCGTTTGACCGGTTTGGCTTCTCGAGACAACTTGCCTTCACTAAGTCGTACTTTGATGGTTTTGGGATTGACTTCTTTGGACTTTACTCACGTCTTCGAACGTGAATTGATTTGTTCTACAATCGTTTTATGACTTGTCACTTTAAAGATATATGAAGGTTTCAATACTAATAGTAAATATCAAAACTCTTTCATCAAAGCGATTTCAACACTATTTTAAATATCAAAAGCTCGTTTTCTCAAACCGATTTTCAATCTACTAGTATATACAAGCCTTTACTTCACTCGAACGAGAAATCGACTTAAACGACTTAGTAAAACGAGTGGTATGAAACGCTTGCGTTCACTTCGTCGGTTAGCTCTTGGACTTGTTCGATTGAACCCTTTTCGTGACAATTTCCTAGTGAAGATTTACAGCTTGTTCGTAAATATTTAAGTTAAGCAAGTGGTTATGGGACATGAAGCTAAACTCATATATTTACTAGCTTGGTGTGATTGACACTTCTCGCTGATCATGATGATCATTTTATGATTTAGACTAGCAATTGTGCGATGTCTCTTTGTTTGCAAGGTAAGACTAGACCGCAATAGTGTGATTCCGACTCACACACATCTCTTTGTCCGCAAGGTTAGTCTAGGCCGCAGTAGTGTGATTCCGACTCACACATATCTTTATGTTTGCGAGGTTAGGCTAGACACCACTTGTGTGATTCCATTCACACATACCTTTCTGCTTTTTGGTTAGCCTAGGCCTCAATCAGTGTGATTCCGACTCACACATATGGGGTAGCTCCCCATGGTCTTCGGACCATCATGTGATAGGCCTCTTTCTCTTTTTATGATTTCTGGATTTCTTGTTTTGATTTCTGGATTTTTATGTCATTGACTTGTTATGAGTACAAGTCTAGGGTATGATGCCCTCTTTGGATCTTTGAGAAGATTCTCGTGATATTGATCATTTCTCATCGGTTGATCTCCTGTTGATCATCATTTTCATACTTATAGTAGTATGTCAGTATGGATATTATATGTTTATGCCATATCTTTTATTCTATATCATGTCATCTGATATTTATAGTTAGACTGATCCGTTTATTATTTTCTTAAATAATACTCGGGTCAGACCGAGATGTTACAGGTGCTTCTGCTTGACTTCCTTCCGGGATTTGCTACTCTGACTTTTGGCTGACTATTTAGTTTAGCAGTTTTTGTTGTATACACTTGAGATATGGACTCATAGTTGTATTCTTTTTGTATAGCACAGGTTGCTATTCTTTTGTATTATTGTGGAACTTTTTGACCACTACTCTGATGTACACTTTCATGTGTTAGTTATATATTCATATCTTCTTCCGCCTTTGTGATATGGATGTCTGTGACTGCTTTGTGTTATGTTTATTTCTATGTTTGTTTCCGAAGATTATTTTATAGCCACCGTGTGATAATCAATTACATGGATGGTCGCTCCTCAACAGCCTTATTCTCCGTGCTAGTTGACAGCACTACATCGTAGTGTCCTTGGCTAGCGTGGGTATTGAGGTGGGGCGTCACAAATTTTGACGTTTTAGTTAAACTATATATTTATGTAAACCAAATTTAAAAATAAATTTGTATAATGGTATTTAAAAATATAAATGCTCATAAATTAATTAAAATAATTAATTTAACTATTGAAACTTACTTTTCTAAAATCAGGATTTTATCACTTTTGTCGATATAAGCAATAATTCCTATTTTTGTGTATATTTCTCTTAGCAAATCCTATCTATTATTATTTAAATCATAAAATGTTATATATTTTATATTTAAAATCACTTTAAATAGTATATTTTAAAGTGGTCAAATTCTGGGTCATTACATTCTGCCTTACTTAAAACAATTTCGTCCTCGAAATTACAAGGACAGAAAAATATAACGAAAAAACAACAATTAACAAAAGTTACGCACATCAAAAATAATAATATCACCCATAACCACGGTCGGAGGTACGGTGCCTTATCATATCCATTTTATTTATCAAATTAAGGTAGTTTCATTTATAAAATTCCTAGGATGATTTACTAACCTAGACAAATTTTACTTATGCACCTAACTTAAGCTCTAATACCACCTTTAACGACTCAGATTTTCGGACCAATCAAAGTTGCCGAAAAACCTGTTCGTTCTAAAATTACAAATGAAAACTACCAACTTAATATATAATATTTGATAAATATTCAACACTATAAAATGTATAGGATACAATATCAATTTTACACATTATCAAAGTAATCAATTTAATCAACTAGGTGTGCTTTAGTACATACCAAATACTGATACAAATAAATCTACCGCTGCACAACTTTGATGAGAGAGACATCAATAGCCATTCCTGCTAACTGAATAAACATGTCAAATGGGGAATAAAATAGTAAGTAGGAAAAGTACATCAATATACGATATATAGCAAACAGTAAACAGAAAAATTTTATGTTATTATTGGGGCTGTATCACTACCACTTGTGACTCCCTATGTATCCCTATCTAATTGGGTACCCAAATAGATAACAGGATCAAGCCAACATAGTTCTCCTATCACAAATAGTACTCATGGAGCCTACGATGCAACAAAAAAATGCAATTCTCAAAACTACTCACTTAGGCTTAATGATGCAGGCCAAAATGACCAAGTCCTAGGTCGCAAACGACCTAACCTGTTTTTAGGTCGCATACGACCTAACGAACTAAAGTATAGGTCGCAGGAACGACCTAACGAGCCAACAGGGAAGGAGCCACGACCTAATGGGTTCGAGGGTAACGAGCTAAGACTTGGGAATAAGTCGTTGGAGGTTGAAGTCTTAGGTCGTTCACGACCTAACAAAATTATAGGTCGCTCGCGACCTAACAAAAGCGGCACGCGGGTTACTGGATTCAATGTGAAGGACTACAGACGAACTAAAAGGCTACGACCTACGATAAGTCGCAGGGATATGTTACGACCTATACTAAGTCGCAGGAAAATGTTTCGACCTAAGTAAGGTCGCAAGAAGTTAGGTCGCGGGAAGCTGCAGAGAGATAGGTCGCTCACTTTAAGACGAGAGACCTTAGGTCGTGAGGAGTTAAGTCGCAAAGAAGTGATACGACCTAAGGTAAGTCGCTCCGAAATTCTGAACAAGGAATGCCTCGACCTACGACCTAAGTTAGGTCGCGTACGATCTACGACCTAAGTTAGGTCGCGAGAACTTTAGGTCGCCGATTGCTACCGTTCACTGTCGCCTGGATTCTTGGAAGATGCCATGTATTTTAGGTCGTATGGTTTAGGTCGATGCCGACCTATGTGTTGTAAAGAGCTGTGTTGTATTTTTCTTATGTTGTTATCTTTTAGGTCGTTTGTCCTTAAGTCGAGTGCTTTGTTAAGTCGCGTCAGTTTTGGTATCAGAGCTTGTTCTAGCCAATCATAGCTAGATCGAGACTTGGAGCATATTCATTTTGAAGTTGAAGTGAAGATTTGAGTTTGTGTTATCACGGCCGAGAACTAGTGGGAGTTGTTCGCATTTGTATTGAAGTTTGAAGATTGGATTTGTGATTTGGAGAAGTTGTGTTCATCGTGATTTGCAACAAAGTGGAAGTTGTCGATCCGTTTCATTTTGGATCAAAGTTCGAAAAGTGTTTGAATTTGAAAATTTGCGAAGTATTCAATCATGCCGCCAAGGAGAGCCAATCGACATCTAAACGTTGAAGCTTTGTATCGAAGAGAAGAAGCTGATGAGATGGAACAAAGAATCAATGAAAACTTTAGTGAAAAGCTTAACGAAGGAATTGGCCGGTTAGAGAAGCTTATGACGGAGATGAATCAAAATCGGAGAAGGGTTTCACCTGAATCTAACCATGGGGGTAGTAGAGTCTCGCCACATTCCAATCGAGACAGAAGTGTTGAATATGATCAAAGGCATGGGAGGAACGTGAATGATCGTGAATGGAGGAATGTAGATAGAAGGGATGATGGTGGTAGGCGTGATGGTAGTAGAGATGTGGGTGGACGAGATAGACAACGATATACATCTGATTTTGAAGAGGAGTATGATGGTGGTAGTGTTCGAGGACAAGGACGAGGACAATGAAGAAATTACTCTGAGTATGATCACAAGTGGGAGTCGGGGATGAAGACTGAAATTCCTGAATTCAAAGGTGGTATGCAAGCGGAGGAATTTCTAGATTGGGTAGCTAATGTTGAAGAGATTTTTGACTTCAAAGAAGTGCCAGAACATCGTAGTGTGAAGTTGGTTGCTACGAGGCTGAGGGGTAGAGCTTTGGCATGGTGGCAGCAGACCAAACTTACACGTGATCGGATGGGAAAGTCAAAAGTTGAATCTTGGGAGAAGATGAAGAAATTGATGAAAGCAACGTTCTTACCATACAATTATCAATCTTTGATGTATCAACGTTTGCAGAACTTGAGGCAGGGCACGAAGACAGTTAATGACTATGCTGATGAATTTTACCAACTGATTGCTCGAAATGATATTATGGAGACGGAAGAACAACTGACGGCTAGATTTGTTGGGGGACTACGAATGCAGATCCAGGATATGGTTAATATGTTCGATCCAAGATCTGTAACGGAAGCACATCAGAAAGCGTTGGCTTGGGAGAAACGGGATGACGAGGAAGTGGTGTGTTTACTAATTCTAACAATCAAGCAAAGGGTGTTGGTGGAAGTTCTAAAGTTTCTAAACCTATCAGTAGACCAGTGGTGAAGGAGGTTGAGAAGGCGAAAGTCAATAATGGTTTCAAATGTTACAATTGCCAAGAGTTGGGCCACAAAAGTAATGAATGTCCAAAGCCGAAGAAGAGAGCTATGATAGCGGAGGTTGAGGATGAGGATGAAGAAGCTGAATGTTCCAATTCACCACCTGATGAGGAGGAAGAAGAAGTGTCGGGAGACAAAGGTTATAATCTCATGATGAAGAGGTCCTGTTTAACACCAAAGCAAGAGGAGGATTGTAGTTGGTTGAGGAGCAATATTTTTCAGTCAACATGTACTATTCTGGGGAAGGTTTGCAAATTTGCTATTGATGTTGGAAGCTGTGATAATATAATTTCTTCTGAAGCTGTGAGGAAGTTGGCATTGAAGACTGAAAAACATCCAAAGCCATACAAGCTAGCTTGGTTGAGGAAAGGCGGGGAGGTGAAGGTTGGACGAAGGGCTTATGTGAAGTTTTCAATTGGGAAGAAATATAAAGATGAAATCTGGTGCGATGTGGTAGATATGGATGTCTGTCATTTGTTGCTGGGAAGACCGTGGCAGTATGATAGAGCAGTGCAACATGATGGGCGTACCAACAGTTACAGTTTCATGTTTGAAGGCACAAAAATTACTCTAGTTCCAAAGAAGCGACAACAGGAGGAAAACAAGTTGGAGGAGATTGAAGAGCTCAAAACTTTGTTATCTTTGAAGGAGTTCGTGAAGGAAGTAGAGGAGGAGCCTGAAGTATTTTTATTGATCGGACGAGAGAGTCAGGAAGTGGTTGAAATCCTAGAAGAAGTAAAACTAGTACTGAAAGAATTTGACGATGTATTTCCAGAGGAGTTACTAACGGAGTTACCACCGTTGAGGGATATTCAACATCAGATAGATCTTGTTCCAGGTGCTGTGTTGCCACACAGACCGCATTATCGAATGAGTCCGAAGGAACATGAAGAGTTGCGGAGACAGGTAGAGGAATTGCTTGAGCAGGGGCGTGTGCAGGAGAGTTTAAGTCCTTGTGCTGTACCAGCTTTATTGGTACCCAAAAAGGATGGAACGTGGAGGATGTGCACTGACAGTCGAGCATTGAATAAGATTACTGTGAGATATAGATTTCCGATGACGAGGCTTGATGATTTATTGGATCAGATCAGTGGATCCGTAATCTTTTCTAAGATTGACTTGAAGAGCGATTATCATCAGATTCGCATTAGACCAGGGGATGAATGGAAGACAGCATTCAAGACGAGGGAAGGCTTGTATGAATGGCTGGTAATGCCATTTGGCTTATCAAATGCACCAAGTACTTTCATGAGGGTGATGAATCAGATTTTTCGACCATTCATTGGGAAATTTGTGGTGGTGTATTTTGATGATATTCTGATATATAGTGGAAGTCCGGAGGAACATTTGAATCATCTGAGAGAAGTGCTAATGGTACTGCGACAAGAACAATTTTATGCTGCAACGAAGAAATGCGTGTTCATGACGCATAGCATTTTATTTCTGGGGTATGTTGTGTCGGAAGAAGGGATACAGGTTGACCAAAGTAAAGTTGAAGCGATTAGAGATTGGCCGCAGCCCAAGACGATAACGGAAGTTCGTAGTTTTCATGGGTTGGCTTCATTCTATCGAAGGTTCATTCCACACTTTAGTAGTGTGATGGCGCCTGTTACAGATTGTATGAAGGGCAAGCAGTTTGCATGGATGGAGGAAGCAGGAGTTGCTTTTGAACGAATCAAGGAGTTGTTGACGACAACACCAATTCTAGCATTACCTGATTTTCAGTTGTCGTTTGAATTACATACTGATGCGTCAAAGGTTGGGATTGGAGGAGTGTTGAGTCAAAGGGGATGTCCAATTGAATATTTCAGTGAGAAGTTATCAGGAGCAAAGATGAGATACAGTACATATGATGTGGAATTCTATGCTGTTGTGCAAGCTATCAAACACTGGAGACATTATCTATTTCAGAAAGAGTTTGTTCTGTATACTGATCATGAGGCCTTGAAACACTTACAAGGGCAAGACAAGATTTCAGCAAGACATGCATCGTGGATTGCATATCTGCAACAATTTACATTTGTTGTGAAACACAAGTCGGGAGTGACGAATCGTGTTGCGGATGCATTGAGTAGAAGAAATCACTTGTTAACTACATTGAAGGTGGAAGTAATGGGGTTTGAAGAACTACCAGAATTATTTGTCGATGATCCTTACTTTGCAAAGTTTGTTGATAAAGTCAAGGAGGGGAAGACAGATGAGTTTGTAATGGTGGATGGTTTTCTGTTCAAAGGAAATCGATTATGCATACCGGAAGGTAGCTTGAGAATGAAGATTGTAAAAGAGCTACATGAAGAAGGGCATGTTAGGAGAGACCGTACATTACAGTTGATTGCACAATCTTACTTTTGGCCATCGATGAGGAAAGAGGTAGAGAAGTTTGTGGAGCGTTGTCATATTTGTCATGTTTCAAAAGGAACTGCGACTAATGCTGGTTTATATATGCCGTTACCCGTGCCTGTAAAACCATGGGTGGATATCTGTATGGATTTTGTTTTGGGTTTGCCTAGAACTCAAAGGGGAAATGATTCTATATTTGTTGTGGTGGACAGATTTTCGAAGATGGCACATTTTATTGCTTGTAAGAAGACGGCGGATGCTGTTCATGTTGCTCAATTGTTTTTCGAGGAGATCTATCGACTTCATGGATTGCCAGAATCTATTGTGTCGGATAGAGATACTCGATTTCTGAGTCACTTTTGGTTAAGTCTGTGGAAAATGGTGGGAACGAAGCTGAAGTTTAGTAGTGCTTATCATCCGCAAACGGATGGACAGACCGAGGTTGTGAACAGATCGTTGGGAAACTTGTTGAGGTGTCTTGTTCAAGGTAATATGAAGAGTTGGGATATGAAGTTATGCCAGGCAGAGTTTGCCCATAATCATGCTGTGAATCGTAGTACTGGGTTCAGTCCATTCCACATTGTTTATTCGAGCTTACCAAAAGGGCCGTTGGATTTAACGGTAATACCACACTCAAAGGGGACAGTTAAGAAAGCTGCGGATTTTGTTGAAGGGTTGACGGAATGTCATAAAGTCGTTCAGGAACGATTGGAGAAAGCAAATGAGAAGTATAAACAATCTGCAGATTTGAAACGAAGAAATGTTGAGTTTAATGAAGGAGATATGGTTTATGCAGTGTTAACAAAAGATCGTTTTCCAGTAGGCGCTTATAACAAGTTGAAAGCCAGGAAAATTGGTCCGGTGGAAGTTGTGAAACGAATTAATGAAAATGCTTACAGATTGAAGCTACCGGAGGATGTGTACACGTCTGATGTGTTTAATGTTAAACATCTCATACCATATCATGGGGATGAACTTATGATGGAAGAGGATGGCGCAAATTCGAGGACGAATTTTTCTCAACCAGGGGAGGATAATGCAGGCCAAAATGACCAAGTCCTAGGTCGCAAACGACCTAACCTGTTTTTAGGTCGCATACGACCTAACGAACTAAAGTATAGGTCGCAGGAACGACCTAACGAGCCAACAGGGAAGGAGCCACGACCTAATGGGTTCGAGGGTAACGAGCTAAGACTTGGGAATAAGTCGTTGGAGGTTGAAGTCTTAGGTCGTTCACGACCTAACAAAATTATAGGTCGCTCGCGACCTAACAAAAGCGGCACGCGGGTTACTGGATTCAATGTGAAGGACTACAGACGAGCTAAAAGGCTACGACCTACGATAGGTCGCAGGGATATGTTACGACCTATACTAAGTCGCAGGAAAATGTTTCAACCTAAGTTAGGTCGCAAGAAGTTAGGTCGTGGGAAGCTGCAGAGAGATAGGTCGCTCACTTTAAGACGAGAGACCTTAGGTCGTGAGGAGTTAAGTCGCAAAGAAGTGATACGACCTAAGGTAAGTCGCTCCGAAATTCTGAACAAGGAATGCCTCGACCTACGACCTAAGTTAGGTCGCGTACGATCTACGACCTAAGTTAGGTCGCGAGAACTTTAGGTCGCCGATTGCTACCGTTTACTGTCGCCTGGATTCTTGGAAGATGCCATGTATTTTAGGTCGTATGGTTTAGGTCGATGCCGACCTATGTGTTGTAAAGAGCTGTGTTGTATTTTTCTTATGTTGTTATCTTTTAGGTCGTTTGTCCTTAAGTCGAGTGCTTTGTTAAGTCGCGTCTGTTTTAGGTCGCACCATTATAGGTCGTAGGTCGTTCACGACCTAAGTACTTGTAATATTTTTGTAGTTTTCTGTTGTGTTGAGTTGTAGCCTATAAATAGGCATGTATGGTCATTTGTAAAAGGTTGTTGATTTTTGAATAAAATTCTCTTTTGATTGCTGTGTGCTTTCATCTAAATTGGTAGTTGAGTGTAATCTCCTATCTCCTCTTTCGGATAATCGAGTGCGCTCGATTCAACGATTGTAGAAGCCGATTCGCGGAATCTAGTGCGCTAGATCAACGCTCGAAGAATTGAAGATCTTTGAATCCGGTATCGTGCGCGATCAACGAGTTCGAGATAGCTAGAATTCGGTATCTTCGGATCAACGAATTTGGGCATTTCAGTATCTTCCAATCCACCGATTACTACGTTCAACGATCTACATTGTTTTTGTAATATCCGCTGCGTCACTTAATCTTTACATTTATATTATTCAAATCTAATTAACTTTACGAAATTTATCTCTTTGCACTTTATTCCCGAACTCTTATTTCAAAACTTTTGAAATATATATATATCCTTTATATTTAAACTAGTCCTTTATTTCGGGATATGAAAACAAATCACCTTTTCAAGAGATACCTATATACAAGCATACAAAACTATATGCTACCAAATCTTGAGAGTTTTCTAGCCATAACCAGGCCCCTGGGTCTAGCCTTCCGAATAAATAATAGATTGGTGCATCCCTTTACTCTAATGGACTACAACGAGGCTACAGAACATCTTCACCTCCTTTGCTCATGCGTTTCGTAGATTATGGGTTACACGAATCTTTCGTAACATAACAAATCACTTTATATCCCATAATGGAAAAATCATGTACACTAATAATTACAAATACTTCTAATCTATAATAATTTCCATTTCCAAATCCTTTCAAAAATCATCTTAAAACCATCGGGTTTAGTCCTCAAAATTCTTTCTGTAAAATACTTATTCTCAAATATTTCTATTTTATTTCAAAAGAAACCATTTCATTTAAAAGATAAAATACCTTTTATTTACAAAATTATAATAAATATCTTTTGTTATAATTCCAACTTAACCAAAAAATTTATCGAACACCTTATAGTCAAATAGTGAAATTCTAATCACAAGGTGTTCGAATTTAATCATTCTCAATTTATTGTCTACCCGACCTATGCATATAAAAAGGTAAACCGCTCATAAGCTGGCCGAGATTAATTCAAACAATTAATCAATGAAATAAACATAACAATAAATGATAATCAATGCTTCATTCTATCAGATATTTATAACACATTATGTTATCTTGGGTTAAAACGGTTTGATATTTATTTTGGAGAATCCATGCTTTACTTTCGACATGTTCCTTCCCTCTCCCATGTCTTCTTGGATCTC
This sequence comes from Allium fistulosum, assembly GCA_030737815.1. Taxonomy (NCBI): domain Eukaryota; kingdom Viridiplantae; phylum Streptophyta; class Magnoliopsida; order Asparagales; family Amaryllidaceae; genus Allium; species Allium fistulosum. Next base: position 125,415,237 of record CM060906.1, read on the forward strand.
ACAGATGAAAAACTTGTACTAGTTGTTTCCTCATACCCCCATTAAACATTTAATTTCTAAATTTAAAATACTTAATTAACCATCTAAACATTGTCAAACGAGGAAATCAAACCATTGTTTTAGCAAACAAATTAAACAAGCATTCAATAAGGGTTATTAAACAACACTTAACACTTAAAGTTCCTTCAACATAACAATGATTTTAATGAACTTAAAGGAATAAATAACTCGCTTTGGATTCCACTCCGGCAAACTTTAAGAAAAGGAACTCCATATCTAAACCGCACTTCCTACTAATTTTGCTAACTTTATTACAACGAATTTGACTATAGCTTCGCTGCTATTTTTTGAAACTTCTTGAAATCCGGCTATAGCTCCTCTATCCTAGAAGTTGAGATGAGGAGAGGTGGAGATGGCTTCTAGGTAGGCATGGCCTTGGTTGGATGGATGGAACTTACTAGCTTGAACTTGACTTAAGTGGTATACTTTTTTTTGATTATTTTATCATAACTTTGTTACGCTTTTGGAATTTTTTAGGAAGGCATGGAAGCCATTAAAGAGTGGAAGAAGAGCTTGAAAATGGAGAAGAAAGGTGTGAAAAAAATGAGAAAGTGTGTTGGTATTTATAGGAAAAAATTTGGATTAAAATAATATTTTGTATAAAGACCAAAATACCCTTTACTTATACTTTAAGCAAACTAATTTTTCCACTACTGAACATAACATTTCAAACCATTACTTTATGTCATTTTCACATAATTATTAATTAAATAATATAATAATTATTTTTGTTTGGTTTGATGTTTACTTTTTGACTTTTATAACACTTTTTGTCTTTTTATGCTTACTTTTTGTTAATTACATTCTAGAATTTTCTAAGTATGTTTAGTAAAAGTAAACTTTATTAGTGAATTAATTAATACTTATACTATTTGAATATATGTTCATATATAAGAAAATAAAGGTGCAACAACGTTGCAACAACTTTAAATCGACAAAACGTTGATTTTCGACAAAATGTTTTACGGTCATATTTTGACGTTTTAGTTAAATTATTTATTTATGTAAACCAAATTTAAAAATAAATTTGTATAATGTTATTTAAAAATATAAACACTCATAAATTAATTAAAATAATTAATTTAACCGTTGAAACTGACTTTTCTGAAATCAAGATTTTGTCACTTTTGTCGATATAAGCAATTATTCCTATTTTTGTGTATATTTCTCTTTGCAAATCATATCTATTATTATTTAAATCATAAAATGTTATATATTTTATATTTAAAATCACTTTAAATAGTATTTTTAAAATGGTCAAATTCTGGGTCGTTACATTAACCTCTCAAAGGAGACGACTTCTCTATTGAATAGTGTTTCACTTTCTACGCTTCAACTCTGGCCCAATCATAGTCATTCGACGGTCTGCTTGCAACAATTTAACTATAAACAAAGTGCAGTGTTCATGTTGAAGCGTCATGTATTACCAAGTCAAAAGAAGTACGTTACGTCGACTCACTGAGATTTCTTGTGACGGCCCGACTTTCAGCGGCCAGAAAGTCGCATCGTCAATAAGAAATAAAGGGATAGAAAAGAGAAAAGATAGAGAAGAAAGAAAGAACAACAATAGAATCTCAATAGCGGAATGAATAAATTATATTAATAACATAAGTATTACATAATATACAACGACTATCAGAGTTACACAGAATATACATCACATACTAGACAGTTATAAACATCTGTCTAGACATTACAACTCAAATACATACAAGACACTATCACAGAGATCAACACAGCGGAACACTATACTTACGAACGCTGAAGGCTCCTGCTCCATTGCTCCTCCATAATTCGTCAATGCTAACCTGAATCCCTTGGCTACTCGTAAAAATTTGAGTACCCAAGAGTTTATAAAAAGAAAATAAACACTTGGGTCAGACATGGGTCTGCTGTGAGTAACAGGTTAAACTTGCTTAACTTCAAAACCTTTTGAAAACAAAGTTATCACGTAAGACTTCCACACATAAACATGGAAAAGTTTTTACCTTACGCTAACCAAAACATTTGATAGGAAATCCAGTTGTATTACAATAGGGTCTAGGGTTTTCAAGTAAAATACAGAAATAGCTGGAATGCTTACATCTCACGTTCCAACATAGTTGGGCACAACTAATACGTACGGCACTTATTGGAAATTGGATTCCATACAATGGCAGAGCTACTAGGGTACCGCTCATCACAGTGCGGGGCCTAGATCACCGTACCGAGGATTACTCCCAATCCCCTGCAACACAAAGCCGGAACCATCCCTTACTGGATAATTCCGAATAAAATCACCCCACAGATGGCCGTCGCCAACTGCACCACTAAGCCGAAATAAAGGAACTCTCTAGACAGGGATGACCTTACTCTCAGTGGGTGCTACCCACGAAGCCTTGATGCACCTCCCTTGTTTTAGCCATTCCCGGTTGATGAGGCTTGAGGTTACGATTACCTTTAAACAGAACACATCACTTAGAATGCTCATCGTCCACCTGACGATGTTTTGAAAGCATTCAATCCATACAAGTTCGTTCCGGGTTCGAACGAAACCGAAGGCATTATCTCGTTACACTCATTTTGGAATCACCCTCAGAGTTAACGACAATAACCCTTGCACTCTGAATCTTTGTCTTCACTTGAGATTCACGACCTATCGTTAATTTGGATCGATGTGGTATTCGGATATCCAAATCTGGAAACCCGATCCCGGTCTCATCGAAATCCAAAACGTATCTTTTAAGACCAAGTTGTTTTAAAGTTAAAACAATTCAATTATTTATCTATATACACAGAGATAGGTAATTCACAATAGATAATCCATATTGTCATCACAAACAGATAATTCACCTTATCATTTGAATTCAACCAAAACATCCATATCATAGATCAACACATATCTCATCAGAGATATCAAACAATGCAAAGCATTCAATAACATTCATCCATTCCTAAGTAATGATTTACCATCTCTAATTAATTTAAAGTGAATTAAATTAATTACTTCATTCTATAAATCCTACTTACTTACTCATTAATTAAACCAATTAATTAAATCATACTCTAAGTATCCATCTTAATTAATCAATCCTGATTAATTAACCTTTAATTACTTTAAGTAATTAATTCTTAATTAATTTCACAAATTAATTATCTTAAACCATTACAGTAATTAATCCTTAATTACTTCATTAATTAATTAACTATACTTAATTACATTAATCCTTAATTAATTACAATTAATTAATTACTTTAATCACTTATTATTGATTAATTAGTTTAATTAATCAATCCTTAATTACATCATTAATTATATTAATTAATGATCCTTAATTACTTCTTTAATTAATTACTCCATTTAAATTAATTATATTTAATAATTAATCTTTAATTAGTCACATTTATTAATCACCTTTGATTAATCTCATTTAGTAATTAACTACCCTTAATTACTCCATTACATAAATTAATTACTCATTAATTAATTATCTTTTAATTAATCCCTTGATTAATTATACAAAGTAATTAACCTCAAATTACTTTCATTATTAAATCATCTTTAATTAATTACATCCAGTAATTACCTTTAATTACTTTCCTAAGTAATTACACTTCACTAATTACATTTAAGTAATTATCAAATCACCAAGTCATTATCTTAAATTAATTTAACTAATTAATTTAAACTTATCTAATTCATTTAATTAATTACCTTAAGTAATTAATTCCTTTAATTACTTCCATTAAGTAATTATACTTAACCAATTTCACAAATGATTATCATTTATTAATTAATCTATTTGATTATCAAAATTAATCTCATTAATTAATTATTTAATAATCTTTAATTAATGATCTCTCATTAATTAATTATTAACAATTCTTATTTAAGTAATTAAACTTAAATCAATCATTATTAATTACCAATTAATAAATTCTTAATTACCATTTAATTAATTTCTAATTACTAAATTAATTGCTTAATTAATCTTTAATCACTTGATTAATTAATTCCTAATCATTTATTAAAAATCTATACTTATCTAAATAAATGATCCTTAATTCTTAATTAATCAACTTATAATCCTAATTATTTATTTAATTATCACTAAACCATTAATTAATTAAATTACCCTTTTATTACCTTATCAATTTAATTTATCATAAATCATTTAAACCTTAATTAATCTCTAAAATAAAGTATTAACCTTTATAACTACTCTAGTTATTATTGACAAAAGCTTGAAACATTTTTACCTTTAAATCTTTCCTTTAATTCATTTCAAATTAAAGATTTAAAATAATTTCAAATTTAACTTTAACCAAATTTAAATCAAATTTACAATTCCCTTTTAAATCCAAATGTTAAAGGAATACTTAACATTTATAAAAGAAATTTATAAGATTTCTAAACCAATTCATTTAAAATTCAAACCTTCTTTAAACATTTTAAATTTGTTTAAACATTATAATTTAATAAACTTATTATTTCAACTAGGATACAAATTTAAATTGAATCCATACTTTAAACTTGATTTAAAACTGGATTTAAATCTTGCTTTTAAATTTTAAAATAAGTTTTAAAATCTAAAAACAAACAGATTTTTTTAAAAAAACTTGTAACAGGTCAATGACCCGAGCCCCAACATCAAAATACCCGAGTAAAACTATAGAAATCGCGAGACCAAGTTCGAGTTTTCTTTCCTTTTTATTTTAAACTTTGTTATATAATTTTTTTTAAAAACTGTTTAAACCCCACGCGAATTCCTCTGCAATGAACCCGAGCCAGAACCTTAGGGCCAGTTTGGTTTCGTTTTGAGTTTTGGGTTTTGTGTTTTCAAAATACACTACAAAATTCAAGAAAACATGAGAATTTTTTTTACAATTGTTAGCCATTACAACGATGGACGGGAAATTGAGGGAAAGAATTGTTTTCCGTCCTTTTGTTATGTCTCAAAACATGAAAAATCAAATAAACTTGTTTTCTATTTTCTATGTTAATTTCATTTTTCAAAATTGTGTGTTTTTCAAAAATGCATAAGAAATGCGCATTTTTGTTTAGATGAAAACACAAAACTAAAAACAGCAAACCAAACGCGCACTTAATTTCTCGAGTATGCCTTCGAGACAAATCATCAATTTACTCGAGTACGCCTTCTTCTTCCTCTAACTCCACATACGAACCCAACTGATACCATGTGCACGTGCACAGGCGACTCGATCGCCTTGGACCCTCGATGCCTACGCCGGCATATCGTCTACGACCATCATCTACGATTCCGATCATCAGAGTCTCGATCAAACACGAAAATCGAATTTTGAGTAACTCGATCACAGCCTGGAAACAGACTTCGATCACCAATTCAATTCGCCTCGTCGACCATGACCATCAGCGATCACGCGATTACTACCAAAGCTACTCCAATGGTCCACAAACATCTCCCCCCCTGTGCGATGCATTCCAGAGCGACATCGACGACGCCATTGCCTCGCGAATACCATTTACAAAACACAGTGCTTAAACCCTAGATCAAGTCCAATCATCCACCACGATGAATTTAAAAATGCCTTATCATTTTTCCAATGATGCCTGACCATCTACCATCCTCCAGCCTTAACCACGACCTCAATTCATCTCGCGATCACCAGAAATCAACAGAAATCCATATTCTGTTCATCTCGAGAATTCTCACAAATCACTTGATTAAAATTTGTGATTTTACCTTTAAAAATCATGATTTGTAATGGGTATCAAAATTATATCAGTGAATCTAACAATTATGAGATTTGAATTTTTTAGTTTTCAAAGCTTTTACTGTAATTTTCCATTTTCAAAATATTCACTAAATGTTTTTGCTTGAAACTATTTTTAAAATTTTGATCTTGCAATTTCGAATAGGTTTTGTTTAGACTTCAAAGTCTATAAATGATTGTAAGATGAGAATATGATTTTTTAATAGGTTTACATCCTGTAAATCTTTGAAACAGAGATACTGGTATCTGTTTCCTAGACATGCACAACACATTCCTAACAACATTCAGACACTATTCATAACATATGCAAACTTATTCACAAACATTCATCAATACTAATTGCATGCAAACCAAAATGTGTATAAGGTTAAGGGTTTGCTCACTTTAAACAAAGAAAACTTGAGAAGTTTTCAAAACTGGAAGCTTTATAGGGTTGATATCAGACATGCATACAAAATATCAACATATATACAAACAATTCATATTAAACAACATGCAGGCATATTACATCATAGATTCAAGAATTTATAGCATGCAAACAGATATCATATACTTAAGTTTTTTAAAATAAATGTTACTCACGGATAAAAATGAAGAACAGAGCTTCATTTTGAAACTGCTTTGAAAAGCCTTTGAATATTTTTAAATTGAGATGCTCTCTGATCTTTAAAAACTTTTAAACTTGAATACTTGCTGTAGAAACTTGCATGCATGCTCTAACTTGTTTGTTGATATTGCTTAGATCAGGTTTACTTGCTTCAAACAGATTCCAGATTTGAAAAAATGCAGGCTACAGACTTTGATTGCAAATTTTGATTACAGGTTGTTTACTTTGATTTGAGAAAATGATTTACAGGTCTTGTTTTATGGGGAGTGATTTACAGATTTGTTATGAGGATTTCGGTTTGAATTTTAACTTAGCTTTTGATTTTGAAAAGGAAGATTAGAAAAGAAAGAAAGAGATGAAAATATGTATATGTAGGCTGAAAATCATTAAAGAAAAATAAAAGAAAAATTAATCTAAAAATGCCACTTGTTTTAGAATTCAACACTTGTCATATATCTTGTTCATAAATTTACACATGTCTCTTTAATTAATTAGTATTTATTTTAAATGTAAATAAAAAACCTTTTCTTAATTTATTTAAATGCTTATCTATTTATAAATATATATAAGTTATTTTAAAGAAAATAAAAATAATTATATATAAATAAAAGCTTATCCATATATTTTAAAATCCAAAACTATTTGAATATTACCTCTTTTGAATTTCAAAATTAATTTACATTCAAATTCAAATTATATTTAAAAATCCAATTGAAAGCCAATTTATAACATACATTCAAATTGAAAAAAACAAATCTTATTTACATTAAAATCTATTTATTTAAAAACAATACACTATTAATATTGTTTGAAAATAACACATTTATCAATTTAAAAATAATTTATAAAAGAGATTATAAATTTCTATTATTATTAAATGAATTAATCATAGTATATATGAATTGTATTTTAAACTTCTATATATATTCTTAAATCATATTTATTAAGAAAATAAATAATCCTTATTATTAATCTTTATTTAAAACCATATAGTATTTTTGTTTAAATAGCTTTGAAAAGCTTAATATTAAATAATTCATAATTTCCAAACTATCAATATATATATTAGAAATTTAAAAACAAGATTTTATTTATTTAATTTCAAACCAAGGCTTATCTATTTACAATATACACACACACATATATATACATTATAAATAGAAATCATTTTATTAGTTTTTAAAAGATAAAATTTACTAATTAAATATTTATTTAATTAGATTATTAAATCAATTCAAATTTATTATCAAAGATTATCAAATCAATTTAATTATTTAAACAGATTATTAAATTGATATTGCCTATAAATTCCGGGATATCACATTTCATATTTGACCTTTGATTATTATCAACCAAATGGAAACTCTTTGTCAAGTCATTCTGTTGTTTTCTAATAAGCACAAGTGAAGCAACTTAGTGCCCCAAACAGCCATGAGTAATGCATTGCCCAACATTTAGAGAACGCTATGCATTATGGTCTTAATGGATGTGTCCATATCCTTTCTCAAAACCAAGAATATTTGAAATAACATATTTTTGACTTATGATTCGATACTCATGGTTACGACATTTTGTAACTGCAATTGTATAATACTTTATTTAAAGTTTTTCTATTTATATATACTAATCAATTATTTAATCATTATTTATATCAATATAACTCTATATATAATCGAAAAAACACCAAAAGCTTATTTTATTTCAAACGTATTTTGTTTCAAATTTGGATATGTAACAAATTACATGATTATCCCTAAGGCAAAGCTTCCACACCCTAGAATTAACACTCGGATCCACTTTTATGGATTTGGAAGGTATAATATCGTTCATCCTAGGCATATATAATCTCGGCCATGCTAGAAAATAGGTGCTTATGGTCTTGTTTTGGAAGTGAGGAGGTGTAAAGTAGAAAAGAAGTATTTTTTGGTTATTGTTTTAAGGATTTTAAAGTGGAAAAGAGAGGATTTTTAAACTTGAAAAATTAAGGAAGCTATGGACATGAAAAGAAGCTTGGAAAAGAGAAATATAAGTTTGGAAATGAAAAATGAGAAATAGAAAAAATAAAGAATTACTTTTATATAAGTTGAATAGGTGAAATGTCTAAAATACCCTTAATAATTTCAAAATACTCTACCCTCCACATTTCAATGCCAAATCACTACCTCTCCCTTTCTCTACATGCAACTACCCCCTCGCTCCTTCGTTTCATCAATTCTCCACTTTTACGATGCGATGTTACCATATTTTGTATATTTCACTTTTAAGTTTAAAAAGATAAGTCAAAGTTTACTAAATTTACTTAAGTATATTTTTAAACCAAAATTTAATCAAATTACTTAATTAATAAAAGCATATGTGATTTATATAAATGTGTACGTATGTACACTTGTGTACACAACATAGTCCGATAACTTTTAGATGATGAAAAGTCAAAAATCCCAAAAACAATTTTTGGTCACATTTTTTATTTCTTTCCAAACTAATTATTTTTGTAAACAAATTTTTTAAATAACTTCACAAACACTAGTTATTACTTAAAAAGAGGTTTATTTGAGTTGTAAAGTATATTATTTAAATATTTTAAAACATTTTAAATATTCAAATTCAAAGTAATTAAATTATGGGTCATTATAAATTCTCCCTCCTTTGAAATCTTTTTGATTCGGCAGACTGCTAATTCTTGAACTGTAGACATTTGACTATCCAATAGCTGTTGCCATTTGAATTGATTTGAGTTGAATTTGTTGGAGCTTCTAGATGGAGAATTCGGCCCATAGTGGGAGGAGAGGCAGCCAAAAAAATCTTTATTGCATTAGGGTTAGGGGTCCTTTTATAGTGGAAGAAATAGAGAGAAATAAAGATCACATCTCATACAATTTCTCATCAAATCTCAATCATCCATCTCCAAACTCCTCTAGCATTTTTAGCCGCCTCTTACAAGCCCTATTGCTGTTGAAATAACATCTTGACATCATGCAGGCCGTTTAAGCCCAAATGAATATTGTAATTAAACTAATTTAATTGGTTGTCAATATCACATATCAATCGATATATTTATAACTATTATAAATATATATAATAATACATATTCCTCAACTCATATTCAAAATTTTATAATTAATATTTCATAAATATTAATTTAATTAATTTATAATGATTATGAACTAATTAAATCGTTTGGTCTAAAGAGAATTCATCATTCCGGTCATACGACTCGTTAGGTGTAAATTATGTCAGTGATTAATATCGAACTATTCAAATGTTAATGTTCACACATCACTTAGCAAGTGGTGACACATTTTGGCCAAATTTATCACTTATTAAGTTTTAGTACAATATGATTTTGTACTATTAAGCATTACTCGGTTGTGACATTTATTTACGCCAATTCTCTTCGTTAATACTATATCACTTTGGACTTATGAATTTGGTAATGGTCAAATTCCACTATCTTCCATATTCAGCTATACAATCCAAACTCAAAGTCCTTGGTTCAATAGTAAAAATTATTATTAATCGAAATGCTCTCGCTAGTGACTTTGACTTTGAGTTGAATTGTGTTGACCAAGATACTAACCTCATATAACTGAGGAGATGAATCCTTTCTTGAATAGTGCTTCACTTTCAATACTTTCACTTGATCCAATTACAGTCACTTGATGGATGTCATGCCATGACTAGACTATAAGCAAAGTGAAGCTTTCATATTGAAGGTCCACAATATTCTCAAGTTGAGAGAACTGTGTAAATCAGTCACATTGATGTTTTCTATTTGCCTTAGTTATACATTAATCAATAGAAAACTATCGAATGAGTAGTTCTATGGTTATCCAATAACTATTAGCAGGTAACATTGTGGTAGCCCCAGTAGTCATGAGTCATACATTGCTCAACGTTTGGAAAGCGTTACGTACTCTAGTTTGAACGGGTATATCGATATCCAATCTTGATGCATCTTGATTAGGAACATTTAAAATGGTATATTTCCATATATTTTGATAAATTATTCAAGGTCACAGCACTTTGTAATTACTATCACACAATATTTCATTTATGGATTTTCTATTAAATATACTTTTAATTAAATTGATTAATTATTATAACACATTATATCAAGTATGTTATAGAAAAAAATACCTTTTATTTTAAACATGATCGGTCAATGGGTTAGATATATTTAACAAATTACATAATTGCCTCTAGGGCATACCCTTAATTCTATCACTATTAGAGTCTCTTTGTGGAGCAAATTATAATAAATGTGAAGTATTTATTTTTCACCCCAACTATTATAATCTTAACATTTATTTTAACTCATAGTTGTTTGCTTATATAGGGGCAAGCCAACAACTATCTTATGAGTCAAAATGTAGAGAGTCTGACGTGCACACACACACACAAACACACATATATATAATAGAAAGTTCCAGATACATTCTTTCATATTCCTTAATTCATGTAGAAATGGCTTAATCTAAGTTCTGGTACCAACTATAACAACCTACACCTTCGAGCACATCGATTCAAAGCCAAAAATGCATGAAAATAAGCAGATCAGATTATAGTCTTAGCAACAAGCAATCTGTACAATGATGTCTACAAATAACAACATAAAGTCTAAGTAATAGAAAAATATAATATATAATATGTAGAGAATAACTATAAGTAATAAAACTTTAGTGTAACGACCCGATATTTTCAACCATTCGCATCCACACATGTCGGAATTGAATTGCTCAAAATATCAGATTGTTAATTTATATTTGGCAAAACTCAGCATATACAGTAAATAAATCAATCACAGAATCACAGACACAGAGTAATATAACAATAAGCAGCGGAAACAAAAGAATAGTAGTTCATGAAGCTACTATATATATATGACAGAGTTAAAACAAGATACAACAGAAGTCTCGAATACATAGAAGTCTCAACACAATAGTCAAATAACAAAATCTGAATAAATCACTGGAGTCAACTGAATAACTGGAAGCTGAATAGATATAGATGGATCTCCAAGCGAAGTCCAACTCCAAAGGTGAGTCTCAAATGCTGTGACACTCAGTTTGACCCGAGCGTAAAGCAAAACTCAAAACACTCGAGTCAGGATTAACATTCTTATATAAATAAATCCAACTCAAGTGAAATATCAACTAAAATACAAAATAACTTAAAGGATGTTTGGGATAACCATCCTCTAAGGATCCGTGGAACTATCTACTATTTAGTAATATACGCTATTATAATAATGTCTAAAGTAAAGTAAACTATTAAAATAGCGTTAAGGCATTACCCATATCCCCATTAACACATTTTTATATATTCCCATAGTCTATACAGTATCGTAACTTCTCATAAAGTGGGCTTATCAGAGGGAACTCCATAGGTATGGTACAAAACAAACTCGTAGAGGTCTCGCTAAGGTAGGTGACACGGCACAACTAGGCAATGCCAGGATAGATATACCAATTACACTTCCGGGCTGGTGGTAACGCATAGCAGCAACTACCGCCCACCTCGAGCCACACTCCCAAATCAAAAGTGCGCACCAAATCAATCGCAAAGTAATAGAATGACAATCGAAGAAGTTTGTCCAATCGGAGGAGCTACCTCACTTGGCCCGTCAATTGCTCCTGTTTTAGCCACCTTATGCTAACTCACGGGAGTCGGGTCCACGTATATACCTCATGTAGGATCGTCGCCACCATCCTACTTCATTTTGGAATCTACACCGTGTACACGGTTGTTAAAGTGGTTTTCGGTATTAGCAGAGAGTATGACAATAACCGATCCCGGTCTCTTTAACAACCAAACGTTATTATAACACCGTGGTCATTTCAAAATACCATACTTCAAAACCAAAATATCATATCCATTTCAAAACTATATCAATACGAGATCATTATTCACCTAAAAATATATACATTTCCAAATCATAGCACTTTCAAAGTGATAACACTTTCGAAATTATAAAACTTAGAAATTATAACACTTTGGAAATCATAAAACTTTGAAAATATAACTTTTGAAATCATAATACTTTGAAATCCATAACACTTCCCTCTTAAACAGTTTAGATATTAATAATAGTATATATATATATATATATAAAATAAAATAGTTTATATATTAAAAATAATTATAAGTTAAAATAGTTTATATTAAAGTAATTAGTATATTAAAAATAGTTTTATATTAAAATAGTTTTATATTAAAAATAGTTTTATGTTAAAAATAATATATATATTAAAATAGTTTTATATTAAAAATAGTTTTAAGTTAAAAATAGTACATATGTTAAAATAATTTATAAAGTAAAACATTAAAAATAGTTTAAATATATTTTAAAAAATACTTTATATAATAAAAATAGTTTCCTCAAATTCCACAAATCGATTCAAACTAATTCGAATTCCAAATCCCATTTATATCAAATCCCAATTCTTCCATTTCAATTCAAATCTCAATAAACCATTTTATATCGTTTCCAAATATAGATATAAACTACAAATTAAACCATTTCATCTTCAATAGATTTCAAAGCTTTAAATATTCAAACATTTACAAAACTAAATTTGGCAATTTCATATATATATATATCAAATTCACTTTACTATTATTTAGTTTTGAAATATTTATTTAATCATTCCAATAATATTTAAATAGAACTTCAAATTACAAATTTAAATAAAACTAAATATACCTTTCAATTTATGTAAATTTGAGAATATTCATTTAAATCACTTTTAATCAGAATCAGGTTATAAAAATCATATCATTAAAATCTCAAATTTAATAAATTTCAAATCAAACTTATTTGATATAATTCTTAAATAAATACGATTTCAAACCAATTTCTAGTTCGAGTTCCAACCTTAATTTATTAATAATTGTTATAAACTCTATATCTGAAATATAATTTAAATAAATACTTAAACATATTATTAAATTGATTTACATAAAAAATAGTAAAATTATAAATAAATATTTAAAATTTAAAATTTCAAAATTAACTCATAACTAAAAAATTTTCAAAACATGTAATTTTAAAACTTTATAAAAATACATTTATATATAATATCTTAAAATCAAATTTTAAATAAACCATATATTTTCTTTGAAAACCATATAAATCATTTCACAATATATATATATAGACCAACGGTGTGTGTATATAATTTTCTATCCTATGGTCAAGTGATACGGATATTTATCATTTCAATCCGTAATTTAAATATTTACGGGTATATATCTTTTCAACCCGCAATCCCAAATTCAATTTAATGAAAATCGCTTGGGTTTGTCATTTCAACCCATAACGATTTTCTCCTATTCTACAAGATTGTTTGAGTATGTATCATTTCAACCCATAGAGAATTCTATACTAGCAGGGAACTTGCAGAGTGAGAACATATATGATAAAAATATAATATGCATATATCATCAATATAAATAACAGATAATGGTGTCGCATGTCATGGGTGAACAGATGTAGATAATAATATATATATATATATAGGAATGTAATTAACTAACAGCAACATATTTCAATTGTCGTTTCAATTGAACTCAAATTTAATAAACATAAGAACGTTAATCGTGAGTGATTACTCACCTTTCGAGGCTATAGAGATTCGACAGTAGAACAAGCTACGAATTCCAAAACAAAGCAAGATTGGCATGAATTCGACGAACAAGGCTGATAAATAGAAATTGATGAAATCAAGTCAAACTGGATTGATGACGATAAATGGTATAAGTGAACTGATATAGATATAACATATAAAATCAAATTCTAATTTCAAACACATATTAAATTAAATATATATATATATACATGTGTTCAAAAATCATTGTTTTAATTTAAATCATATATTTAAAATAAGATATATATATACCAAATCACTAATTTAACTTTAACCCCAATAAGACAAAAATCTATATACATAAATTTCAAACCGATATTAAATCCAAACACACATAAAAATAATATATATATATATATATATTTGAAACTGACCCATATCTTTTAAACACATCAAAATTTACTGTAAATATATAGTATTGAACACATATACACATTTAACTAGAATATAAACTAACCTGGCATATATATTTACTATTAACACACATGTAACTTCTTAATAGTATAATTAATAGTATAATATATATAAAAACACTTATATACAGGCTTTTTAACAAATCCAACTTATATTTACATCTCTTGTAAATTTATATATATAAGCTACAAAATTACCCACGACAGGTTATGTAAACTAATAATATTACTAATATAATTTAGATATAAATGTAAGCTGTAAACATATATATATACATACACACATATATATATATACATATACATATATATATATATACAAACATATGCATATATATATATAATTTATATAAACTAACCCAACTTGCGCAGACAGCTACCCAAATTTACTTGCAAAATATAACTTACTTTATAAAAAATATATATACTACTTAATCAGATCATGTATAAAATAAACTAACATATATAATATACTAATAATAATATATATATAAATTTTTTTTATATAAAGAATATACACCTGCATACTTATATATGTAACTTCTATAACTCATATAGATAACAACACTTATATATATAAACACATCAATTGACATACATACATACATACATAAATTAACATAAATAAACCAATAAATTTTTATAAAACTCACGCATGCTATGACATATGAAATATATATATAACATCCATATACTTAAACCGATATATATATATATATATAAACTAACATACGGGCATGTCACAGATTAGCTTCATTATACAAACTACTACATATAAACTAATGCATCAATATATATATATATAATATATGGATATATACCGCATATAAAGAGGGATAGCAACCGCAAGTCCAAACAGCGAATATAACTGGTCATGTTGCTGGGAGCTACTCGAAGAAGACTCGACATAAGGCTGGAGAGAGGAGGGGAGTTCGGTGGTGGGTTGGTCATTGGCGTGAGGTTCAGGGTCGGCTGATGTGAGTGGAAGTTGAGGCCATGCACACGCGAGGTTATGGTTGGTGGAGAGAGGACGATGGACGTGAGTGGCTGCTTGCGTAAATAGCGGTGGTGGGGTGCTCGTACACATGAAGGTGGAGGAGCAATAGAGGGCGATTTGTAACAACCCGGGATTTCGCAATTATTTTATTATCGTCATTAGACGATTAATATTGTTGCTAATTGCTAATTGTAGTTTTTAAATTGAGTTGAAATTCTTTTATAAATGGTTAAAAGGATTTGTGGGCTTGAGATGATCATCAAAAGCTTGTACCCGATTCCCCTTTCACTTTTCTAACCCTAAACAATAATAAACGAAAAGAATAAAATGGCGGCCTCTTCCCCTTCGTTCAAAAATTAGGGTTTTGTACAAATTTGAAGACGCCGACTTTAAATTAGATCGATCAAGTTCCTCGTGCTCGGCTTCGACTCTGGCTGCTCGATCCTTGGTCGCTAGTGCTCTTCGATGCTAAGGTGAGTGGTTTGCCACTCACATCTAATTCAAAGAAAAATTTGTTGATGATTTTTCGAAATGTTTGAACTCTTTGGCCAGTACGGCTTGATTTTCATTATGACTTCGGTTTGGATACTTGTAGTCCTCGGGAAGTTTTGCATTGTTTTGCTTTGAGCTTTGATATCAAAGTTGATATGATACTTGTTGCTGCCTATTTCTTAGCTTTTACAGTGAACTTGTTTCTTGAGATTGTGCTTATGTAATACAGTTTGCACTTGTTCTCTGTCTTGCTCATAAGTGATACGTTCATTTATGCCTTCATGTATGCTTGTCGAGTCTGGTTTATGAGTCTGGGATACTTTAGTTTTAGCCTCGACCTCTGTATTTGTTATGTGCATACTGTAGGGATTCTACCTCTGTCCTGTCTATTGGTATTACGGTACTCTAGTAGTTGATGTACTGGTAGGGTATGGCATGGTTCACTGACGAGTTCATTTGCATTTTCATTTGCATTCACTCTATCATGTTAGCTGGGGGGGTTAGAGTTTGATCTGCACTGAACTTATGCTATCTGGTCTTGCAACACTTTTATGCACACTGTTGCCTTATGCTGCAATTGTAGTTAGATTGAGTTCGTGGTGTCACTAGGACTTTCAAGTCAGTGGTTTCAGACCTTCATTTACAATTCGAGTCATGTTGACATTGCTGGTTTTGGTTGCAGTTTGTACTTTGTGCACTTTGTAGCTTTGGTTACCATTCGAGTCCATTTGCAGCTGAAGTACTCTCTGGAGTAGTCGTACACTTGTAGTTGAGTCTGTTCAAGTCACTGGTCCTTGTATTAGTGCTCAGTCATTTAGGTGGTAGCTACGGTTATTGACTTCACTTGATTATAGAACTGTAATGTTCATTAGTTCGTTTGCCTTGAGTCAGGATTTGTGTTTTTGTTGTGGTACATTCATGTGCTTACTTTGAGCATATTACATTTGTGTTCGAGTCTACTTGCATTTGTATCAATCCATATCATCACTTTGAAGTCTTTGGGTTTTGTGTTCATCTGAGTCAATTGAAGTTGTAGCCAAGTGTCATTGGTTCCTGTAATAGGCCCCTAATTTCTGGCCTGGTTCGCGTTTGTCATTAGTTTGGAGTAATTGGTCTGAAGCTTGCTTGCCTGCATTATTAGTCTTGATTCTGAACATGGTTTGAAGTATTACTGCTTGCATTTGACTTTTGAGTGCAGTTTTGTTCACTGGTCGAGTGCTTTGCTTGATGTGCTTGAGTTTGCATCACTGATCATGTTGGCCTTTTGGTTTAGCTTGGTCGACATTTTATGGTTCAGTTCTGCCCTTGTGATCTTGTGGTGGCTGCAGTTTTGTTGCAGTTTTACCCTTGTAGCACTTGATGTTATTTGATCTGTTTCACATGTACGCCTTGTGCATGGCATTTTGCTATCTGTTTCTATGTTTTAGGATGGCACTGACCAGTTGGGTTTGAGTTGTTTAACTTGAACTCAATCTCGTGATGGTGCCATTTGCTATTGATTCATTGAGCTTTTGTGTATTTCATCACTGTAGTGGCGAGGCAGTGCACGCGTGCGTGTACTACAGCCCTAACGGTATTGCCGTTTTAATTGATGTTTCAATTATTTGAATTGTTTTGTGTTCAATTCAATATTTGGAAATTTTATTTGATTCAGTTCAATTGATCGCTTTGTTGTGTCTAATTATCTATTCGATAATTAGATTCCGAGTTTCTAGTTATTAGTTAATAATTGGATTTTTTGTAAATTGCTGATTAGGCAATTCTGTTGTTTTCCGAATTATCTGCATTGGTAATCTTTTATCTATCTTTGTTGATGGTTTGGATTTGTTGGTTTGTTGTTTAACACTGTTTAGTGTTATATCCGTCGTTATCCGATTTTCTTATCGAGGAGTCGGATATACGATTTCTGTGACTGTCATCTATTCGTTATTGATTATTATTGCTTCTGTGCATTAATAACTGAGTTTGGATTAGACTGACCCGTGTATTATTTTCTTTTGAATTTAATACTCGGGTCAGACCCGAGTTATTTCAGGTTGTAGATTTCCTTCTTTGAGTTGCTGTTGAGCTATGAAGACTTTTCATATCATTTGAAGTGTTCTGCGTCTTTTTGTAGTAGTCAGTGTACTGATTAGGATGATGTGTATTCATGTACATTAGTTGATAATGTATTTGTATATATAACTTCAAGAGTCGACAGTTGTAGTTGTATCATATGTATTGTGTCAACTGTATTGTAACTGACATCAGTTATATATATATGAGACTTTTTGTTATCTGTGTTCCGCATTCTTTTGTATCTGTGTTATTATTATATATATTGTCCTAAACTATTATGAACCATCGTAGTTCGTTTTATACTGGTAATTGGGTATGTCGATGGGAGTAAATAAACAAACGATGAAAACAAAAAATATATACCACTCCTATCGAGGTAACCAATACTAGTGTAAGGCCAACTACGGATGGCCGCTCCTATCCAGCCTTATTCTTCGTAATAACAGACAGTATTTCTTTTAATACTCTTTGTTATTGTGAGCATAGAGGTGCGGCGTCACAGTTGGTATCAGAGCTTGGGGTTTATGGACATAATATAAAGCATAACATAGATGGAACATATGTTACAACTATTGGTCGATGTTTTATTTGTGCTTTGAGTCAAAACTGAAGTTTTGAAATTTTGATGAAATTTTTAAATATCTTTATTTAAAAATAAAAGTGAAAATTGTGTTTTGTTGATTTGATTAAATTGTGTTCTGTTTATTAGAGTGTGCAGCGGAAGCAGTGACACTGTCTTCGCTGAGTACGACTGATAATCTTTTGATTTAAAGATCAAAATACGAAATTGAAATAGATTTCATTTGTGTTTACATAGCTGTGTTTAATTTGTTTCTTTGAAAAGTTCGAATCCGATTTGAGGATTCGAAGAGATTGCAGCTATGTGATTTTTGTTGAGATTTTTGCTGGGTTTCTTTTATGCTAATCATATATTGATTAGATTTTTGCTGTTTTGAATTATCTTCATTGAAGATACATTCGAATGATTGCTTTGTTCATTTTGTAGTACGTGAAAATTTGAGTTGCACGTTACTGTATTAATTTTACGTTGAACCGATGCTTGGTTAAGAAACGTATTTTGTTGCCGTTATTTTATAACCGGATTTTTACATCGATGCTAAATTTTGAGGCACGATGTTTGTTGGCAATTTTAATGAATGAAAATTCACTAGTGTTACATTTTGATGTAAATCATTTTGATGAGATTTTGACGTTTGAAAATTACTGTCGCTGTGACTTCAGTAACAGTCAAATTTTTAAAACTGGATTTTCAAGCGGTTATTCCGCAATGCTAATTTTGAGATTCGTTTTATGATATTTTGAGAAGTATAATTTCCTTATCGAAATTGTTACTGATTTGCTGTTTTAATCACGTGTACTGAAAATCGTTTTAAAATGAAAATTGTTTTATAAATTTTTTAACAGTTTGCGCTTTCAAAAGAATGAGGAAGCGACTTAAACGATTCAGCAAAATCGAGGACTATGACCCCTTTCTTTTATTGATTCGCTTAACTCCGGACTTGTTCAGTTGAGAATGTGAATTGTTACTTTTATAAAATAAATAAAATTGTTTTTAGGAATTTTACAGTTTACGCTTTCAAAAGAATAAGGAAGCGATTTAAACGTTTCAGCAAAATCGAGGATTATGACCCCTTTCTTTTACTGATTCGCTTAATTCCGGACTTGTCCGTTTGAGAATGTAAAGTGTATTTTTACAAAATACACAATTTTTCACTTTCAAGGAAACGATGAAGAGAATCAAACGATTTAGTAAAACACGTGGTATGGGACATGTGCGTTTGCTATTTCGGTTAATTCCGGACTCGTTAATTGAAATATCTGCTGTTTTGATGATTTTGATGAATTTGCACTTTCAAGGAAACGATAAAGAGAATTAAACGATTCAGTAAAACTCGTGGTTAGGGGACATGTGCGTTTGCTGTTTAGGTTAATTCCGGACTCGTTAATTGAAATATTTGATGATTTCGTGTGCTTTCGAGCCACTATGAGGACCTTCGGGTCATTTGTTGGACCTTCGGGTCAAATACCAGTATTAGACCTTCGGGTCATTCGTTGGACCTTCGGGTCATTTGTTGGGCGCCAAAATTATGTTGAGTACTTGGTAGGCTTCGGCCATTTGTTGATGCACGTGTGGCGAATTAAAAACTTGCAATCTGATGGGACCGATCCAAGCTTTTATGTTGATTTTCTAGTCTTCTTAATTGATTTCTAGATATTTGTTGTTTCCAATTATCTGCAGGTAATTGGATATTTGTTGATATGAGTTCTGATTATCGTTTTTGATAATTGGATATTTGTTGTTTCTAATTATCGCTTGTGATAATTAGATATTTGTTGATATGAGTTATGATTATCGTTTTTGATAATCAGATATTTGTTGTTTCTAATATCGCTTGTGATAATTAGATATTTGTTGATATGAGTTCTGATTATCGTTTTTGATAATCGAATATTTGTTGTTTCTAATTATCGCTTGTGATAATTAGATATTTGTTGATATGAGTTCTGGTTATCGTTTTTGATAATCGGATATTTGTTGTTTCTAATTATCGCTTGTGATAATTAGATATTTGTTGATATGAGTTCTGATTATTGTTTTTGATAATCGGATATTTGTTGTTTCTAATTATCGCTTTTGATAATTAGATATTTGCTGATTTGAGATTTAATTTTCGCTTTTGATAATTAAATATTTGCTGATTATGAGATTTTCTAGTCTCTAATTATTTCTAGAGTATGCTAATTTTATTGAATTGCTATTTTCTAGCTATCTTTGTTGATAGTAAGAGTTTGTTAATTATGGAGTTGTGTTTTCTAGTTAATTGTAGAATAACTAGATATTTGCGGTTTTGCGATTTGTGATTTGTGTTTCATAATTATCTTTGTTGATAATTGAATATTGCGGATAATTGTATTTATTCAGTTCTGCTATTTTCTGATTATCTATTGATAATTAGATTTTGTTGAGAATTTGTGAATCTCTTTTATGAAATTAAAAGATTTCTTTGGCGTTGTATTCTCGTCTTTTATTTTCTAGCTTAACCAGTTTATGTTAGAATAATAATTGTTATTGGCAACCTTAATTATGAAAATTGCGGGGACGCAATTTCTATAAGGAGGGGAGTCTGTAACAACCCGAGATTTCGCAATTATTTTATTATCGTCATTAGACGATTAATATTGTTTCTAATTGCTAATTGTAGTTTTTAAATTGAGTTGAAATTCTTTTATAAATGGTTAAAAGGATTTGTGGGCTTGAGATGATCATCAAAAGCTTGTACCTGATTCCCCTTTCACTTTTCTAACCCTAAACAATAATAAACGAAAAGAATAAAATGGCGGCCTCTTCCCCTTCGTTAAAAAATTAGGGTTTTGTACAAATTTGAAGACGCCGACTTTAAATTAGATCGATCAAGTTCCTCGTGCTCGGCTTCAACTCTGGCTGCTCGATCCTTGGTCGCTAGTGCTCTTCGATGCTAAGGTGAGTGGTTTGCCACTCGCATCTAATTCAAAGAAAAATTTGTTGATGATTTATGTGACGACCGCCCATGACCCCTGCACTGAATCTAGAGATAGTGCGCTGTAAAGTGTGCCAGGCATCCATGGACGATTGTCAGGGTAAAATAAAACAACAGAATCTATCGTATTACTCACAGCGCATGGACAAAATACAATAGAACATATATTTAGTGAAGCTTTACAGAATAGAATGCCATCGTATAAAAACTTCATAGTAGTTGAATACAAACATCCAAATAGCCAATACATCAAGCCTCACTACATAACACTCAGAGTTATACAAAACAGCGGAACATCCAGTACATATAGTAAGAAGATAATATGCAACCCTCCAGCTCGTCTTCGATATCATCATCGTGAGAAGCAAGAACAGCACCTGTCACCTGCTACCTAGTCTGCCCGTCCCAAAAATGGACGAACAGCCCAAGGCAATAAGAGTTAAAACATAAAGCCTTGAGTCAGACAACAGTCTTAGTGAGCAGTAAATTAACTAACAACATACCAAAAGAGTATAAAGGAAAAGGAATAGGAATACAACCCTCCCACTCCAACCTCATTCTACAGTGATAGCCCCCAGACACACACTAAGCAGAAGCAAACATAGCAGAGCATACAATTTAAAGTAAAGCTACTATCACTCGAGTCAAGGACGATGTTTTCCAAGTACCAAGGCCTAAATCAGATAAGCACCCAGAAAATACCGCTCTTGAGTCCGAATGACGATACAACCAAACATCCATGACTCTGGCTATCACTGTTATCATTGCTTCGATATCACCGTTAATTGAATGACCGGCACATTCTTTCAGCCGTCCGTCAAGGGCTAATGGAAACCCCGGTTCTAGACATAACTCCCGCACGTCGTCGCAGCCCGTGCCTAGGACTATCGAATCTGCCCAGAGTACCTGACCATCAACAGTTGGCCGTTGGGACTATCGAATCTGCCCAAACGTACTCTTGCTTAGAGCATGCTAGAACCTTCAACAACGATGCTATCCAAGCCTCCTAGTCATCCTCCTTGACGACTATTTCCATACTAGCTCAAGCGCCTCTCAAGCATCCATTACCCTTAACTCGAATCATATCACCGAGTTACCAACGTGCTTGGAATGATCCCGTCTGGATTAGACCAAGTCTTCATCTCATGATTGCCTCGCTTCATCACATCCTCGCAAAGCCTCATCTCAACATCACATCATCAAATCTACGCATAAGAGCTTCATCATCCCGCAACATATGCCACGAGCAGCTTACCCAATTCAAGAGCCTTTCCCTTAGCTTTTGAATCGTCTTTGGTCTAAATCAAACCATCAATCATCTAATTCATAACAATCAATCAACCCAAACATTAATCCAAGCAATCAAGCATTCAAATATGATCTAAGTAGATAATTATAACAATAATGGCATTTTCGTAATTAAAGAGTTGAAAGTCTAACATGCATGAAATCATAAGGAATATCTCTACAATCTTGATGAATGAACTTGCATAGGTTAACATATGATAAAATGGATGTAACATCATCATGAACAATGGATCTATATGGATCTACACTTAGGATGAAGAAAATGCATGGAAATCACTATTTTAACACCAAATCGAGCCAACAATCCGATATACTCCTTTGGATCCGTGTGAGAGATAATCACCACTCACCAAATCACCTAAACAACTCCAAATCTACATGCTTCAGATCTGGACAGTGAAGCATCAGTCTTGATCTATCACGAATCCGCTTCAAACGAAGAAATCTCTCTTGAAAAGATGAAGATCTTCAATCTAAGCTCTTGAATCTTCAATCTTGATCTTCGATATGGATGGAAGGAATCACTAGATTAGAGTAGAGAAAAGAAGTGAAGAAGCGTAGAAGTCGAGCTCTCAAAATGGCAGCACTTCGTCGCTTCGAAATTCGGATTCCAAAAATGAAGCCAACCCCCTCTATTTATAGCTGAAAACCGCCCCTAGGTCGCTCGGAGTTAGGTCGTATACGACCTATAGATCCACGACCTACGACCTATAAACCCCACCGACCTAAAGCCTCTTCAACCTAACAACCCAGGCCACTGCAACCTACGACTTATCACCCAGGCGCTTCAACGACCTAACAAAACCCTTCCTCCTACGACCTAACAAGGTTACGACCTATGACTTAGCGACTTAACCATAGGTGCGACCTAACAGTGCTACGACCTAACACTTAAACACATCAGCGACCTAACGCTTAAGTGCTTACGCGACCTAACAATCGTAGCGCCTCAGCGACCTAACTATGTTACGACCTATAACCTCAGCGACCTAACACACTAACGACCTAAAGCACTGCGCGACTTAACTATGCGCGACCTAATACTAAGCCAAAACCCAGCGACCTAACAACCTTAAGTCTTCACGCGACCTAAACATGTTACGACTTACGACTTAACTCGTACGACTTAACTCCCATAGGTCGCTCACTACTACTTAGGTCGTTGCCGACCTAACTACACTAACTCGCTAACCTTCTTAAGTCGCTGCCTATCCTTAAGTCCTTAAGTCGCTCAACCCTATAGGTCGCTAACTCCTATAGGTCGTCCCAACCGACCTAACAACTTAATCACTAAGTCGCTAACCCGGAATCACTAGGTCGCTAACTCTCCCAGCCGACCTAACACTTAACCAAAACTTAGGTCGCATAATTCTATAGGTCGCTCTAACTAACCCACGACCTAAACCGCCATACGACTTAAGACAATACGACCTATTTCTTAACTCGGTCAAAACCTTAAGTCGGCAACTCGACCCAGACTTTTATCTCTTAACTCGACCAAACCGACTTAGGACTTAGAAAAATTCTGAACGACTTATCAACAATGCAACCAATTGTTAATTATTTCACGATGTTTCGATCCGTAAAATACGGGTCATTACAATTTATCAAAATGTTGAACTCTTTTGCCAATACGGCTTGATTTTCATTTTTGACTTCGGTTTGGATACTTGTAGACCTTGGGAAGTTTTGCATTGTTTTGCTTTGAGCTTTGATATCAAAGTTGATATGATACTTGTTGCTGCCTATTTCTTAGCTTTTACATTGAACTTGTTTCTTGAGATTGTGCTTATGTAATACAGTTTGCACTGGTTCTCTGTCTTGCTCATAAGTGATACTTTCATTTATGCCTTCATGTATGCTTGTCGAGTCTGGTTTATGAGTCTGGGATACTTTAGTTTTAGCCTCGACCTATGTATTTGTTATGTGCATACTGTAGGGATTCTACCTCTGTCCTCTCTATTGGTATTACGGTACTCTGGTAGTTGATGTACTGGTAGGGTATGGCATGGTTCACTGACGAGTTCATTTGCATTTGAATTCACTCTATCATGTTAGCTGGGGGGGTTAGAGTTTGACCTGCACTGAACTTATGCTATCTGGTCTTGCAACACTTTTATGCACACTGTTGCCTTATGCTGCAATTGTAGTTAGATTGAGTTCGTGGTGTCACTAGGACTTTCAATTCAGTGGTTTCATACCTTCATTTACAATTCGAGTCATGTTGACATTGCTGGTTTTGGTTGCAGTTTGTACTTTGTGCACTTTGTAGCTTTGGTTACCATTCGAGTCCATTTGCAGTTGAAGTACTCTCTGGAGTAGTCGTACACTTGTAGTTGAGTCTGTTCAAGTCACTGGTCCTTGTATCAGTGCTCAGTCATTTAGGTGGTAGCTGCGGTTATTGACTTCACTTGATTATAGAACTGTAATGTTCATTAGTTCGTTTGCCTTGAGTCGGGATTTGTGTTTTTGTTGTGGTACATTCATGTGCTTACTTTGAGCATATTACATTTGTGTTCGAGTCTACTTGCATTGGTATCAATCCATATCATCACTTTGAAGTCTTTGGGTATTGTGTTCATCTGAGTCAATTGAAGTTGTAGCCAAGTGTCATTGGTTCCTGTAATAGGCCCCTAATTTCTGGCCTGGTTCGCGTTTGTCATTAATTTGGAGTAATTGGTCTGAAGCTTGCTTGCCTGCATTATTAGTCTAGATTCTGAACATGGTTTGAAGTATTACTGCTTGCATTTGACTTTTGAGTGCAGTTTTGTTCACTGGTCGAGTTCTTTGCTTGATGTGCTTGAGTTTGCATCACTGATCATGTTGGCCTTTTGGTTTAGCTTGGTCGACATTTTGTGGTTCAGTTCTGCCCTTGTGATCTTGTGGTGGCTGCAGTTTTGTTGCAGTTTTGCCCCTGTAGCACTTGATGTTATTTGATCTGTTTCACATGTACGCCTTGTGCATGGCATTTTGCTATCTGTTTCTATGTTTTAGGATGGCACTGACCAGTTGGGTTTGACTTGTTTAACTTGAACTCGATCTCGTGATGGTGCCATTTGCTATTGATTCATTGAGCTTTTGTGTATTTCATCACTGTAGTGGCGAGGCAGTGCACGCGTGCGTGTACTGCAGCCCTAACGGTATTGCCGTTTTAATTGATGTTTCAATTATTTGAATTGTTTTGTGTTCAATTCAATATTTGGGAATTTTATTTGATTCAGTTCGATTGATCGCTTTGTTGTGTCTAATTATCTATTCGATAATTAGATTCCGAGTTTCTAGTTATTAGTTAATAATTGTATTTTGTGTAAATTGCTGATTAGGCAATTCTGTTGTTTTCCGAATTATCTGCATTGGTAATCTTTTATCTATCTTTGTTGATGGTTTGGATTTGTTGGTTTGTTGTTTAACACTGTTTAGTGTTATATCTGTCGTTATCCGATTCTCTTATCGAGGAGTCGGATATACGAGATTTCTGCGACTGTCGTCTATTCGTTATTGATTATTATTGCTTCTGTGCATTAATAACTGAGTTTGGATTAGACTAACCCGTGTATTATTTTCTTTTGAATTTAATACTCGGGTCAGACCCGAGTTATTTCAGGTTGTAGATTTCCTGCTTTGAGTTGCTGTTGAGCTATGAAGACTTTTCATATCATTTGAAGTGTTCTGCGTCTTTTTGTAGTAGTCAGTGTACTGATTAGGATGATATGTATTCATGTACATTAGTTGATAATGTATTTGTATATATAACTTCTAGAGTCGACAGTTGTAGTTGTATCATATGTATTGTGTCAACTGTATTGTAACTGACATCAGTTATATATATAAGACTTTTTGTTATCTGTGTTCCGCATTCTTTTGTATCTGTGTTATTATTATATATATTGTCCTAAACTATTATGAACCATCGTAGTTCGTTTTATACTGGTAATTGGGTATGTCGATGGGAGTAAATAAACAAACGATGAAAACGAAAAATATATACCACTCCTATCGAGGTAACCAATACTAGTGTAAGGCTAACTACGGATGGCCGCTCCTATCCAGCCTTATTCTTCGTAATAACAGACAGCATTTCTTTTAATACTCTTTGTTATTGTGAGCATAGAGGGTGGGCGTCACACGATTCGTGGAAGTGGGAAGGAAAATGAGAGGGTGGTGCTTAGGCAGGCTGAACTAGAGGCAAAGTTGGTGTCAAATAATGGCTGAAAGCATAAGGAAGGAAGTAGGAAAATTTAAAGAGAATGGAAAAGGAGATAGAACCTTGTTGGCTTTAGGCAAAATGAGCTGTCACTATTATTATCACATCTAAACGAACAGGCAAAGTGAAGCAGAAAAATATGAACGGACCATAAAATAATAAATGAGAATAGGTAATAGAAAAGGTCTAAAGCTGAATTCAAGTAATAATAAAAGCAACTGTCCATTGGTTTTAAACGTTGGATAACGAATGGTCACAGAGAAACAAAACGGACCGTTAAGGTTAACCGTTTCACGGATTCCGCTGTGTACCAGACTACAAAACACAAAGTTGAATATACCACAAAGATCAGCACGACAAGATGATCAAAATGCCATACAGATATTAGTGGTACGATCATTGTATCAAAAGTTGATACTCGGTTCTGAAAATGCTGCTGATTTGTCGAAAATAAGATAGACGGAGCAATAATAGTTCAAATTTGGAGAAACGGAATATGACGTCTCACCCAGAAGATGATTTACAAATTTAGTGTAAAAAAATATTCAGGTTTGAAAAATAATTTATTATCATCAAATATTAACTGATTTAAATTTAAATAAAATTACACAAGAAAATAAACCTTCATATTATCTGATGAAAATTTACCATTTGCTATGTTGAAGTAGACGTATTACAAATATCAAATTTTTATTTCAAACTTTTATTATTTAAAATTTCACAAAATTTCAGTTAATTACGTTACTAAAACCATAAAAATTTACGGGTTGTTACACTCTCCACCACTCAAAACATTTCGTCCCCGAAAAGGAAGGAGGTAGGAGAATAGAAACAACCAGAAAGAAAACAGATTCAAAAAAATTAATTTCAACCATATAAATTTCAAGTTAAATTAGTTAATATTCAATAATTGATCTAATCCATTTGATTTCACTTAAGTTAAATCAATCTTAACTATTTCTAAATTCATATTCATTTATTCATCATCTAATATTCAATTTACCTCAATTAACATTTTCTATATCATAGATTTAGTGTAGAATCATTTATTATAACCATTCAAATTTATTAATAAATTCCTTTTAACATTATTGTATACTATTCAATTACATAGATAACTTCCGAATAATTTAAGTAAGTTATATAATTTGGAATGTAATTTAGTATTATACAAGAAATTTCCAAACTCAATTATTTCAAGTTTAAATATTTAATCAAGAATTTAAGAGTTAAATTTTCGATTTTGATTCAAACCCTTTAGTGATATATATATATATATATATATCAAATTAAATATATAATCATATATCTATATATAATACATCAAATCATACTTAAAAATTTCAAATCAAATTCGTTTTTCCAAAATAAAGGTGTAGCAAAGCTATTGAATGGTCTCTCCACTCCGAAACTTGAAAATGAACGTCGATGATGCGGCCATCATCACAGAAATTATTTTCCAGCGACAAAAGAGCAGAGTACTGATTTAAAAACTTTTAAAATCCTTTGGAAACGATTTCTATTCGAAAATACTTTTGAATAATATACCTTTCTAAACTTTAAAACCAAAGTTTGAAATCAACGGAAATTAAATTATCAAACTCTTAAGTTAAATTCATTTCATTTCATTCAAATCAATTTATAAACCGTGTTTATTAATTCATTACTTTATATCATGATGCAATAGTTAATGGTTTTCAAAACAATAAATGAAAATCAAATATTTTCATTCTAACAACCAATTCATTTAACAATTTAATTTCAGAAAGATTTCCTTATATATATAGCATAATCATACAAAAATTATTTCATTTACCAAATTTAAAAACAATATTGTGTCAGTTTGCTTTGTTCAAGTGTTTTGGAATTTCTATCGATAGTGTTAATCACATGAACCGATCGAGACGCCAAATCAACATAACAACTCAAACAACACAATATATAAACTCTTTTATATTAATTTCAAATACACTCTCTCACTCAATTATTTAAGGATGGATTTCAAAACAAAGATAGAGATTCAGATTCAAGGTGACCCTAATCATTTAGAATTCTAACTAGAAGATGGGCTCGAAATGAAGATAAGATGATAAAATGACAAAATAGGAAGATGGATAGACTTATATAAATCGTGGGCGACCTTAATCGGGTCAACCGTGACTTCAAGAATACGATCGATGCAGAATTCTGAGTCAAATCAACATTCGATCACAGGAGAATTTACCCTGGTCGTCTACTAGAGAACATTAGGGTATAAAAAAAGATAGCAGCATCTAAACCGAGGATACAGAAATCTTCGGTGAATCAATGCCTGTTGTAAAGCAGTTTCACCCCTTTACGACAACATTCTAAGATTGGTCGCCGATTATTATAGAAATCAATCGAAGTGGAGTTATGGGATACTCCAGAATCAAGAAAATAAGAATAGGGAGAGACAAGAATAGATTTCAGAACAAAGGAATGTTCAAAAATTCAGAGGACACCCGAATCAATGTGGGAGAATTCAAACTCGAACGAAGGCGATTCTGTAATTAAATTTACTATATATGCTAAGTTTTCCTAAACCCAGAGCTCTGATACCAACTGCAACGACCCTATATTTTCAACCATTCGCATCCACACATGTTGGAATTGAATTGCTCAAAATATCAGATTGTTAATTTATATTTGGCAAAACTCAGCATATATAGTAAACAAATCAATCACGAAATCGCAGACATAGAGTAATATAACAATAAGCAGTGGAAACAAAAGAATAGTAGTTCATGAAGCTACTATGTATATATATGACAAAGTTAAAACAAGATACAACAGAAGTCTTGAATACATAGAAGTCTCAATACAATAGTCAAATGACAAAATCTAAACAAATCAATGGAATAAACTGAATAACCGAAAGCTGAATAGATATAGATGGATCTCCAAGCGAAGCTCCAATTCCAAAGGTGAGTCTCAAATGCAGCGACACTCAGTCTGCCCCGAGCGTAAAGCAAAACACAAAACACTCGAGTCAGGATTAACATTCTTATATAAATAAATCCAACTCAAGTGAAATATCAACTGAAATACAAGTAACTTAAAGGATGTTTGGGA
Organism: Allium fistulosum; assembly: GCA_030737815.1. Lineage (NCBI taxonomy): Eukaryota > Viridiplantae > Streptophyta > Magnoliopsida > Asparagales > Amaryllidaceae > Allium > Allium fistulosum. Next base: position 125,445,390 of record CM060906.1, read on the forward strand.
TAACCATTCTCTAAGGATCCGTGGAACTATATACTATTTAGTAATATATGCTATTATAATAATGTCTAAAGTAAAGTAAACTACTAAAATAGCGTTAAGGCATTACCCATATCCCCCTTAACATATTTTTATATATTCCCATAGTCTATACAGTACCGTAACTTCTCGTAAACTGGGCTTATCAAAGGGCACTCCATAGGTATGGTACAAAACAAACTCGTAGAGGTCTCGCTAAGGTAGGTGACACGGCATAACTAGGCAATGCCATGGTAGATATACCAATTACACTTCCGGGCTGGTGGTAACGCATAGCAGCAACTACCGCCCACCTCGAGCCACACTCCCAAATCAAAGGTGCACACCAAATCAATCGCAAAGTAATAGAATGGCAATCGAAAAAGTGTGTCCGATCGGAGGTGCTACCTCACTTGGCCCGTCAATTGCTCCTATTTTAGCCACCTTATGCTAACTCACAGGAGTCAGGTCCACGTATATACCTCATATAGGACCGTCGCCACCATTCTACTTCATTCTGGAATCTCCACCGTGTAAACAGTTGTTAAAGTGGTTTTCGGTATTGGTAGAGAGTATGACAATAACCTATCCCGATCTCTTTAACAACCAACATTATTATAACACCGTGGTCATTTCAAAATACCATACTTCAAAACCAAAATATCATATCCATTTCAAAACCATATCAATACGAGATCATTATTCACTTAAAAATATATCCATTTCCAAATCATAGCACTTTCAAAGTGATAACACTTTCGAAATTATAAAACATAGAAATTATAACACTTTGGAAATCATAATACTTTGAAAATATATCTTTTGAAATCATAATACTTTGAAATCCATAACACTTCCCTCTTAAACAGTTTAGATATTAATAACAGTATATATATATATATATTTAAATAGTTTATATATTAAAATAATTATAAGTTAAAACAGTTTATATTAAAGTAATTAGTATATTAAAAATAGTTTTATATTAAAAATAGTTTTATATTAAAATAGTTTTATATTAAAAATAGTTTTATGTTAAAAGTAGTATATATATTACAATAATTTATAAAGTAAAACATTAAAAATAGTTTAAATATATTTTAAAAAATACTTTATATAATCAATATAGTTTCCTCAAATTCCACAAATAGATTCAAATTAATTCGAATTACAGAATCCCATTTAAATCAAATCCCGGTTCTTCAATTTCAATTCAAATCTCAATAAACCATTTTATGTCGTTTTCAAATGTGGATATAAACTACGAATTAAACCATTTCATCTTCAATAGATTTCAAAGCTTTAAATATTCAAACATTTACAAAACTAAATTTGATAATTTCATATATATATCAAATTCACTTTACTATTATTTAGTATTGAAATTTTTATTTAATCATTCCAATAATATTTAAATAGAACTTCAAGTTACAAATTTAAATAAAACTATATATACCATTTCAATTTTTGTGAATTTGAGAATATTCATTTAAATCACTTTTAATCAGAATCAAGTTATAAAATCATATCTTTAAAATCTCAAATTTAATAAATTTCAAATCAAACTTATTTGACTATAATTCTTAAATAAATACAATTTCACACCAATTTCTATTTCCAGTTCCAACCTTAATTTATTAATAATTATTATAAACTCTATATCTAAAATATAATTTAAATAAATACTTAAACATATTATTAAATTGATTTATATAAAATATAGTAAAATTATAAATAAATACTTCAAATTTAAAATTTCAAAATTAATTCATAACTAATTTTTTTTCAAAACATGTAATTTTAAAATCTAAATTTTAAAACTTTATAAAAATACATTTATATATAATATCTTAAAATCGAATTTTAAATAAACCATATATTTTCTTTCAAAACCATATAAATCATTTCACAGTATATATATATATATAGACTAACGGTGACTGTATATAATTTTCTATCCTATGGTCACGTGATAAGGATATTTATCATTTCAATTCGTAATTTAAATATATACGGGTGTATATCTTTTCAACCCGCAATCCAAAATTCAATTTAATGAAAATCGCTTGGGTTTACCATTTCAACCGATAATGATTTTCTCATATTCTACAAGATCGTTCGGGTATGTATCATGTTAACCCTTAATTTTCTTCGACTCAAGAAGTATACGACTCATAGCCCAGATGACTTAACGAGTTAACACTATCAACAACTTATGAGATAAGAAGCGAACGACTTAAGTTATGTCACGACTTAGTGACTTAAAAGAGCTAACGACCTAATTGCTGAAGTCTTCTACGAGTTAAGTCTTCTACGACTTAAGGGCTTTACGACTCAACGAGTTAAGTCTTCTTCGACTTAAGGGCTTTACTACTCAACGAGTTAAGTCTTCTACGACTTAAGGGCTTTACGACTCAACAAGTTAAGTCTTCTACGACTTAAGGGCTGCGCGACTCAAGAAGTTGAGCTTTCTACGAGTTAAGGACTTTACGACTCAACGAGTTAAGTCTTCTACGAATTAAGGGCTTTACGACTCAACAAGTTAAGTCTTCTACGACTTAAGGGCTTTACGACTCAAGGAGTTAAGCTTTCTACGAGTTAAGGACTTACGACTCAAGGAATTAATTCTTCTACGACTTAAGGGCTGCGCGACTCAAGGAGTTGAGCTTTCTACGAGTTAAGGACTTACGACTCAAGGAATTAATTCTTCTACGACTTAAGGGTCTTACGACTTAAAGGTCTTGCGACTTAAGGGTCTTACGACTTAAAGATTTCACGACTTAAAGGTCTTACGACTTAAAGGCTATCAGGGTAAAATCCAAAGCCCGTGCCTGTGCTACTTTTATCTGGTAAGTCGGCTACGACTTAACACTTGTCTTCAACTGAGCCACAAGATGAACCCAGTATGGCGCCCACGAGATATCTTAAGTCAAATACGAGTTACGACTTACCATAAGTCGGTCACGACTCATGACTTGGCCAAAAAGAGAGTTCAGAATTCAACTCCTATAAATAGGCCACCACTTCCAACATGAAGGGGACTTTTGGGAAATCATTTCTTCAAGCGCCGTTACTCTGTCGAAGTCTCCATTCATGCAGCAATCAAAGATCCTCAAACATTCAAGACGCTACAACAATCTTCAAGAGATAATTCCTTATATCCAACATGGATTCATCGAATTTCATCGATGAAGATTGAGCTAGTAGTCGAGATTGTTTCTTTTGATCAAGTTGTACTGTTTTGATAAGTGATTTGTATCGATTTGTAACCGAATTCAGTAATAAAGAGATTCAAAGTGGACGTAGGCTTAATCTCAAGCCGAACCACTATAAATTGCTATTTTTTTACTGCTCTTCTACTAGTTTACTGCTTAAATTCTGTTCCCGTCACACGGGTGGTGCTTTCATGATTCTATTACACACACTGGGTGTTAGCGTTCACTTTTTAGCGTTAACATTTTGGTGCTTTCACTGAGAACCCAACTCAGGCGATCATCCACCATTGCTTCGCAAAGATTCATAAAAAGGACCTCTCTTAAAAACCAGATCTGAAATAATGGCTCCTGGAAGAAGAGGTAGACCTATCAGATCCGGAAATGCTCACGAAGGGACTTCCGCTTCCCCAATAACAGACCAAGCAACTCCAACCGTTGGAGTCACCAGGGCTGAATTGGATGATGCAGTTTCTGGATTGTACCAACAGATTGAAACCCAAAACGCTTTGATGATGGATAGGTTAACTGCTCTGCTCGGGGCAAATCGCCAACCAGAAAACCGTCAAACTACTCTTCCTGAAATGCCACCTTTCCAGGCTGATGGTTCTATGCCGCAATCAACTTGCCATGAACATATGCCCGGGAAAACTTCTGAGGGAAGAACTGATGCTTGTCCGGAGGTGTCTTTGAACAATAAAGAATACCTGTCCGAAATGGTTAGCCGCATCATGAAAGAGAGCATACAAAGGGAAGAGGATGAGAACGACTGGGGATTCGCGCCAAGCAGAACTCCGTTTACTGAAAGGATCCTGAGAGCGGCGTTTCCAAGGAAATTTGCACCTCCTACTATCCAAGCCTATAGGGGAACTGGTGACCCTAATCATTTCCTATACAAATACGATTGGCATATGACCGGTGCAAGATCATCAGACGAGATCAAGTGTCGATACTTTCCGGTATACCTGGAAGGTGTGGCTTTACTTTGGTTCACAAAGCTTCCAGTTCGGTCTGTAGATAAGTTCTCCGACTTAACGCAAAAGTTTAAAGAACAGTTCAGATTGTATGCTTCAAAAGCTAAGGATATAATGTCACTGTCTAACCTTGAACAAGCGCCCGGAGAATCAATCAAATCTTTCTTGAGCCGTTTCAATATAGCTTTAGCCGAAGTGGAAAATGCGGAACCACGTATGATCCTTACTTATTTGGTGCGAGCCATTGATAAATCGAGTAAATTTGGAATATGGCTGAGGATGAAGGAACCAAACTCACTTGATAAATTTTATAAAAAGGCCGACGAGTTCATTCGCCTTGAAAGCCTTCCTACAACATCGAAAGTGGTTGCTGCCCAAACTAATAATAACAATGTCCCATCTAATAAAAGAGAATCTGAAAGTCAGAAAAGGGAGAATGAAGGAGGAAAGAGCCAGGGAAATGAAAAGAAACCTCGCCGCTTCAATCCTTCGAATTTTACTCCTTTAACTGATACACCAAGAAATATCTTTTTTGCAACAAAGGACGTTGTCAGGTATCCTAAGCCACCTGAGATGACGAGAGGTGCAAAGCGTAATGGAAAATTCTGCCAATTTCACAATCAACCTGGCCATGACACTGACCAATGTCGCCAGTTAAAGAATGTGATTGAAGAATTGCTGGAGCAGGGTAAACTCCAACAATACGTTAAGAGAAGCGGAGTCGCTCCAACCTCATCCACTCGGGATCAACAACATCCTACCCATCAATCCGACTCTCTCAACAACACTACAGTGCAAGATACAGAAAAGCTTGTCATTAATGTTGTCACAGGAGGTCCACACCCAGCAGGCAGAAGTTGGGATGACTACTAATGGTCCACAAAACTGCAACTGGGGCATCTTTTACTTTCTCTGGCATATAAATCCGAAGCTGCAAATCTAGCACAAATGGAAATCCAGCTTGGAGATTCTGAAACAACAATAACTAGCATCCATTTTTTACTTAACAGCGTTGCTTAAATTTGTAAAAAATGATGATGGATGTGTGACTTCTGCATTTTAAACCACTGAGAAATCAGTGTGACTGAATAATGAAAAAACTATGCATTCTGTGTTTTCTATTATAAAATGCCTGTTATATTTCGATGTGTAAATACTCTAAATGTATTGCTAAAATGTCGATCTAATATTGCAGGTCATTAAAGCAAAGCTCACCCATCGCAAAGCTAAGCGAGCCTTACAAATCATTTACTAAAGCAGATACCAAGCAACAAAAAATTCCAGATTCAAATCCTATACAAGAAGAACCTCACATAAAAAGTTGGCAACTTCACTGGGGCAAGCCTTCGTTAACCGGTTGTGATTGTCAATATGAACAGACATCCAGCTAGGTAACTCGCGTTTGTCCCATGAAGTTATTCAACAGTGAAGTCCACTTCTTCGGATGAGGCAATTTACTTACAAAAGGAACGAAGATACGCTTGGAAATGATAGTAAAAGATCGCTAGTGGGCAGATGATGGGAGAACATGGCCAAGCAAGCACGGAAGCAACCAAAAGGAATTTTGCTCCTCAATAAAAGGGCCGGTAGAACCACCGAAGGGACACCTTCCCAAGCAGAAGGAACAGGGCCCTTGCTAACTGATCGTGATGCATCCGATCAGGCAGCTTGCGTCCGTCCCGTGGATCTACTCGCCCCTGAGAAGCAACCTTCCTGGCACACCAACCAACCGATGCTCCTTCCCAAAGGTCAACAAAGCCCTCTAACGAGGCACGCCAATAAATGGGAGAGCTTTCCTCAATCAAAAAGATCGGTGGGACTACCAAAGGGGCACTTTGTTAGTTAATTGCAATCGTTTATGCAAACAAACATCCAATCAAGCAACTTGCGTTCGCCCCGTGGACCCCTCCGACCATGAGAAAGTAACTTCCAAGCAATCAAAAGCCCTTTTCGGAGGCACAAGCCCTCTTCGGAGGCACAAGCCATCTTCGGAGGCAAAAGCCCTTTTCGGAGGCACATTTCACCCGTGTAGAAGTGCAAAATGCTTCTCTTCGGAGACCCACTTCACCAGTGATGAAATGCTAAAAAGCCCTTTTCGGAGGCACATTTCACCCGTGTAGAAGTGCAAAATGCTTCTCTTCGGAGACCCACTTCACCAGTGATGAAATGCTAAAAAGCCCTTTTCGGAGGCACATTTCACCCGTGTAGAAGTGCAAAATGCTTCTCTTCGGAGACCCACTTCACCAGAGCTGAAATGCCAAAATTGCTTCTCTTCGGAGACCAAAAATTGCTTCTCTTCGGAGACCAAAATTGCTTCTCTTCGGAGACCAAAATTGCTTCTCTTCGGAGACCAAAATCGCTTCTCTTCGGAGACCAAAAGACCTCTTCAGAGGCGTACTTCACCTTGCTTGAAGTACCAAAAATAAACCCTTTACTGGGGCATAAAATCAAAACCTACATCGGAAGCTCATTTCACTGCGTAGGAAAATTCGCTTTTAACAAATAAAAGTGATCATCCCCAAAAGTTGAAGTGTTCTTCAGAAGGAAAGAGAAAGTAAAAACTTCTCGAAAGACGAGATATACTTTATTAAAAGCAGAATGATTCTTTCCTTAAAAGTGGAATAGTTATTCTCTGGAACAAGAGTATCAGTCTTGAAAAAGCTAGGAATATTGCAATGCACTTGCGGTATGGGGGCAATACTATACGATTCAGTTACATGAACAAAGTAATATACAAGCAACATACCGCGAGTTCATCACAATATCATGAAAAATAGATGATGTGGAATAAATGCATTCTCAAACGCAGACAAAAAGTTTGCACAAGTAAAAAGAATCGTTTGTTCCACACCAAAAATAAAAAACAGATGCATTCTCACATACACAAGAGTTTGTACAAGTAAAATAATTGTTTTATTTAGTACTATGAAAATTCTTTACATGTGCAGATATCTCAAAAAGTAAAAGCAGGGACCGGTACCCGCACAATCCCCGGTCGATACATGCAAAAAGCAAAAGTAAGGAGTAGAAAATCTAGCTTGTTATTCCTTCTTCTCGCTACCTTTGGAGCCCTTCCCCGGCCTAATGATTAGTTTTTGGAGCCGTTGTGAACGGGTCGGGGCAGAAGGAGGAAAAGGCGCGGCTGGATCAACTTCTGCTTCGTCCCCAGTTGAAGCACTTCTCTTCTTCTTCCTTATGCCACGCTTCCCCTTCCTCTTTGAAGAAGATTCGCTCCCCGGAGTAGCAAGCAGTGTTGAAAGCTTCGTGTCATCATCAAGGGACTGCTCCGGGGTCTTCTCGACGTCTTCAAGGTCCTCCGCCTTCTGTTCCTGCGAAGCTGCCGGGTCATCCAGGCCTTGAAGGGCTTTGATTTTCTCTGCCTGTGATCCCGGCTGGGAAGCAGAAGGAGGAGTAACCTGTAAAGATGGAGGGACGACAACTGAAGGAGTGGAAAGTTGTGCAGTGTTTGGTGCCTCCGCTGTAGAAGAAAAGAAGTTAAAATCAACATCTTCCGAAAATAGAGAAGGTATCGGTTCACCAAAGTTCAAGTAATAAGTAAGAAGGTCATCAAACTCGGTTAAATCTAATAACTGGTTCATTAGACCCGGAACTTCGCCAAAGTTACCTGGAGGAGTTGGCTTAGCAAGTTCAATTTCATATTTATCAGCCTCAGTTTCTTCCTGGCTCTTCTCTTCAATTTGGGAAAGAGGAGTCTCGGAAGTATCGAGTTTAGCTTCAGCATCTTTTGCAGCAAGTGGAGATTGAGAGCTAGAACCGATGATATCAACATCGGTCAAAGTTGAAGTATGGACAGGGGCATGTAGTGATGTTGTCTTTTCTGGATGTTCCTCTACCACTGTCCCGGCTCTAGCTTCGGCAAGTTGCTCTTTGCCTCTAGTAAGCGCATCACGTGCTTCATCATCCAGATAAAGCGCTATAAGTTCTGCCTCCGCATAGCCAGCAAACGTATCAAGTATGGTCTCCCAAACTTCAGCAAGTGTAATCTCATATTTGGGACCCAAGAATGAGAGGCTGCCGCGGCCCAGAATGTTGTGCATATAGAAGTCAAATAGAGTAGAATCGATGCTAGCTTTAGTGGCTTCGTGAGACTCTTCGGCCGCAACTTGTCCAGCAACCGCGTCATCTCGCTCCTTCTCAACTTTAAGAAGCTTAGCTTTCAATAACTCAATCTCCGCATTTTGGGACACAATTGTTTCCCGCTGCTTAGCATTTTCTGTGCGATATTTCTCAGTAATATGCTGCTCGGCTGCAAGCTTCATTTCGACATCTCTTTGTGCGGCATGTGCATCCCGCACTTGCTTCTGAAAGACTTCTTCTTTTTGAGTATGTGATGCAGAAGAAGAGGCAAGATTTTCCTTAAGCTGCTTAACTTCAGATGCAAGCTTTGCGTTGTCGTCTGCAATGCTTGTCATCTCCGCATCATGCTGCTTACGCCATTTGTCCCATTCTGATTTATCGTTCTCCATGGTCATCATCGCCTCAAGGTTAAAATCGTTGACCCTTTGAAGTTCGTCGACAAGTTTCTGCCATTGCGACATCCTCTCGACATTAAGCCTGACCGCGTCAAGACTTTTAAGCATGTCTTGCTTATCAATCGGAACCAAATCCAAGTCAAAGCGCACTCCTTTTAGGCACCAATTTGGAAATCGGCTCTTAAGCGTTGGAGGGCCGTCTTTAACTTGATATTGTGGCCTGTTAATGATTGTTTGAATATCAGACTTCTTTAGAGGAGGAGAACCGGCCGGAGTATCAAAAGGGATAGGAGCGTCAGTTTTTTCAGAAATTTCAGACGCGTCCTTCTCATCAAGTTTAACCCGTTTACTTGGGTCATCGGTAGCATGCTTCTTCCCTTTGTCATCATGATATTTTCTTTTATGAGAGTCATCGTCTCTCCTTCTTTGCTGCTCTTCGTAAGCACGCCTTTCTTGGGCTTTTCTAGCTGCACGCTCTTCGTCAGATTCTTTGCGGGAGGGAAGATAACGTCCATAATCGTAAGAATCACGCCCTCCGTAGCGCCGAAAGTTGTCGTAGTGTGAGCCAGTACGTCCCATTGGAGAATCTGAAAAATGAAAAAGAAGTAAAGTTTAGAAATTTCCAGAAACAGAGGGTAAATGCTTATAAGTGCTGAAAAACCCTAAGTGTGTGCGGCGTGCAAGCTACATGCGTCAAACTACAGACCACGCTTTAGTGTGGAAACAGAGACGATTGGCGTAGTAGGCATCAGGGTTTGTTTTAGGGTGGAAGTCGCTTCAACAACGGGAGAAGTCACTTTTGGATTATTATCCCCGAAAAGCTCTTGAGAAGTTATCGTGATATCGCTCAAGCCATCAAAAGTGTCATCACCCTGGAGCTTAGCAGACTTCTCCTTTTCAACTTCCATATCAATTGATTTCTCAGAAACTCGAGGATTCTCTTCCTCCTCGATAATTGGGGCAAGTGCCGACTTGCTAACTGGCCCTACAACATCGATGGATGCGGAACATTTTATCAAAGCAGCCTCTACGATGGGTGCTTTTGATGTGATTTCTTCTACAGAAGCTGGGTTATTCGAGGCCTCTGCTCGAGCGCCCGAAGCAGCTAACGTTTCCGCATCAGAATTAGAGATTTCATGAATCTGAGTCGATCTAGAAGGATGTAAAAGTCCAAACTGGTGAAGAAACTCATCTTTCAACAGAAATTTCGCATCCCGTTCTTCAACTGGAATAGCCATGAGCCTCTCCAGAGTTTGCTTGTGACTAGGGTCCCTAGAGGGAGAGAGGAGCGCTGAAATGAGAAAGCAAAGTTAACACTTAGTGATTCGGACTGCAAAATACTCAGAGAATAAGGAGAAGAAAGGATAGGCATTCTACGAGTATTTTGCAGTCCGAATGTGAAGGTGCACGTTTCCTAAATAGTGTGAAGTGTTGTGCAAAACTAGTCAAAATAACAAATAAATACAAACTGGAATTAGGATAGTCGGTAATTGATCGATCATCAAATTTTAGGACTTGATTAATTTAAAGTTCAGGTACAGTATTAAGTATAAATCGGTCATTTTCAACTGACTGTTTTAATGCTGTCTTAATACTTTGTTTGAATTTGACGACTTAAAGCACTTCATTCACACGATCTATTTATGTTGATTGTCTGTTATTAACTAATCTGTCACTTGATGTGGGCAGTCGGTGACAGTATATTCGTCCCAATTTTCTGTGAATATTGTATTAAGCAGATTATTAGTTTGCAAGTTAGAGTGATCTGTGGAAAAGTTCAGCAGTTCGAAGTTCAACAGTTCAAAGTCCATGCAGAGCCTAAGTCATGAGTCGCCAACGGCTTACGTATTAACTCGTCTACGACTTAAGGGTTACAAGGCAAGTCAAGGCAGGTCGCTTCGGTTTTAGGTCATTAATGCTTTAAATCGGCAGTACTTCAAGTCTTAAGTCGTGTGAAAATAAAAAAGGCTTCAGTCCAAAGCGGTGTAAAATCCCAAGTCCTAAGTCGTCCACGACTCATGGCTTATGTCGTAAGAGGCTAAGTCGTCCACGACCCAAGAATTATGTCGTAAGAAGCTTAAGTCGTGGTTCGTACAAAGCTGCTAAACCGTGGCCATTCTAGCATCTCACTCATTTGAACCCATTGACTTTTCTCCTAACCCGATAACCTCTCAATCAAACTACGATCCTTATCCTCATTCCACCACACCATGGAGTCATCCAAAAGGCCAAGTTCAGATCACCAAAGCCTCGCCAACCTAATCAATTAAACCTGAAATACAGTAACCCTCCATCTCCATCGCCCCATTCATCTAAAGATGAAATCAAGCAAAATCAGGTTCACGAATTAAGTATAAGGAGGAGAATTCACGAATCAATGATGATTAAATGTCGAGGAGGGAGCAGGAACACTTACGCAATGAAGAATCAAAAATCGAATTGGTTGATTGTTAGAAAAGGAAGAAATTGCCTTGAGAAAGCTCGGAGGAATATTAATGGCGGATACGACTCAGGAGATAAGCAATGGATAGAAGGAACGACTCAGGCTTTTTATACCTCTGGACAGTGGAACACGAAAAGGCATATGCGAGTTAAGATAAGTCGAAGCACACGACCTACGACTTAGGCGTGTACTTCGAGGGGCAAATGTTAACCCTTAATTTTCTTCGACTCAAGAAGTATACGACTCATAGCCCAGACGACTTAACGAGTTAACACTATCAATGACTTATGAGATAAGAAGCGAACGACTTAAGTTATGTCACGACTTAGTGACTTAAAAGAGCTAACGACCTAATTGCTGAAGTCTTCTACGAGTTAAGTCTTCTACGACTTAAGGGCTTTACGACTCAACGAGTTAAGTCTTCTACGACTTAAGGGCTTTACGACTCAATGAGTTAAGTCTTCTACGACTTAAGGGCTTTACGACTCAACAAGTTAAGTCTTCTACGACTTAAGGGCTGCGCGCCTCAAGGAGTTGAGCTTTCTACGAGTTAAGGACTTTACGACTCAACGAGTTAAGTCTTCTACGACTTAAGGGCTTTACGACTCAACAAGTTAAGTCTTCTACGACTTAAGGGCTTTACGACTCAAGGAGTTAAGCTTTCTACGAGTTAAGGACTTACGACTCAAGGAATTAATTCTTCTACGACTTAAGGGCTGCGCGACTCAAGGAGTTGAGCTTTCTACGAGTTAAGGACTTACGACTCAAGGAATTAATTCTTCTACGACTTAAGGGCCTTACGACTTAAAGGTCTTGCGACTTAAGGGTCTTACGACTTAAAGGTTTCACGACTTAAAGGTCTTACGACTTAAAGGCTATCAGGGTAAAATCCAAAGCCCATGCCTGTGCTACTTTTATCTGGTAAGTCGGCTATGAGTTAACACTTGTCTTCAACTGAGCCACAAGATGAACCCAGTATGGCGCCCACGAGATATCTTAAGTCAAATACGAGTTACGACTTACCATAAGTCGGTCACGACTCATGACTTGGCCAAAAAGAGAGTTCAGAATTCAACTCCTATAAATAGGCCACCACTTCCAACATGAAGGGGACTTTTGGGAAATCATTTCTTCAAGCGCCGTTACTCTGTCGAAGTCTCCATTCATCCAGCAATCAAAGATCCTCAAACATTCAAGACGCTACAACAATCTTCAAGAGATAATTCCTTACATCCAACATGGATTCATCGAATTTCATCGACGAAGCTTTAGCTAGTAGTCGAGATTGTTTCTTTTGATCAAGTTGTACTGTTTTGATAAGAGATTTGTATCGATTTGTAACCGAATTCAGTAATAAAGAGATTCAAAGTGGACGTAGGCTTAATCTCAAGCCGAACCACTATAAATTGCTGTTTTTACTGCTCTTCTGCCAGTTTACTGCTTAAATTCTGTTCCCGTCACACGGGTGGTGCTTTCACGATTCTATTACACACACCGGGTGTTAGCGTTCACTTTTTAGCGTTAACATATCATTTCAACCCATAGAGAATTCTATACTAATAGGGAACTTGCAGAGTGAGAACAGATATGATAAAAATATAACAAGCATATATCATCAATATAAATAACAAATAATGGTGTCAGATGTCACAGGTGAACAGATGTAGATAATAATATATATATATATATAGTAGTGTAATTAACTAACAGCAGCATATTTCAATTGTCGTTTCAATTGAAATCAAATTTAATAAACATAAGAACGTTAATCGTGAGTGATTTCTCACCTTTCGATGCTATAAAGATTCGACAACAGAACAAGCTACAAATTCCAAAACAAAGCAAGATTTGCATGAATTCGACGAACAAGGCTGATAAATAGGAATTGACGAAATCAAGTCAAACTGGATTGATGACGATAAATGGTATAAGTGAACTAATATAGATATAACATATAAAATCATATTCTAATTTCAAACACATATTAAATTATATATATATATATACATGTGTTCAAAAATCATTGTGTTAAACTAAATCATATAGTTGAAATAAGATATATATATACCAAATCACTAATTTAACTTTGACCCCAATAAGACAAAATCTATATACATAAATTTCAAACCGATATTAAATCCAAACACACATAAAAATAATATATATATATATATATTTGAAACCAACCCATATCTTTTAAACACATCAAAATTTACTGTAAATATATAGTATTGAACACATATACATATTTAACTAGAATATAAACTGACCTGACATATATATTTACTGTTAACATACTATAGCTTATTTTTATAAACATGACTTTGATACATATATATATACACTAACAGATAAAATCTATATATAAATATATATATTTATTATAATTGACAACACATGTAACTACTTAATAATATAATATATATAAAAACACTTATATACAGGCTTTTTAACATATCCAACTTATATTTACATCTCTTATAAATTTATATATATATATATAAACTACAAAATTACCCACAACAGGTTATGTAAACTAATAATATTACTAATATAATTTAGATATAAATGTAAGTTGTAAACATATATATATATATATATATATACATATATATATATATAGTTTATATAAACTAACCCAACATGTGCAGATAGTTACCCAAACTTACTTGCAAAATATAACTTACTTTATAAAATATATATATACTACTTAAACAGATCATGTATAAAATAAACTAACATATATAATATACTAACAGCAATATATATATAAACTTTTTTTTATATAAAGAATATACACCTGCATACTTATATATGTAACTTCTATAACTCATATATATAACAACACTTATATATATAAACACATCAATTGACATACATACTTACATAAATTAACATAAATAAACTAATAAATTTTTATAAAACTCACACAGGCTATGACATACGAAATATATATAACATCCATACACTTAAACCAATATATATATATATATATATAAACTAACATACGCGCATTTCACAAATTAGCTTCATTATACAAACTACTACATATAAACTAATGCATCAATATATATATAATATATGGATATATACCTCACATAAAGAGGGATAGCAACCGCAAGTCCAAACAGCGAATATAACTGGTCATGTTGCTGGGAGCTGCTCGAAGAAGACTCGACATAAGGCTGGAGAGAGGAGGGGATTTCGGTGGTGGGTTGGTCATTGGCGTGAGGTTCAGGGTCGGCTGATGTGAGTGGAAGTTGAGGCCGTGCACACACGAGTTGATGGTTGGTGGAGAGAGGACGATGGACGTGAGTGGCTGCTTGCGTGAATGGCGGTGGTGGGGTGCTCGTACACATGAAGGTGAAGGAGCAATGGAGGGAGATTCATGGAAGTGGGAAGGAAAATGAGAGGATGGTGCTTATGCGGGCTGAACAAGAGGCAAAGGTGGTGTCAAATAATGGCCGAAAGCATAAGGAAGGAAGTAGGAAAATTTAGAGAGAATGGAAAAGGAGAAAGAAGCTTGCTGGCTTTAGGCAAAATGAGCTGTCACTATTATTATCACATCTAAATGAACAGGCAAAATGAACCAGAAAAATATGAACGGACCATAAAATAATAAATGAGAATAGGGAATAGAAAAGGTCTAAAGCTGAATTCAAGTAATAATAAAAGCAACTGTCCATTGGTTTAAGCGTTGGATAACGAATGGTCACAGAGAAACAAAACGGACCATTACGGTTAACCGTTTCGCGGATTCCGCTGTGTACCGGACTTCAAAACACAGAGTTGAATATATTGTAGAGATCAGCACGATAAGACGATCAAAATGGCCTACAGATATCAGTGGTACGATCATCGTATCAAAAGTCGATAATCGGTACCGAAAATGCTGCTGATTTGGCGAAAATAAGATAGACGGAGCAATAACAGCCCAAATTTGGACAAACGAAATATAACGTCTCACTCAGAAGATGATTTACAAATTTATTGTAAAAAATATTCAGGTTTGGAAAACATTTTATTATTATCAAATATTAACTGATTTAAATTGAAATAAAATTACACAAGAAAATAAACTTTCATATTATCTGATGAAAATTTACCATTTGCTATGTTAAAGTAGACGTATTCCAAATATCAATTTTATTATTTAAAATTTCACAAAATTTCAATTAATTACGTTATTAAAACAATAAAAATTTATGGGTCGTTGCATTTAGGCTCTTCGTCTCCTTCTCTAAACACTATGTCCCTGCTAAATCATCTACTGCCTTGTCCTCCTATAATGGATATAAAAGGGGAAGAAAAGGAGTGGGTCAGACAAAGCCTGGTGAATGAATTGTATTATTAGTGTATGGTGTTCATAGGAAACTAGCTTCATTTATAAACTACATGAACTAGGCTATCCGTTTATGCTTAAGTGTTACATAGGATGGGTTTGTTTACTTTACGGATTGGTGTATATAATTACACCTACATCAATAACATCTTATAAAGGCTTCCAACTAAGGGTTCAGTAACCAACATCTAACAATTCTAGGTCAATTCCTACTATATGTTCCTTGTAAGTAATTTCCTAACCAACACTGAGTTAACGTTTCCAATGATGAACTACTTATATCACACGTACACACTGAGCGAACATCGTAATGCCTAACCTTGCGCCAATTACGCTGCCTCGATGATTATGGCATACCTAAGCATTCGTGTCAACATCTCAATGCTAAATGTGTCTTATGCTCTCTAGAATTCTGTGGCGCCCCACCTCGAGACCCACATTAATAAAGAGTATTACTGGGTAATACTTTCTTCTAATGCAGAGAATAGGGCTGGTTAGGAGCGACCATCTATAGACTTGTCTTAAATATCTATTGAATACGTGGACAATTGAATTTTTTTTTCAAACTCAAGTGGATCCACATATCCAATAAATACTTAATACAAAACTATAGGTGGCTAACGGATCTATCAGAACAAAATACAACAACTAAATGCAACTCACATCGTAAAACAACAGATAAACGTACACACACATATATAGATACATCACTAGAGTAATACAAAATAATACATCATATGTGGTAAGACGACCACGATATATGCACACGAGTCATAAATATATAAATCAGAGTCAACATAAAAAGCTACACAAAAAGATGATAACAGATATATCCAAGCGAAAGCAGAAAGGCTGTCCAACGGGTACCTAACCTGCAACATCTCGGTCTGACCCGAGTATAAAATACACGGGTCAGTCTAGCTAAAACAATCAGTTTAACAAGATAAACGATAATAAGAAGCATATGAATAAGGGAGATATTCTTCTCAAAAGAGAAGAAACAATTCTAAGTTCATATGGTTACTTCAAGTGATATAATGTCACTTAGCATGAGTATATGATCTCACAAGAGATAAATCAACATTCAACAAAGTACTAAATATAGCAAGCCTCATATCATCAGCTTATCCCAAAACAACAATAATGGTTTTGATGAACCATAACTCCTAAAATTAAGAAATCCTAAAAAACGCCATAACAGCAATCTCAATTAAACTCTCGAAATAGAGAAATCTCAATCAAAAATACGCCATAAGG
Organism: Allium fistulosum; assembly: GCA_030737815.1. Classification (NCBI taxonomy): domain Eukaryota; kingdom Viridiplantae; phylum Streptophyta; class Magnoliopsida; order Asparagales; family Amaryllidaceae; genus Allium; species Allium fistulosum. Next base: position 125,462,126 of record CM060906.1, read on the forward strand.
TAATCAAGTATATCTCCAACATTGGAGAGTGTAAATCTCAAATAAACGCCAAAAGGAAAATCTCAAATAAACGCCAAGTGTAGGCAACTCAAATCTCAAATATAGAACACAAAGGAGTTCAATTTCCAAAGATGTAATCGCCATATTAATTATATCTCAAACGGCTCAAATGGCCAATAATAAAAAGGCGGTACACTTGGAAAATATCAAATAATCAATGAAATTATCTCAAAATATATGCACGTGCATATGGTCGAAGCCTGCCAAATACTGCTCTCTTAAATAAGGCGCCACGCCCGAAGGCAAGTACATCACCATGACAAATACGCCGCAATGGAAAACGTCTCGAGGACAAATACGCCGCAATGGCAAATACGCGGCAATAAAAAAATGTCTCTAGGACAATGACCCGAAGGTCTAGTACTGGCAATACGTCTCGAAGACAAATGTGTCACAAACTCTCAAATAGGAACCCGAAAAGTGTTAACGTGTGTCCCATACCACACGTTCGCACTAAAAGGTTTACTACCCACTAGTAAATGCCACACTAGAAAGTAGTAAAATGTTTACCTCATCTCATCGGTAAACACGGCCCGAAGCTCAAAACGATCAAACAGACAAGTCAGGAATTAACCGATAAGAAAAACGCACGTGTCCCATACCATGTGTTTTACCAAACCATTTAATTCTCCTTCTCATATGCTCGAATAGTGAAAAAACGTGTATTTTATATAAAAAATAATTTACTTGAGAAAACAAGTTTTTAAAACCATTTTTCAAAATCAATTTTGAAAACAATATTTGAAAATTCCCTTATTATAGAGAATAAATAAATTTTATAGCTTAAAAAATTTAAAAATATTATATAATAATTATTTTAAATGCCAATTTATTTTAAAAATTATTTCAAAATTGTTTGGAAAAATCCATGCTTGAAATCAAATAAAAATCATCGAAAAACACCAAAACCAACATTCGAAAACATCTCAAAATCGATTCGTTTTGAATCACAAATTCAAAATTCTGGCTCGCCTATTGATAGGCTTCATGGACTTAAAAACAGTTCAGAAATATCACAAAAACAAGACACAGTAGTCGGAAAATGGATTAGAAAACTAGATAGAACACAAAAATGCACATGCCAAAAACAATACTCAGGTCTGAAATATTCTCCGGGTTCAACTTTCGGACATAATTTGAAAGGCTTAATGACCTCGGAATGCTCTAAAATTTGATAAACACCAAGTAGAACAATTCATCTATGAACTAGAAAAAGATTCACTAAATTCCGACATGAAATGGTAAAGATACGAAGTTTCAAACATGGGCTCAGGCCATGTTAAATTCTGCCCAGGTCTAAAAACCCTCTCGGGTTCAACTTACAGACATGGAACAGGTGGCCAAATGAGCTTTGATTGAACTGAAAATTGGTATACACATTGTAGAAAACTTCAGATTTCAAATAAAAACAATGAATTCTGACTGGAAATGAAAAAGTTACGTTGTCTCAAACATGGACTCAGGCCATGTTTACAACAGTTCAGAAAACTAAAGTGTGCCCAGGCCTGAAAACCATATTGGGTTCAACTTACAGGCATGAAACAGAGGAACAAACAACCTCATATTGAGATGAAAATTGGTATGCACATACTATAAAACTTCATATTTCAAATAAAAAAAGAATCAATGAATTCTGTCTGGAAATGAAAAAGTTACGATGTCTAAAACATGGACTCAAGCCATGTTTGCAACAGTTCAAAAAACAAAAATGTGGAGGTGATTTCCAAGCTGCGCATTGATTTTGCAGCAAAGTTTTCAGGTATAAAAAAGAGAGTTTTGCAATGAAATTTTTCACACTTATACTACAACACACGAACTACTCTTAGAAGAAAATCCGGCAGCATTTCATTGCCGGAATTGTAAGAAATTAACATGCAAAGTGGAGGCCAGAATAGTTTTCGCACAAACAAAACTCAGCATAAAACAAGATACAAAAGCAAACTTTACATAATTTATAGCAATTTGAAGCTTGGCTTCAGCTAGCATTTGTGAGTTTTGATATGCACATTGTTTTTGAAGTGCAAAAATCAGATTTTGAGTTGAAAGATTGGAGCTTTGAGCTAATTTGGCCTTCAAGAACCTGTAAAAGCTTGAAATAGGAACATGCAAAAGAGGAAAAGCAATTAAAAGACAATTCAATTCTCAAATTCAGATTTTGATGAAATATTTGTGTTTTGGAATGGATTACCTTTTGATTTCTCTTTAGATTTGATAAAAATAACAACTTGTTTGAAGAAATATGAAGATTTGAAGCTTGGAATTGAAGAAAAGGTGAGTTTGGTTTCTTTTTTCTATTTACTGACTAGAAAAAGGAGATGAGAATAGTTTTCTGTACGTATAGGAAATATTTTCTCATTTCCTTATCTTCTGGTTCTAGGCTAATGGGCTTTTGGACCCAAATAGAGAATAAATTAATTAGCCTAATGTTTTAATTCACACCTAAATCAATATGCAAATATTTACACTATGTTCTAATAAAACAATGCATTTTCTTTCAAGTTTCTACACAAACAAAATACGTAAACTTACATACATAAAAAATAAAATATTTTACATCATATAAAAAGTTTAATTTTAATTTTAAAAACATTTTTATTATTAAAACCCTTATTTTACATAAATACACAATTTTACACAAATAAATGCATAACTCCATATTTTTAACTCCAAAAATTCTACTAAAATATTTTTATTGTTTAGAAAAATATAACAAACCATTTTAAACATTATTTTGTAACCAAAACTCATTTTTAAATCAAATTCCATCTTTTTATTTAAATAAAAATCTTTAAAAATCAAATACTTCCTTTAAAAATTATTAAAAGAAGTAATTAGCAATAATTAATTAAATTATTGCATTTTCTCCAAATAAAAACCATTTTCCATTAATTATTAACTCAATAAAAATAAAATAAAGTTCCAAACTTTATTTTCTCATTTTATTTCCAAAAATTCATTGTTTAATCCAAATAAACAATATAAAATTTTCAATTTTATTTTAATTCACAATATTAAATCATAACTAACGTTATAATTTAATATTTACAGGTAATCTCCAAAACCACGGTTGTTACAGACTCCCCCCTTAGCAAAATTGAGTCCTCGCAATTTCTAGAGAAGTGTTTATATTCAACCCATTTATTCCATCAATCAAAAGAAAGATAGACAAGCTCGAGTTTAAAAATATTCCTCTCAACTCAAAATGATAGAAGACCAAGATAAAATTACTCGATAAATTCTATAATTTCGCGAATATATTCTTCGGGACATGCGGACTATAGAATTTGTATGAGCAATACCTCATGATTTCGAAGGCTTCTCACCTTCGAAACAAGAACACAACAGAATGCTACCCAAAGGATCAATCATGTGAGATTGATTTATTAGAAATTTCTCGAATAGAGTCAGGATTTAGCTCAACTTTTATCCCGAACTTCTATCACCAAGATGATTATCAACATGAATTTCCGTGTGTCATTACGGAAAGAACCGCACCAACATCGGTTTAACAACAATAGAGGTAAGAGAATTCGATGAGAGGTGATTTCTTCAAAGGCCACCAGACTCAAATGACCACATAATGCATGATGTTAGATAATGGCTCAAAGAATAAACAAACTCGAGGAATGGATTTCTATATTCTTATTTTACAAAAGAAATATTTTTAAGGTTTCAAAAACCTAATTTCTTTATACTCAATTTCTCAAACTTCAATATTTGGAAAATTTTCAAGACCTCTTACAAAAATCCAATTTATTCTCTAAACTCTTCGACTTGTTAAATGTTATCTGGACTTGTTCGAAATGTACCTTATTCACCACAGTTTTTATTCTTTAGCATTTTGAATTTATGTTAACTTTTTCCGGCTTGATCAATTTGAAATTCACTACAACTGGTTATGTGTATACATATATAAGTATATATGTATACATGTGTCTTTGTGAGTAAAATATGATTGCTGCATTATCCCATTTCCCGAGTTGCTTCGAATCTTAACTTGCTGTACTCACCTTTGCTGCCTTGTTTCTTGTGTCTGGCCTTGGCCATTTGATTCATATTATATATATGTATTCATGTATGTTTATTGCAACATGTAGTTTGTTTGAAGTTACCACTGTTGTTATGTGCATTTTGGTTTCATTGAAATTTGTCTGCACTTTGTTGATGGTCTGCTTCATCACTGTTTGATCTGAAGCTTGATTCGAGACTTGTGAAAAATAGTTGAGCTAGTGTGGTCTTGTTCTTTTGAAACTGTCTTTGAGCTTTGTACATGTTGAAAGTAGATTTTGCACCGTGTCTTCATTATTCCTTGCTCATCGACTTGTATTTTCATGCTTGGAGTCTTGATTGATTTGCTCACTGGTCTTCACTATTGAGGCTGTTGCACCATGTAGTAGCTTTGCTTGCATAATGAACTGCTTCCATTGTATCCCATATATCACTGCATATGTATATATGTTGTTTACTCTATGTATGCTTGTGATTTTGCTTTGCCTCCATTTGTTTGGGATTTTTGTTTCACTGGTGGTCTTGTAATCTGATTCACTGGTCCTGGTACCTTTTGTAGCTTGCTTGTGCACACTTGAGTTTGTATTGTCTATTTTCAAGTCATGTGAGTATGTTGGATTCATGAAGCTATATGTTTCTTTGTACTATGCCTTGTAGAAGTGTTTCATTCACCATGCATGATTATGTACATTTGAGCTGGGCCTGTGTGCTTGTTACTATAACCATCTCTTTTTGTACAAATTCATTGTGATTTTGGAATTTGTCTTCATGTGTACATCAATGTCTGGGTTGCTCCTGACCATTTTATTGAACTTGTACATTTGGATTGCACCTGCGTTGAATTCAGTTTATGGCTCGGGTTTGACCTTGTGCTCACTTGTCCCTGCAATTTTGTCAAGTGTATATCGGTGTGCACGGCCTTGTGGCTTGTACAGTGATACACTGTGCATGTCACAAGTTGTTCGGGTAGATGAATTCAAAAATAAATATGATGATGAAAAACCCAAATAACTAAGGCAAATAATATTTTCAAAAACACATTTTATTTTATACTGCAAAAATTATTTGTTTTTCAATTTTACCGCATTAGTGTTTACTTTGCTGATAATTCAGATGCTGGATTCAATCTAGAATAGAGTTGAAGATAAATACGAGTGAATGTGTGAAATGTAGTGAGGTGAACATTGTAAATGGAAAATTGTGATGTAATCAAAATTGTATTGTAATTGAAATTGTGTATATATAGTGAGAAATTGTGTATATATAGTGAGAGCTAAAATTTGTACTACTCAAAATTGTAATAAAATATTTGTTTGAATAAAACATCTGTTTGAATTTAAATTCTATGTTATTTATTTTATTCAACAAATATTTATTTAATTATGTGAAAATAAAATAGTAAAATAACAAATACATTTAAATGAATATATATGTTTATTATCATCAAATAAAAATCATATACTAGCATATTCAACAATCTCCCCCTTTTGATGATAACAAACATATATTTAAGATTTAGAATTTATTAAATGTATTTGATCATTCAATTTGCTCCCCTTATTTGAATGATCCCTCTCTACACAAAGCTCCCCATTCATATATGCATGAAAATAAATAAAAATATGCAAGTGAACGTAGATGCAAATAGAAAATACAAAATAAAATATTTTACCTTTATTTGCCAAAATCTTAACTTTTCTCTCCCTCTTTTGTTATCAGCAAAAGAGTAATAGTGTTAGAAAAATAGAGATAAAGTGATAGACATTAATACCCAATCGAGTATAAATATTAAATTTCAATAAAAAGTCAAACAAAAATAATAAATACTCTGTTTGACACATATTCCACTTTAGAATGATAAGGATGATGTCATCATATAAAACCATATAGTTGTGTCTATTTGTGGTATATTTAAATCAGGAATTTGAATATCTACTAACCATGCATAACCGTTAGGACTTTTAAATGAGATTAGTAGTATTCCTAAAAAATTTAAAAAGGAATTCAAGCATCTTCTAACCATGCATAAGCGTGAGGACTTTTAAATGGGATTATAATCAACTTGTCTATTTAATAGCCAATTTTGATATGTGTTCCATACATGCATAACCATGAGGACTTTTAAATGAGCATGAAAGCACATAATCAAAAATTTCAAGTAATTCACTCATGCATAACCGTGAGGACTTTTAAATGAGAGCGAATACTTTGGATGTTTTTTATTAAAAAAATAAATAAAATAAAACGAATAATTTCCCATTTAAAAATACCACATATTAACATACTATATTGGATTTTGATGAGTGATGGTCGTTAGAAATATGATAGAAATAGAGATGGTCATGGAATTTTTACCTATGAAAAGTTATTATAAATCTTGTTTAATTTTTAAAGAAATTTACTAAATATACTTTCTCAACTCATAATATATGATTAATATCAACACTCATCACTTTTTCAATCACTATTTATCTTTTTGATAATCAGTAGGGAGTCAGATTAGTTAATGTAGTCATTTAAGATCAAATCCAAAAAATAATTATAAAATCAAAATTTCTAAAATGACTAATCTGAAACAAGGTCAACAAAAAACTATTTTCTAGAAGGGGTTTTATAGGAAAAATGTCAGCTAATTGAAAATTAGTTGAAATGAAAAATATGCAGATATTTTCTTTGAAAATGTGATGCAACTAATGAATGTCTCTACATAAAACACGTTCCACTAGTAATTTTTCTATCAACTAGATTACCAGTGTAATCTGCATCAAAATTTCTTGTTGACTCAAATTTATCATTAGATATCATAGACCAAACTGTGATGTGTGCAACATATACCTTGAAATCATTTTTACAGTTTTTAACTGAAATTATTTTGAATTTGAAGTGAACTCGTGCAAATAAACAACCAATGAACATAATGACAGATCAGAAGTAGTAAGATAAACAAATATATCCATGTGTATCAAGAGTAATCATCAACTATTAAAGCAACATCATTAGTCCAAACACATCTATATGAACTAGTTTAAAGACTCTAGAGGTCCTTAAAGTGTTCTCGGCATAAAAGAATAATTGGCCAACAATTTTGAATCAATCAAAAACATCATTTATTTCTTTATCACAACACTGGCTGAATTAAATCAGATTATGGTGCAGATTTTTACATTTTAATATATCGTTCAAGATGAATATACAGTTACCTATTTCACCTTCATGATAATTTTTCGTTGTTACTCACTGTGATTCTGCCATCTTTATACTAGGCTAAGGAACTTGATTTGTCACCCGTCGTGTGCTTGGAACAGCAAGAATCCAGGTAACACTATTGTTGTTCCTTTGCCTGCCACCACACCTACACGAGAAAAGTTTTTTGTGATTTATTTGTTTTTATAGGTCCATGGTTGTTAGTGGCAAAAGATTTTGAAAAATATGGTTGAGTAGACCCAAAACAATTTATATTTGTTCCTTTTGGCACTTAGATTTTTTAAACTTTAAGGGATTTTATATTTGTGCCTTTCGGAACCCAAATTGGTATGGTTTTCACGTTTTTAGGTTTATACCAACAATTGTTGTGATTGTGTCCAATTTTTCTACAAATTGTGCATTCGGATTTGACTTTATTAATTTCACCTCTAATATGTTCAAATTGATTATACCCAAGTCCTTGTCTAACAGGATTAACAGTTTGTTTCCCTAATATCATATTTAACGATCTTTCTCCTTTGGAAAATTTTCCTAAAGTTGTAGACAATTGTTGGACTTGTGTTTTGAGAGATTCATTTTCGTTTAATAATTAAGTGCACTTTTTAGTAAAATTTTCTCTCATAGTATTTTCACTTTCTTTCAAAATCAGAATCTCATTTTCAAGTGTTTTAATTTTAATTTCTGATTTTTTAATTTCTTCTTCGAATGATGGACACTTATCACACTTAGGGCTCTTGGTTTGGTAGTTTTTATCCAATTGATCAAGCTGTTTGTTTAATTCTATCAAAGTATCTCTTTGTGATTCAATTTTAGCGTATTTCTCCCTAAGTCATTCAAAATAGTCATTTACTTCGTGAAAATATATAAGTAATCCCGAATGAGTAAGTTTTGATACCTCACTTGGCTCGTCATCATCAATGTCAGTTATATCACCTCGAAGACACAAATCTGCTTTTTCACTCTCATTGCCAGTGCTTTTATCATCTTCATCAGTTTCATCCCAAGTGGCTGCAAAATTTCTCTTTTCAGTTTCTTTCCTTGGCTGAATCGATTCTGAGGACAATTGGGCTTCATATGACCGGGTTTGTTGCATTGGTGACAATGATCTAGTGTTCTTCTGAGTTGTCTAGTGCTTTGACTATTCTGCTTTTCAATTGTTGATTTAGTACTGGATTTCTGTATTTGTGGTTCCACTTTTTGAATCTCTTTATTAGTAGCGCCAGCTCAGCTGCTCCTTCATCATCACTTTCCGTTGTTCCTCTAAGAGCTATTGATTTCTTTTGAGTATCACCTCCTTCGCGTTCTTCCTTGAATTTCATTTCTAGCTCATAAGTGGTGAGATTTCCGATGAGTTCTTCAACTTTGATTTGTTTCAAATCTTTTGATTCGTGAATGGCTGTGACTTTCGTTTCAAAACTTCGTAGAAGCACTCTGAGGATTTTTCATTTTTTGAACTATTTCCAATTCTATGTATGATTTTTCTAGTGCTTTTGATTTGTATGCAATATTGGAAAGTCGTCCATACATCTCTTTGACATTTTCATTCTTGGCCATTGTGAACTTCTCGTTTTCGCTACTAAGCATGGCAAGGCGAGATTCCTTGACTTGAGATGTTCTTTCGTGAGTCACTTCAATTGTGTACCAAATTTCCTGCGTAGTTAGACATTATGAGACACAATTAAATTCGATTTGATCCAATGGACAAATAATAGAATTCATAACTTTAGCATTAGCATTCTGCAGTCTATTTTCAAGATCTGTCCATTGATCCATCGGTTTATCTATTTCCTGATTATCTACCACTATAGTTGGTGTCCTATAAACTGTCTCAATAATATTCCAAGCATCAATGGTATTCAAAAAAAAATTCATTCTGTTTTTCCAGTAAGCATATTCACCAGTGAACATTGGTGGTCTAACTATGGACTGGCCTCAGCAAAAGCATTATTAAAAGAAGCCATTTAAAAATTTTAAAACAACAATTTCTTTTTGAGAAAACAAAATTTTAAAATCAAAAATTGGCTTTTGTTCCTAGCTCTTATAGCACTTGTAGGATCGATTTCACCCTAGAGGGGGGTGATTTGGGTGATAGTAATAATTATAAAAATTTAATGCGGAAATATATAAAATAATTGCCACACAGATATAGCAGAATAATAGCAGCACATATAATAGCAGAATAATAAAAGCAAAAATAGAACGACACAGATTTACCCAGCTTCGGCAAAACCCTACCTATGTGCTGCTTCCAAGGTTTCTACTAGAAATTAAGTAGTTAAACGCTTACACACGTAAACTCGCAACACCCGCTATCAACTAACCTAACTCTATGCTCAAAACCCTGCCACAACTCAGCCACTAAGTTGCAAATTCTCAAACTACACCACCGTAGTTCGTCCCTAGTCACACGACTAGAAAAACACACTAGAATTTGAAAGAAAAGAAAATTACAATTTAAAAATAAAACAAAAGTCCTAAGAGTTTAAACCCAAAACAAAAAATTGCCGGCCCAAAAGAAAATAAACAGTGATAAAATTAATTCCCTTTTTCTTTTTTATATTATCTCTTCGGCTCGTATGCTTTGTGAAAAATGGTTGCTTCGTTGTTCCACTTTCTTTCTGAGAATTAGGGCTTCCCAAAATTTGAAGGCGCCGACTTCAGTTGCTTGATCGAATAGATGATTTAGCGTTCCTTGCTTTGTTGATCGATTGTTTCTTTGAATTGCAAACGACAGCTTCAATTTTGGTGAGTTCGATAAATCTGGTATGTGATTTCCTTTGATAATCTCGTTGATATGCTTTGAACTCAATCACAGTTCGAGTTATTGATTTGAAACTATGCTCTGTAATATTGTTTTTAACTCGAATACTCTTCATGCCGTTGATGTTAACAGTTTAAATAGGGATGTATTCCCTTAATTATCGTTTGAATATATTTATTTGAATTCGTCTATTACTTTTGTTCTGCCGTTCGATTTTGCTTGGTTGCTTGTGATCAATCCTGACTGGTTCAATTTCGTATATTTGTGTCGCTTGATTATCACGGTTGGCATTTTGACTTGAAATTTGGTTCCGTTCTTTTCTCTGTTGACTTCGGCCACTTCGACTTGTTAAATGTTATTTGGACTTGTTCGAACTGTACCTTATTCACCACAGTTTTTTTCTTTAGCATTTTGAATTTATGTTACCTTTTTTTCGGCTTGATCAATTTGAAATTCACTGCAACTGGTTATGTGTATACATATATAAGTATATATGTATACATGTGTGTTTGTGAGTAAAAAATGATTGGTGCATTATCCCGTTTTCTGAGTTGCTTCGAATCTTAATTTGTTGTACTGACCTCTACTGCTTTCTTTCTCGTGTTTGGTCATGGCCATTTGATTCATAGTATATATATGTATTCATGTATGTTTATTGCACCACGTAGTTTGTTTAAGTTACCACTATTGTCATGTGCATTTTGGTTTCATTGAAATTTGTCTGCACTTTGTTGATGGTCTGCTTCATCACTGTTTGATCTGATGCTTGATTTGAGACTTGTGAAAAATAGTTGAGCTAGTGTGGTCTTGTTCTTTTGAAACTGTCTTTGAGGTTTGTACATGTTGAAAGTAAATTTTGCACCGTGTCTTCATTTTTCCTTGCTCATCGACTTGTATTTGCATGCTTGGAGTCTTGATTGATTTGCTCACTGGTCTTCACTGTTAAGGCTACTGCACCATGTAGTAGCTTTGCTTGCATATTGAACTGCTTGCATTGTATCCCATATATCACTGCATATGTATATACGTTGTTTACTCATGTATATATGTATGCTTGTGATTTTGGTTTTCCTCTATTTGTTTGGGATTTTTGTTTCGCTAGTGGTCTTGTAATCTGATTCACCGGTCCCGGTACCTTTTGTACCTTGCTTGTGCACATTTGCTTGCATAGTGAACTGCTTCCATTGTATCCCATATATCACTGCATATGTATATATGTTGTTTACTCATGTATATATGTATGCTTGTGATTTTTCTTTGCCTCCATTTGTTCGGGATTTTTGTTTCACTGGTGGTCTTGTAATCTGTTTCAAGTCATGCGAGTATGTTGGATTCATGAAGCTATATGTTGCTTTGTACTGTGCGTTGTAGAAGTGTTTCATTCACCATGCTTGATTATGTACATTTGAGATGGGCATGTGTGCTTGTTATTGTAACCACCTCTTTTTGTACAGATTCATTGTGATTTTGGAATTTGTCTTCATGTGTACATCAATGTCTGGGTTGCTCCTGACCATTTTATTGAACTTGTGCATTTGGATTGCACCTGCGTTGAATTCAGCTTATGGCTCAAGTTTGACCTTGTGCTCACCAGTCCCTGTAGTTTGGTCAAGTGTATATCGATGTGCACGGCCTTGTGGCATGCATAGTAACACACTGTGCATGTCACAAGTTGTTCGTGTAGATGAATTCAAAAATAAATATGATGATAAACAACCCAAATAACTGAGGCAAATAATATTTTCAAAAACACATTTTATTTTACACTGCAAAAATTATTTGTTTTTCAATTTTACTGCATTAGTGTTTACTTTGCTGATAATTCAGATGCTGGATTCAATCTAGAATAGAGTTGAAGATAAATACGAGTGAATGTGTGAAATGTAGTGAGGTGAACATTGTAAATGGAAAATTATGATGTTATCAAAATTGTATTGTAATTGAAATTGTGTATATATAGTGAGAAATTGTGTATATATAGTGAGTGCTAAAATTTGTACTACTCAAAATTGTAATAAAATATTTGTTTGAATAAAACATCTGTTTGAATTTAAATTCTATGTTATTTATTTTATTCAACAAATATTTATTTAATTATGTGAAAATAAAATAGTAAAATAACAAATACATTTAAATGAATATATATATATATATATGTTTATCATCATCAAACAAAAATCATATACTAGCAAATTAAACAATAAAAACGTTATAATTAATTTAATATATATAAGGGATTAAGTGTTTAAATGTTGATTTGAAATGGCCTTGAATGAATGAGTAACGGAAGGAAAAAAGCCCTCCACCTTTTCCTCATCTTAAATTCCTACTTAAACTCATTAATTGTCATATTATAAACATAAGCAAACTATTGTCAACTAGTTAAAAATATTTATAACATATTATAGATAAGTATAGGTAAATTATATATATATGGATTATATATTATTTTTTATATGTTTTTCAAAATAAAACTACGGACAATAAAGGTATATATAAAGGATAAATGTGCCCGATGTGGTGTAAATTCCAACACCTATTAAAGTCATGGTAGAATTTTGACCAAAACTCCATAAGTCCTAAAGTGATATAGTTTTGACAAAGAGAATTGGTATAAATAATTGTTGCTGTAAGGTTCGGCTTAAAATAGTAAAGCTGGATTTAACTAAAATGATGCATAAGTGATAAATTCTATTAGACTGTCACACCACTGGCTAAGGTGACATCTGAACATTAATATTCTAATTGTTCGATATTAATCGCTGACTAAATTTACATTTTGAGTCACAAAATCAAAATGATGAAAACTCCAAAAACCCCATGATTAATTTAATTTATAACCATTGTAAATTAATTTATTTAATTAATATTTATGAAATATTAATTAGATTTTATTTGATGTTTGAATGTCATTATTTTTTTAATAAAATGTGTATATATTAAAGTTATGTATGCATGTATCGAGATACAATATCGACAAAAACTTTAAATTTAATCGATTAATTAATTAATGAGTTTGGGAATTTTTTAGGGCCCATATAGCGCCTATCATGACAAGCCAAAATAGGAAGGAGAGGAAAGGTTTCGAGTATTCAAATGTGATTTGACAAGGAAAGGAGTAATTAAAGGAAGAAGTAAAGGTCTCCATCCTTTATTCTTCTTAACTACCTACTTAAAACACATTTGTCAATGTTTTTTCTCTCCTCTCACTTTCTCATTTGCTGTCGAAAATTTCATTGCTCCATGGAAAAAATTCCTAAAGTCAAAATCAAACAAAATCAAATTAATACAAGGTGGTTCTTGTCTCTAGATTGTTGCAAAATCTGAAGGTCGATTAAGTTAAATCTTAGAGTTATTCTTCATTCAAGGTGCAAATTTTAGGCTACATCATAAGGCAATCATCCAACACCATTTTGATTATCTGTTGCATAATGTTGGTATAGTTTGGATCCCATATCTTATACATCTCGTTTGATTATATGTTACATCATGTTTGTACAGTTTAGATTCCATAGCTTATACAACGAATTTATATATGCCTATGTTATCTAATATATTGTTTACTATTGTTTTGAAATTATTGATTAATAACGACAATAATTCATATTTAAACTAATTTTAACTAGTTGAAATAATTTTGTAATATATTACATATACAAACATAAGTAGAAGTGGTTGCAGCGACGATGAGTCTATAAGGGTGTCGATTAGCCGTATCGATAATGGAAATAAGACAAAGGTTACGAGCATTACAAGGCATGTTCCATTCTATTTTTATGTCTTTTACATATGTTGTAACGACCCGTATTTTTACGGATCAAAACGCTGTAAAACAGTTGCCAATAGGTCGTAGTGTTGTTAAGTCGTCCAGGGTCTAAGTCGTTCAAAGCATAAGTCGTGTAGTAGTTAGGTCGGTTGAACGACCTAAGGAATTGGAGCGACTTTAGGAAGTAGACGACTTATAGGAGTTGGCGACTTATAGGAGTTGGCAACTTATAGGAGTTGGCGACTTATAGGAGTAGACGAATTAAGGGTTAGCGGCATAGGAATAGCGACCTAGTAGACAGTACGAGTTAACGACCTAAAGAGGATAGGTCGGTGGAGCGACTTAGGGAGTGGAACGACTTAACAAGATAGGTGACTTAGGAGTTCATAGCTTCGGGAAGTTAGCGACTTAAGGACTGGACGAGATAAGGCTTAAGTCATTATAGTTAGGTCGTTGTGACCCTGCGTATAGTTAGGTCGTTAGATGACCTAAAGATGTTAAGTCATGAGTCGTTAGGTCGCGTAGGTGTTAAGCTGCACATGTTTTAGGTCGCGCATAGGCCTGAGTCATTAAGTCGCAAGGACGTTGAGTCGTAAGTCATTGAAGACCCTGAGTTGGAGTTAGGTCGTAAGTCGTTGAGACTTGGCTTAGTGTTAGGTCGTTAGGCCGTGTATAGTTAGGACGCGACTTATGATAAGTCGTTAAGTCGCGCATGCATTAAGTCGTATTCAGTTAAGTCGTAGGATGTGTTGAGTCCTTAGGTCGTAGGTCGTGGGGATAGTTAAGTCATGGACGACTTAAGGAGCGGACGACCTAAGAATTCAGCCTATAAATACACGTCCTTACCTCACTTTTTGGGATCCGGATTTTGAAGCGACGAGGTGCTGCCATTTTGAGAGCTCGAGTTCTACACTTCTTCACTTCTTTTCTCCACTCTAATCTTGTGATTCCTTCCATCCAAATGGAAGATCCAAGAGCTTAGATTGAAGATCTACATCCATCGAAGAGAGATTTCATCGTTTGAAGCGGAATTTTAGAGAATCGAGTTAGATCCTTCGCTGTCCAGATCTGAAGTGTGTTGCTTTTGAGGTGTTTAGGTGATTTGGTGAGTGGTGGTTATCTCTTACACGGATCCAAAGGAGTATATCGGATTGGTGGCTTGATTTTGTGTTAAAATAGTGATTTCCATGCATTTCCTTAAACCTAAGTATAGATCTATTGTTCATGATGATTTACATCTATTTTACTACATGTTAACCTATGCAAGTTCATTCATCAAGTTGTAGAGACATTGCTCATAATTCATGCTTGTTAGATTTGGACTCTTTATTAACAAGATTGCCATTATTGTTATAATTGTTTATTAGATAATGTTTGAATGTTTGATTACTTGGATTAATGATTGACTTGGTTGATTGTTATAAATTAGTTGATTGATGACTTGATTTAGACAAGTTGGTTGAAGATGATTCAAAAGCTAAGGGAAAGGCTCTTGAATAAGAAAAGCTGCTCGTGGCATATGACGCGGATGATAAAGCTCATATGGATAGATTTGATGATGATGTTGAGATGAGGCTTTGCTATGATGAGATGAAGCGAGGCATGATGTGAGATAGCCTTGGTTTAATCCAGACGGGATCATTCCAAGCAAGTTGATAACTCGGTGAAAGGGTTCGAGTTTGAGGATAATGGTTAGCTCGAGAGGCGCTTGAGCTAGTATGAGAATAGTCGTCGAGGAGGATGACTAGAAGGCTGAGATTTCATCGTTATTGAAGGTTCTAGCAGACTCAAAGCAAGAGTATGCTGGGCAGATTCGATAGTCCCTAAAGACTATGATTGTAGTCGAGTACTCTGGGCAGATTCGATAGTCCTAGGCACGGGCTGCGACGACGTGCGGAGTTATGTCTAGAACCGGGGTTGCCATTAACCCTTGACGGACGGCTGAAAGAATGTGCCGGTCATTCAATTAACGGTGGTATCGAAGCAATGATAACAGTGATAGCCAGAGTCATGGATGTTTGAATGTATCGTCATTCGGTCTCAAGAGCGGTATTTTCTGGGTGCTTATCTGATCTTGGTTTAGGCCTTGGGGGTTTGTACTTGGAAAACATCGACCTTGACTCGAGTGATAATTGCTTTACTTCAATTGTCTGATTTGCTATGTTTGCCTCTACTTAGTGTGTCTTGGGGCTATCACTGTAGAAAGAGGTGGAGTGGGAGGGTTGGATTCCTATTCCTTTTTCCTTTATGCTCTTTTGGTATGTTGTTAGTTAATTTACCGCTCACTAAAACTGTTGTCTGACTCAAGGCTTTATGTTTAACTCTTATTGCCTTGGGCTGTTCATCCATTTTGGGATGGGCAGACTAGGTAGCAGGTGACAGGTGCTGTTCTTAGTAATCAACGATGCTGATGACGAAGACGAGCTGGAGCCTTGCATATTATATTCTTACTATATGTACTGGATTTTATGCTGCTTGTATAATTCTCTGAGTGATATGTAGTGAGGCTTGATGTATTGACTATTCAGATGTTGTATTCAACTATTATGAAGCTTAATTGATGAGATTCTATTTTGTGAAGCTTCACTATATATCTTCTCTATTGTATTTTATCCATGCGCTGTGAGTAATACGATAGATTCTACTGTTTTAACTTACCCCCCGACGGTCGTCCATGGCTGCCTGGCACACCTTTCAGCGCACTATTTCCATGTTTAGTGCAGGGGTCATGGGCGGTCGTCACATTTGGTATCAGAGCTTTGGTTAATCGATTTTACCCAACGCTCGCTGACGTAACTACGTATGAGAGACGTAATTGTATTTTGATGGATGATTACTATATATAATATAGTAGCTTAGAAGAATTTGAGTCCTTTATGCAGTTGTTTCTCAAAGTTTGCTGATCATTTCTTTTATAGATATTAAGAATGAGTCGAAGAGGGAGACCAGCTGCTAGGGAAGGCCGTGCTGCTGAGGGGGCTGCTGATTATGCTGCTATGTTCGAAGCTATGATGACTTCGATCATGAGAAGGATGCCAGCTCCGGGGCCATCAGTAGATGTTGGAGTTCAAGTTCAAACTCCAAGACCGGTGGATTTTGCTAAGCTGTGTAAAGATTATACTGCTCTTGGAAGAAAGGTTTTCTTGGGAACAGAGTCAACCATTGAAGTCCAGAGAAGGATAGATGCTTGTAGAAGGATCTTTGGTGACTTGGGAATCGAGGATGCAACTAAAAGGAAGCTAGCATGGAGACAGCTTCAAGGAAGAGCTTCTGATTGGTGGAACTCTATCACCATTGATACTCCGGAGGAAGAAATTACTTGGGTGCAATTCCAAGCCAGATTTGAAGCTAAGTTCATTTCTACAGCTCAGAAATATGTTCTGTTTAAGAAGTTTGTGGAGCTCAAGCAAGGTAGAAGACCAGTTCTTGAGTATGTTTCTGAGTTTGAAGCCTTGTCTAAGTATGCCCGATCGTATATTGAATCTTCGTACCAAAAGAATGAGAAGCTTGTGACAGGCTTGGACAATTATCTTGGGAGGCAGTTGGTGGATCATTTGGACAATCCATTTGAGTAGCTTGTGGAGAAGGCTCTCAGGCACGAGAATCTGTTTCCTAAAGAAGGATCTGTTGTTGCTGTTACCAAGGAAGAGTCTAAACCACAGTAGAGTGGAAACAAGAAGAGGAAGCAGCAGCAACAAAAGGGTAAGGATGGCCAAAAGAAGCCAAAGGGCGAAGTGACCTACTACAATTGTCAGTAGAAAGGCCATTTCTCCAGAGATTGCAAGAATCCGAAGGTGCCGGTGAAGTGCCACAACTGTGACAAGCTGGGGCATATTAAGAAGAATTGTCCAGAACCGCGAAAGGACAAGCAGATTGTGCAAGCTTATGCTTTGGGGGATGTTCCATCATCTTCAAAGGCTCCTACTTCTAAAGAGAAAGGAAAGAGTGTGGTGGTTCAAGGTACTCTTTCCATATGTGGTGTTCCAATTAGAGTGTTATTCGATACTGGGGCGTCGCATTCTTTTGTCTGTAATGAACTTGTAGGCCGGTTGGGTTTAAAACCGGACATCGTTGATAGACCATTGGTTGTGACTAATCGAGTTGGGGGTTCGTCCTGTTTAAGTATGCTATGTCGTGGTCTGGTTGTGTCGAGTCATGATTGCTCTTTTGTTTGTGATTGTTTTGTTCTGAACTTTGCGGGGTTCGGAATTATTTTGGGTATGGACTGGCTTAGGAAGTATGCGGCAAAGGTTGATTGTGAAAGGTTGGAGGTGACAGTCGAGAATGTGGAGGGGCGAAAGGTTGTGATACGATGTAAGCATGAGGAAGGCGTCTTCATGAGCTTCATGTATTCGCTGGTTGTTCCACGGGATGGACTGTCATCGGTGCCAATCGCTAATGGATTTGAGGATGTCTTTGATGAGGTCAAAGGGTTACCGCCGCATAGAGAGATCGAGTTTCGTATAGATCTAGTTGAAGGAGCCAGACCTGTTGTGATGCCTCTTAGGCGGATGGCGCCTAGGGAACAGCAGGAGTTGAAGGTGCAAGTTGATGATCTTTTACATAAAGGATTCATTCAGCGTAGTGTGTCCGAATGGGGTGCACCAGTTGTGTTTGCAACCAAAGCAGATGGATCATTGAGGTTGTGTGTGGATTATCGTGGGCTGAATAAAGTGACTAAGAAGAACAAGTATCCATTGCCGAGAATAGATGACTTATTTGATCAGCTTCACGAAGCTAAGGTGTTTTCTCAGATGGATTTGGCAACAGGATTTCACCAGTTAAGAGTGGTTAAGGATAGTGTGCCGAAGACTGCTTTCAGGACACCATCCGGTTTCTTTGAGTGGCTAGTAATGCCGTTTGGATTGACCAATGTGCCAGCATATTTTGTGGATCTTATGAATAGAGTGTTCAAAGATCAGTTGAACAAGTTCGTACTAGTGTTCGTGAATGATATTTTGATTTATTCCAGAACTGAAGAAGAGCACAAGACGCACTTACGTATTGTTTTGGAAATCTTACGGAAACATCAGCTGAAGGCTAAGTTTTCAAAGTGTCACTTCTGGAAGAGCGAAGTAAGGTTCTTAGGCCATATTATCTCTGGAAATGGAATAGCGGTTGATCCCGCCAAGATAGCAGCAATCTAGGATTGGGGTAGACCTAAGAATGCATCTGATGTGAGAATTTTTCTTAGATTAGCAGGATATTATCATCGATTTATCAAAGACTTTTCCAAGGTAGCTGCACCATTAACAGGATTGACGAAAAAGAACCAAGTATTTAGATGGGATGCTAAGTGTGAGCAAGCTTTCAGAATCCTGAAAGAGCGATTAACAAGTGCTCCTGTTTTGACTATTCCAAGTGGAAATGACGAGATGGTGGTTTACACCGATTCATGTGGTACTGGACTTGGAGCAGTGCTGATGCAGAAGGGTAAAGTTGTTGCGTATGTAAGTCGACAACTGAAGCCGCATGAAAGGAATTATCCGACTCATGATTTGGAGTTGGCAGCGATTGTATTTTCTCTGAAGATGTGGAGACATTACCTATTGGGAGTTCGATTCGAGTTGTTTACAGATCATAAGTCGTTGAAGTATCTTTTCTCCCAAAAGGATTTGAATCTTAGGCAGCAACGATGGCTAGAGTTTTTGGCATCATATGATTTTGTTATAGCCTATACTCCGGGAAAGGGTAACGCAGTGGCAGATGCGTTAAGTCGAAGACATGCAGGATTGGGTGCCATGTTTTCGGAATGGAAGAGTCTCGAGTATTTAGCTGGATTTGACTTTAGGCCCAGATGTGAATTGGAACCTGAGATGTTGGCAAACTTATCGATAAGACCTACTCTTGTAGAAAGAATTGGCGAGAGCCAAAAGCGAGACGATAAGCTTGTCAAGATTCTCCGTGATTTGGAATCTGGATTGGAGCCAGAAAAGGATAAAGGATTCGAGGTCGATCGTGAGGGTTGGCTTTGGAAGCAAGGATGACTAGTTGTTCCCGATATAGATGAATTGAGAAATGAAGTTCTGAAGGAAAGTCATCACTCGAAGCTGACAATTCATCCAGGTGGAAATAAGATGTATCGGGATATGAAGAGAACCTATTACTGGGAAGGTATGAAGAAGGATGTTGGAAATTTTATTTCCAAATGCATGAACTGCCATTTGGTAAAAGCCGAACAGAAGAAGCCAAGTGGATTGCTTCAGCCATTAGAAGTTCCTACATGGAAGTGGGAGCAAATATCGATGGATTTTATTGATGGGCTACCTAGAACAAGAACGGGAAATGAAGGGATTTGGGTTATCGTAGATCGTCTGACTAAGAGTGCAAGATTCATTCCTGTTCGATCGACTAGGACTGCATCAAAGTTGGCTGAGCTGTATGTTAAGTGGATAGTTCGATTCCATGGTATTCCGAAGAGTATAGTGAGCGATCGAGACCCATTGTTCACTAGTGGATTTTGGAAGAGCTTTCAGGAAGTTTTGGGAACTGAACTGTGTTTGAGTACAACTTATCACCCCCAAACAGATGGTCAGACCGAGAGAGTCAACCGAGTTTTGGAAGATCTCCTTAGAGCTTGTGTTTTAGATTTCGGAGGATCATGGGAAGATCATCTTCATTTGGTAGAATTTTCGTATAATAACAGTTACGAGTCAAGCATTGGTACGGCACCGTATGAAGCATTGTATGGAAGGTCGTGTAACTCTCCGACATGTTGGTTAGAAATAGGAGAAAAGTTGATACTTGGGCCAGAAATGATTCGACAGACTTCGGATTGCATATCATTCGGCAACGAATGAAGGCAGCCCAAGACTGACAGAAAAGTTATGCTGATAAGCGTCGTAAGGATTTGGAATTCGACGTAGGTGATATGGTTTTTGTGAAGATTTCTCCACTGAAGAATGTTATTCGATTCGGGAAGAAAAGAAAATTGACTCCGAGATTTGTTGGACCATTCCCGATCATCGAGCGAATTGGAAAGCTCGCATATAAATTGGAGTTACCAGAAAAGATGTCGGGTGTGCACAATGTTTTTTATGTATCGTATCTACGGAAGTATGTGCACGACTCGAATACAGTGGTTTCTGCTGATAGCTGTGAAGATTTTGAGGTTGATCCAGTTGTTGAGAGACCTCGTAAGCCGCTTCGTGTTGTGGAAACTGACACGAAACAACTTAGGAGGAAGGTAGTTAGGTTGCTCAAGATACAATGGAGTGATGATGTTAACGACTGTACATGGGAGGTGGAAGAGAGGATGAAGGCAGCTCATCCTGAACTCTTCGAGTTATGGCCATAAGGTGTCGTGTCATCTCACGACATTGTAACTTGTTCTAGTTTTAGAATTCTGCATGCTAGGCTAGAATTGGACACGTGGTTTGTTGATTGCTATGGATGGTAGGCATGCAGAATAGTTTTTGATTGCTCTTGTTTGTTTGGAATTTCGGGGGCGAAATTCCTAAGGGGGAGAGAATGTAACGACCCGTATTTTTACGGATCAAAACGCTGTAAAACAGTTTCTAATAGGTCGTAGTGTTGTTAAGTCATCCAGGGTCTAAGTCGTTCGAAGCATAAGTCGTGTAGTAGTTAGGTCGGTTGAACGACCTAAGGAATTGGAGCGACTTTAGGAAGTAGACGACTTATAGGAGTTGGCGACTTATAGGAGTTGGCGACTTATAGGAGTTAGCGACTTATAGGAGTAGACGACTTAAGGGTTAGCGGCATAGGAATAGCGACCTAGTAGACAGTATGAGTTAACGACCTAAAGAGGATAGGTCGGTGGAGCGACTTAGGGAGTGGAACGACTTAACAAGATAGGTGACTTAGGAGTTCATAGCTTCGGGAAGTTAGCGACTTAAGGACTGGACGAGATAAGGATTAATTCGTTATAGTTAGGTCGTTGTGACCCTGCGTATAGTTAGGTCGTTAGACGACCTAAAGTTGTTAAGTCGTGAGTCGTTAGGTCGCGTAGGTGTTAAGCTGCACATGTTTTAGGTCACGCATAGGCCTGAGTCGTTAAGTCGCAAGGACGTTGAGTGGTAAGTCGTTGAAGACCCTGAGTTGGAGTTAGGTCGTAAGTCGTTGGGACTTGGCTTAGTGTTAGGTCGTTAGGCCGTGTACAGTTAGGACGCGACTTATGATAAGTCGTTAAGTCGTGCATGCATTAAGTCGTATTCAGTTAAGTCGTAGGATGTGTTGAGTCGTTAGGTCGTAGGTCGTGGGGATAGTTAAGTCGTGGACGACTTAAGGAGCGGACGACCTAAGAATTCAGCCTATAAATACACGTCCTTGCCTCACTTTTTTGGATCCGGATTTTGAAGCGACGAAGTGCTGCCATTTTGAGAGCTCGAGTTCTACACTTCTTCACTTCTTTTCTCCACTCTAATCTTGTGATTCCTTCCATCCAAATCGAAGATCCAAGAGCTTAGACTGAAGATCTACATCCATCGAAGAGAGATTTCATCGTTTGAAGCGGAATTTTAGAGAATCAAGTTAGATCATTCGCTGTCCAGATCTGAAGTGTGTTGCTTTTGAGGTGTTTAGGTGATTTGGTGAGTGGTGGTTATCTCTCACACGGATCCAAAGGAGTATATCGGATTGGTGGCTTGATTTTGTGTTAAAATAGTGATTTCCATGCATTTCCTTAAACCTAAGTATAGATCTATTGTTCATGATGATTTACATCTATTTTACTACATGTTAACCAATGCAAGTTCATTCATCAAGTTGTAGAGACATTGCTCATAATTCATGCTTGTTAGATTTGGACTCTTTATTTACAAGATTGCCATTATTGTTATAATTGTTTATTAGATCATGTTTGAATGTTTGATTACTTGGATTAATGATTGACTTGGTTGATTGTTATAAATTAGTTGATTGATGACTTGATTTAGACAAGTTGGTTGAAGATGATTCAAAAGCTAAGGGAAAGGCTCTTGAATAAGAAAAGCTGCTCGTGGCATATGACGCGGATGATAAAGCTCATATGGATAGATTTGATGATGATGTTGAGATGAGGCTTTGCTATGATGAGATGAAGCGAGGCATGATGTGAGATAGCCTTGGTTTAATCCAGACGGGATCATTCCAAGCAAGTTGATAACTC
Source organism: Allium fistulosum (assembly GCA_030737815.1). Taxonomy (NCBI): domain Eukaryota; kingdom Viridiplantae; phylum Streptophyta; class Magnoliopsida; order Asparagales; family Amaryllidaceae; genus Allium; species Allium fistulosum. The sequence continues at coordinate 125,485,031 of CM060906.1, forward strand.
GGTGAAAGGGTTCGAGTTTGAGGATAATGGTTGGCTCGAGAGGCGCTTGAGCTAGTATGAGAATAGTCGCCGAGGAGGATGACTAGAAGGCTGAGATTTCATCGTTATTGAAGGTTCTAGCAGACTCAAAGCAAGAGTACGCTGGGCAGATTCGATAGTCCCTAAAGACTATGATTGTAGTCGAGTACTCTGGGCAGATTCGATAGTCCTAGGCACGGGCTGCGAAGACGTGCGGAGTTATGTCTAGAACCGGGGTTGCCATTAACCCTTGACGGACGGCTGAAAGAATGTGTCGGTCATTCAATTAACGGTGGTATCGAAGCAATGATAACAGTGATAGCCAGAGTCATGGATGTTTGAATGTATCGTCATTCGGTCTCAAGAGCGGTATTTTCTGGGTGCTTATCTGATCTTGGTTTAGGCCTTGGGGGTTTGTACTTGGAAAACATCGACCTTGACTCGAGTGATAATTGCTTTACTTCAATTGTCTTGATGTTTGCCTCTACTTAGTGTGTCTGGGGGCTATCACTGTAGAAAGTGGTGGAGTGGGAGGGTTGGATTCCTATTCCTTTTTCCTTTATGCTCTTTTGGTATGTTGTTAGTTAATTTACCGCTCACTAAGACTGTTGTCTGACTCAAGGCTTTATGTTTAACTCTTATTGCCTTGGGCTGTTCATCCATTTTGGGATGGGCAGACTAGGTAGCAGGTGACAGGTGCTGTTCTTAGTAATCAACGATGCTGATGACGAAGACGAGCTGGAGGCTTGCATATTATATTCTTACTATTTGTACTGGATGTTCCGCTGCTTGTATAATTCTCTGAGTGATTCGTAGTGAGGCTTGATGTATTGACTATTCAGATGTTGTATTCAACTATTATGAAGCTTAATTGATGAGATTCTATTTTGTGAAGCTTCACTATATATCTTCTCTATTGTATTTTATCCATGCGCTGTGAGTAATACGATAGATTCTGCTGTTTTAACTTACCCCCCGACGGTCGTCCATGGCTGCCTGGCACACCTTTCAGCGCATTATTTCCATGTTTAGTGCAGGGGTCATGGGCGGTCGTCACATGTGTAGTAAATGTACCTAGCCCTGGTTTGATCGATGTACAATTCCTAATGGATGTTGGTATGTGCCGACCTTTTAGACCTTGTACATCGATTGAAGGAAGTTAGTATCCTCTATGTGCACGTATGATGTGTCTTATGCACGGTATGTGAAAGCACGTCGTATGGAGTGAATGCTAGCTCCTTCTTATAAACGAGTTCCCGAAATGCGATGAAACTGCATGTTGAATGGTAATTATACAACAGTGACTGCATTAACAACCTTGGATTAATTCAACGTGGTAACGAACTTTGCTTCTCAATCGATCTTTCCCCAAAGAGGTAACAAGTTTTTCTAAAAATTGAAGATTTTGGAGTTGCAGAAGGAAAATATCAATGGAATGTTAATTCCCAGACATTCGCGCAAAAAAACTCAGCAAAGTCTTGAAATTTATGGTGCTATACCTACATCGATCAATATTAATCGATTTAAGTTTAATGGAATTAGCCCTAATCATCAAAATTGATTTGAAACCAAATTCCATGGAGAACTAATTCCCACTAGCATCCAATCTAATTTTTGCCTTTCCAAAACCAAATCCATCTCCCATTATTCAGTTCGACATCACTAGAATTCAATATAAGAAAGGTCAAAAGGGAGAAGGAAGATCGACGCAAGCCTGTGATGAAGCACGACAAGAAGGAGGCGACGATGTTATACCTTGGTCGAAGTGATGAGAGAGAACGATATTGTTTGATTAGAAGAGAGCTCAATCTAAATATTTGAAGCCATAGATCATGTAAGAGCAAGAATAATCGATGGTAAGAATTGCAAATGATATGAAAATTTGGATTATATATATATAGATCAATTGATATGAATCGATCAATAGCTCGGTACCAAATCATAAATTCGGGAAAATAATTAAAAAATATATCTTTGTTCCCTCTAGGTAAGGGAATTCTCAATGACTAGTAGATCTCAAAGATTTCTAGGCATCAGCTTATATATGGATTGGTGAAATCTTCCCTGAAAGAATGAGTTTTCGGGATTACAAAAATCTAGTATTTATATCAATTCAAAGGACACAACTCAGTGACTGTGTGAAAATAAAGTGTTTTGAAAATGCGGCATTCCACGAAAATAGTGTGAGTAATGAAATCATTTATTTTAGACCAAGATTTGGTCACTTGTCTTTGATCAAAGCATGCTTTGTATTCTCAAAATCATACTTGACGGGTATAAGTGTTATCTAGGATTTTTCATAAGCGACGGTTCGATGATATTAGATGTTAAAATGATGAAAGAATAGATGACGCAATTGAGTACCAAGCGTAACAAAGAAAAAAATAGAGAAATATAGTCTATGTCCATGGATCGGTACCGTTCGATGGATGGATCAGTATATATCCATAAAATTCTCCATTTATCACTTTCCAAAGTGAAAATGTTAGCGAACTATGTTCTTGTCATCAATAAAGGGTTAATACTCAAAGAACAAACATATCTTAAAGAAAAGTTAGGGAAGACAATGAAGCCGTGGATCGGTACCGATCCATCAACTTGCTAAATTATGACTTATTATTCTTCTTAAACTCTTGGATCCTGATCTTTGATGTATCTTAGTAAACTAGCAATGTAGACTGATGACTCTAAGGCCCAAAAACAGTAAGATGCGGCTATATATAGGTCTACATGCAGTGAAAAAAGGATCTTGGAAAATTGTTAGTACATATCAAAATGGGAGTACTCCCATTACCATTTTTGATGGATTTTTGTGACTAAAACTACATTTTCTTATGAATCAAGTGATAAACAACAATAAAAGATCATTAAAGCAAACATAGTCGTAACCGACTGCTATAAATTTGTATCTTATTTTTCCTCTCCTTTTCTTCATATATTTACAATTTTCTATTAATTTCCTATTATTTGATATGATATAGCAATATAGAACTATCATATTCATGGAATCAAAGATGATAACCCTAATAAACTCATGGCAAAAGATTACACATTTATCTATTGGTTCTACACAGTCTTTTTGGGGGTGTTAATCTAAATTTTTGTCTTACGACATAGAAAATTATTTGCAAAATGAAATCACTTTTTGGTTTACTTATAGTAATTTTAAATTTTAATAATTATATATGAATTTTATTATGCACTAAAATTATATAATATATATAATAAAGGTGTTTTGGACAAAAGGTCCCTATTCTCAAAGCTCATGCACAAAAAGTCCCTACTCATGAACCCATGTAAATTTGGTCCCTATTTTGTTATTTTTTACCAAACTGTCCCCTCTCATAAAATCGGCCCAGCATCGAAATCAGGGGCAAAAGTAGCACAAATTAGCTAAAAACTAAAAATAGGGACCTGATTTTCATAACTTTTTCGGGAGGGACTTTTCTTCCATCATCTTTTAATTCCGGGGATTAGGCAGCCATTCCTTGTATAATAAAATATACTTTATAACCTAGAAAATAAATATATAGTTTTTTAACACTATGATATTTTTATTTTTATTTTATCATAATTATCTCAAGTATCATGACTTTTGGAAATTGTGATATATATATATATATATATATATATATATATTTATAATAGATTTAAATAATCACACAATCAATTTAATATTTAAAAATTTAATATTTAAATAACGATAATGAAACAAAATATTTTGCACTTTTTAATATTTTTTATGGATTTTTATCATGGATATATTAATTGTTATAAATTATAAACTTGTAAAAAACCTAAACTAATTTTAGAAACTAATAAACTAATACAAAATTTTACTTTTTGGGATTTAAGGAATAAAAATATAATTTTTGCACGTTAGAATAATTTTTGAGATTTCCATTGTTATATCAATTATTACAAAATTTAAAATTGATCATATAAGTTAATGAATTATTTATGTGTATTTAATCATTATTGGTTTGTCAAAAAATTAATATGTGTATACATATTATGATTTATATATATACATATAGTTAGTATGTATATATATATAATCGAATATGTATTCATGTATAGACAAGGTATATTTAGATATAATGCATCTTTTATAACACACGCATACACGCACATACGCATAAATATTAGGTGATTATGAATCATAATAATCATACATAAACACACACTTTTATATATAATTGTATTTATACACTAAAATATTTAATATTCTCACTAAAAATAATTATTATAGTATAATTATATAATCTATTTAGCATATTAAAAAGATCTTGTGCATAATAAGTAAATAATTTTTTTGGAGTTTACCCATTTTACCCCCATTGCTCGATGTACCTAATCAATAGTGTTGTAGTAATTTAACCTGAGAATACCGTGGATCTCATATCTATAAATATGTACCTTAATCATGGTCAATCAGATGATGATTACCGTCATAATAAGATCGTAGTTGGGTATAAGTAAATAGATTCAACCGAAACAGAATTCAATAGAGGATTTGTCTAGTTTAACATTCAAGGTTAGGATCATCATAAGTGGTAGTCAACTTGAAGTTAAAATCATTGACTAAAGTAAATTAGTTATTCGATAAAATTTATCGATGAACCAAGGACATCATAGTTTGGACTTCGCAATTGATCATGAACATTATTAGAGTGTTGATCTTGATCAAGCTCTAGATGTCCAAGTCACATAGTGATGACTAAGAGAAAACATGTACAATATATTATTGCTTAGTGGTATAATAAATATGATTAGAAATTACATTTTCACCTAAATTACTTGAATATTACTAAATGTTGAATTCACATTTAGGAGTAACACAACCATGCATACTTTTAAATTTTTCTTCATCAAGTTAATTTATAGATATTAAAAATTAAAATGGTGTAAACAAATATAAATATTATTTTAATTTATTTATGGTTCTATTATTTATTAGATGGCTTAAAATTAATAAATATGACAAATAAATGTTTTATATTGATTTAGTTAATTAAATAACCTAAATGAAAATATAAATATTTTATCAATATTATTAACTATTGTCAAAAATTATATAATATATTTTGATAATTTTGGCCATCTATATATAATGTGAATTCATTTAACATGTATTTGAGCCATCAAGTAAATTGTTTATTAGGCAACAAGTAGGTCGAGAGAAAGAGAATACAATATTTAAATATATTTTTTGTCTAAGAGAGACTTTACTCCAGCTCACATTCTAGTTACTCAAACTCTAATTGTTTGAACCAAAAATAGCACAAACACCTAAAAGATTGTGTAGAGAATAAAAAGTGAAGAAAATAAATGAAAATGAACAACAAAATAACACACAGCATTTATAGCGGTTCGACTAATCTTAGCCTACGTCCACTTAGTGATTTTATTGCTCACCTCACTGAATTACAAGCAGTTTTTCATACAAATTGGTATAAATCCATGGTTGAGTTCAAGAAGTTAGAGTAGAGAAAGCAAGAGACAAAAAGATCCATAAAAATGAGCCCTGCACCTTTATTTATAGACGTAGGAAGCCTAAAATCTTGACCCCATGATCTCTATCTCGTTTTCCACGCCACATACCACTTCTTCAAGAGAGTGGGTGGACACCTCAGTAATTTGTGTGCATCGGTACCGATCCACGAGATGGCCTACTGGGTTGTCTTGAACCCCTTGTCTAAGCTCAATTCGTGGTTAGCTACATGATTCCAAACTTGTTTGTAGTAGGATTAGCTTGTTTCTAACTACAATTGATGGATCAGTGAAGAAGCTGATTTGCTGATTCAAGTGCTCATGGAGATCGACATAGAATTGCATAGGATGGACAAAACAACGCTTGAAATTGGCTTCAGGGATCATCACTAGCATGTAGTAAGCGTGGGGGTACACTTTGGTGAGATTTGGTGGATGGTACCAATCCATGAATTAGATCAGTTCGATCCAACTCCTTATTGGATCTTATCTTTGAATTTTTCTGATAGTTCGGTCTCTACCTCGTGATTATATTTCGCTTGGTTTCTAGACTATTGGGCTATCTCTCTAGGTTCCTTGACTTGATAGTTTATAAGTTCGATTCGTTCAGTCCATCTAAATATGGCCTGGTCAAAAGGATGGACAACACTAGTAATCTAGCCTTCATTATAAGAGCTAAAGCCAATAGCTATGTCTTGTAAGTCAATTTAGAAGGATGTAGAAGGTGCTCTCCAAAAAGAAAACTGCATATAGATCAAGATGTGAGCGATCAACGAGAATCGTCTTGGTTTAAATCAAATTTAATGATTCAATTTATTTTATAATTTATTTTAATATATATTTTAGTTGCAATTTAAATTATTTTTTATTATATTAATATATATTTAACATTACTTTAACTAGTTTAAATATTTAATTTAATATAAAAATATTTAAATTGAATGTATATATTTGGAAAAACAATTATATCAATAAAAATAAGTTTTATGTGAATATTGTTTTAAAGTTATTTTTAATATTTATATATATATTTACTATATATATAAATTAATTTAATGATTTGCAAAATAAAAAACAAATCCAATATTTTTTATTATTGATAAATATTTCTATCTATTTTAACAAAAACAATTCAAATTTGAATTTTAAATTAATGCACATTTGATTATTATTTAAAATAAATTATATATAAGAGCCAAGCCAAATTTGGGAAATAATATATAAATTTTAATTTAACTTTTTTTGATGATAAGAGTGGTACTTTATTCAAGCAAAACACTCATTTTGATGTTTCGGGAGCTCAAAACCATGATCTATAGAACCTTGGTCTAAAGCGCCATACTACTTATCGCCTGAGCTAGTGGACGTTAACATTTTTTAAATTAAAATTTAGGATGAAGCCTAATCATATATGCGTGCACATATACATATATAATTATATGTATTGTAATATTTATTTAAGTACAAATATCCATTTTGGTTAAACATATACATATACTACTATGTATATTATAAATTACTATATATAAGTGTAAATTAAAATAATAGTGGCCGAATATACTATATATGTATCCGCTAGTTAAACACACACACATACATATTCATATATATGTATGTATATATTCATGTATATATGTATGTATAATATAATTATAAATCCCAATGGTCATGTGTAAATATACCTATATGCTTAATAAGATTTATAGATATTATGATATTTAGATATATACCCCTAGACGTTGTAGTAATGCTCAGTTAATTGGATATACGATGTTCATAATTAAAAAGTACATACAAGTTCGTTGACAGGAAAATAGGCTGGAGGATATAGTTTTGGGTTGTTTTGAAGCGAAGACGTGGATCAATACATTTATGCTGAAGGACAAAGTAATGCTATATATATAACGTTTGCTGCAAAATATAGTATTTTTGCTGTAAATATAGTGCTAATTTAATTTAGCATTTTACATAGAAAAGCTACGTTAATATAACATTTTGTTAATGTTCTCACTCAGACTAAACTTTTAAGGTGGTGTCCTTGGTTCAGTTTTCCCTATCTTTGCCATTTTATCTATTTCACTCTTTAGTTAAATTTAATTAACAAATTAATATTTTAAGTCAAATACAAACTCAACATATTCCACAAAACATTAAATATGATTTAATGTAAACATGGTTATTCCTAATAACATAAGTTACAATTTAACGCTTTGATTATAAAAGAATTATTTTAAATATATTTAGTCTAGATTACCCATTGTCTGATGCACTTGATCCCAAAATTTGAATATTTACTCTTGATGGAAATGTGCATCCAATAATCTTTTCTCTGCATCATCACTTTAAAAAAATGAATCAACTTGGGCATTACCCTAAGAAATGCATGCTTACTATAACAACTCGATTTTTAAGTAAAATATAATTTAACTTAATAATGATAATTTAGTTAATTAATTTGGAATTTGGATATTTATTTGGAAAATGGGTTTAGAAATTATTTAAAAAAAATGATTAGATTTTGAGAATAATTTATTCAAATTTGAATAAGTTAAAAATATGTAAATAATGTTTTATAAAAGTAATGTAATCAAAAAATAATATTAATATGTAAAAGAAGTTATTTTGAAATGGAAGTTTGTATTTATTGAAATTAAATATCCTTTAGATTATGAATAAACAACAAAAAACACACACACACACAAATATATATATATGTATGTATGTATATATGTATGTGTATGTGTGTGTCTATATATGAATGTATATATATATTCACTTATTTTATTCACCTGGCCTACGACGACTTGGATTTTCGGACCAGTCAAAATAACATAAAACCGTCCGTTTTAAATAAACAAATGACAACTACCAACAACATAAATTTTAAAGTATACAAAACTGTTAAATGTATAGGATACAATTTCAATAATATATCTTATTAGAGAAATCAATTGTTCTACAAGGTGTGCTTTAATAAATACCAAACTTAGATACTAAAATCTACCGCTGCATACTCTGATGAGAGAGACAACAACATACTTTCCTACAAACACAATAAACACGTCAATGCAGAATAAAATGGTAAGCATGTAAAATACATCAACACATGATAAATATAATACTGAACATGAAAATATTAGTACAAGAAAGGAAAAACTAATCTATTTATTGGGGCTGCATCACTACTACTTGTGGTTGCTTACGTACCCCAATCTAATTGGGTACATAATTAGATACAAGATTAAGCCAACATAGTTCTCCTACCAGAAATAGGACTCAAGGACCTTACGATGCACATACAAATATGCAATTCCCAAACTACATAGCATAGAGCATGCAAATGTATCTTTCAAATCTACCAACATAGGCTTAATCTTTTAATTCTTTTCAAAAGATATTTTAGACCTAAATACCTAGGTTTTGTCTCTATTCAAATATATTTTAAAAACTCCTTCAAAAAGAAATATATAAAAACTAGAACCAACATGACAAGGTGGTGGCACCACCTATCGAGCATGGTATAACTCCAACACTATAAATGGAGCCTCCGGTGTATTCTGGTACCTCCTAAAAACATTAGAGTAAATATACCTGGCGAGTCCCATAATGGGAAACCCCCAATCACCCTTACTTTAGTCATTCACTACAATAAATAAAAATATTTGTAAAACACTTTCACAAATATTCTTTCACATATTGCAAAATAATTATTCTTTACAAATGTTTTAGAAAAATATTATTATTATTTCTTTCATAAATTCTTTAAAAAGCACTTTTCAAAAGCACTGAGATTTAAGTCCTAATAAATAACAACTTTAGAATTCCTTTGTTTATAAAATCATATTTTGATCCATAGTATATAAAATCATACTTTATACAAATCAACTCAAATTCCATACTTGGAATATTTACCAAATCTTTTGTAAACAATTTCCTTTCCATAATACATTTCATAAATATTCTTTTATGAAAACCATCTTCAAAAAACTACTTTTAAATTGAAGTTAAAAGTTTAAATATAATATTATTATAACTAATTGTAATAATTTAATAAACCAATATTATCGCTAAACATCTTATAGTCAAGTTATGAAATAAATCATAACATGTTAGCCTACAATTGTTTTCTACCCAACTCATGCCAAATAAAATGGTTATTGCTCATAAACCGGCCTAGCAAATTGAAATAACCAAACAATAATGATAAACACATTTTTATTAGCAATTGTAAATGGATAATAACACACAAATCAGAATAAACTGGCATATATAATAAATCTCCAAGTTAATATAATTGCAGAACATAGATTTATTTTGCAAAACAGACGTCCATAATAATCTATTAAATTTAAATATGGCAGAATGGGGAATTATTCCGCTAAACAGATATCACAAACGAAGTATAATTAATTTAACAACGTTATTATTTAAATCAACGTAATTCTATTTTACCACTATTGATTAATTAATATTTTATACGTTGTCAAATATATTTATAAATTATACTAATGTAACCTATTTGTTTATACAAATTCAATATCAAAGACCGTAGGTCAAACGGACTTCGTATGAGTGAGTTATTATTTTTCAAAGTTAAACATTTTAATAAATAAATTGAAACAACTAAAGACTTAAATAATCTCACCTAGACTCAACGCCCAAAGGCCCAACTCGATACCCCATTCCTTAATTCTCTTCCTTTTCCTGCACACGATTTATGTGCATAAGTGCACAACCCTGCATAAGTGCACAACCATGCACATCTTCCACCCATCCTCTGCCTTGCTCCACAAAATCGAACAAGGATCGTGCCATCCATCTCACTTTCGCAAACCCGATGTGTTGACCACCAAAATATCCAACTCGGGCCCATCATTTCCACCGCGACTTGGAGCATCTTGTCCACTACATAGGTGTCACACGTCACTAACTTGCACCAGACTTCACCAAATGCTAGCCACCGACTCATCTTGTATCCCTATAGCTAACGTCACACTCCGTTTTGCCAATCGCGGTCTCAATTAACGACAAACTCAAACCCTACTTTTCGACCACCGTCGATGACCATCACCAACCACCACAAAAATTTCACTAAAAATCCATCATTTCACTAGGAAGCCAATGCAACAGTTGGCATCGTCTAATTCAAAGCGGATCAAGAGAAATGATTTTCCAAATTTAATGGAAAATTTTTCCCTTTTAGAGTCATCGACCAATTTCTGTCAATCTACCCGATGAACCGATGAGCGAATGTTTTTGTAAAATAATAGGAATCTAACTATATGACTTTGCAGTTGGAAGTTTTAGCTAATTGTCGATCGTTTCTGAGCTATTGATTTTTAAAATGGGGAATGTTAACTCGGATTTTAGTCGCGACCTAAAACTCGGCGACCTATGACTCCGCGACTTAACAAACTACGACCTAGCGACCTAAGGGAGCTAACGACCTAACTAAGTTAGCGACCTAAGGAAGCTAACGACCTAACTAAGTTAGCGACCTAAGGAAGCTAACGACCTAGCAGACTTCATGACCTAAGAAGTGTCACGACCTAAAGAATGCCACGACCTAAGGAATGTCACGACTTAAAGCTGCACGACCTAACTGTAGAAACGACTTAAAGCTTCACGACCTAACTGCAGAAAGGACTTAAAGCTTCACGACCTAACTTCACCAAGCAGCTTAACGAGCTAAAAGAAGAGAAGGGGGGCACGACCTATCTTAGGTCGTTTACGACCTATCTTAGGTCGCTTACGACTTACCACTTCAAATGAAACCGAGTGCAACTCCATCAGTCCAGCTTCCTAAGTCGTGAGAGGACCATGACCTATCTTAGGTCGCTCGTGACCTACGACCTAACTTAGGTCGTACGCGACCTAAGACTTGGAGCAAAATTTCTGTCCAGAATTTAACTTCTATAAATACCCCCCTAACTCCAACGGCAAAAGGATTTTGGGGCCAATCATTTTCTGAAGCGTCGTTACTCTACCAAATTCTCAACTAATCCAAAACTTGAAGAACTCTAATCACTCAAGACATTACAACAAGCTTTGAGAGAAATCTACCGCATTCAACATGAATTCGAGGAGATCTTCAACATCGAAGCTTGAGCTAATAGTCTAAAGTGTTTAGGAATCGAAATATATTGTATTTTGAAGAGCATTGTATCATTCTGTAACCAGAATCAGCAATAAAAGAGTATAAAGTGGACGTAGGCTCAATTACGGGCCGAACCACTATAAATCTGTTGTCTTTTACCGCTTTCAGCTATTTTACTGCTTATATTTTGTTCCCGTATCACGGGTGGTGCTTTTACACCTTCACAACACACACTGGGTGCTAACGTTCAATTTTTAGCGTTAACATTTTGGTGCTTTCACTGAGAAGGTGAACTCAGGACTATTTTCGCCATTGCTTCGCGAAAGTTCGTTGAAAAAGTTTCTTTCAAGACCAGAAGTCTGTTGGATATAATGGCTCCTGGGAGAAAATGCAAATCTGTCAGATCTAAAGATGCTCACGATAATACAGCCACTTCTCCTTCTCCAAGTCAAGTGGCTCTGAGCATCGGAGTGACGCAAGAAGAGTTAGATGCTGCCGTGTCTGGACTGTATCAGCAAATTGAAACTCAGAATACTCTAATGATGGAGAAGTTAAATGCTTTACTTGGGGCTAGTCAAAGGCCAGTAAATAATGAAGAAAACTTTGCTGATGCTGTTCACAACTCCGAAGGGAGAAATATTCCTCAAGGGGGATTAGGTGCTGCTGAAGGGGCACCCCTACAGGCTGAAGGATCCAGGCCATCACCAGTTCTCCGTGAGAATTTACCCGGGCAAGCCTCCGAGAAAATGGCCGAAGTCTACTCCACAAAGTCACTAAACAATGAGGAATATATCTCTGGCATGATTCGGCAAATAATGAAGGAAAGCATGCAAAGAAACGAAGATGAAAATGATTGGGGATTTGCTCCGAGTAAAACTCCATTTACTGAGAGGATTCTAAAAGCTGAGTTTCCCAGAAAATTCGTTCCTCCTACCATTCCTACTTATCGAGGAACAAGTGACCCGAATCAATTCTTGTACAAATATGATTGGCACATGACTGGCGCCAGAGCAACTGATGAGATTAAATGCCGATATTTCCCGGTATACTTGGAAGGAGTGGCGCTACTGTGGTTTACCAAACTTCCCGTGCGATCCGTTGATCAATTTTCCGATCTAACTCGGAAATTCAAGGAACAATTCAGACTATACACTTCGAGAGCAAAGGATATAATGTCTCTTTCAAGTCTCGAACAGAACCCTGGAGAACCCATCAAATCCTTCCTGAATCGCTTTAATATAGCCCTAGCTGAAGTTGATAACGCGGAACTGCGAATGGTCTTAACCTACTTAATGCGGGCTATCGACAAGTCAAGCGAATTTGGAAAATGGTTAAAAATGAAGGAACCAAATTCGCTCGAAAAGTTCTACAAAAAGGCTGATGAGTTCATGCGCCTAGAAAATCTCTCCGCATCAGCTAAAGTTGTGACAACAGTGGTGGAAAATAATGCTACTGCTCAGAACAAAAAAGAATCTGCAAATCAGAAGAGGGAGAGTAGTGGTGGAAAGAAGCAGAAGGATCTCAAAAAACCCCGCTTTTTCAAGCCCTCAGATTTTACCCCTCTAACTGATACACCGAAGAATATTTTCATCGCCACTAAAGATGTTGTTGAATATCCGAAGCCACCATCAGTAAAAGTGGGAAAAAATGCTGCTCAAAGTGGGAGATTTTGCCAATTTCATAATCAACCAGGCCATGATACCAATGAGTGCCGTCACTTAAAAAGCTTGATTGAAGAATTGTTAAGAGAGAATAAGTTGCAGCAGTACGTTAAAAGGAATAGAAAAGACCCGTCTTCATCTAACCAGGGGCAGCTACCTCCAGCTCATTCATCTGGTTCGGGAGAGAGGCCTGCTGAAAAGGAAAGACCTGTTATCAATGTGATCACAGGAGGGCCTCATCCGGCTGGCAGGAGTTGGGGTGAGATGGAGAGGTATGCTAGAGCTTTGAAGTATGCCCCAGCTGAAGAAAGTGTCTTGATCTTGGAAGATGCTGCACCTCTGAAGCAGCAAAAGACTTTTCATGATGATATTATGTTCAGAACCAGGGATTCTATTGATGTGGAGGCTCCTACCGAGGACCCTTTGGTCGTCTCTGTCGGTATTAGGCCGGCTATTGTAAGAAGGGTGCTGGTTGATAGCGGCGCCTCGTGCAACATACTCTTTAAAAAGACATTTGACCAAATGAAAATTCCAATGGCAGATGTACAAGCTTCATCACACAAGATTGCCGGATTTACAGGGGAGCTGAAACAGCCAATTGGAACAGTGGACTTGTTTGTTGAAATGGGCGAAGGGCATAAGAAGGTGGTTCGGAAGCAAGCTTTTGTAATTGTTGATGGATTCTCCGCCTATAATGCTTTCTTGGGTCGGCCTACTCTTGCTGCTTTCAGGGCCGTCCTCGCTCCGTGGTGCTTAACAATGAAATTTCCCACTGATAATGGAGTTGCTGTCATTAAGGGAGATCAGAACGCAGGGCGAGAATGTTATCTTGTAGAGCTCCGAGAGGCCAGGAAAAGAGAGATGGGAAAAGATGCGGCAGCTCCGCTCCGCATCAAGGAACCAACCTTGTAGCAACTACGGGGTGGCCCCTGTACTGGCGAACACAGCAATGCAAGGAAAGAAATGGACCCCAGGAAAGCCAGCACAGGGGAGAATAGAGTGGTACCTGTGGAAGTAACAGTACCAATATCTGTTGACTCGAAAGACCCAAACAAAGTACTCAATGTGGGTTCACAACTGAGCATAGCAGTTCAAAACACGCTGATATCATTCTTAAAAGCCAATCTGGATGTGTTCGCTTGGTGTCATGCCGATATGTGTGGGATCTCCCCGGAAATTACTGTACATACTCTGAATATTGATCCAAAATTCACACCAGTGAAACAGAAAAGAAGAACCCAAGGCCCAGAAAGGTCGACGACGCTAAAGGAAGAAGTCGATCGGCTCATGGAGAACGGTTTCATCAGAGAATCCACTTATCCAAATTGGGTTTCAAATCCAGTACTGGTTAAGAAGGCAAATGGAAAGTGGAGAGTATGCATCGATTTCTCAGACCTAAACAAAGCTTGCCCCAAAGATTGCTTCCCGCTGCCCAGAATCGATCAATTGGTGGATGGAACAACTGGGCATGAGTTGTTATCATTTATGGATGCTTACTCCGGATACAATCAGAATATGATGCATGAGCCGGATCAGGAAGACACAAGCTTTATCACAGATGTGGGTCTCTACTGCTACAAAGTTATGCCTTTCGGACTGAAGAATGCTGGGGCAACCTACCAAAGGCTCGTCAATGCGATGTTCAAACCTCAGATTGGCAGAACCATGGAAGTTTATGTTGATGATATGTTGGTAAAGTCAAAGAAAGCAGTAGACCACAAGGGTCACTTGGAGGAAATGTTTGCAATTCTTCGAAAATACGGGATGAAGCTCAATCCATTGAAATGTTCGTTCGCAGTAGAAACCGGGAAATTCTTGGGTTTCATTGTGAGCGCTAGGGGCATCGAAGCCAATCCCACCCAAATCACAGCTCTAAGGGAGGTCAAAGCCCCTAAAACAAAGAAAGAAATGCAAATCCTCAATGGAAAAGTCGCTGCTCTGAGTCGTTTCATTTCCAAGGCCACAAACAAATGCATTCCCTTCTTTGACGCTCTAAAGAAAGGAAAGAAATTTTTTGAATGGACTCCCGAATGCCAGAATGCTTTCGATGAACTAATTCGTCATATGGAAACGCCTCCAGTTCTGTCCAAGCCTAGTGATGGTGAAGACCTTTTCATCTATTTGGCAATTTCATCTCATGCTCTCAGTGCAGCACTTGTACGAGAAGATACGAAAATACAACGTCCAGTTTATTACATCAGCAAATGGTTCACTGGGGCAGAGATGAATTACTCGAAGATAGAAAAGCTCGCCTATTGTTTGCTAATTGCTTCTAGGAAGTTGAGGCCATACTTCCAGGCTCATCCTATCAAGGTCCTTACCGATCAACCTCTAAAGCAAGTCCTGTTTCGTCCTGAAACTTCGGGTCGTCTTTTGAAATGGAACATTGAACTCAGCCAATATGATATCATTTACCATCCCCGGAGAGCAATCAACGGACAAGCTTTAGCAGATTTCATTGCAGAATCTACTGACAAAGGTGATAGTGAGAATGAAATAACTGATGGAATTCCAATCCAGTGGAAGTTGTATGTTGACGGTTCGAGAAATGATTACTGTTCTGGGGCAGGGGTTGTGCTCGAAACCCCCGAAGGACGGTCGTTGTGTTACGCATTGAGATTGGAATTTCCTTCAACGAACAATGAAGCCGAGTATAAAGCTCTTATTGCCGGTTTGAAAATTGCCAAGGAACTGAACATCAAAGTGTTATAGATTTCCAGCGATTCCCAACTTATTGTTTGCCAGGTAAAGAAAGAGTTTCAAGCTAAAGGTGGAAATCTGCCCGCATACTTGTCAAAGGCATGTGAGCTTCTCGAAGATTTTGATCATTACATGATAAGTCACATTCCTCGCATAGAAAACATGAAGGCGGATTCCCTAGCAAAGTACTCAAGTTCTGGAGAGGCTCAATTATTGGGATTAATCCTTATGGAAGTTCTGTCGGCTCCAAGCATTGATGAGATGGATATTGATTGGATCATGGCTATGTCTCAAGAACGTGAATCGTGGATGACTCCAATCAAAGAATACCTACTCAATGATTCACTACCAGAAAGATCTAAAGAACGCCGAAAGCTGTTAAGGAAAGCGTCAAGATATATAATTCAAGATGGCCGATTATACAGACGGGGATTCTCGATGCCATTGCTCCGATGTGTAACTAAGGAAGAAGCCAAGACAATTCTAGCTGAGATACACGGAGGAGAATGTGGAGATCATTCAGGTGGTCAAACTCTAGCCAAGAAAGTTCTCCGATATGGGTATTTCTGGCCAGATATTAATCGAGATGCTGCTATTTACTCCAGGAAGTGCGACAAGTGCCAAAGATTCACAAAAATCCCAAAAGCGCCTTCCACCGAACTCATACAAATGGTCAGCCCATGGCCGTTCACCATTTGGGGAATAGACTTGATTGGACCGTTACCAATCGCTAAATCGGGAATCAAATATGCTATTGTTGATGTTGATTATTTCACTAAGTGGGCTGAAGCATAACCCTTGGACACCATTACCTCTAAAAAGATGATAAATTTCGTAACTAAAAATATCATTTGCAGGTATGGTGTGCCCCAGAAGATAATCACAGACAACGGTACTCAGTTTGAAAGTGATGAATTCCAGGACTTTTGCAAACGGTTCAGAATTCGAAAAAGCTTCTCAGCAGTGGCTCATCCGCAGGCGAACGGGCAAGTGGAAGCAGTGAACAAAATTATCAAGTCAACCATCAAAAAGCAACTCGAAAAAGCAAAAGGTGGTTGGGTCGATAAGCTGCCACTAGCACTATGGGCATACAGAACTACTTACAAAACTGTGACTGGGCACACTCCATTTTCACTGGCATATGGATCAGAGGCAATGATTCCAGTGGAAATAGAAGTTCCTTCACACAGAAGAATTCATTTCAACGAGATTGAAAATGAGAAACTGCAACTTGAAGCCCTTGATTTTCTTGATGAAAAAAGAGAAGAAGCTAGGCTCAGAGTTTCAGCTTATCAACAAAGGATAGCTAGGCACTTCAACTCTAAAGTTCGCCAACGCAGCTTTGAGGTCGGGGATTTAGTCTTGAAAAGGATCATGACAGCCACCGGAGTGTTTGGGCCAAACTGGGAAGGGCCATATGTCATAGGCAGTAAACTTCTTGTTGGCACTTTCAAACTCATAACTGTTGAAGGAGATCCAATTCCAAGAGCCTGGAACAACAACCACTTACGTCCTTATTTTACTTAAAAAAGCTTTGCTCAAAATTGTAAAATAGTGATGAATGTATCAGTTGTATTGAAATACATTGTAAATCAGTGCAAGTTAATAAAAGCTATAAAGTGGATGTAGGCCCGATTCTTGGCCGAACCACTATAAATCTTGTGTTCTTTACTATTTTATAATGCCTGTTTCATTTCGATATGTAAATACTTTAAATGTATTGCTAAAATGTCGATTCAAAATTGCAGGACATTAGAACAAGGCTTACTCGTCTCAAAACCAAGCGACCCCTATAAGTCACTTATTAAGCAAATACCAAGCAAACAAAAATTCCAGATTCAAATCCCATACGAGAAGAACTTCACATAAAAAGTTGGTGACTCCACTGTGTTAAGCCCTCGTTAACTGGTTGTGATCGTCGGTATAAACAGACATCCAGCTAGGTAACTTGCGCTTGTCCCGTGAAGTCGTTCAACAGTGAAGTCCACTTCTTTGGATAAAGCAATTTACTTGCAAAAGAGAAGGAAGACGCGCTTGGAAAACGATGACAAAGGATCGCTGATAAGCAGATGATGAGAAAACATGGGCCGACAAACATGGAAGCAGCCAAAAGGAGGTATGCCTCTCAATAAGAAGGCCGGTAGATCCACTAAAGGGACACCTTCCCAAGCAGAAGGAATAAGGCCCTTGTTAACTGGTCGTGATGCATCCGATCAGACAACCTGCGTCCGTCCCGTGGATCCACTCGCCCCTGAGGCGCAACCTTCCTGGCACACCAACCAACCAAAGCTCCTCTCCAGAGGCCACTAAAGCCCTCTAACGAGGCACTCCAAAAATGAAAATGCTTTCCTCAATCAAAAAAGATTGGTGGAACCACCGGAGGGGCACCTTCCCAAACTGAAGGAACATGGCCCTTGTTAATTGATTGCGATCGTTTGTACAAAAGAAAAATCCAATCAAGCAACTTGCGTCCGCCCCGTGGATCCATTCAACCATGAGAAAGTAACTTCTAGGCAATCAACAAGCCCTCTTCAGAGGCACAAGCCCTCTTCGGAGGCACATGCCCTCTTCGGAGACAAAAGCCCTCTCCCGAGGCACCGCAAGCCCTCTTCGGAGGCACAAAAATAAAGACTTCTTCGTAGGCAAGAAATTGCTTCGGAAGCACAAGACCTCTTCGGAGGCGCAAAAATAAAGACTTCTTCGTAGGCAAGAAATTGCTTTGGAAGCACAAGCCCTCTTCGAAGGAACAAAAATAAAGACTTCTTCGTAGGCAAGAAATTGCTTCGGAAGCACAAGACCTCTTCGGAGGAATAAGACCTCTCCCGAGGCACCACAAGCCCTCTTACGAGGCACAAGCCTTCCCCAAAGGCACACACTGCCCTTTTCGGAGGCAGAAGACCTTCCCCAAGGCACACAAGACCTCTTCGGAGGCACAAGACCTCTCCGGAGGCATAAGACCTCTTCGGAGGAACAAGACTTCTCCGGAAGCACAAACAAAAGACTTCTCCGGAAGCACAAGACCTCTCCGGGGGCACAACGCTACTTCACAAAGCATAATGCTACTCTTCGGAATCCAAATGCTACTCCTCAGAAATGCCAAAAAAGCCCTCCTTAGAGGCACACTTCAACTCTCAAGGAAGACCTACTTGTTCATCTTGAAAAATTCTTCCCCAGAAATTGAAGTGCTAAGTAAAATCCTCTTTAGAGGCCCGCTCTACCGCGTAGGAGAATTCACTTCTCAAAAATATGAAGTGACCATCTCCGAAGGCTGAAGCACAAAAACTTCTCCAAAAATGAGACATGCTCCATTTAAGTAGAATAATTGTTTCCTCAAAGACGGAATAATTATTCTCCAAAAATAAGAGTACAAGTCTCGCCAAAGCAAAAAGATATTGCAATACACTTGTGGTATAGGGGCAATATCATACAATAAAACTACAACAATAAAAGTAGTATTCAAGCGACATACCACAAGCATATTACAATATCACGCGGAAAAGATGTGGAATAAATGCATTCTCAAACACAGACAAAACGTTTGTGCAAATAAAAAGAATCGCTTATTCTACACTAAAATGAGAAACAAAGGCATTCTTACATATATAAGAATTCGTACAAGTAAAAGAACTATTTTATTCAATACTGTGAAAATTCTTTACATGTGCAGACATCAAAAAGGCAGGGACCGGTACCCGTACAAACTCCGGCCAATAAATGCAAAAAGCAAAACGGAGAGAATAAAATCAAACTCATTTCTCCTTCTTCCCACCTTTGGAGCTTTTACCCGGCCTAATGATTAGTTTCTGAAGCCGCAGTGGACGAGTCAGGGAGGAAGGAGAAAGAGGCACAGCTGGGACAACTTCCGCTTCTTCTCCAGCAGCAGAAGTGCTTTTCTTTCCTTTCTTTGAAATTGCGCGCTTCCCCTTCTTTTTCGAAGAAGACTCACTGCCTGGAGTAAAAAACTCGGAAAGCTTTGTGTCGTCATCATAAGTTTGCTCCGGAGTCTTTTGGCCTTCCTCAAGTTCCCCAGTCTTTTGTTCTTGTGAAGCAACCGGATCGTCCAAGTCTTTGAGGGCTTCAATTTTCTCTTCTTGCGATCCCGGTTGAGAAGCTGGAAGAGGAGTAACTTGAGAAGAAGGAGGAACAGCAGCCGAAAAAGGAGAAGTTAGCGCAGCTTTCGGTGCCTCCGCTGCAGGAGAAAAGAAGTTAAAATCGGTATTCTCCGAGAAAAGAGAAGGTATTGGTTCATCAAAGCTTAAGTAATAAGTCAGAAGCTCATCAAACTCGGTTAAATCGAATAATTGATTCACTGGATCCGGGTCGACGTTAAAGTTACCTGGAGAAGTTGACTTTGCAATATCGATCTCGAATTTCTCAGCCTCAAAATCTTCCAGAGCCTCTTCCTCGGTAGGAGTAGCCACAATTTCAGTGTCAACTTTAGTAGGAAGCGAGGAATGGGAACTGGAGTCTATAATGTTAACATCAGCCGAAATTGAAGTATGAACGAGGGCAGTTGAAGGAGCTTCCTCTTTCGGGTGTTCGTCTCCCGTCAGTTCAGCTCGCGTTTTTGCAAGTTGCTCCTTTCCTCTAGCAAGAGCGACACGAGTTTCATCGTCAAGATAGCGTGCCTCGAGCTCTGCCTCATCCTAGCCGGCACCGCCGAGCATATCAACTGCGGCTTCCCACACTTCAGCCAGAGTAATCTCATATTCAGGGCCCAGAAAGGAGAGGCTCCCACGACCCAGAACGCTGTGCAAATAAAAGTCAAAAAGGGTAGAGTTGATATTGGCTTTAGTAGCCACATGTGATTCTTCGGCTGCAATTTTCCCAGCGATAGCTTCATCGCGCTCTTTTTCAGTTTTCAGTAACTGAGCTTGCAGTCTGACGATTTCCAAATCTCGAGAGCTAATTTTCTCCCGAAGCTGAACAGCATCATCACAATATTTCCTAGTAATATGCTGCTCTGCTTCAAGTTTGGCTTCAGCATCTCGCTGAGCAGCGTGAGCATCTCGGACTTGCTTCTGGAGCATTTCTTCCTTTTGTGTATAAGAAGTGGAGGAAGTGGCAAGCTCGTTCTTTAGTTTTTCAACTTCAGCTTCAAGCCTCCCATAATCATCAGAGATGCTCTTCATCTCAGCATTGTGCTGCTTGCAAATTTTGTCCCACTCTGACTTATCGTTCTCCATGGTTAGCATGGCCTCGAGATTCACACGATTGACCCTTTGCAGCTCGTCAACAAGTTTTTGCCATCCAGATATCCTTTCAATATTAAGTTTGACGACATCAAGGCTACGCAGCATATCCGATTTATCGATCGGGACCAAGTCAAGGTCAAAGCGTACCCCCTTTAAGCACCATTGCGGGAACCGACTTTGAAGAATTGGCGGACCTTGTCCAACTTGATACTGGGGTCTGTTGATGATTGTTTGGATATCAGACTTCTCAAGAGCAGGAGAGTCAGTGGGGATATTAAGAGGAATTGAAGCAGGGGTTTTCTCTGAAATTGCAGACACGTCACTAGGCTTGACCCGCTTGCTTGGATCGTCAACAATATGAGTCTTCCCTTTATCGTCATAAGACTTTCGCTTATGAGAACTATCGCCTCTGTGGGAAGAGTCGTATCGCTCATCTCTCCTCCCGTATTGATGCTCATAGTCCCGCTTCTCTTGTTCATAGTCCCGCCTCTCTTGAGCTTTCCTAATAGCTCTCTCTTCATCCGTCTCCCTCGGGGCATTGAGGTATCGCCTAAAGTCATAAGTTCCGCGGCCTCCATAGCGCTGAAATTTGTCATAATATGAGCCAGAGCGCCCCATCGGAGAATCTGAAAATGAAAAAGAAATGGAGTTTAGAAATCTCCAGAAAAAGAGGATAAGTGCGTATAAGTGCCGAAAAATCCTAGGTGTGTGCGGCGTGCAAACTACGCGCGTCAAACTACAAACCACGCTTTAATGTGGGAACGGAGATGACTGGTGTAGAAGGTGTCAAAACTTGTTGTAAAGAAGAAGTTGCTTCAACAACAGGAGAGATCGCTTTTGAAATATCATCTTTAAAAAGCTCCTGAGAAGTTATCATTATATCGCTCAAATTATCAAAAGTATCATCGCCGCAATGCCCCACAGAATTCTCTTCTTCAACTTCCATGTCAGCCGTCTTTTCAGAAATGCGAGGATTTTCCTCCTCTTCAATAACTGGAGAAAGCGTTAACTTGCTGGACGACCCCGCAACATCCATAGAAGTGGAACATTTCACCAGTGAAGTCTCAGTGGTGGGTTCTTTCAGTAAAAGTTTTTCGGCAAAGGCTGGGGCATCTGACGACTTTGTTGGAGAATCAAGAACTTCATGAGGCTGGATGGAACGAGAAGAATGTAGAAGTTCGAACTGGTGCAAAAGTTCATCTTTCAAAAATTGACTTGAGACTGGGATTTCTAAGCGGGGGAGGAAGTGCTGAAAAAAGAAAAGAATGAAGATAAGCATTTGATAATTCGGGCTTCAAAAAGCTGATGAGATGAACAGAGAAAGACGATCTTACTCCCGACTCTCCAGACAGAGTAGAATCCCGGAGGACATCGAACAAAGAAGAATTGATTTAGGAACCCGTGAGCACTATCGGGTAAATCCAAAATCAACTTCCGGTTTCTGGCGCCTCTTACAAGCACGATTGAAGGGTGATCTTTATTCTTAGCGAAGGTACATAAATAGCAAATTTCATCGAAGCTTGGGAGACGGTTGAGCGTCCTCCTAAACATAACACTCAACCCCATCAAAATGGCATAACCGTTGGGATGCAACTGGAAAGGCGAGATAGCTAATCGAAGAAAGAGTTCTCGGAGAAATTCGCTGAAAGGGGGAATAGCCCCACTTAAGCACATCTGACGATTCACTACGACAAAACCGAGAGGTGGCCTGTCAGCGGTGTCGTTTGCTCCAGGAAATATAGCATCTGATTCGGCAATACCGAACTGAGTACACAGTTGTCTGAAAACTTTGTGGCTCAGTGTGGTCGGAGTTCTTTCCGGAGGATCGATCAATGGGTTATCAATCGGAAAAACTTCTCCAGCTGGTTCTATATCTTCATGTTGAGATGCCATTCTACACAAGGAGTTGGATGTTCAAATATGAAGGTGCACGTTTCCTAAAAAGTGTGAAGTGTTGTGCAGAACTAATAAGAGCAGGAAGCAAACATAACTGAAATTGAACTAGTTGACAGTTGACAAAATAATCGATTACAAAATTTTAGGACTTGTTAATTTAAAACTCAAGTGCAGTGTTAAGGCAAACAAATTGGCTTTAATCAATTATTTTGGTTTTGCTTTGATACTTCACTTGAATTGTTTGGTTCGCAACGTTTCATTCATAAAATTCATGTAAGTTAATTGTTCTTTGTCAACTAATATGTCATGCGATGTGGGCAGTCAATGGCAGTATATTTGTCCCGTTTTTCTGCAAGTGTTGTTTTTAAACAGGTTATTAGCGTTAAAGTCAAGACAAGCTGAAAAGAAATGCAACACAGTTTAAATTCAAAGGTCAACCAAGTTCTGTCCAAATTTCACAAGTGTTAGGTCGTCCAGCGACCTAGCATAGGTCGGAACCTTCATAGGTCGCACAGTGCAAGTTAGAAGGTTCAAAGCAATGCAGATTTGTTCAAGTCCTAGCTCGGCCGCAACTTAAAGCCTATGTCCAAGGAAAGTTAGGTCATGCAGTTTTTAGGTCATGCGATTCTTAGGTCGTGCAGTTTTTAGTTCAAGCAACTCTTGGGTCGTTTAGCGACCTAGCACAGGTTGAAGCTATCCTTAGGTCGTAAGAATCCTTAGGTCGCGAATTGTCTTAAGTCGCTTGAGACCTCTATGATGCTAACTTCCTCTCCACGCCACAACCCACCAGACCCGATAACCCATTATCAACTACACATATAAATCCATCATCTTCTTCATTCCTCCATATCACCGAATCACCCCAAAAACAATTCAAAACATCCCCAATCCATCGCAGATTCAACACATTGCTAGGCCTTCATGAATCGGTTAAAGTAGCGATCAAAAGTCGATTATGACAATCACTCGAGACGATGCACAACTCATAGAATGGGGCTAAGGTCGAAAGATAGGGATTCAAGATTCGATGATGATTATGGTGGGATGGAGATCAAATTCACTTATGAGATGTAGTGGTGAGGATGAATCAGTGAGTAGAATGGGTTGAATTCGCCTTTGAAAACTCGGAAATTCTTCAATGGCAGAGCGGGAAGTCAAAGTAATTAAGTGAGAAAGAAGCTCACGACCTAACTAATTTATATGAGTCTGAGAGAGGGAGGCGAACATGCATACGAGTTAGCATGAGTTTTAGGTCGTTTACGACCTAGCAAAGTTAAGTCGAAGCACACGACCTACGACATAGGCCTGCACTTCGAGGGGCAAATGTTAACTCATATTTTAGTCGCGACCTAAAACTCGGCGACCTATGACTCCGCGACTTAACAAACTACGACCTAGCGACCTAAGGGAGCTAACGACCTAACTAAGTTAGCGACCTAAGGAAGCTAATGACCTAACTAAGTTAGCGACCTAAGGAAGCTAACGACTTAGCAGACTTCACGACCTAAGAAGTGTCACGACCTAAAGAATGCCACGACCTAAGGAATGTCATGACTTAAAGCTTCACGACCTAACTGTAGAAACGACTTAAAGCTTCACGACCTAACTGCAGAAAGGACTTAAAGCTTCACGACCTAACTTCACCAAGCAGCTTAACGAGCTAAAAGAAGAGAAGGGGGGGCACGACCTATCTTAGGTCGTTTACGACCTATTTTAGGTCGCTTACGACTTACCACTTCAGATGAAACCAAGTGCAACTCCATCAGTCCAGCTTCCTAAGTCGTGAGAGGACCACGACCTATCTTAGGTCGCTCGCGACCTACGACCTAACTTAGGTCGTACGCGACCAAAGACTTGGAGCAAAATTTATGTCCAGAATTTAACTTCTATAAATACCCCCCTAACTCCAACGACAAAAGGACTTTGGGGACAATCATTTTCTGAAGCGTCGTTACTCTGCCGAATTCTCAACTGATCCAAGACTTGAAGAACTCTAATCACTCAAGACATTACAACAAGCTTTGAGAGAAATCTACCGCATTCAACATGAATTCGAGGAGATCTTCAACATCGAAGCTTGAGCTAATAGTCTAAAGTGTTTAGGAATCAAAATATATTGTATTTTGAAGAGCATTGTATCATTCTATAACCAGAATCAGCAATAAAAGAGTATAAAGTGGACGTAGGCTCAATTACGGGCCGAACCACTATAAATCTGTTGTCTTTTACCACTTTCAGCTATTTTACTGCTTATATTTTGTTCCCGTATCACGAGTGGTGCTTTCACAACTTCACAACACACACCGGGTGCTAACGTTCAATTTTTAGCGTTAACAGGGAAGCAACCATTTTTTATTCATTGTAGAGGAAAGGAAGAAAACAAAGAGTAAGAACAATTTGTTGTCTTTTGTCTGTTCTGTGTGTCCCCCTTCCTTGCGTGCATTCGTGTGCATACATATACATATACATATACATATACATATACATACACATACACATACACATACACATACACATACACATACACATACACATACACATACACATACACATACACATATACATATACATACATACAAACATACATACATACATACATACATACATACATATATATATATATATATGAACCCATTTACTGCAAAGCTAAGTAATCCAAAGTCAATGACTAAAAGGCAAAGCAACCAAATATCCAAGACACCCATCGCAACAAAAGTCAAACCAAAGGAAAACACAAATTTATGACTTCTTAAAAAAGTTAGTTTTGAAAATGTTTTATAGTACTCCGCTACACAATGTCACGTTTTCGTACGAGCCGCGAACGACAGAAATAAAAATATGATATGCACAACAATTTGACACGATCACAAACAACAATAAAATATACAGGTTAATTTATTCTATGAAATTTCAAAAATACCATCATTTGTCGAAATATACGTCGAAAGAAATTTAAATATTTTCCAAATTAAGACTTATGGAAAAATCTCATAAATTCATTTAAAAATATGTCATTAGAAATTGGGAAATTATTTGAAACATGGATTTTATTATAATTAAATTCAAATTTGAATATTTAGATAAATTAAAAATTCTATTTCGTAGACTTAAAATTACGCGTTGTTACATTCTTCCCCCTTAGAAGAATTTCGTTCCTGAAATTCCATGGAGCAAAAAATATAACAAAAGTCAAACACTAAACAAAAGTTAAGCACATGAAAATTAATATCACCTATAACCCCGATCAGACCTTATTTTATCCATTTTTATTTATCAATAAGGTAGTTTTATTTAAAATTCCTTGATTACTTTATTAACCTAGACAAATTTTACTTAGACACTTAACCCAAGCTCTAATACTGTAAGGACCCGCCTTTTCAACCATCGAAAGTCGATACCGTATATATCCATGGTATATATTCAAATTCAAACTAATGTCGAAAATTTAATTGCCAGAAAGGCAGATCGTTAGGGTAAAATAAAAAAAGAACAGAGAATAGGGAAACTAGAATCTCATAGTGGAATCGACAACATATAATATAACAAAGACAGTAAAAACCATCACTCCAAAATATAAAGTACATCTGAATTAAATCAATCCTTATCTACTGGACGGTTATAAAATCCCAACCTTATAATTGCTGATAGGTATACCAAATGATACGGCGGGAAATAAAACCCTATGATATGTGAACATCCATCTCTTCTCCAATAACTCCATATCACCAAAGCCAACCTGGGAAAAACTCGGTCTGACCCGACCATTATAATAGAATAACAACCGGGGCAGTCTAGAAAACTAGCGCGAGAAAACTCAAGTAATAAAATGAAAATATAAAAATTCTGCGAGACCATGCCGCTAACGCGGAATGGGTTTTTGCCTCACAAAAAACATCCATAAATGAAGAAATGGAAAACAATCAGAACAACAATCCAATCAAGAAAAAATGAAAATAAATAACAGAAACAATCCGTATAAAAGGGTGGATTAGTAAAATAAAATCCCATACTGATTGAATGGGCATAAAAAATATCAAATTCTAGACTTGGATGAATGGTCACAAATAATTATACATAGAGAATAGCACAAAGTTGTTCTCCACGCAATTAAGGAAACAATTAAAAGATTTTAATTAACAACAACGAAAAAAGGTGTTTTTCCAACAATGAGCAGGAGGGTGCTCCCTTTACCGAAAGTATACCTCCAGAAATATACTTGAGAACTAAAATGGCTCTCGGAAACCTCTAAGCCGGACCCCGCCAACTGTTACCGAGAATTCATGTATTTCACATCTCAATGCACAACACTGAATCCAATTTAGAGTAGATGTGAAAATACTTTAATGAGAGTAACTCCACGTAGCTTAGTCTGCACTCGCTCTTTGGGTTTATTCATTTCCGACAAAGGATAACAAGGCTCAAATGAGTAATACATCGTCTTAGAGTGATGAAATATAAAGAAGAAAGCAGAATCAAAGTCGATGGTCGATAAATCAACTATCAGAAATTATAAGATGGTTGTTTTCACTTAGGCTTGATTTTCACATCACAATACTTTTAAAGACACTTCAAAAACGCTCTTTAAAATATTCTTTTTAAATAGGCAAATTATATTTTCTAAGTGTATTAAAACTAAGGTTAAAACATTATTTATTATAAACCCAAAACTATTTACACTTAGCTTTATTTGAAACAATTCTTTCTAAAAGATCTTCTTGTTTACAACTATTATTTATTAATTTTAAAACAATATTTATTACCACAAAAGATAATAAATCGGTTAAATTACTTTTATAAATTTTAAATCAAATGTTAATCATCCTGAAGGATAATTTATATAATTTTTTTATAACTTTTAAAACCACATTAATTTCCCCAAATAAAATAAATCAAACTAAAAATCCCTTTTATAAATTTAAACAAACATGAATTATCAGAAAATATATTTTATCAAATTTATAATCTCTTTTAATAAACCAATCAAATATCTTTATTAAATAGTTAATTATCTCAAAATAACCTTTATTTAATTGGTAAATTAACTTTTAAACCGTATCAAACCAGTTCATTAACTTTAATACGCTAAATCATTTAATTAACTTTAAAACACTTTTATTAAATCAATTAATTTACTTTAAAACTCTTTTTTTAAATCAATTAATTAACTATTAAAACACCATTAATTAAAAATATTAACTAAATTCAAATATCATTAATTAAAATGATAAATTAGATTCAAACATCGAAAAATTAAACTATTAACTTAATTTAAAACATCATTAATTAAAATAATTAATTAAACATAAGTATCATTACTTAAATGGTTGATTAATTTTAAACATCATTAATTAAAATGATTTATTAAACTCAAATATCATTAATTAAAATGATTAATTCAATTTAAACATCTTTTCTTAAAATGATTTATTAACTTAAAAAAATTCACTTAAAATGATTAACTAAATTCAAATATTATTAGTTAAAATTAATTTTAAACATCATTAATTAAAATAATTTATTAAATTCAATTAATCATTAATTAAATTAAAATATCATTAATGAAAATGATTAATGAATTTAAACATCTGATTTTGAGAAAATACAAGCTCAAGTTCAACATACATAATGGGTTAGGAGAAGATATTCAATAATTGGAGATATAGCGAAAATTGCTATAACGACACTTAAACAATTTATATGGAATATCATGATTAATTACAACTTGACATTAATATAATATAAGCAGCATAAAGAAATAAATAACAATTATTAGTGAGAAACCCCTTAGGGTCTCTCTATAAATATTCTCTACAAAACAATGGTTGGGGACAATATATATAATCATATGGTTCACAGCAATTAAGTTAATATGTCATCCGTTTTCCAAAATGGTATTTCAACAAAACAAACAATCAAAAAACAACAATATCTAAACTATCGATCAAGCATTCAACAATAAATTTATAGTATCATAGATATTATATAGCTAATTTAAATGTGAGTAAACCCACAGAAATTCCAGTTATCACCGAAGCGTTCCGTTTTGAACTAAAATTGAACAGGCATTCGATTTTACCCAAAAATTCCTTTAGTTCGGTTTTGATCAAACCATTCCCATCACGTAGATTATGATCCCACGAGTGCAAAGCAATTAACCGCGTTCGATTTGGATCTCGTACGAGAAAGTTATGCATTTTATAAGTTTCGAACTAATTAAATATAATTAAACACTAATTACAATTTTACTTACCATCATTTTAATAAATTTCTTCTTCCCTAATATGATTCATGCCATGAATAGTGCACAATGATACACCCATACTTGGCCACCTTCTCTCCTCCCTTACCGAAGCAATACTCGATGAAAACCATCGTCGAAAAATCCAACGCAACCCACTTCGCTTGCTCCTCACGCCCATACAAATCACATCGACCTTGACCGCCAAAATAAGAATGTGACCTGACACTAGAAATTGCCATCCAAACATGCCGTGACTCCTTACCGTGAACCGCCCTCCACCATCTCACATCCACCGATGCTCTTCGACCCAACTAATGCAGATCCAAACTCCGTTTTGCCAATCAATATTTAAATCTCACTGCAAAGTTAACCCTAACTCACTGCCTTAACACAATGCTGACAGTAAGCATGATTGATCACTGGAAAATGGGTATGGATTTGAAGATTTTGGCTATATGGATAAAGGAATCAGTTTTCATGATTTTTAGTTGAGAAACGGATTTGATTTCAAAATTTGAAATCTCGACCATGACTGTCGATCGTTGCAAAACATTTCCGCACCCAATACGAAGCAGATGAGGTTGTAGATCAGTGATTTCAAGCCCAAAGATTTTTGTCCCATGATTTTAGAGGAGTATAGCCACCAATTTTCAATTTTTTAAAGAACGATATGTTTTTTTGAATGAAGAACAAAGTATAGGAGTCAAGTGGACAAGCTTAGCCTGGCAAGAGACAAGGCAAGAAATTTATGTGTGCATGCATACATATTCTCAGTGTTGACTTTGGTTTACACTTCAAACTCCAGCGCGCCTTCATACAGATTTTCGTTTGTGTATGAACCATGAACGATAAAACCAAAATACGGTCACACTCAAAAATGCGACACAATCTCAAAACAATAATAAAATACACTGTTTTTTGTATTTATTAAAACCACATAAGTACCATCATTTTGTTAGAACCTCCATTCTATGGTTTCAATGACAATAACTATACAATCACATATATTTTATATCTTATCAAGATTATAGGTATATACTACAAGAGATCATCACGCTCAAAGATATTGGGACTCGAAGACAAACAAAGACCGGTGGACCATGCTATGATTAGTAAGGTTATACTAGTGTATTAAGAGCCTTGGATAATATTGTAAGGTCTCCATTGAGTATATATGCACACACAAATTCATATACATAAAATTGGCATAAATACATTCAACATTGGCATTAAAAACTTTTATAATCTGAAAATGCCATCCACAGACGTCTGTGGAAAAGCTACAGACATTTGTGGAAAAGCCACAGAAGTTTATGGATAGTTTCAGGAAATTCTTTCCTAAAGCCACAAACGTCTGTCATCTGGTAACCACTCTAATCCAAAAGGATGTTTCATTTCATATTGAATAATAACATCTCTTCTTCAACTGTTGCAGCCATTAAAACAAATAGAGTTTGTTTAACAGTAACAACTCCTCTTCTACATCTCTTTAAACCTATAAATACTTCAAAGGTTGAGAATTGAAAATTAATCTATTCTCTTGATTTCCTATTAAATTTCTATTTACAAATTCTTGCATCTCTTGCTTACATAGTCTCAATCTATCATAATCAAAATACCATTTTGATTAAACTACTTCCTACAACTCAAAGTATTCACATTCACATACTCAAAGGAGATCATAGGATTAATTGTACTATCAGTCAAAATCTGTGTTATTTGGAACACACGATTTTCAAAGAATTAATTTTTTTATTAGCCTATTCCTCTAGGCATAGTAAGGGTTATTTGGTAAAAGGAAATACTGAAGGGGTGCTTGGGGACCAGACATAGGACGGGAGGTTCAAAGCATTACAAAATATCTGATGTGCTCGATTTTATTATCTATCTTATTTATACTCCGTAAATTTACTATACTCGGTATAATTATTAGTACATACTCTTACACTAGTATATAAGTTGCATTATGTAAGATCCTATACATTTTATTTGGTACAAGAGCACGGTCATTTCAATCTATAGTAACGTGTAGTGGAAAAATCATTAATATGGCAAGCACTTTTCAAGAAGGTCAATCAACTACTCGTCCTCCACTATTTACTAATTCTAACAATGCTTACTGATAAACTCATATGCGAATTTTTATGGAAGCAAATGGGTTAGAAATATGGCTAGCAACTCCAAAAAAATATGAAGCACCTAACACCGACATTAGCACTTGGACTAATGCACAAAAAGCAGTGACATCTAACAATGCCAAAGCTATGAATGTATTATTTTGCTCACTTAACAAAAATGAGTTTTCACGTATCATGCTTTGTACCACTGCATATGATATATGGCACACTTTACAAGAGTCACATGTGATGGCACAACTAAATCAAGCAAACTAAATTCTCGATTTTACAAAACTAATTTTCATCTTTCAAAATAAAAGCAAATGAATCAATTATTGATATGTATGTTAGATTACAAACCATTCGACATGATCTCATGGCACTTGGAGTCAAATTCACAGACTTTGATTTAGTTACATAAATTTTAAACTCTTTGACAAATGAATGGGAAAGAAAAGTTTTAGCCATCGAAGAAGATAATGATCTTTCTCAACTCAATGTCGAAGAGCTAATATGAAATCCGATGTCCTATGAAGCTTACTTGCAGGCTAGAAAGGATCAAAATCATAAAAAGAAAAACATAGCATTCGAAGCAAGTAACTAAGATTTAAATTTAGATGAAGAAGTGATTGTTTTTATTGCCAAGCACTACAACAAATTCAAGAATTTCAAGAAGTTCAAGAAGATGACTAGATTTCAAAATGGTGGCAAACAGAACTCCTCAAATCAAACATCAATTAAATGCTACGAGTGTGACAAATTTAGTCACATGAAGAAGATCATCCATGAATCAATAATAATAAAAAGAAAAGCAAGTTCGAAACATTCAAGAAAAAGGTAAGATCTTTTCAAGTAACATGGGACGATTCAGATTCATCTTCTTCATCTAACAGTAGTACAAGCGAATGTGTGTTTTATGGCTAACATGGATAAGGTACGTCTTGAACTTACTTATGATGAAATAATGAAAATTAACATTGAATTAGATGATACATATAGAGAATCAAAAAAATTAAATGAGGAATATAGGAAAGTTAACTAGAGCAGAATAAGAAATTGGATTATTAAAAGATGAAAAAAAATAATCTTAGAAGAAGAATTAGAAATTACTCAAAAAAAATGCGCAACATTATTATCTCAAAATGACATCTTAATACATGATTTAGAAAATTATAAGTGAGAAAAATTTAGTTTTGAAAAAGAAAAACTAGAATCATAAGAAAATTTATATTCTAGAAATATTGAATTTTTGATCTTAAAAGTAAGTTAGATAAAACAACAAATAATGTGACAAAATTCAACAAAGAAATTTTTTTTAAGAAAATTTGATTAAAATATCTGAACCATCTGGAAGCCGAAATAGATTAGGTTTTAAAAGCACACACTAGTCAAAGAATTATAGCACATTATATACCAAATTCAAAAAACCAAAGTTAGAAGCTAAGATTAAGAATTCATACACACGTATGGTCAAAATATTGATTCCTAAAACAAATAATAAACCAAATAAACAAAAGTTTAATGATGAATAATTAAAGAAAATTGTACATAGCAATAATTACATTTCAAAAGGAACCAAATCCTCATGGACAAGGCTACCTTCTTCCACTAACACGTAGGACACTAAACGCAGAATGTGGGTACCAATTAATTTTTTTTATTTTGCAGTTACCCAAAAATTAAAATTAAAAGAAAAGAGAAATGGATACTTAATAGTGGTTGCTCTAATCACATAACTAGAAATGCTCATATGTTATCCAATATAAAATATATTGACGGTGGCACTGTGACATTCAGAGATAATTTAAAAGGATTTATCATCGGCGTGGAAGAAGTCATCAATATCAGTATTTCTAGTTCTCCTATTATTACTAACGTTTTATTGGTAGAAAATTTGAAACATAACTTGTTAAGTATAAGTCAATTATGCGATAAAGGATTTAAAACTGATTTAAAAAAAAGCCAATGCAATATCTTTGACCAAAATAAAAATCTTATTTTTGAAGGATTTAGAAATCGAAACATATATGTTTTAAACACAAATGTAAAAAACAACACTAATCTATGCTTAGCCGCAAATCATGATGATCCATGGTTTTGGCATAAACGTTTTTGTCACATAAATTTTAAGAATATCAATAAATAGGTAAAAATGAATTAATTGGAGGATTACCAAAAATCAACTACAAGGTTAGAAACCTATGTGACGCTTGTCAATTTGGTAAATTAAACAAAAATTATTTTAAATCTAAAAAGGAAATCTCCACAAAGCAATCTCTCGAACTACTTCATCTAGATTTATTTGGACCGACTTAAGTACGTTCAATAAATCATAAAAAATGTTTTTTAATTGTTGATGATTTTTTAAGATATACTTAGACTTTATTTTTAAAACATAAAAGTGACACTTTTGAAATATTCCAAAATTTTCCTAAACGAATTACAAATTTGATGAACTTAAAAATTAAAGATATGCGAAGTGATCATGAAGGTGAATTTGAAAATGAACTATTTACAAATTTTTGCAACAAAAAGGGAATTAGTCATAATTGTTCATTTCCACATACACCATAACAAAATGGTGTTGTAGAAAGGAAAAATTGAACTTGACAAGAATTTGCACGAACCTTACTAAACAGTAGTGACCTATCAAATATTTTTTGGGCTGAAGCTGTTGCTACCGCATGTTATGTATTGAATCATGTAACACTTAGACCAATGACTAAAAACACATGCTATGAAATATTTTTTAACAAGAAACCTAAAGTATCGTATTTTCGAGTATTTGGATCAAAATGTTTTATTCTAAACACAAAAGACTATATAGTAAAATTCGATCCTAAAGCTGATGATGGAATTTTTGTTCGCTACTCGAATCGAAGTAAAGCATATAGAATTTTTAATGAACGAGCAAACATTATAGAAGAAAGACTTCATGTTTTGTTTGATGAAAATTTTAAAAATAATAAAAATGATAATGATGAAGAAGTTATAAATAAAACTAATATACCTATTCATGATAATAATAATAATATCAATAACAATAAGTGATAACTTCACAACCTAGGATATTAAAGGACCATCCAATTAATAATATTATCGGTGATTTAAATACAAAAGTATCAACTAGAAAACAGTTAACTCAAATGAGTCACGTTGCATTTATATCAAAACTTGAACCTAAAAATTATAAAGAAGCATCAAAAGATTATTTTTGAATTATTGCAATGCAAGAAGAACTTAATCAGTTTGAAAGAAATTACGTACGGGAACTTGTACCGAGACCAAACGATCAATCTGTAATTAGAAAAAAATGAGTTTTTAAAAATAAAGCAGATGAAAACAGAAACATTGTTCGAAATAAAGCAAGAGTAGTAGCTCAAGGATATAATCAAGAAGAAGTAATAGATTATGAACAGACATTTGCTTCGGTAGCACGTCTCGAAGCAATACGAACATTACTTGCTTCTATATGTCATCATAAATTTGAACTTTCCAAATGGACATAAAAAGTACTTTTCCAAACGGCTTTATAAAAGAAAAGGTTTATGTTGAACAACCTCCGCTATTTGTTCATGAGAAATATCACGATCATGTATTTAACTTAAAAAAGGCTCTATATGGATTAAAACAAGCACCTCGTGCTTGGTATGAAAGATTAAAAAATCAATTAAAAAATTCCGATTTTCAAATTGGTAAAATAGACTCTACTTTATTTATAAAACGAGAAAACAATGACATATTAGTTGTACAAATATATGTTGACGACATTATATTTAGATCGACCAATGAAAAATTATGTAATGAATTTTCTAACATTATGAAAAATGAATTTGAAATGTCAATTATGGGTGAATTGAACTATTTTTTGGGTTTGCACATAAGACAACTAGAAAATGAAATTTTTATAAATCAAGAAAAATACTGTCAAAATTTATTAAAATGCTTTGGAATGGAATATCTCAAGTGAACCGACTCCGATGAGTACTACTCTACATTTGGATAAAGATGAAAATGGAAAAGATTTCTATCAAAAATTATACTGAAGTATGATTGGATCTCTATAATACTTAATGGCTAGTAGACCGGATATTATGATGATCGTATGTTTGTGTGCCAGATTTCAAGCACAACCTAAGGAGTCACATCATCGAGCAGTTAAAAGAATTCAATG
The DNA here is from genome assembly GCA_030737815.1 of Allium fistulosum. Lineage (NCBI taxonomy): Eukaryota > Viridiplantae > Streptophyta > Magnoliopsida > Asparagales > Amaryllidaceae > Allium > Allium fistulosum. The sequence continues at coordinate 125,520,623 of CM060906.1, forward strand.
ATACTTAACCCACACAAAGAATGCAAACTTTTCTTTCCAAAAGGCAGCTCTTTCGAACTTGTATCATATAGTGATGCAGATTTTAGTAGTAGCAAGACGGATAGAAAAAGAACGAGTGGCACATGTCATTTCATTTGTCAATCTCTGATTTTGTGGTTTAGTAAAAAGCACAATTATGTCTCTCTCTCAACATGTGAAGCCGAGTATATACAAGTTGCCTTATTCTATCACAAGTAATATATATGCAAAAAACTCTACAAGATTTTGGTAAAATCATAACAAATTCTCCTGTATATTGTGATAATACTATTGCTATAAATTTATCAAAAAATCCTATTAATCATTCTCAAACAAAACGCATTGATATTCGTCAATATTTCTTAAGAGATAATGTTGAAAAGGGAATTATATCACTTGAATTTGTAAATACCGAAAATCGAATTGCCGATATTTTTACTAAAACACAGAGTGAACAAATTTTTATAAAACTAAGATAATAACTAGGAATTTGTTCTTACAATGAATTGGTAAACTAAGATATATAATTTATTTAACTTAAATAAGATGCATGAAATAATATTTTAAAATTGTTTACAAATAATTTTATCCTTATAAAATCTAGCTAACTTATTTTAAATTTCTTTGGTTAAAATTTCACTACTCTAACAAACAAACTTATAGAAATAGTAAAACAACTTTTATATAAAGAAATTTTTCTTAAAACTAAATACATATATTTTTACCAACCTCCGTTTGCAAACCACTTCTATTCAAAATGCCTTCCGATCATGACTCCACATATTCAACTATCGACTTTAGCTCACCTTCATCGAATAGCACCAAAATATCACCAACTATATCGACACCTCCATCAATTCGATCAGTCTCTCTAAACATTATTGCATCACCTACGTATCCCACTGGCTTTTCTACTAAGGAAAAGAAAGCCAAAAGGTCAATTAATCTAGAATTGACATCTCTCAACAACAAAGTTGATGAAATATATCACTATCAACAAGAAATGATGAGAGTTTAAGGAGAAATGTATTATGAGCAACGACGTCAAGGATCTCATCTTAACTTTCTCGAAAAATGCATTCTAGCAATTTATGGACATTCACCAACAAAAAATTACGTACATCAAAAATCTCCTCGTTTAAAAGAAACTCATGTAAAAGCTTAAAACATTACTCCAAGAAATTTATGCAAGGCATGACCATCAAACCAAGACTAGACTGATATTCCGCCTCGTCCAATTTGGTCTCTACTAAGGCCGTTAGTTGAAGAAACAAAGTTTGACCCGAATTCATGGGATTTACAATAAATTAGAAAGTCCGACCCCTTTAACAAAAAATAAGTTTATGATAGCATAATATTTACTTGATATTTTAATTATATATATATATATTGTTATATGAAATTATTTTAAATAAAATTAAATATTTTTTTTAAAAGCAAGTATATTCTGCAAACGCAAGCCACAGATGTTTATGGACAAAATAACAGACGTTTGTCACTGGTTTTCGGAAAATATTTCCTAAAACCATAGACGTCTATGATGACCCCACAGACGTCTATCACTGGTTTTTGGAAAAAAATTCTTGAAACCACAAACGTCTGCGATAACCCCGTAGACGTTTGTCATCTGCCTCGGGTTCAAGCTGCATCAGCCCCTATATATTCATATTTTACCCCCTTTCAACTATTTACCAAACTATCTTCAAGTCTAAACTAAAACCCTAATTTCTAAAACTCTAATTGCTCAAAAAATGACTCCCAAGGTAAAAATTCCCGTTAGCAAAAGATCGAAGAAAGGTCAATCTTCATCTTCTTAAACCCTCCCTTTCATTGATACCAACATTCAAGAGTGGCTTCAAAATAGCACGATTGCAAAAAAGAGATTTGAAGAGCTAAAACAAAAATAGCTTCATTCTGGTCCATTCTACAGATAGATCAAGTTTGGAGAATATGGAATTCAAGAACCCACCATCGCCTCTGGATGTCGAGATTTAATCAATTTTGACGAAAACAAGGTACAAATTGATCAATTGACCAGCTTTCATTTTTACGCCAACTTATGTAATAATGATATTTGAATGCCTAAGATTGATGATGGTTGGTTATGGACAAGTGTTTACGATTGCATTTTGAAAATTAGCGTAAACACAATTGGTTGTATACTAGATTGTTCCTCTACTGGACTTGATTTAGAAGGAATTCCCGACCAGAGAAATTTTCCATGTGATGAAATAACACATCAAATTTTGGAGGATAGAATGCCATAGCGGAAATCCGTTTAGATATGTCCAAAAGCTAGGTTATTAAATCGTATGATAATCAATACGATAATTCCCCATTTAGGAAGTCATGAAAAAAATATGCGAAAATGATCACAAAGCCCTCAATGCTATATTTGGTGGGATAAAAGTAAATTGGACTAAGTTTATTCAAGATGAAATTAAAAGCTTTTGGTCCCACGATCGACGCACAATTATATATGCACCATATATTATGTATCTCTTACATGGTCTTGTGGTACCTTCTTATTTTTCTCATTTTGAAGAAATAACTATCAAAAAGTGTGGTATAAGATTTTTACCTTTAATGCACCTTCCTGAAAGACCACCTCCAATCATATTGCTGGCAAAGTGGACCATGCAACATCAACGACAAATGTATCCAGGTCCTCAACCTCCTCCTACTCCTCAACAAACTCATTCAGCTCGTCCTTCACAGCAACCTGGCCCCTCTAGTCATACAACCGATACTATCCCTATTCGGAAATTCAAGAATGATGCAGCAGCGGAATAACAGAAATGTATGTGATGATGAAAGTAGCAATCGATGAAGTAGAAGATACCGAAATGCCCAAATTCGTTGACTCGAAGATACCGAATTCTAGCTATCCCAAACACGTTGATCGCGCACGATACCGTGTTTAAAGATCTACGATTCTTCGTGCGTTGATCTAGCGCACTAGATTCTGTGAATCGGCTTCAGCAGTCGTTGAATCGAGCGCACTCGATTACCCGAAAGTGGAGATAGGAGATTACACTCAACTACCAATTTAAGAAGAGGCACATAGCTCTCAAACAAGAATTTTATTCAAAAATCAACAACCATTACAAATGAGGCCACCCCGCTATTTATAGAGCTTTACAACACACGCGACTCAAAACTGTACAACACTTAGGTCGGCAACGACCTAAACAACACGACCTAAAACAGACGACTTACGACATACTATAGGTCGTTAACGACCTAACATACTATCATTACAACACAGCAACACATCACAACATCTTCACGACCTAAAACAAGTAGATTACAACAAGTAAACGATTTACAGTATTTACAATAGTCACAACATCCCGACTTAACACTTGACCGCCCTAACAACAAGGCAGCGACTTAAAGAACAGCTTCATGCGACCTTCCCATGAGCGACTTAAGAATTGCAGCAGTGAGCGACCTAAAAACAAGCGGCATCCAAAATCAGTGACCTAATTCTCCCCGCGACCTAACTTAGGTCGTAGGTCGTTCACGCGACCTATCGTAGGTCGTAGCTTGAGAAAGTCATCACTCGAAACGTCGGAGCGACCTAAAGAAGCGGCATGTGATTTAGGTCGTTCGTGCTCTTCTCCAACGACCTTGGACTTAGGTCGTAGCCCTTCTTCAGCGACCTTGAACTTAGGTCGTAGCCCTTCTCTGCAACCTATCATAGGTCGTAATTCATTCTCGCGACTTAGCTTAGGTCGTAACTCATTATGTCGTAGCACCTTATTCTTCTTGTTAGGTCGCTCGCGACTTAACAGTATGTTAGGTCGCTCGTGACTTAAGACTTGGTCTGTTTGGCCTGCGACAATGAGCAACCTGTTAGGTCATTCCAGCGACCTACTCCTCTGCTTTAGCTCGCTATTCTTGAACCCGTTAGGTCGCCCAGGACCTAAGACTTCAACTTCCCATGACTTTTCACAAAGTTTTAGCTCGTTAGCTTCCTCGTTAGGTCGTACTCGACTTAACAACATGTTAGGTTGCACACGACCTACGACTTCATCTTTCTGGGCTGCATCAAAGAAGCTTGTATTAGACCAATATAAAATGAATCCAACTATGATTTAACGCTTAGAAATAAAAAATTAATCATGGTCAACCAACGGGATTTGAACAATAAAATGACTGGTTTGGAACGATCTTTTTCAAAAAGAATGACTAAGGTGGAAAAAACTTTAGAAAGGGTCGTCTCCACTTTAGGAAAAGTGATGAGAAAAGTATGTGGCAGATTATCCTCTCAATCATCATCTTCTCCTTCACCTTCACCACTTCCTCGAACACAAACACCAATTTATCATGCTCATACCTCTCATGAATGAACTTCTCAAGAAAAAAGCAAGAATATTGAGCAAGAACAACCTAGAGAGGAGGAAGAAGACAGTGATGATATGTCCTAGTACGATCCTCACCAATCTCACCATCAACATTACACGGCTTTCCAAGGGCTTTCAATTAAAGAGATTGAAGAATATAATAATCAAACTCAGTGGCCAACCGAATACGAACAAGATCGATCCACATACTGGGTATTATGAAAATTATGGTGGGTTGTCCTATTCTTCAAACCAGTATCAGTAGCTTCTTTTATTTGCTCTTTTCCTACTTTTTTGAACTATGTTATTTAACCTTTATTTCATTTTTGTATTAATTATATCTCTTGTTAAAACTCTCGTTTGTTCTCTTTAACTTATCTTATATTCTATTTTTGTTTGACATGTCTATGTTTATAAATATCTATTTTATGTGTGCATAATTTCTTTTCTTTTGTTTTGATAATGACAAAGGGGGAGAAATATATGTATATACATATGGAAGACAAAATTAAGGGGGAGTTATTTTTATCAAAACTAATGATTATTTAGTTATCATCATCAAAAGGGGGAGAATGTCAGAACCTCCATTCATGGTTTCAATGACAACAACTATACAACCGCATATATTATATATCTTATCAAGATTACAGGTATATACTACAAAAAATCATCACGGTCAAAGATATTAGGACTCGAAGATAAACAAAGACTTATGGACCATGCTATGATTAGTAACGTTATACTAGTGTACCAAGAGTCTTAGATAAACATTGTAAGGTCTCCATTTAGTATATATGCACACACAAATTCATATACATAAAATTAGCATAAAAACATTCAACATTGGCATTAAAAACTTTTATAATCTGAAAATGCATTCCGCAGACATCTGTGTAAAAGCCACGGTCGTTTGTGAATAGTTTCGAGAAATTCTTTCCCGAAGCCACCGACGTCTGTGGAAAATCCACAAACGTTGTCTTCTGGCAACTGCTCCAATCTGAAAGGATGTTTCATTTCATTTTGAATAATAACATCTCTTCTTCAATGGTTCTAACCATTAAAACGAATAAAGTTTTTTTAACAGTACAAATCCTCATATACAGCACTTTAAACCTATAATACTTCAAAGATTGAGAATTGAAAATTAATCTATTCTCTCGATTTCTTATTAACTTTCTATTTACAAATTCGTGCATCTCTTGCATACATAGTCTCAATCTATCATAATCAAAATACCATTTTGATTAAAATACTTCCTACAACTCAAAGTATTCACATTCACATAATCAAAGGAGATCATAGGAAGAATTGTACTATTAGTAAAAATCCATGTTATTTGGAACACATGATTGTCAGAGAATTACTTTTGTATTAGCCTATTCCTCTGGGTGAAGCGAGGGTTATCTGGTCAAAGGAAATACCGAAAGGGAGCTTCGAGACTGGACGTAGGAAGGGAGGTCCGAACCAATATAAAATATCTGGTGTGCTCGCTTTTATTATCTATCTTATTTATACTTTGTTAATTTACTCTACTCAGTATAATTATTAGTACATACTCTCACACTATTACATAAGTTGCATCATATAACATCCTATACATTTCACGTTTGTCGAAAAATGGTCAAACGACGATTTAATTATTTTCCTAATTAAAAATTATGGAAAAATCCAATAATTTAAATTAAAAATACGTTATAAAAAATCAAGTCATTTTATCAACAGATAATTTTTCTCATTATTATTTATTAACAAAAATGGATTAAATATTGCTATTAAATTCATTCAATTTATATTAAATTCACAAATCCAATGTTTGAAATAAAACTCCTATATTTGAATATAAGTTATTAAACTTTAAAAACCAGTTATTAATTATTTAAAATTAATTAAATATTTGAAATTAAAGCGATAAAATTCCGGGATGTTATAGATACCAACTGTGACGACTGTGACGACCCACATTTTGGAAATTTTAAATCGACAAAAATCAACACATGTCCAACTTAAACAATCCGAAAAGTAGATAATCAACGAGGTTTAATAAGAAAAACAAGAAAGAAGAATAAAACAACATAGAATCTAATAGCAGAAGCGATAAAATATAATAATCAATTAACAGTTCATGAAGTTGTTAGCTATACATTTGATTATAATCTATACATATTTATCAGAGTTATACATATACACATCAGAGATAAGCGATCAATATGCATGTAAGGCAATGCCCAAGGTAGGATTCTACTAGTTTACTCGTTCTAGCTGATCATAACCAGTAACGACCCACCTTTTTTGGACAATTTAAATCGACAATAAACCACACATGTCAACTCAAACCATTTAAAAGGGAGGATTGTTTATGGGGTAAATAAGAAAATAAGAGAAAATGAAGAAGAAACAAACACAAAATCTCGCAGCAGAATGATAAAATATAATAATCAAATAAACAGCTCATGAAGTTGTTTATACAATACATTTGATTATAATCTATACAACATTTATCGGAGTTATATATACACATCAGGGATAAATAAATAATGCAGCAGACAACAAGATGTAGGGATAATAATAGTAGTTGTATACAAAATCTTCGTCTTCATCCTCCAGAATAAGTCTTTAATAAGCTGAAAAACTCAGGACTGACCCGAGCGTAATGAAAAGAACAAAACACTCGAGTCAAGACAAAAATATCCTTATGTAAGTCAATCGATATCGCAAATAAAATATGAGTGTCACGACGTCAGAGATGCTTACGGGTTTTCACATCTCCTATCCAGTGTATAACGTGCGTGCAATAACTCAGGAGATGAAACGGGATTTTCCCATCTCTTAAGGATCTGTCAAAATATTTATATGTAGTAGAATACGCTACATATATAATGTCTAATCAATAAAATAAATATTTTTCTTAGCATTAAGGCTTTACATTAATCCCCCTTAACGCATTTTTAAGCATTATCGTTCAGTTTGCATTTGACACCACCAGTACGTAGACAGTCAGGGATGCGCCGTGATACGACAACACTAAACCAAAGTCATGTATGTATCGTATAGGGATAAAAGTATAACAAGGTACGTGAGGCAATGCCCAAGGTAAGATACTACCAGTTCGGGTCGTAGGGCTGGTGGTAACCCATCATAGCCATGACCACCCATTACGTCCATCCATCCCATATCGAGTCAAAGGGAGGCTATCCCAATCAAGGTGCACCAATCGAAACCAACAACAGGAGTAATGATATGGATCGAGTTCAAGAAAATCGGAGAACGGATGTCCGCTCGGGGTAATTAGCCCACTTGGCCCTGTCAAGCCGTCCTGTTTAGTCATTTCTGTAACGACCCGAAAATTTTAACTGGTTTTATAATGTATTTAACTGGTAATTTTGTGAAATTTTAAACAATAAAATTTTGAAATATAAATTTGATATTTGGAATACGTCTTCTTAAACATAGCAACTGGTAAATTTTCAGCATATAATTTGGAAGTTTATTTTCCTGTGTAATTTTATTTCAATTCATATCAGTTAAAAATTGATGGTAATAAAATGTTTTCCAAACCTAAATATTTTTACATAGAAAATTTTTAAATCATCTTCTGAGTGAGACGTCATCTTTCGTTTCGTCAAATTTGGACATCTATTGCTCCGTCGATCTTATTTTCGGCAAAATAATAGCATTTTCGTACCGATATCGATTTTGATCGGATGATCATACCACGTATATCTGTATACCGTTTTGATCGTCTCGTCATGTTGATCTCAACAGTATATTTGTTTGTGTGTTTTGAAGTAGGTACTCGTCGAAATTGATAAAATGATTTAACCATACCGTATCCAATCTCGAACTTTTGGACTTCTCGTCCTTTCATCTATCTAACTGTTGAAATAAATAGTCATTGGTTATTATTATTATTATTATTATTCTGAAATTCAACTTAGTTGCTTTCGGTATTCCCACTTTATAAATTACACGTTGGTTCACTTATAGTCTCTTTCCTTTCCTCTTCTGTTCTCTCTGCAGTTTGCTTCTGAATGAAATAATATTTATACAATCCAAGTTGTTATCAATTGCCTACTCTTTCCTCTTCCATTTGCACGGACCATGCAACCTTATTCCAAACCAATACTTCATGCATTCCCCCTCCTATCTCGAACATGTTGTGACAGCCGAGCTCGGCAACTAACATAGCCTCTCCATCACCGAGTCGTGCTCTCCTCCACCTCGTCGAACTTCTCCATCCATGCCAACCTTCGTCCTGCTTTTCACCTCAACCGCCTTGCACCCATCAACGACCAAATCTCATTTCACTAGCCGAGCAAAATTTTGTGAGGTATATATATAATTATGTTTTTCATGTATGTCGGTGTATATGGATTTATACATATTAGTTTACTTTAGGTATTATTTGGCAGTATATATATGATTGCAGTATGTTTATATAAATTTATGTTTGATTTATATATATATAGTAACGGTAATTTATATATATTATATATATGTGTGTGTGTGTGTGTTCGTATTATATATAATTGCTATGTATTTTAAGAGGAATCGTTTGTTACATAAATGTATAATGGTTTTCTGTTTGTTATGAAAGCTTATATTTTAATTTATATAAGTTGTTTTGATTATGTATATACATATGATTATATGGGTTGATGTGATATCCCGGAATTTCAGGGAATTTAAAATGTGATAATCTTTTAAATTAATTAATGAAAATTGGTAAAAGTGATTATTTCAACCAATTTAATAATGAGTTGTTTTTAAATATATATATATATATGTGTGTACTTAAATTGATTTTAAATTAGATTTTTAAATTGCATTTGAATTTGGATTTAAACTTAAAATTAAAGGATATATATATCTTAAAAATATTTTGGATATAAAATATATGGATAAGGTTTTTATTTAAAATAAGATTTATTTTATATTGTTTTTCCTTAAAAGAATTTTATTTATATAAATTTGGGAAGTATTTATTTAATAGTAAATAAATACAAAAGTTTTATATTATCATTTAAAAATGGATTAAATATACTATATATGATTTTATTTAAAATATAATTGGTTTTTATTTTATTTTCTTTTAAAGGTTTTATTTTTATAAATTAAGAAAAGCATTTATAAATTAGGATATGTATTTATTAATTAGGAAAAATTTAATAATAAAAGCTTTTAAAATCTTTTAAAAATAATATAAAAATGCTAAAATTACAAGTGTTAGCCTCTAAATCATGCTAAGTAACATGTGTTAAGGAATTAGATAAGGTAAGAGACAAGTGTCACATTTATTTTAATTTTCTTTAATTTTAATAAATCCTAAATTAACACTATATAAACTCCTACCTTCTTCCTTAAATTCTTTTCTTATCCTCTCTTTTCTAAAGCAAGAAACTCAAACCTGTAAACTTTCTTCAAAACAACTCAATTCAAAATCAAAGCCTGTAATCTTCTCCTCAAAAACAAATCTCAGATCAAACCAAAGAAAACCCTGTAACCTCCTTATATCTTCAGCCTGAATCCACTTCTGTTTCAAATCTCCTCAAAACAAATGCAAACCAGAGAATAATAAAAGCCTGTAACAAAAGATCAGCAAACAAGCTTCAATCTGAATCAACTAAGCATTCCAGTTCATTTTACAAAGCTTTTCAGTTTCAAAACAAGATCATAGCAAATTCGAATTTCCAGTTTAAAGCTTCAGTTTTCAAATCCCTGCTTTTTAAGTCTCTGCATTTTCAAAACTGAGTAAACCCAACTTGTTTTGTCTTAAATCTGGTTGCTTAAATAAATCATCAATGTTTGATATATATATTGTTTGCATGATGATGAATTAGATGTCTAAATATTGAAATGTGTATGTTATATAAACTGTTAGCTCTGTTCATCTTTTAAAAACAGTGAGTAAACATTTTATTTAAAAGCTTAATAGGTGATAATCTGTCGAATGTGATTCTTGGATTTAAATTGTGCTTTGCATGTGTATTTATAAGTGTAAATACCTGATATATATATATATATATATATATATATGTGTGTGTGTTGGTCTGTGCATGTTTGGATTTGCCTGTTTCCCTCTGTTTCTTAGTACAGAGTTTGAAATATAATCCAAAATTCAAAACTCTTTTTCTGATCATTGTTAGGGTCTGGAATTCAAACATAATATGATTGTTTGAGTATAAATTAAAGTTTAAAATTTTAATTAAGCAAAATAGATTTGAAATATGCTAGAAATTGGGAAATACAGTAGCAATCTAAACAACATGATAAAATCAAATGTGGTAATTGGCTGTTCCAGGAACATAACTTAAATCGATTATGTACAATATGATTTTTAAGATGAAAATCTTAATTTTTAGCATTGTGATGAGTGTGCATTTCGGGGATGACCGGAATTTGGTTTCTGAGCAATTGTTGATGGCCGATGGATCTAGGGAGGTCGGGAACTTGGCTGGAGATAGACTGATGATGGGGGGTCTCGGCAAATATATTCGGAGGGATGCCAGATGCCTGTGGGGGACGGTCGAGGCGAAATTAGGGTTTAAGGGGGTCTCGAAGTCGAGGTCGAAAATTTGGTGATGGCGTCGTCGTCAAAGCTTCGGAAGCGATCGCGAGTTGAGAAATTGAAGCTGACATCATGGCGAAGTTGTTGGCGGAGGATCGTGTTTCCAGATGATCGGAATCGACGTGTTGAGGCGATTGTCGACGAGATGTTGGGTTTCAGTGGGCATCAGGATTGCTCGATTTCATTTCTTCGCGAGTTCATCGGCGTTGAGGGGTCGGAGCAGACGCGTAGGTGATCGTCGACTTGGGGATGGTCGTGGCGAAGGTCGGAGCTGATAGGGTAGGCGTTCATGGTGCACATGTACACGTGCACGCGTGTGTGTGTGTCTGGGTATTTAGTGATGATCGGGGAAGAAGAGTGTTCATCGGGTTAGACTTGAAGTAGATCGTGAGTAACTCGAGTAATGTCTCGAGTAGGACGAGTGGATTTTGTTTCCAGATTTTAAAACCTGAATTTAAATTTAAAATTAAAACTAAATTTGAAATGAAATGAGAACTCGGGTTAGACCTGAGTGGATTTCGTGTTTGTTCCGATAAGTGGTTGAGCAGTTTCTTAAAAGGGTTTTAAAACAAGTTTTAAAGTTTAAATTGAAAACTAGTTTAAACTATTACTTGTTAATATTTAAAGCATTTAAGGGAAGTTATGTTTTATTAACTTTAATTTGTCAAGTTAAATGATTATTTATTTTAAACCTTAATTAATGATTTAATTAAGAAAAGTTAGTTATTAAGATAAGATGTATAAATTGATAATTAAGGCATTGATAAGATAATATTTTATCTTAAGATAATTAAAGTTTTAATGTCTTGATATTAATTAAGTTAATTAAGGAAATTAAGTATAATTAATTAATTTAATTAATAATGATTAAGGATTAGTTAAGAAATTAATTAAGAGTAATTAATTAATTTAATTAACTCAAAAATGAAGATTGATTTAATTAATGACTAAAGTTTAATTAATTTGTAATTAATTAATTAAGTAATTAGAGGTTGATTAATTTTTAATTAAGAAGTACTTAATTAAGTTTATTAATTAATAATTAGGTTTTATTAATTAATAAATAAGAAATAATTAATCTATAAAGATTAATTAAAGGTTAATTAACTGTTATTAAAAATTGATTAACTAATAATTAAGGACTAATTAATTTATTATTAAAGTTTTATTAATTGATAATTAAGGTTTATTAATTAATAATTAAAAGGATAATTAATCTGTAATTAAAGATTTATTAATTGGTTAAAGAGTAATTAAAGGATAAATTACTCAGCTATGATTTATGAGATGAATGCGATTAAGTTAAGTTAATTAATTTGTTAATTAATTAAAGATAGTCACTTGGTAATTGATTAAGTATAATTACTTAATGAGATTTGATAAGTAATTAGTGTAAGTAATTAATGTATAATTACAAGATGTAATTAATTAAAGGAAATTACTTAATGGGAAGTAATTGAAGTATAATTACTTTGTAAAGTAATTAAGGATTTATTACTTGGTGTAATTAATTAAAGAATTAATATAATTAATTAAGAAGTTAATTAATTAAGGTAAGTAATTACATAATGATAATTACAGTTTATGATTAATTAAGGTGGATTAATAGAAGTGATTAATTAAAGTTTAATTAATTAATGTAATTAATTAAGGGTCAATGTAATTAATTATAGTTAATTAATTAATGTAAATAATTAATTAAGGATCATTAATTAATGAAGTAATTAATGGTTAATTACTGTTAATGGTTAAGAATAATTAATTTGTGAAATTAATTAAAGGATAATTACTTTATGTAATTAATGAATAATTAATCAAGGATGATTAATATTTAATGAGTAATTAATTAATTAAAGGTTGTAATAAATTAATGATTGATTAAGCAAGGTTAGATGATTAATTCTTAAGTAATTAATTTAATTTAAGTTAATTAAATTAATTATAACATAGGGTTAATAATTGTTGCTTATATATGATTGTTGTGTAGAATATCTGATTTGGTTGATATCTATTGGATGATATGCTGTGATATTCTATGATATGATATTGGATATATCTGTGATAAATGTGTGATATTTATCTGTGTTAAATGCTGTGTGAATTCAAGTATTGAATTGAATTGTTTAAACCTTTAAACAACTTGGCCTTTAAAATACGTTTGGATTTCGATGAGACCGGGATCGGGTTTCCAGATTTGGATATCCGAATACCACATCGATCCAAGTTAAACGTTAGGTCGTGAATCTCAAGTGAAGATGAAGATTCAGAGTGCAAGGGTTATTGTCGTTAACTCTGAGGGTGATTCCAAAATGAGTGTAACGAGATAATGCCTTCGGTTTCGTTCGAACCCGGAACGAACTTGTATGGATTGAATGCTTTCAGCACATCGTAAGGTGGACGATGAGCATTCTAAGATAGATGTGTTCTATTAAAGGTAATCGTAGCCTCAAGCCTCATCAAACCGGGAATGGCTAAAACAGGGGAGGTGCAGCAAGGTTAGTGGGTAGCACCGAAGTAGTATAAGATTTCCCATGTCTAGAGGTCCCTTCTTTTTATTCGGCTAAGTGGGCGGTTGAATAGCTACAACCGCTGGGGTTTCTTATGCGGGAATTATCCAGTAAGGGATGGTTCCGGCCTTGTGTTGCAGGGGATTGGGCGTGATCCTCGGTACGTTGATCTAGGCCACGTACTGTGACGGGCGGTACCCCGGTAGCCCTGCCATTGTATGGAATCCAATCTCCAATAAGTGACGTACGTATTAGTTGTGCCCAACTATGTTGGAACGTGAGATGTAAGCATTCCAGCTATTTCTGTATTTTACTTGAAAACCCTAGACCCTATTATAATATAACTCGATTTCCTATCAAAGTTTTGGTTAGCGTAAGGTAAAAACTTTTCCATGTTTATGTGCGGGAAGTCTTACGTGATACCTTTATTTTCAAAAGGTTTTGATGTTAAGCAATTTTAAACAGTTTACTCACACCAGACCCATGTCTGACCCAAGTGTTTATTTTCTATTTTATAAACTCTTGGGTACTCAAATTTTTACGAGTAGCCAAGGGATTCAGGTTTGCTTTGACGAATTCTGAAGTAGCAATGGAGCAGGAGGCTTCAGCGTTGTAGATATATAAGTGGTTCCGCTGTGTTGATCTCTGAGTCATTTGTTTAAGTTGTATTTGAAGTTGTAATAACTAGACAGGTGTTTATAACTGTCTAGTATGTGTTTTATAAGCTGTGTATCTCTGATGTATACGATACTATGTATTATTTATGTGATTAATATAATTTATTCGTTCCGCTGTTTAGATTCTGATATTGTTTCTTCTTTCTTCTCTCTCTTTTCTCTTTTCTACCCCTTTCTTTCTTCATGAAGATGCGATTTTCTGTGGTGAAAAAGTCGGGTCGTCACAGTTGATTTTCAAGTATACTTTGGTCTGGTCTCTAAATATATATATATTCATGCCTTCAAAATATATATAAATTTAAACACTGGCAACATAAGTTTGTAGAATAGCTATGGTTATAATCTACTCTTTATATATATTACAAAATTTGTGTATTAGCTCTGTTGTTATAGGTATATATATGTGAATAGCCGTAGATGGGTATTTGTAACAACCCGCTATTTTGGACCATTCAAATCGACAATAAATCCACACATGTCTGACTTGAATAATTCAAAATATCAGATTGTTAATTTAAATTTGGCAAACTCAGCATATGCAGTAAATAAATCAATCACAGAATCACAGACACAAAGTAATACAATAATACGCAGCGGAATAGATAAAATAGTAGTTCATGAAGCTACTATATAAACATCAGAGTTAGAAATAAAATATAACAGAATATCTCAAATACAGTGAAGTCTTCAGTACAACAGATGACTTCTCTGAACAAATCAATTAGAAGAGCTGAAAGCTGAAGCGATAGTTGGATCTCCAAAGGAAGCTCCAAACTCCAAATGTGAGTCTTAAATGCTGCCTTACTCGGTCTGACCCGAGCGTAAAGCAAAACACAAAACACTCGAGTCAGGATTAACATCCTTATATAAATAAATCCAACTCAAGTGAAATATCAATCGAAATACAAGTAACTTAAAGGATGTTTGGGATAACCATCCTCTAAGGATCTTCAGAACTATCTACAAGGCGGAAATATACATTATAACACCGTGGTCATTTCAATTTAATTTATACTTCTTAACCCAAATATCATTTCATTTCAAATATAACTATTTTCCAAGATAGTATATATATTAATTTATAAAGTAAAGTATTTATAATTTCCTCAAGTCTCACAAATCGATTCAAATTAACTCAAATTCCAAATTCAAATTTATTCAAAGCTCAATTCATCAATTCAATTCAGTTCTAAATATACCATTTAAACTTTCAATATATTTCAAAGCTTTAATATTCAACATTTTCAAAGT
Source organism: Allium fistulosum (assembly GCA_030737815.1). Lineage (NCBI taxonomy): Eukaryota > Viridiplantae > Streptophyta > Magnoliopsida > Asparagales > Amaryllidaceae > Allium > Allium fistulosum. Next base: position 125,535,990 of record CM060906.1, read on the forward strand.
TAAATTTAACAGTTTCATATAGCTCTTGATTTAACTTTATTATTATTTATTCAGGGAATATTCACTTAATAAATTCAATATCATTTAACTAGCCTTAAATTTCATTTTCTACTAAATATTTCCTTAAATTTATTTAAACAAGAAATATTCATTAAATTATTTAAATCAAACTCAAGTTATAAATCATATCTTAAATCCCAATTCCAATAAGTTTTAAATTGGTTTAATTAAATAAAATTCTTTACTAAATTCAAATTATCTTCCCAACCTTAACTTATTCAAATTTTTACCAAATTCTATTTTGAAATATAAATTTTATACTTAACATATTATATGTATTAAATCCATCTTAATTAAATTAAATATCATTATTAAATCTATATATATCATTACCATTTATATATAATTTTTTTTAAAAATCAACATTGGTTAAAACCAAATATTTCTTTCCAAAACCATAGAATTCAATTTCAAAATATTTATATATATATATGGACCAACGGTGTTTGTATATATATTTATCATATGGTTAAGTGATACAGATATTTATCATTTCAATCCGAAATTTAAATATATATGGGTAGATATCATTTCGACCCGTAATCCCAATTTCAATTCAAATGAAAATCGCTTGGGTTTATCATTTCAACCCATAACGATTTTCTCCTATTCTAAAGTCCGTTCGGGTATGTATCATTTCAACCCATAGTGAATTCTATACTAACATGGGACTTGCAGAGTGATAACAGATAATATAAAATATAACAACAGGCACATATCATCAATATAAATAACAGATACTGGTGTCAGATGTCATAGGTGAACATATACATATAATAGTAATAACAGGCATATAAATACTAGATACTGGTGTCAGATGTCACAGGTGAACATATACAGATAATAGTAATAACAGGCATATAAATGCTAGATACTGGTGTCAGATGTCACAGGTGAACATATACAGATAATAACATATATAACAATTTAAATAACTACAACATCATATTTCAATTGTCGTTTCAATTGAAATCAAATTTAATAAATACGAGAATGTTAATCGTGAGTGATTGCTCACCTTTCGAGGTTAGAGGAATTTGATGACGATGAGATTGAGTTACGAAATGCAAGCACGACTTCCAAATTAAAGCTAGAGGGATACAATTCGACGAACAAATCTGATAGTTTGAATAGACGAAATCAAATCAAACCGGATTGATGAAGATAATTGGTAATAGTGAATTTATATATATATATATATATTTAAATTTTAGACAAATACACTAAAATACCATAAATTTTCAAAATCAATATTTAATACACAAATAAGCTTATATAAGTAAGCTACAAAGTCACAATATATATTAAATTTTAAAATCAAAAAATTTTACTGCAGTATATTCATACAAATGAAGGTATGAAATTGTTACTTTGTTATAAAATCAATACTGTTATAACCCCCTCTAAATGGAACACATAAATATATACGTATACTTTTAAACATATGATACCCATATATAACTACTTATACAATAACACTTTAAACAAAATAATTATAAAATAACTATAGCCTAGTTATACATTTAAACCATTAACCAAACTTATATCTAACCTATACGATCCAAACAAATATATAAACGAGTTATTAAATTTTATATAAACTTTTATATACGATGCCACTACTAATACAAATAGACCAAAAATCTGAGATATATGTATAAAACCATATATGGATAAAAATCATATTCTAATTTCAAACTTATATAACGTTTATAATTTAAATCTATATACACTTCAGAATTTAACTAGCTATATATGCATACAGTTCAAAATTTATAGTTAATAAGCAAATATGTTATGCAGACATACTCAAATACATAGCCTATATTATTTTCAGTCATTACAAATAAGTGTTTTAAAAAAAATGTACAATAGATCTAAATATAGAGTCAGATTAGATATATAGAATATCCCTATAAAACTATGTATACATGTAGAATATTTAATATTATTATATCTTATACAGAATATACAAATTGTATACTCAAAACCGCTGAAAAATATATACATACAAAACAAAATTTCAACAGAACTTATATATATAAACTACTGTATATACAACATAACTCATCAACTTTATAATACATATAAAATACTATTTTATTAAAACTATAACACGTATAATGTTTACCTCACAGAAATGTTCGGCCAGAGGAGAACAAGGCGAAGGTGAAAATTTGCTGGAGATGGCAGATCTGGGCGGAGGAAGCACGGAGATGGAAGGTGATGCGGCAACGTGGAGTAGATGGAAAAGGTGGTGGGTGGTTGCCAAGGAATGGGGAGAGAAGATGTAGCGGTGGCGGGTTGCTTTGGTAGAGGGGATCTCGGTTGATGTGGGTTGCGAGGTGGACGAAGGGAGGGATGATGGAGGGAGATACGACTCGGGGACGTGGGTGGTTGGCTGTGGCCATGGGCGGAGCAGGAAGCTCGGGGCGGCAGAGGAAGGTAGCTTCAGTTTTGTGGCGATGTGGGTTTGGTGACGTGGAGGGCAGGGAAGGCTGAGATGTGGGTTTGCTTGGGTTAGGCGGTGGGTGGAGGCGAAAGGCTAAGTGCGAGATGTGGCGTGTCAGGCAAATGGCCAAGCTTTGGTGGTGCGTTTTTTCTTCATTCGAGAAAATGGGTAGGGGATCAAAAGAAAAGAAATTTAAGCTACAGGAAGCTTTAGTTATTGTTTGGAAAAATGAAGGGGTAGCCAACGAAAATGAACAGGACAATAAAATGGCAAGTAACAGACGATATATAGAACGTTTTATATTTTATTATATATACTACTTTAAAACTTTGAAAAAGCAAAAGTCACCCCATAAATTATGGAAATAATAAAAGCAAAAGTGAAAAGGGAAATGGCAACGGTCTCAGATCCAGCTTTAAAGAATTTATAAAAATTTATTACCGTGGCCACGGTTCAAATTTGAAAGCAAGGAAATCAAAAGGTCACTATTTCCGTACTGATACGACAATGTTTTTCTTCTTTTCCGTCGCATATCGGACCTCAAAATACAGAAATAAATATACTGCGAAGATCAGCACGACACGACGATCAAAACGGTATACAGATACTAGTGGTACGATCATCCGATTGAAAGTCGATAATCGGTACTAGAAATGCTGCTATTTTGCCAGAATTAAGATAAACGGAGCAGTAGAAGTCCAAATTTGGAAAAATGAATTCCGCAGTCTGATTCAGAATGATCTGAATAAATTTTCTCCTTTGACATATTTTGGTTTCGGAAAACTTTTAAATTCACTGTTATTAACCGGTTTGATTTGAAATAGAATTTCACAAGAAAACAAACTTCAATATTATCAGATGAAAATTTACCAGTTGCTATATTAAAATAGACGTATTCCAAATAGTAAATTTTTATTTTCAAATTTTATTGTTTAAAATTTCAAGAAATTCAGTTAAATACGTTATTAGAATCAATCAAAATTTATGGGTCGTTACAGTATTGTTCCATAATAAGTGTTGATTTTGAACTATAATAGATATAAACGTAATCTTATATATATGAGTCTATGAATAAATTTGGTAAAGTCTGCATATATAGTGACCCGCATATATACATTCTGCATAAATATATATTGAGGGTAGTACTGTATATACATATATGTATAGTTGATTCCAATTATTTATGTATGTAAGTTTATATATATATAGATTTATATATTTTAGTTTTATATATAAGTCATGTTATGTTGGGTATGTATATATATAATGGTTTCAACATATATTGTTTATATATATATATTGATTGTAAAATATTTGAGTTTTAGTTTAAAACAATGGATTTTGAAATGCATAAATATATTTAATTTAGAATCTGATTTATATATATATATATAACTTCACTTATACCAATCATCTGCATCAATCCAATTCTGATTTGACTTCGTCAATTCCTATTTATCAGCTCTGTTCGTCGATTTCGTGCCAATCTAGCTTCATTTTAGGATTCGTGCCTGGATTTCGTAACTCAATCTCATCGTCTATTTCTCTAGCCTCGAAAGGTGAGCAATCACTCACCATTAACATTCTTATATTTAATAAATTTGATTTCTATTGAAACGACAATTGAAATATGTCACTGTTAGTTATTTACATTGTTATAAATATATGCTGTTATCTGTATCTGTTCACCAGTGACATCTGACACCATTATCTGTTATTTATATTGATGATATATGCCCGTTATATTATTTCATATCTGTTATCACTCTACAAGTTCCCTGTTAGTATAGGATTCACTATGGGTTGAAATGATACATACCCGAACGGACTTTAGAATAGGAGAAAATCGTTATGGGTTGAAATGATAAACCCAAGTGATTTTCATTTGAAATTAATTTGGGATTGCGGGTTGAAAGGATATATACCCATATATATTTAAATTGCGGATTGAAATGATAAATATCCGTATCACTTAACCATAGGATAGAAAATTATACATAGACACCGTTGGTCTATATATATAAATATTTTGAAAATGATTTCTATGGTTTTGAAAAGAAGTATATGGTTTTAATAAATATTTATTTTAAAGATTTATTAAAGTTAATTTAATAAATTTGATATATAATATGTTTAAGTATTTATTTTATATATATTTTCAAATGTAGAGTTTAAAATGATTCGGGTTGGAAAGATAAATTTGAAATTGATTTGAAATTATATTTATTTAAGAATTTTACTTAAATAAGTTTGATTTGAAATTTATTAAATTTGAAATTTTAAAGATATGTTTTATAACTTGAATTCGATTAAAAGTGACTTAAATGAATATTTCAAATTTATATAAATTTAAATAGGATTTTTTTTTATTTAAATTTTTAAATTGAAGCTTTATTTAGATATGATTGAAATGATTAAGTAAATATTTCAAAACTAATAATAGTAAAGTGAATTTGATATATATATAAAATTATCGAATTTAGTTTTGGAATGTTGAATATTTAAAGCTTTGAAATATATTGAAATTGAAATGGTTTATTTTTGTGGTTCAAATCTGCATTTGAAATCGATATAATTTGAAATAGTTTATTTAGAACTGAATTGAATTGAAATTGATGAATTTAAATTGAATTAAATGTGAATTTTGGAATTTAAGTCGATTTGAATTGATTTATGAAATTTGTGGAAACTATTTTATTATATAAAGTATTTTAAATTATATATAAACTATTTTATATTATTTTATAAACTATTTTTAATATAATGATTTTAATATAATCTATTTTAAATATACTAATTATTTTAATATAAATTGTTTTAACTTACTTTTTTATATAAATTATTTTATTTTATAAACCATTAATTTTATATACTATTACTAATATCTAAACTGTGTAAGAGGAAAGTGTTATGGATTCCAAAATGATATGATTTCAAATATTATGATTTCAAAGTGTTATGAATTTCAAGGTTTTGATTTCCAAAGAGTTTTGATTTTAAAAGACTTATGATTTCGAAAGCGATATAACTTTGGAAAGTGATATGATTTTGGAAATGGATTTATTTGAAGTGAAATGATATGGTATTGATATGTTTTTGAAATGGAAATGATATTTTGGTTTTGAAGTATAAACTATTTTGAAATGACTGCGGTGTTATAATAACGTTTGGTTGTTAAAGAGACTGGGATTAGATATGGGCATACTCTCTGTCGATACTGAAAACCAGTTTAACAACTGTGTACGCGGTGGAGATTCCAGAATGAAGTAGGATGGTGGCAACGATTCCTATTGAGGTATATGCGTGGACCCAACTCCCGTGAGTTGGCATAATGTGGCTAAAACAGGAGCGGTCGACGGGCCAATAAGGTAGCACCTCTGATCGGATGCATTTCTTCGATACCATTCTATTACTTTGTGATTTATTTGGTGGCCACCCTTCGATTTTGATTGGGAGTGTGTTCCGAGGTGGGCGGTAGTGGCTGCTATGCATTTCCACCAGCCCGTATGCGTAATTGGTATATCTACCCTGGCATTGCCTAGTTGTGCCGTGTCACCTACCATATCGAGAATTACAACGAGTTTCTATTTGTGTCGTACCTATAGAGTATCTTCTCGTAGCCACTCGAGCTATGCAGGTACTGTATAGACTATTGGCACTATTATGTGTTAAGGGGAATAGTGGGTCACTCCTTAATGCTATTTAAAAGTAAGTCTATTTTACTATTAGACACTATTATAATAGCGTATATTACTACATAGTAAATAGTTTAACGGATCCTTAGAGGATGGTTATCCCAAACATCCTTTAAGTTACTTGTATTTCAGTTGATATTTCACTTGAGTTGGATTTATTGATATAAGAATGTTAATTCTGACTCGAGTGTTTGTGTTTTGCTTTACGCTCGGGTCAGACTGAGTGATACAGTATTCGAGACTCACCTTTGGAGTTGGAGCTTCGCTTGGAGATCCAGCTATATATTCAGCTTGCAGTTATTCAGTTGGTTCTAGTGATGTATTTTGATCTTGTATTTGACTATTGTATTGAGACATCTATGTATTCGAGACCTTTGTTGTATCTTATTTAACTCTGTTATATATATAGTAGCTTCATGAACTACTATTCTTTTGTTTCCGTTGCATTATTGTTATATTACTCTGTGTCTGTGATTCTGTGATTATTTATTTACTGTATATACTGAGTTTTGCCAAATTTTATTTACAATCCATTGTTTCGAATTATTCAAGTCTGGCATGTGTGGATTTATTTTCGATTTGAATGGTCCAAAATACTAGGTCGTTACATGTGGTATCAGAGCTCTGGTTTTAGGCAAAACTTAGCATATGTAATAAATTTGATTACATAATCACTTTCGTACGAGCTTGAATTCCTTTTCTTCGATCCGGTTTCCTTTGAATTTTGGAACTCTCCCACTTGTTCTGAAATCCATTCTTGTCTCTCTTTATTCGTACTCTCTCGATGCGGGAGTATCCCATAACTCCATTTCGAATGGTCTCTATAATAAATCGGCGATCTCGCTAATCTTTGAATAATTTGTAAAGGGGTGAAACTCCTTTACAATCGGTATTGATTCACCGGAGATTTCTGTATCCTCGGTTTATGATGCTGCTACCTTTTGCTATACCCGAATTCTATCCCTAGCAATCGAATGTCGATTTGCTCCAGAATTCTACCTCGATCTTGTTCTTGAAGTCTCGGTTGGCCGGTTAATGTCACCCGTGATTTATATAAGTCTATCCATCTTTCTATTTTGCTATTTAATCTATTTATCTCCCTATCGAGCCTATCATCTAGTTGAATCCTTTTTGATTAGAATCTCTCTAATTTGAATCTCTATCCTTATTTTGAAATCCATTCTAGAATCATCGAGTGAGGGAGTGTATTTGTATTTGTATTAATATTAAAATGTTTTATATACTGTGTTGTTTGAGTTGTTGATGTTGATTTGGGTTTTTGATCGATTCGTCTGATCAACGCTATCGATAGGATTTCCAAAACACTTGAACAGAACAAACTGACATAATATTATTTACAAATTTGGAAAATGAAATAAATTTCTATGATTATATTATATATAAAAGTATAATTTTCAGGAATTTAATAAGTTAACTAAATTGGTTGTTTGAAATGATAATATTTGATTATCATTTATTGTTCTATAAATGAATTTATAAACATGGTCTATAATTTGACTTGGAATCTAAATGAATTTCAGATTAAGAATTTGAGAATTAATTTCCGATGATTTCAAACTTTGGTTTTAAAGTTTTAAAATGTATATTGTTTAAAGCATTTTAGATAGAAAATCGTTTTCATAGAAATTTGAAAGTTTTAAATTAGTGCTCTCTTATTTTGTCGCTGGAAAATAATTTCGGTGATGGCGGCTGCATCATCGACATTCATTTTCGAGTTTCGAGGTGGAGAGACCATTCCGTAGCTTTGCTACCCTTTTATTTTGGGAATTAAATTGATTTGAATTTCTTAAGTATGACTTGATTTACATATGTATATTATATATAAGTGTATGATTATAAATTTGATTTGATATATAGTATATATATATATATGTGTGTATTTATCTCTAAATAGTTTGAAATGAAATCGAAAATTTAATTCTTAAAATTTGGTTAAAAGATTATTTCAATTATAAATGAAACCAAATTTTTGAATTAATATTTAAACTTGAATAATTGAATTGGAAAATTTTATTGGTATAATACTCAATTACATTCTAATACAACTTACCTAAATCATTCAAAAGTTGAATATGTAATTGGATAATATATAATATAAAATGACTTTTATAAACGTAATTTGAGTGGTTATAATAAAGGGTATACACTTAAATTTTAGTTATAAATATTAATTGAAATAAATAGAATAATAAGTTAATTGAATAATAGATGAGACAAATAAATTTGTTTTGAAGGAATTAATAAATTGAAATTAGATCAACTTATGGAAATACCTTGAATTTAAAATCAATTATTGAATAAATTAATTGAAATTGAAATTTATATGGTTTAAATTAATTTATATGGTTTAAATATATGTGATAAGATATATTAAGTGGAACAAATTTAATAATAATTTGGAATAAAAGAATTAAATTTGTTGAATAAAATATGAGTATAATAATTTATTATACAAATTGATGATTTAGAAATTGTTAATTTAGATGACTAGACAATAAGATAATGAATTTAGAAATAGATAGGTTGATTTAACTTAAGTAAACTCAGATGGATTAAACCAAATTGTTGAATATTAATTTTTTTAATTTGAAGTTTATATGGTTTTAATTTAATTGTTTTATTTGTATTTCAATCTAATTTCTTTCTGGTTGTTTCTATTCTCCTACCTCCTTCCTTTTCGGGGACGAAAAGTTTTGAGTGGGTGAGAGTGTAACGACCCGAAAATTTTAACTGGTTTTATAATGTATTTAAATGGTAATTTTGTGAAATTTTAAACAATAAAATTTTGAAATATAAATTTGATATTTGGAATATGTCTTCTTAAACATAGCAACTGGTAAATTTTCATCAGATAATTTGAAAGTTTATTTTCCTATCTAATTTTATTTCAATTCATATCAGTTAAAAATTGATGGTAATAAAATGTTTTCCAAACCTAAATATTTTTACATAGAATATTTTTAAATCATCTTCTGAGTGAAACGTCATCTTTCGTTTCGTCAAATTTGGACATCTATTGCTCCGTCGATCTTATTTTCGGCAAAATAACAGCATTTTCGTACCGATATTGATTTTGATCGGATGATCATACCACGGATATCTGTATACCGTTTTGATCGTCTCATCATGCTGATCTCAACGGTATATTTTTTGTGTGTTTCGAAGTCGGTACTCGTCGAAATCGATAAAACGATTTAACCGTACCGGTATCCAATCTCGAACTTTTGGACTTCTCGTCCTTTCATCTATCTAACTGTTGAAATAAATAGTCATTGGTTATTATTATTATTATTTTTTATGAAATTCAACTTAGTTGCTTTCGGTATTCCCAATTTATAAATTACACGTTGGTTCACTTATAGTCTCTTTCCTTTCCTCTTATGTTCTCTCTTCAGTTTGCTTCTTAATGAAATAATATTTATACAATCCAAGTTGTTATCAATTGCCTACTCTTTCCTCTTCCATTTGCATGGACCATGCGACCTCATTCCAAACCAATACTTCATGCATTCCCCCTCCTATCTCGAACATGTTGTGACAGTCGAGCTCGGCAACCAACACAGCCTCTCCATCACCGAGCCGTGCTCTCCTCCACCTCGTCGAACGTCTCCATCCACGCCAACCTTCGTCCCTGCTTTTTACCTCAACTGCCTTGCACGCATCAACGACCACATCCCATTTCACTAGCCAAGCAAAATTTTGTGAGGTATATATATATAATTATGTTTTTCATGTATGTCGGTGTATATGGATTTATACATATTAGTTTACTTTAGGTATTATCTGGCAGTATATATATGATTGCAGTATGTTTATATAAGTTTATGCTTGATTTATATATATATATATATAGAGTCACGGCAATTTGTATATTATATATATATATATATATATATATATGTGTTCGTATTATATATAATTGCTATGTATTTTAAGAGGAATCGTTTGTTACATAAATGTATAATGGTTTTCTGTTTGTTATGAAAGCTTATATTTTAGTTTATATAAGTTGTTTTGATGCTGTATATACATATGATTATATGGGTTGATTTTCTAGTATACTTTGGTCTGGTCTCTAAATATATATATTTATGCCTTTAAAATATAATACTGTTACATATATATACATATATAAATTTAAACACTGTCAACGTAAGTTTGTAGAATAGCTGTGGTTATAATCTGTATTACAAAATTAGTGTATTAGCTCTATGGTTATAGGTATATATATGTGAATAGCCGTAGATGGGTATTGTTCCATAATAAGTATTGATTTTGAACTATAATAGATATAAACGTAATCTTATATATATGAGTCTATGAATAAATTTGGTAAAGTCTGCATATATAGTGACCCACATATATACATTCTGCATAAATATATTTTGAGGGTAGTACTGTATATACATATATGTATTGTTGATTCCAAGTATTTATGTATGTAAGTTTATATATATAGATTTATATATAAGTCATGTTATGCTAGGTATGTATATATATAATGGTTTCAACATATATTGTTTATATATATATTGTTTGTAAAATATTTGAGTTTTAGTTTAAAACAATGGATTTTGAAATGCATATATATATTTAATTTAGAATCTGATATATATATATATATATATATATATAACTTCACTTATACCAATCATCTACATCAATCCAATTCTGATTTGACTTCGTCAATTCTTATTATCAGCTCTGTTCGTCGATTTCGTGCCAATCTAGCTTCGTTTTGGGATTCGTGCCTGGATTTCGTAACTCAATCTCATCGTCTATTTCTCTAGCCTCAAAAGGTGAGCAATCACTCACGATTAACATTCTTATATTTAATAAATTTGATTTCAATTGAAACGACAATTGAAATATGTCGATGTTAGTTATTTACATTGTTATAAATATATGTTGTTATCTGTATCTGTTCACCAGTGACATCTGACACCATTATTTGTTATTTATATTGATGATATATGCCTATTATATTATTTTCATATCTGTTATCACTCTGCAAGTTCCCTGTTAGTATAGGATTCACTATGGGTTAAAATGATACATACCCGAACGGACTTTAAAATAGGAGAAATCGTTATGGGTTGAAATGATAAACCCAAGTGATTTTCATTTGAAATTAATTTGGGATTGCGGGTTGAAAGGATATATACCCGTATATATTTAAATTGCGGATTGAAATGATAAATATCCATATCACTTGACCATAGGATAGAAAATTATATACAGACACCATTGGTCTATATATATAAATATTTTGAAAATGATTTCTATGGTTTTGAAAAGAAATATATGGTTTTAATAAATATTTATTTTAAAGATTTATTAAAGTTATTTTAATAAAGTTGATATATAATATGTTTAAGTATTTATTTTATATATATTTTCAAATGTGGAGTTTAAAATGATTCGGGTTGGAAAGATAAATTTGAAATTGATTTTAAATTATATTTATTTAAGAATTTTACTTAAATAAGTTTGATTTGAAATTTATTAAATTTGAAATTTTAAAGATATGTTTTATAACTTGAATTCGATTAAAAGTGACTTAAATGAATATTTCAAATTTATATAAATTTAAATGAGATATTTTGTTTATTTAAATTTGTAAATTGAAGCTGTATTTAGATATTATTGAAATGATTAAGTAAATATTTCAAAACTAATAATAGTAAAGTGAATTTGATATATATATAAAATTATCGAATTTAGTTTTGGAATGTTGAATATTTAAAGATTTGAAATATATTGAAATTGAAATGGTTTATTTTTGTGGTTCAAATCTGCATTTGAAATCGATATAATTTGAAATAGTTTATTTAGAACTGAATTGAATTGAAATCGATGAATTTAGATTGAATTAAATGTGAATTTTGGAATTTCAGTCGATTTGAATTGATTTATGCAATTTGTGGAAACTATTTTATTATATAAAGTATTTTAAATTATATATAAACTATTTTATATTATTTTATAAACTATTTTTAATATAACGATTTTAATATAAACTATTTTAAATATACTAATTATTTTAATATAAATTGTTTTAACTTATAACTATTTTATATAAATTATTTTATTTTATAAACCTATTATTTTATATACTATTACTAATATCTAAACTGTTTAAGTGGAAAGTGTTATAGATTCCAAAATGATATGATTTCAAATATTATGATTTCAAAGTGTTATGAATTTCAAGGTTTTGATTTCCAAAGAGTTTTGATTTTAAAAGACTTATGATTTCGAAAGTGATATAACTTTGGAAAGTGATTTTATTTTGGAAATGGATTTATTTGAAGTGAAAATGATATGGTATTGATATGTTTTTGAAATGGAAATGATATTTTGGTTTTGAAGTATAAACTATTTTGAAATGACCGTGGTGTTATAATAACATTTGGTTGTTAAAGAGACCAGGATCGGATATGGGCATACTCTCTGTCGATACCGAAAACCACTTTAACAACTATGTACGCGGTGGATATTCCAGAATGAAGTAGGATGGTGGCAACGGTTCCTATTGAGGTATATACGTGGACCCAACTCCCATGAGTTGGCATAAGGTGGCTAAAACAGGAGCGATCGATGGGCCAATGAGGTAGCACCTCTGATCAGACGCATTTCTTCGATACCATTCTATTACTTTGTGATTGATTTGGTGGCCACCCTTTGATTTTGATTGGGAGTGTGTTCCGAGGTGGGCGGTAGTGGCTGCTATGCGTTTCCACCAGCTCGGATGCGTAATTGGTATATCTATCCTAGCATTGCCTAGTTGTGCCGTGTCACCTACCATATCAAGCTTTACTACGAGTTTCTATTTGTGTCGTACCTATAGAGTATCTTCTCATAGCTCTCGAGCTATGCAGGTACTGTATAGACTATTGGCACTATTATGTGTTAAGGGGAATATTGGGTCACTCCTTAATGATATTTAAAAGTAAGTCTATTTTACTATTACACACTATTATAATAGCATATATTACTACATAGTAGATAGTTTAACGGATTCTTAGAGGATGGTTATCCTAAACATCCTTTGAGTTACTTGTATTTTAGTTGATATTTCACTTGAGTTGGATTTATTGATATAAGAATGTTAATCCTGACTCGAGTGTTTGGTTTTGCTTTACGCTCGGGTCAGAATGAGTGATACAGTATTCGAGACTCATCTTTGGATTTGGAGCTTCGCTTGGAGATCCAGCTATCTATTCAACTTGCAGTTATTCAGTTGATTCCAGTGATGTATACTAATCTTGTATTTAACTATTGTATTGGGACATCTATGTATTCGAGACCTCTGTTGTATCTTATTTAACTCTGTTATATATATAGTAGCTTCATGAACTACTATTCTTTTGTTTCCGCTGCATTATTGTTATATTACTATGTGTCTGTGATTCTGTGATTATTTATTTACTGTATATACTGAGTTTTTCCAAATTTTATTTACAATCCATTATTTTGAATTATTCAAGTCTGGCATGTGTGGATTTATTGTCGATTTGAATGGTCCAAAATATCGGGTCGTTACATTTTCAAATTGGCACAAGTGTCGGGGTCTATCCTTCATCATTCTCTTTCTTCAAATCCAGCAATCGTCGCAAATCGAACCACTTCATTCTGGAGTCTCCTTCGCATACACAGTTGTTAAAGTGGGTCCGGTATCGACAAAGAGTATGCCCATATCCGGCCCCGGTCTCTTTCACAACCAAACGTCGTTTTACACACCAGTTGGTACCTTTACATTTCGAAAATAGTTCATACTCAATATCAAATTATCATATTTGCTTAACAATCAAATCCATTTCGAAATCATAATATTTACTCAAAATATACTATTTCAGTTCAAAATCATTTTTTCCTTAATATCACGATTTCGCTTCCAAAATCGTTTCGAATTCCAATTTTGGTTATAACTTCATTTAACCCAATTCGTATTTAAATCCATGATTTAAAAATAAACATTCCACTCCTGACCAGTTTGAATTTTTTGAAAAATAGTTTGAATAGTTTAAAATAGTTTGAATAATCAAAGTAGTTAAAAATAGTTTAAATTGTCAAAATAGATAAAAATAGTTTAAATGGTTAAATTAGTTTAATATAAAATAGTTTGAGTATTAAAATGGTTTATATAGTAAATAATTTGGAAAATCAAAATAATTTGAATACTTTAAAGAATATAGATTTAAAACAGTTTGTAACAACCCGTATATTTGGACCATTTAAATTGACAATAATCCACACATGTCAACTTAAATAATACAAAACAAGAATCATTATGGGATTATAAATACATAAATGTAAATGAGAATCAATACAACATCACAGACACAGAACAGTCACAGAATAATGCAGCGGAAAATACATCGTCATAATAGCAGTTCATGAAGCCACTACATAATATACAACAATGTCTTAACATCAAGTGACTAATACAAAAAATGTCCAACAGACTAGGACATCAATACAGGAATAGAAATAGACTGATAAAGATAAATGCTAAGCCTTCAGCATCTTCAACCAACCTTGATCAGCCAACTGGATAGCTTCAGACTGACCCGAGCATATGCAAAAGAAACACTTGAGTCAGGACTCAAAATCTTATGCAATTAAATCAAGTGCAAGGGAATAATTCATAACTTAAAGATGGGTAAAATAACATCTCTAAGGATCCGATAAACTATCTATATATGCAGTAGAATACGATAGATAGGTAATGTCTAATCAGTAAAGTACGATATTAAAATAGTGTTAAGGCGTTACCATAATCCCCTTAACACATTTTTATTCCCAAGAGCATATACAAGACCGTAGTTTCCCAAAACCGGAAGTCACCAGAGGGCAATCCATATACTAAAGGTACAAACCAAAACGTAGTGGTCGCAAATAGGATAATCAGTATGACAAGGTACATGAGGCGATACCAACTAGGATACTAGTAGTTGCGCGATCCGGACTGATGTTGAGCATAGCAGCTACTACCTCAACACCGCGAAACAACACTCCCAAATCAAGGGGTGCACCCAAATCGAATCACAAAAGTAATAGATATGGTATCGAAGAAGTGTGTCCGCTAGAGGTGGCGAACCTCAATGGCCCGGCGCGGCTCCTGTTTTAGTCATGTCAGGGGTCGTCCAATATCGTTCTCTTTCTTCAGTCAACGCGTTCACCAAACCATCCACTTCATTCTGGATCAACACTTCGCGTGTAATAGTTATTAAAGTGGTTTTCGGTATCGACAGAGAGTATGTCCATATCCGATCCCGGTCTCTTCAATAACTACGTATTTATTACCCGATGGTCAATTAATTTAAAGTTTAAACAAATCAAAGTCCGAAAGTCAAGGTGCAAATTTGACTTCCAAAGTTTGACATTCCACGATTCAATTTATTTCAGATATTTAAAATCATATTTCCAAATGCAATCTTTTAATTCATCATTTGAGTTATCAATATAATTAAGTATTCAAATTTTATTTAATAAATCTCACTTATTAAATTTAGTTAATACTCCAATTAATTCGGTTTTATGGTAAATTTTAGTTTACATCGTTTAAACCAAATTCTTTTCATTTCAATTCGTATTTACATTCATCGATACATTAACCATAATCATAAATTTGACTAAATCAATTTTATTAAATTTAAAATCATTTTAAATTTAAACTATCACTAAATTAAATCCATAAAACTTTAGTTAGTTTCGTATTCCACTTAAGTCAAATTTTCTAAATCTCAACTTAATTTATGACAAGTTTCAAATCTATTTAATTAAAACCGAAAAAATCTAAATCTAACAACCTAATAAATTTTCAAATTATTAAATTCTACCTTCTTTGTTTTTAAATCTCATTTCAAATAAATTTGCCAATTCATTTTATTCAATTAAATAGGTTTATTAATCCGGTTCAATTAAACTCCATTAATTTATTCCTATTAATTTATTTCGATTTTATCCATAAATTAAATCCATTAAGTTCGTTACTAAATTTCCAACAAATCGTTAAGTTCATTCCTTAATTTCGAATAGACTTCAATTTCAAAAATAAAATTTGTTGACTAATCGGGTTTCTTATTTTTAATCATCTATCCTAGGACAAGTTGTTTAATTGGGTATTTATCATTTCAACCCGATATCATTCAATATAAAACAAAGCATAGCAAAGGGAACTTGCAGTGTGATAACTGGGATGGTGTCAAAGTAAATAAACAAGCAATAGCAATCATACATAACAATTTAACAATTTATTCAAATAATCCCGAAATAATCATATTAACTCACATTTGTTATTATGCAAATTAATACAATTATTCCTAGAATCCTACGGATTAAAGATTATTACATTATGATTTTTACTTGGTGTCCGTTATCAAATTTCTACATCAATCGTACTTATCAATTTTAATGTCACTATTATTTACCCTAATTAACATCATATTACAGTTCAACATGTTTAATCAACTTAAACAATACATGGCGTCAAATTTTAGAACTTAACAGTTTATTTCAACCAAATTTTAACAATCAACAATTTAATATCCAAATTTAATATTAACAACAATTATCACTTGATTATCATAGCATAATAGATTGAGTCGTGAATAAAATATTCACCTTGCGTGGTTAGAGAAGATGGCGCGACACGAAGAAAAATAGATAAAATAGACCCTAATAGGCACGACGCAAAATGAACACAACTGCAAACAAACAACAATTAATCAATAATTTGTTTATTGCAGTATATATATCGATTGAATATATATATAAAATCATACCAACGACGAAGCAAGATAGATTCGACAAGCGGGATGGAAATACTTATACTTCCGGATCAAAAGCAGGAGCTGAAACAACATAGCAACAGACTGTATGTGAGCAACCCAACATTTCGAAGTATATACTGTTATAATATAACAGTTATATATATCAACTGATATATATAGAACTGATGCACAGAACAGGGTGGTCGGGTCGTGATGCAGGGGTTGGTAGCGGCGGACAGTAGGCGGTGGTCGGCGAATGGCTGGCGGAGCGGCTGGAGGGCGGAGCGGGCAGGGGCGGCGCAGGGCTGTGGGCAGAGCGGGCTGGGGGCAGAGGCTGGGCGGAGGTGGACTGGGCGGGTGCTGGGTGAGGTACGGGCAGGCGGGTGCTGGTGGACGCGGGGACGAGGTGAGAGGGAAGGGCGGGGCGCTGGGCGGAGTGGGATAGGGATGGGCGGAGGAGAGGACTAGGGCTAGCGGGATGGGTGGGATACGGGGCAGGCGGGGCTCGGCTGGGCGGAGGGCAGGGCGGGGCGCTGGGCGGAGTGGGATAGGGATGGGTAGAGGAGAGGACTGGGGCTAGCGGACTGGGTGGGATACGGGGCAAGCGGGGCTCGGCTGGGCGGAGGGCAGGGCGGAGGGCGCTGGGGACGGAGGGCTGCTGGCCGGAGCGGGTGGCTGGCAGGGGGAGGCGGGCTGAGTTGCCGAGGCGGGTGGCTGCATGAAGTAGGTGGAGGGGAGAGTTTCCATTCTCTGGAGTTGGGAAGCAACAAATTATAAAAGAAAATAGGGAGGAAGGAGAGAAGGAAATATGCAGAAGAGAAAAAGAAGAAGTGCAGACGTACCAGAGAAGGGCAGAAATGCAGTGAGCTGGTATGCAGCTGCATTTATGAAGGCAGATATATACAGAGAAAATTAGAGTCCCCATGCAAATGAAATGATGATTTGTCACAGTGGCTATTGGGTTTCTGAATGGACAAGGGCCATTTGAATTCTGAGTGGGAAAGAGTAGGGTACCGGTTTGTGTGACGTAACGGACCAGATTGTACTCCGCTAAATAATTTATAACTTGCAACGCCGAACTCTGATTGACACAAACAAATATACCGTTTTGATCAGCGCGACGAGGCGGACATAACGGTATAAAGATATTGGTGGTTTGACATTGTTTGCGAAGTGGTAAATCTTATTGAACCATTTGCTCGAGCGACAATTTAACTAGCAATTAAAAGCGGAATTTGGCGAAACGAAATGCGCCGTCAAGATCAGAATATTTTTCTTATGCAACATTGCGAAAAATATTTGAGTTCGGACGATAGAAAATTTTCACATAAAATTAAAACTAATATGTAAATTCGGCGAGCGAAATTTACTACAATATTTTTCGACGAAATTTGGCGTACGCCTATGTCTATCTAGGCGCATTCCGAATGTGTAGTTTGAACGGCAACGGAAGTTGTTTGTGAAAATTTGAAATTCCTATTACGGGGAATGCAGCAAAACACCGAAGAATAAGATCGACGGAGCTAAAGATGTCCGAATTTTGAAAAATGAAAAATGACGTCTTTGTCAGAAGATGATTTAGAAATTTTCTATGTAAAAATATTTAGGTTCGGAAGATAAAAATTTTCACGTTTTAAAATGAACTGATGTGCAGTAAAATGCGCACGAAATTTACTACGGTATCTTCCGACGAAACTTTACCCATATCTACAATCATCTAGGCGCAATTTAGAAACAAAGTTTGGACGTTGATTGAAATCGTATGTAAGTTTCACATTTTTAATTAAAATAACGGTTCTAAAATTTTAAAATTGGGTCGGAATTTCAGGGTCGTTACATTCTCCCCTACTCAAGACTTTTCGTCCTCGAAAAGGAACAAAGTAAAGAGTGGAAGAACAGATAACAGAGATACAATGGATTCAGAATAGATTATTGAATATAGTAAAGAGTATAGAATGGAATTTACCTTCAACAAACAATTCTGGATTAGAATCTCAGATACTCTCCTCGGTTTCCCAAGTACAATCACGATCATCGGGACTCCATTGGACTTTGACTAGGCTAACCGACTTCCTTCTAAGTTGCTTTGTATCCCTATCAACAATACGAAGTGGTCTCCTCTCTATAGTCAAATCTGGCTCAATATCGACCTCATCTAACTGAGCAATAGGGATGGTCATGGATGGATCATGTACAACCTTCCGAAGATGAGAAACGTGGAATACGTTGTGCACGCCCTCAAATTTCTCCGGCAATGTAACTTTGTAGGATAGTGTACCAATTCTCTCTGTGATAGTGAATGGTCCAACAAATCTAGGAGCGAGCTTCCCTCTACGACCAAATCGAATAACCTTCTTCAAAGGTGATACCTTAAGGAATACCTCATCCCCAACCTGGAATTCTAAATCTCTTCTACGCCTATCAGCATAGCTCTTCTGCCTATCCTATGCGGTCTTCATCTTTCTTCTGATTTCATTAACCTTCTCGGATGCTTCTATAATCATATCTGGGCCAAGAATTAATCGATCACCAGGCTCAATCCAACAAGCTGGCGATTTGCATGGCCGCCCATATAAAGCTTCGAACGGTGCCATATCGATACTTGCCTGAATATAAAGGTGGTTAAAATTTTAATTCAAATTTACTTATTCAAATTGAAATTTTGATTTACCTGATAACTATTATTATAAGTGAATTCAACCAAATGGAGATGGTCTTCCCAAGATCCACCGAAATCAATAATGCAGGCTCGTAGCAGATCCTCTAAAATCTGATTCACCCTTTCAGTTTGGCCATCTGTTTGAGGATGATAATCTGTGCTCAGATTCAGTTTAGTGCCCAAGACGTCCTGAAATGCCTTCCATAATTTACTAGTGAATAAAGGATCTCTATCGCACACAATACTAGATGGAACTCCATGAAGTCTAACAATCTCTCTCATATATATCTCGGCCAAACTCAAAGCAGTACGAGTGGTCTTAACAGGAATAAAGTGAGCAGATTTTGTCAACCTATCAACAATCACCCAAATACTCCCGTTACCTTTTCTGGTCCGCGGTAATCCATCAATGAAGTCCATAGAAATCTGATCCCATTTCCAACACGGAATCTCTAGGGGTTGAAGTAATCCTGCCGTCTTCTGGTGATCGGCCTTAACTTGTTGGCAAGTGGTGCATCTACTGACATATATAGAAATATCCCTCTTCATCCCACTCCACCAATATAAACGCTTCATATTTTGGTACATCTTAGTGACACCAGGATGAAATGAAAGTGATGATTGATGGTTTTCTCTAAGCACTTTTTGTCTCAATCCATCGACATTAGGAACGCAAATGCGATTATCCATCCTCAGAACTCCATTACTATCTATCTATGCTCCCACTTTACTGTTGGCATTTCCAACTCTACCAAGAACTAACTCCTTCATGCGATAGAGCAAGGTGTCCTCATATTGCTTGTCTTTGATGCGATCCACAAGAGATGGGGAGATAACAAGCTGAAAGAGCATGCCTTCTACAAGATTACAACATGACAATGCTCTGCTACGGCTCAAAGCATCAGCTACAACATTTGCTTTTCCAGGAGTATAATTGATGTCGAGATCATATGCAGCTAGGAATTCGAGCCATCGGACTTGTCTCTGGTTCAAATCCTTCTGAGAAAAGATATATCTCAAGGACTTATGATCAGTGAATAATTCAAATTTAGTTCCCAAAAGATGATGCCTCCACAGTTTCAAAGCAAATACAACTGCAAGAAGCTCTAGATCATGAGTTGCATAGTTTACTTCATGGATCTTCAACTGGCGGCCAGCATAAGCAATAACCTTTCCGTTTTGCATAAGAACAGCGCCTAAACCTTCTCGGCAAGCATCTGTATAGACAGTTAATCCTTCACTTCCATCGATTACCGCAAGAACTGGGGCTGAAGTTAACTTACACTTCAACTTAATAAAAGCTGATTCGCACTTCTCACTCCAAATAAACTTGACATCCTTTCAGGTTAAAGCAGTGAGTGGGGCAGAAATCCGGGCAAAGTGCTCAATAAATCTACGATAATAGCCAGCCAAACCCAAGAAGCTACGGATATCAGTAGGAGTTTTGGGAGTCTCCCAATCATTGATTACGGCGATCTTAGCTGGATCGACCGAAATCCCATTTTCAGAAACTATGTGGCCCAGGAATCTCACTTCGTCTCGCCAGAAGTGGCATTTAGAGAATTTGGCCTTAAGCTGATGATTTCGGAGAGTTTCCAGAACATAAGCAAGATGTGTCTCATGCTCCTTCTTGTCTTTGGAGAAGACGAGAATATCATCAATGAAAACAAGAACAAACTTGTTAAGGACATCGCGGAAGACTCGATTCATTAAGTCGACGAAATAAGCAGGTGTGTTGGTCAAACCGAATGGCATAACCAACCATTCATAGAATCCGTTTTTGGTACGGAAAGTTGTTTTATGAATACTATCTTCTGCTACTCGGAGTTGGTGGAACCCAGTGGCAAGATCAAGTTGGGAGAAAACTTTAGCTCCATGGAGCTGATCGAATAAATCATTGATGCGAGGCATCGGATAGCGGTTCTTGAGAGTGTGTTTGTTCAATTCCCTATAATCAACACACATGTGAAGAGATCCATCTGATTTGGTGACAAATACAACTACGGCGCCCCATTCAGAACAACTTCTCCTAATCAAACCCCTAGCAAATAGATCATCAATTTGAGTTTTAAGTTCATCTTTTTCTTTAGGAGCCATCCTTCTGTGAGGGAGAACTACGGGAGTAGCTCCAGGAATAAGGTCAATGCGGAAATCGATTTCCCGTTTAGGCGGTAGGGAGTTGACCTCTCCAAATACATCGGGAAATTTCTGAACAATAGGGGTAGTACTAAGATCATCCGGGTGAGCATCAAGAGAGAATATGAAGCTTCCGGCATATTTCTGCGGTGATTTTCATTCAATGACAAGCGGTAGGCCCTTGTCATTGACTAGAGAAACAGAACGGGCCTTGCAAGAAATAACTGCATCGAATTTCCTTAACCAATTAGCACCTAACAAGACGTCAAATTCTGCGAAGCCAAGTACATAAAAATCCCAAGTGAATCGATATCTTCCATACAAGAGCACAACCTCTCTACAAATTCTACTGAGGTTGGCAAGTCCTCCAATAGGGTTGGAGACGCATAAGGAAGTAATAGCAAGAGTAGGTTCTAAGTTGAGCTTATTGCAAAGATCAATAGATATGAAGCTATGGGAAGCACCAGTATCGAATAATACCCTAATAGGTAAATCATGTAATGAAAAAGTACTTCGTAAGGTACCTTGGTCATCCTGAGCAGGCGGTGTAGGAGTGGTGATAGCAAATACTCCAGATGGTGTGCCACGCTTATGCAGTGGGCAGTCTTTCTTGAAATGACCCGGCTGGAGGCAGACATAGCATAAGTCTTTCCTAGTCGTAGAAGGTGGTGGAACAACAGCTCCGGTAGATGGACAACTATTAGCATAATGGCCCTTCTTATCGCATTTGAAGCAAGTGATATTAGCAAGGTCGATTGGGCTTTTCTGAGCATATCCCAATCCTGTAGTCTTCTACCAAGCTTTCTTTTGTTGATCAAAGTTCATCTTCCTCTTCCCGGGCTGGCTAGAGGAGGGCTGAGTAGGAGTGGCCTTGGCAGTAGGTCCCCTAGGCTTTGCCTCATATCTAAGAGCATAGTCAACAAGCTCTGTGAAGGTGCAGTGAGTGTGGCCAGTAAGCAAGTCATAATACTCTGGTCTTGCTCCCAAAATGAACTTCTCGTTCTTCAGAAGGGGTGTATCAATCAATCCCGGGCCGAACTTGGAGAGTTCGTTGAATTTCCTCTCATATTCAGAAAAGGTCATACTGCCTTGCTTAAGATCCATGAAAGCTCTATAAAGTTGGGTTTTCCCAGCAGCGGGCATCCATTGTGCCGAGAAAGTATCCCTAATCAAATGATAGGCAAGATGAATAACATTCCAAGTTTAAAAAGAAAAATTTAGACTACGGAATCCAATTAAATTTTATACCTAAACTGGGCCCAAGTGATGGTGTTCTCCTCGATATGAGAAGTAACTGATTCCCACCAATCTTGCGCGGCATCCTGAAGTTGCCAGGCAGCAAGCTGATGCTTCTGAGCATCAGTGATCTCTAGACCAGAAAATATCTTCTCTAAGCCTTTAAGCCATTGCTGAGCCTCAATAATGTTCTCGGATCCAGAAAACTTAATACCTCCCAGCTGTGCATACTCCTTACTAAGAATGGTGAATTTGACAGGGGCTGGAGCGACAGGTGCAGCCTGAGCAGGACCATGGCCCCTTCCTCCCCTATGGTTTCCTCTGGTACCCATCCTGAAATACCAAAGAGATTATTAAAGCCGAAGGATAGAAAATCATAGAATTTTTAAGGAAGTCTAATCAGCGAATCAAAGAAGTTTGAAATGAAAGGATTTGGATATTGAATCGATTCTCCTCATTCTAGGGTATTGCTACCCTATCTCTAATGAGTTTATATATAATCCCAAACTAAGGTTTTTTAGGGAAACCGAAGTTCTGATACCAACTGTAACAACCCGTATATTTGGACCATTTAAATTGACAATAATCCACACATGTCAACTTAAATAATACAAAACACGAATCATTATGGGATTATAAATACATAAATGTAAATGAGAATCAATACAACATCACAGACACAGAACAGTCACAGAATAATGCAGCGGAAAATACATCGTCATAATAGTAGTTCATGAAGCCACTACATAATATACAACAATGTCTTAACATCAAGTGACTAATACAAAAAATGTCCAACAGACTAGGACATCAATACAGGAATAGAAATAGACTGATAAAGATTAATGCTAAGCCTTCAGCATCTTCAACCAACCTTGATCAGCCAACTGGATAGCTTCAGACTGACCCGAGCATATGCAAAAGAAACACTCGAGTCAGGACTCAAAATCTTATGCAATTAAATCAAGTGCAAGGGAATAATTCATAACTTAAAGATGGGTAAAATAACATCTCTAAGGATCCGATAAACTATCTATATATACAGTAGAATACGATAGATAGGTAACGTCTAATCAGTAAAGTACGATATTAAAATAGTGTTAAGGCGTTACCATAATCCCCTTAACACATTTTTATTCCCAAGAGCATATACAAGACCGTAGTTTCCCCAAAATCGGAAGTCACCAGAGGGCAATCCATATACTGAAGGTACAAACCAAAACGTAGTGGTCGCGAATAGGATAATCAGTATGACAGGGTACATGAGGCGATACCAACTAGGATACTAGTAGTTGCGTGATCCGGACTG
Source organism: Allium fistulosum (assembly GCA_030737815.1). Lineage (NCBI taxonomy): Eukaryota > Viridiplantae > Streptophyta > Magnoliopsida > Asparagales > Amaryllidaceae > Allium > Allium fistulosum. Next base: position 125,560,336 of record CM060906.1, read on the forward strand.
ATGTTGAGCATAGCAGCTACTACCTCAACACCGCGAAACAACACTCCCAAATCAAGGAGTGCACCCAAATCGAATCACAAAAGTAATAGATATGGTATCGAAGAAGTGTGTCCGCTAGAGGTGGCGAACCTCAATGGCCTGGCGCGGCTCCTGTTTTAGTCATGTCAGGGGTCGTCCAATATCGTTCTCTTTCTTCAATCAACGCGTTCACCAAACCATCCACTTCATTCTGGATCAACACTTCGCGTGTAATAGTTATTAAAGTGGTTTTCGGTATCGACAGAGAGTATGTCCATATCCGATCCCGGTCTCTTCAATAACTACGTATTTATTACTCGATGGTCAATTAATTTAAAGTTTAAACAAATCAAAGTCCGAAAGTCAAGGTGTAAATTTGACTTCCAAAGTTTGACATTCCACGATTCAATTTATTTCAGATATTTAAAATCATATTTCCAAATGCAATCTTTTAGTTCATCATTTGAGTTATCAATATAATTAAGTATTCAAATTTTATTTAACAAATCTCACTTATTAAATTTAGTTAATACTCCAATTAATTCGGTTTTATGGTAAATTTTAGTTTACATCGTTTAAACCAAATTCTTTTCATTTCAATTCGTATTTACATTCATCGATACATTAACCATAATCATAAATTTGACTAAATCAATTTTATTAAATTTAAAATCATTTTAAATTTAAACTATCACTAAATTAAATCCATAAAACTTTAGTTAGTTTCGTATTCCACTTAAGTCAAATTTTCTAAATCTCAACTTAATTTATGACAAGTTTCAAATCTATTTAATTAAAACCGAAAAAATCTAAATCTAACAACCTAATAAATTTTCAAATTATTAAATTCTACCTTCTTTGTTTTTAAATCTCATTTCAAATAAATTTGCCAATTCAATTTATTCAATTAAATAGGTTTATTAATCCAGTTCAATTAAACTCCATTAATTTATTCCTATTAATTTATTTCGATTTTATCCATAAATTAAATCCATTAAGTTCGTTACTAAATTTCCAACAAATCGTTAAGTTCATTCCTTAATTTCGAATAGACTTCAATTTCAGAAATAAATTTTGTTGACCAATCGGGTTTCTTATTTTTAATCATCTATCCTAGGCCAAGTTGTTTAATTGGGTATTTATCATTTCAACCCGATATCATTCAATATAAAACAAAGCATAGCAAAGGGAACTTGCAGTGTGATAACTGGGATGGTGTCAAAGTAAATAAACAAGCAATAGCAATCATACATAACAATTTAACAATTTATTCAAATAATCCCGAAATAATCATATTAACTCACATTTCTTATTATGCAAATTAATACAATTATTCCTAGAATCCTACGGATTAAAGATTATTACATTATGATTTTTACTTGGTGTCCGTTATCAAATTTCTACATCAATCGTACTTATCAATTTTAATGTCACTATTATTTACCCTAATTAACATCATATTACAGTTCAACATGTTTAATCAACTTAAACAATACATGGCGTCAAATTTTAGAACTTAACAGTTTATTTCAACCAAATTTTAACAATCAACAATTTAATATCCAAATTTAATATTAACAACAATTATCACTTGATTATCATAGCATAATAGATTGAGTCGTGAATAAAATATTCACCTTGCGTGGTTAGAGAAGATGGCGCGACACGAAGAAAAATAGATAAAATAGACCCTAATAGGCACGACGCAAAATGAACACAACTGCAAACAAACAACAATTAATCAATAATTTGTTTATTGCAGTATATATATCGATTGAATATATATATAAAATCATACCAACGACGAAGCAAGATAGATTCGACAAGCGGGATGGAAATACTTATACTTCCGGATCAAAAGCAGGAGTTGAAGCAGCATAGCAACAGACTGTATGTGAGCAACCCAACATTTCAAAGTATATACTGTTATAATATAACAGTTATATATATATATCAACTGATATATATAGAACTGATGCACAGAACAGGGTGGTCGGGTCGTGATGCAGGGGTTGGTAGCGGCGGACAGTAGGTGGTGGTCGGCGAATGGCTGGCGGAGCGGCTGGAGGGCGGAGCGGGCAGGGGAGGCGCGGGGCTGTGGGCAGAGCGGGTTGGGGGCAGAGGCTGGGCGGAGGTGGACTGGGCAGGTGCTGGGTGAGGTACGGGCAGGCGGGTGCTGGTGGACGCGGGGACGGGGTGAGAGGGCAGGGCGAGGCGCTGGGCGGAGTGGGATAGGGATGGGCGGAGGAGAGGACTGGGGCTGGCGGGCTGGGTGGGATACGGGGCAGGCGGGGCTCGGCTGGGCAGAGGGCAGGGCGGGGCGCTGGGCGGAGTGGGATAGGGATGGGCGGAGGAGAGGACTGGGGCTGGCGGGCTGGGTGGGATACGGGGCAGGCGGGGCTCGGCTGGGCGGAGGGCAGGGCGGAGGGCTGCTGGCCGGAGCGGGTGGCTGGCAGGGGGAGGCGGGCTGAGTTGCCGAGGCGGGTGGCTGCATGAAGTAGGTGGAGAGGAGAGTTTCCATTCTCTGGAGTTGGGAAGCAACAAATTATAAAAGAAAATAGGGAGGAAGGAGAGAAGGAAATATGCAGAAGAGAAAAAGAAGAAGTGCAGACGTACCAGAGAAGGGCAGAAATGCAGTGAGCTGGTATGCAGCTGGATTTATGAAGGCAGATATATACAGAGAAAATTAGAGTCCCCATGCAAATGAAATGATGATTTGTCACAGTGGCTATTGGGTTTCTGAATGGACAAGGGCCATTTGAATTCTGAGTGGGAAAGAGTAGGGTACCGGTTTGTGTGACGTAACGGACCAGTTTGTACTCCGCTAAATAATTTATAACTTGCAACGCCGAACTCCGATTGACACAAACAAATATACCGTTTTGATCAGCGCGATGAGGCGGACACAACGGTATAAAGATATTGGTGGTTTGACATTGTTTGCGAAGTGGTAAATCTTATTGAACCATTTGCTCGAGCGACAATTTAACTAGCAATTAAAAGCGGAATTTGACGAAACGAAATGCGCCGTCAAGATCAGAATATTTTTCTTATGCAACATTGCGAAAAATATTTGAGTTCGGACTATAGAAAATTTTCACATAAAATTAAAACTAATATGTAAATTCGGCGAGCGAAATTTACTACAATATTTTTCGACGAAATTTGGCGTACTCCTATGTCTATCTAGGCGCATTCCGAATGTGAAGTTTGAACGGCAACGGAAGTTGTTTGTGAAAATTTGAAATTCCTATTACGGGGAATGCAGCAAAACACCGAAGAATAAGATCGACGAAGCTAAAGATGTCCGAATTTTGAAAAACGAAAAATGACGTCTTTGTCAGAAGATGATTTAGAAAATTTCTATGTAAAAATATTTAGGTTCGGAAGATAAAATTTTTCACGTTTTAAAATGAACTGATGTGCAGTAAAATGCGCACGAAATTTACTACGGTATCTTCCGACGAAACTTTACCCATATCTACAATCATCTAGGCGCAATTTAGAAACAAAGTTTGGACATTGATTGAAATCGTATGTAAGTTTCACATTTTTAATTAAAATAACGGTTCTAAAATTTTAAAATTGGGTCGGAATTTCAGGGTCGTTACACAGTTTATACTAAAATAATTTATTAGAAATTGTTTCAAAGTCAAACTGGTTCAGTTTCCAAATCTTCTCAATTCAAATCCATTCAATTTTCCATTTCGATTTATCGATTCAATTCCGATTTCAATTCGAATTAACATCGATTCCAATTCTGTTTCCAATTAATTCAATTTCGATCTCAATTCCAATCAATTCAATTCAATTCCAATTTGAATTAACTTCAATTCAATTCTCAATTTAAATTATTTCGGTCTATATAAGTTCGAGTTTGATTTTCAAAAATATCGATGAAAATACTTAATCAAATTTACCTTCAATATTCAATTTAATCCAATTTTCACTTAAAATTCAATTCTAAGCTCAAATTCAAAATATCGTTTTATAACACTTTTATTTGGAAATAATCCAAAGTCTGAATAAAAATTCAATCTTTTAAAACAAATCAGTTTATGAAATTCAATCATATTTTGATTTTAACATCAAAATCTCAACTTCAATTATTTAACAATTTCTTTTAACCAAAATTTTATTTCAACATTTCAAGCACGAATTCGTGATTAATTAGATTACTATAAATTTTATTTTTATTTCCTTTAAATCAAAACCATTAAATAATTTCAAATCTAAGATTTTCATAATCATTTAATTTAACAAATCCGGTGTCCGTATGTAATTGTTTATCCTATGGCCAAGTGATCAGTTATTTCTATTTAATTTCAAGGATGGATATATATCATTTCAATCCAAATCACAATGTCATAGGTATATATCATTTCAACTTATTTCTTAATTTATTCAAAATAATTCAATTTATAGTTTTATTCACTGAAAATAATATATAGGGTGATAACAGGATATATATAAACAAATAAACATCCAAATATCAACCAATTTACATCCGTCACAATCAATCATACAAACAGACAATATAATTCACAGTGGTTTCATAGTTATTAATATTGGTTAATTTACTGGTAATTCAATTTCAATTTCAAATTTAACTATCAATTTTAATTTATAATGGTTAATTTAAATGACAATCAAATTTATCAAACAACGACCAATAAATTCATATCACTTTATAAATTCAAATTTAACTAGCATAAAGATATTCTAGTATGTTGTGAGCATTATAAAACACCCACGTTGAGTTTCCATGGTTGCCGAGACGTCCTGGTTTGGAACTAAAACCGAACGAGGCCCGATTTTATCCCAAATTTTGACTGTCTCCAAATCCATCTAAACAAGTTTCTTTGCGAAGCTCTCGTCATCACGATCGCAACGAAAAAGTCTCGTTCCAATCGGACCTCGTATGCAGAAGTTATACATTTTATAAGTTCGTCGATATTTAAATTCAATTAAACACAAATTTTATTTTAATAATAAAACCATACCCAAAATAAGACCTGGCCCACCAACACAAAAGTCTTTCTTCCCCAATTCCCTGATACACACGAATCACTCCCAGGCGTGCACGCACGCCACTAATACCTAGCTCCGAGCATCCATATTCGACGCTATCGATTCCATCGGGTCTCTACTCTTCCGAATCTCTACATACCCAAACCCAGCAACACACAAACAACCATGCTTAGAGAAATGCGATAGTACCCCATGCTTCCCTTGAGCAGCTACAGGCCGCTCTACTCAAAAACCCACCGAGCTTCATGAAAACTTAGCCAGGGTGCGTTTTCCCATGCTAAGCTCGAATACGACAACGAAAAAGCCCAACGATCATCACACGAGCCAGAACGCCAAGCCCTAGTTCACTCACCCTCACGTCGATCATAATGAATAGCAGCCGCACCCTATAAAGGCTATACCAAATCGAAGAGGAGGTTGAAAAATGATTTTTATAGGAAGATTCATCATTTTTAGTTGAGTATATTAAGAGAAAAAGTTTTTTGAAGTTGCATTCTTATTTTTTTTTGTCTATTAAGGTTGCGTGCGTGTGTATTTAAAGAAGAAGGGAGGGAGGAGACATGATTTTGAAAAGGACGTAGCGTGTAAGGGTAAGGCTACACTGACATGAAGGAAAGAAAGGGGAATGATACGTTGACTAGTCAAAATATAAATTTAAGTTCCTAAAATATCTCAATTACGTAACTCAAAATCTCGAACCCCAATCGAGGCGTTCCGCTAGGCATTTATAATGTTATACCCCAATTCCAAATGCAATGGAAAAGGTTCCGGATCCTAATTTGATCGTATGGAGAAGATAACTTTTTGGATCTAGTTATTATATTGAATTTGCGATATAAATTTCAACGTGTTTATATTCCAAATGACCAAACGATAACTCCAAATGCTACGAAATTTGAAATCCGACAATAACACAATATTATGGATCCAATGGAACTAGTTTCGTCAAAATCCGAGGTTGTGCCTCGAATCGCTATTTTTACGTCTCAATTATAATATAAAATTTTCAATTTCTAATTATTCACTTTTAAATCCAATTTTAAATGTTAACAATCTTCATTGTTGTATAAATAAAATTTACATCAACTTCCAATATCATTTTCAGTCTTATTAAATTAAGAATTCAATTATTCAAATAATTACAGTATTAAGTGTAATCAATTTGGATAATTCAATAAATCACTATCTTTTGAAATATTAGTTAATGAACTTAAAAGATTTAATTTTAAAACAATTTCAAATTATAGAACAACTATTTTCATTTTACAGTTATTCAATTTCCGTTATTCAGTTATTCAAATAATTTCCAATATTAAATTGAAACAATTTAATTGTTCAATATTCAAACAAATTTCAATATTAGATTTTAAATGAGTTTTAGTTATCAGAATCATCTTATTTCTATCTAAGTAATTCACAGTTATTATTCAACTTCAGTTATTGATTATAAATCCAGTTATATATATAATTTCATTTCAATCTTGTTATCACCAAAACTTCAAAATAAGTTTATTTCAAAATTTTATTCAAGTTCATATCCAATACTTTACATTCAAAATCATTAAATATTTATTTTAAACCATTTTCATTTGATAATTACATCAAATCTAATAATTTAAAATAGCTAAATATACAGGTCGTTGCAATCTCCCCCACTCAAAACTTTGCATCCTCAAAAACACGTTTGGTAAAGAATTTAACATTTGATATATCTTAATCAAATTAATCAACTTATAAATCAATAAAATCCTATTGGAAAACTTTTACTATGCTTCCATTACGCCACTCTGATCGGCTTACGGAAATCACAATTTAGTTATAAAGCCAAGTTATAAAACTTTAAAACTTCAAAAAATTTCTAACACTTGGATTTACGGAAAATTTCACCAGCGTCTCCTTTGCGCGGCTAGATTGGAACAACTACAAAATGCCTCTATGGGCTCCAAACCAACAAAATAAAACAAAAGCCAAGTGGCTCCACCATAAAACCATCAAATCCAATGACAAAATAAACACGTACCTTTTTGTCGGGCAATCCAAATTTTTCTTGATTTTCAATACCTACATCTTATTTACCAATGACATCCAATCATATAATTTAAAATGATTTTATATTTTGCATTTTCAATTTCCAGTGTTTGCTTTACTTAAGCCCGTACGATGTACATATATCATCCGTACGCAATATCAAATCTGATCGCTCACTCAGTCACGCAATTTCACTTTCGAACTAGTATCGTTCACACAACTCTCTAGTGCGGACTTAGATTTGGTTCCTTGATCAGAAACTATTATTCTCCTTGCATAGCAATATACTATGATAGATAATTCCAGAATTAATCAAAAATCAATATCCAGGGTTCGCCGTCGAGAATCGAGTGAAAAAATCTAACTCGGATCGATACAAATTATCTCAAAATTATGTGCTCGAATCTGGGTCAAATCGTTATGCGAATAAATAATATACTTACCACTTACGTATTTATTTCTATTGATTCTTAGCTACACAAAATTCTTTTGTTTATATTTACTTCATTTCCATTCAATTGCTCGATTCATCTGTTTCAACTGATTTACATTCATTTTAAAGCTTAAGCTCATTTCCATTTTTAAGTTAATGTTACCTCATTTAACTTATTTTGTTTATTCATTTCATTTTAATTAGATCTATAATCATTTTCTGATGGCTCATTTCCTTTTGTTACACTTATTCAAGTTCATGCTTATCTCAGAGGCTACAATCTAGTTTCAGCCATTCTTTGCAAGTTTATTTGTTATTTCCCTTATTTATGTCACATCAGTTAGATAGAAAATTTCAGAATCCAAACACCCAGTTTAATTCCAAATCAATTTGAAATCATATATATATATATATATCGCTTTTATATCAAATCAAGATTTTTAGGTTTCTTAAAATCCAAAACTCATTTATCAAAACAAAACTCCATTAGCTAATCATTAAGGTAGCAATCTATAACTCCAAAACTCGAAAATGAACACCGATGATGTCGCGATCAATATCGGAATTATTTTCCAACAACCAAAGTGAATTCTCTGCTTTTTGTTTCTTTTAAAACCATTTTTAAATATTTTTATTCAAAAATACTTCCAAAATAATACTATCATTATAACTTTTCCCAAAACACTTTGAAACACTTTCCAAAATCTCTTAAGATTTTAAAATTTCCAAATATTCAATCCAAATTCATTTGAAACATTTCCCAAAATTTCCGGGATGTAAATTTTGGTTTGAATCCAATTTTAGTTGCACTCGTATGTATAACCATACTTATACAATTTCTATTTGGTTATATATCCCATTCCAAATTTTAAAATCTTATTTTGATTATAATATTAACAATCAAACATTTCAATATACTATAATAATTTCTAGAAAATATTTCTTTAATATCGAAATATAGTTTGGGTAAAATTATTTCATCCACCCTCTTTTAAAACAATACTGTGTCGATTTACCTTGTGTAAGAGTTTAGAAACCCCTATCGATACGGTTGTACTTCTCGTACCAACCAAAATTCATAAACACTCAACCGACAAGTCAACACAATATAAAACATTTCATATTCACTAACAAATTCATGCTCATATCTATTAATACACTCAAACCCATTCAAGGGTGCTATCGACCATATCTCCAATGAGTTACCCCACAAAGCTAAGGTTATCGCTAAACTAAAGATCTGATACCAACTATAACGACCCACCTTTTTTGGACAGTTTAAATCGACAATAAACCACACATGTCAACTCAATCCATTCAAAAGGGAGGATTGTTAATGAGGTAAATAAGAAAAAAGAGAAAAAGAAGAAGAAACAAACACAGAATCTCACAGTGGAACGATAACATATATTACTAAAATAAACAGTTCATGAAGCTATTTATACAATACATTTGATTATAATCTATACAACATTTATCAGAGTTATATATATACATCAAGGATAAATAAATAATGCAGAAGATAACATGATGTAGGGATAATAATAGTAGCGGTATACCAAATCTTCGTCTTAATCCTCCAGAATAAGTCTTCAATAAGTTCAAAAACTCAGGAATGACCCATGCGTAATGAAAAGAACAAAACACTCGATTCAGGATTAAAATATCCTTATGTAAGTCAATCGATATTGCATATAAAATATGAGTGTCGCGGCGTCAGTGATGATTATGGGTTTTCACATCTCTTATCCAGTGTATAACGTGCATGCAATAACTCAAGAGATGTTACGGGATTTTCCCATTTCTTAAAGAACCGTCAAAATATTTATATGTAGTAGAATATGCTACATACATAATGTTTAATCAATAAAATAAATATTTTCTTAGCGTTAAGGCTTTACATTAATCCCCGTTAACGCGTTTTTAAGCATTGTAGTACAATTTGCATTTGACACCATCAGTACGTCGGTAGTCAGGGATGCGCCATGATACGACAACACTAAACCAAAGTCATATTGGTCTCGTATAGGGATAAAAGTATGACAAGGCATGTAAGGCAATGCCCAAGGTAGGATACTACCAATTCGGGTCGCAGGGCTAGTGGTAACGCATCATAGCCATGACCGCCCACCGCGTCCATCCATCCCATATTGAGTCAAAGGGAGGCTATCCCAATCAAGGTGCACCAATCGAAACCAACAACAAGAGTAATGATATGGACCGAGACCAAGAAAATCGAAGAACGGATGTCCGCTCGGGGTAATTAGTCCACTTGGCCCTGTTAAGCGGTCCTATTTTATTCATTTTAAATTAACACAAGTGACAGGGTCTATCCATCATCGTTCTCTTTCTTCAAATCCAACAATCATCGCCAATCCAACCACTTCGTTTTGGATTCTCCTCCACGTACAAAGTTGTTAAAGTGGTTTCGGTATCGACAAAGAGTATGCCAAAATCAGGTCCCGGTCTCTTTAACAAACAAACGTCGTTTTACACACCGATCGGTACCTTTACATTTCTAAAACAGTTCATACTTGATATCAAAATATCATATTCGCTTCACAATCAAATCCATTTCGAAATCATCATATTTACTCAAAATATACAATTTCGGTTCAAAATCATTTTCGCTTTTATATCACGATTTCTCTTCCAAAACCATTTCGAATTCCAATTTGGGTTATAACTTCATTTAACCCAATTCGTATTTAAATCCATGATTTAAAAATAAACATTCCACTCCTGACCAGCTTGAATTTTTTGAAAAATAGTTTGAATAGTTTAAAATAGTTTGAATAATTAAAATAGTTTAAATTGTTAAAATAGTTAGAAATAGTTAAATGGTTAAATTAGTTTAATATAAAATAGTTTGAGTTTTAAAATGGTTTGTATAGTAAATAATTTGGAAAATCAAAATAATTTGAATATTTTAAAGAATATAGATTTAAAACAGTTTATACTAAAATAATTTATTTGAAAATAGTTTCAAAGTGAAACTGATTCAATTTCCAAATCTTCTCAATTCAAATCCATTCAATTTTACATTTCGATTTATCGATTCAATTCCGATTTCAATTCGAATTAGCTTCGATTCCAGTTTATATTCAAATCCATTCCAATTCTGTTTCCAATTAATTCAATTTCAGTCTCAATTCCAATCAATTCAATTCCAAATTGAATTAATTTCAATTCAATTCTCAATTTAAATTATTTCGATCTATATAAATTCGAGTTTGATTTTCAAAAATATCAATTAAAATACTTAATCAAATTTACCTTCAATGTTCAATTTAAAATCCAATTTTCACATAAAATTCAATTATGTGTTCAATTTTGAAATATCATTATAACACTTTTATTTGGCAATAATCTAAAGTCCGAATAAAAATCCAATCTTTTAAAACAAATCAATTTATGTAATTCAATCATATTTTGATTTTAACTTTAAAATTTATTTTAACCAAAATTTTATTTCAACATTTCAAGCTCGAATTCGTGATTAATTTGATTTCTATAAATTTGATTTTTATTTCTTTTAAATCAAAACCATTAAATAATTTTGAAAATCCTATTAATTCCAAATCTAAGATTTTCAAAATTATTTAATTTAACCAATCCAGTGTCCGTATGTAATTCTCTTCCTATGGCCAACTGATCAGTTATTCCAATTTAATTTCAGGGATCGATATATATCATTTCAATCCAAATCACAATGTCATAGGTATATATATATATATCATTTCAACCTGTTTCTTAATTTATTTGAAATAATTCAATTTACAGTTTTATTAACTATAAATAATATACAGGGTGATAACATGATATATATAAACAAATAAACATCCAAAAATCCAAATATCAACCAATTTACATCCATCATAATCAATCATACGAACTGACAATATAATTCACAATAGTTTCATAGTTATTAATATTGGTTAATTTACTAGCAATTCAATTTCAATTTCAAATTTAAATGTCAATTTTAATTTATAACGGTTAATTCAAAAGACAATCAAATTTATCAAACAACGACCAATAAATTCATATCACTTTATAAATTCAAATTTAACTAGCATAAAGAAATTCTAGTACATTGTGAGCGTTATAAAACACTCACCTTGAGTTTCCTTTGTCGCCGAGACGTCCCGGTTTGGAACTAAAACCGGACGACACCCGATTTTAGCCCAAATTTCAACTGTCTCCAAATCCATCCAAACAAGTTTTATTACAAAGCTCTTGTCATCATGATCGCAATGCAAAAAGTCTCGTTCCAATCGGACCTCGTATGCAAAAATTATACATTTTATAAGTTCATCGATATTTAAATTCAATTAAACACGATTTTTCTTTTAATAATAAAACCATACCAAAAACAAGACCCAGCCCACCAATGTAAAAATCTTTCTTCCCCAATTCCTTGATACGCACGAATCACTCCTAGGCCTGCACGCAGGCCACTGATACCCAGCTCCGGCCATCCATATTCGACGTCGTCGATCCCATCAAGTCTCTCTTTCGAATCTCCATGTACCCAAACCCAGCAACACACGAACAACCATACCTAGAGAAACGTGATAGTACCCCCATGCTCCCATTGAGTTGCTATAGGCCACTCTACACAAAAACCCACCGAGCTTCATGAAAACTTGGCCACAGGTGCGTTTTCCCATGTTAAGCTCGAATACGACCACGAAAACGCCCAACGATCATCACGCGAGCCAAAACCCCAAGCCCTAGTTCACTCACCCTTACGTCGGTCACTATAAATGGCAGTCGCACCCTATAAAGGCTATACCAGATCGAAGAGGAGGTTGAAAAATGATTTTTAAAAGAAGATTCATCATTTTTAGTTGAGTATATTCAGAGAAAAAGATTTTTGAAGTTACTTTCTTATTTCTTTTCTCTATTAATCTTGAATGCGTGTGTTTTTAAAGAAGAAGGGAGGGAGGAGACATGATTTTGAAAGGGATGTAGCATGTAGGGGTAAGGCTACAGTGACATGAAGGAAAGAAATGGGAATGATGTGTTGACTAGTCAAAATATAAATTTAAATTCCAAAAATATCTTGATTACGTAACTCAAAATCTCAAACCCCAATCGAGGCGTGCCGCTAGGCATTTATACTGTTATACCCCTATTCCAAATGCAATAGAAAAGATTTTGGGTCCTAATTTGATCATACGGGGAAGATAGCATTTTGGACCCAGTTATTATATTGAATTTTCGATATAAATTTCAATGCGTTTATATCCCGTACGAATAAACGATAACTCCAAACGCTATGAAATTTGAAATCCGATAATAACACACTATTATGGATCTAATGGAACTAGTTTTATCTGAGACTGTGCCTCAGATTGCTTTTTTAACGTCTCGATTATAATATAAAATTTTCAATTTCTAATTATTCACTTTTAAATCCAATTTTAAATGTTAACAATCTTCATTGTTGTATAAATAAAATTTACATCAACTTTCGGTATCATTTTCAGTCATATTAAATTCAGAATTCAATTATTCAAATAATTACAGTATTAAGTGTAATCAATTTGGACAATTCAATAAATCATTATCTTTTGAAATATTAGTTAATGAACATATAAGATTAAAATTTTAAAACAAATTCAAATTATAGAACAACTATTTTCATTTTATAGTTATTCAATTTCCGTTATTCAGTTATTCAAATAATTTCCAATATTAAATTGAAACAATTTAATCGTCTAATATTCAAAAAAAATTCAATATTAGATTTTAATGATTTTTAGTTATCAGCATCATTTTATTTCTGTCTAAATAACTCACAATTATTATTCAAGTTCAGTTATTGATTATAAACCCAGTTATATATATAATTTCATTTCAATCTTGTTATCGCCAAAACTTCAAAATAAGTTTATTTCAAAAATTTATTCAAGTTCATATCCAATACTTTACGTTCAAAATCATTAAATTTTATTTTTAACCATTTTTATTTGATAATTACATCAAATCTAATAACTTAAAGTAGCTAAAAATACGGGTCGTAACCTAACCCATCTTTGGCCGACCGCGACAATCAATCCAAACGACAAAAAGGTGCACCATCGAATACGAAATCACAATAGTAATACGAGGGATCAACGTCACTAGAGGTAGCTAACCTCATTGGCTAGACAGGGGCTCCTGTTCTAGTCATTTTAATTATGATACGAGTGTCAAGGCTATCCATCATCGTTCTCTTACTTCATTCAAATAAACATCGCCAATTCAACCACTAGATTTTGGATATCATCCACCGCGTACATAGTTGTCAAAGTTGTTTCAATATTGACAGAGAGTATGCCAATAAGAGGCCCCAGTCTCTTTAACAACCAAATGTCATTTTACACACCGGTTGGTTCTTTTATATTTCGAAAGCAATTCGTACTTGATATCAAAATATCAGATTCGCTAAAATCAAATCCATTTGGAATTTACTATATTCGCTTCAAAAATCATATTTTACTTCAAAATGTCAATTCAGTTTGATATATAACAATTTCACTTTGAAATTTGATTCCGGATTAAAATTTAGGTAATAACTTCACTTTAACCTAATTCGTATTTAAATCCAAGATTTAAATATAAACATTCCACCCTTTTAACCAGTTTGAATTTTAGAAAATAGTTTTAAATAGTTTCAAAATAGTTAAAATAGTTTAATTAAAAATAATTTTGAGTGTTAAAAATGGTATATATAGTTAAATAGTTTGAAAAATCAAATAGTTTGAATATTTAAAGAAAATAGATTTGAAATAGTTTATACTAAAATAATTTATTTAAAAATAGTTTCAAAGTCAAACCGATTCAATTCCAAATTCCAATTCAAATCAATTCCAGTTTATATTTTGGTTTACTCGATTCAATTCCGATTTCAAGTCGAATTCAATTCTAATTTCATATTAATTTCAACTCCAATTCCAAATTTAAACCGTTTCGATTTTAGATCAATTTCAAGTTAGATTTCAAAACTATCGATTCAAACACTTAAATCAAATTTTCCTTCAATATCCAATTTAAATATACAAATCTTCAAATACAATTAAATTCCGATCTCAATTTCGAAATATCATTTTATATCACCTTTTACTGAAAAATATTCGAAGTTTGAATAAAATGAAAGTCTATATTATGGTGGATCGATTATACAAATGACAAGTATATGACTAACTTAAACTTTATTGTATTAATATTAAAATATGCAAATAAGGAAAATCACACTAGGGATTTTATACTAGTTTGGACCTCCCGTCCTACGTCCAGTCCCGAAGCTCCTCTTCGGAATTTCCTTTAACCGAATAACCCTCACTTCACCCGGAGGAACAGGTTTACAATAGCAGAGTTTCTTTGTCAACTGTGTGTTCTCTATTACACTGATTTTGAATATATAGTGCAAATGCTTCCAACATATATATCTAGGGATTGTTATCTATGAGGAACTATATATTTGGAAGTGTAGAGTACAAGTATAGATTGCTGGAGATCAAGAGTATATTAGAGTATAAGAGTAGAAAGCACAAGTCAACCAGGTTAAATCTTCTCTTGAATTCCTGATGTTATTTATAGTGGTAGAGAGATCCTTTGTGTAGTTGCATCTGTTAGCAAGTGCTCTAAGGTCGCTTCCAATGGTGATGAAGAGTTGCAGTGAAGAGGAGCGATCGTGTCTTTTCAAATATGACAGTTGTACTTTAAAAAATAAAAAGCCGAGTTCAAAATCAGACGTCTGGAAAATATTTTAGACATCTGGTCTTCATATATTTTTTGTATATAGTTGCTTGTCAGACGTCTAAGTATATGTACCAGAGAATTCAGTCAGACGTCTGGTAAGTGCACTCAGACGTCTGAATTTGTGCATGTTGCTTTTTCTGTGCCTGTATCATTCCTTTTCCAATTCTCTCGACTTGTAGCCTCTTGATACTTCTTTTGAGTCTTTGTTCTTGTCTCTTTGGTGATGTTATTTTACCAATTACCTGTAAATATAGATATATATGCATATTTGATTTCCATTGTATAGTGGTTATCATCGAAACCATAGAATTTATTTCCTAACAATCTACCCCTTTTTGACGATGACAACTATTCAATGTACTTATATATATTATAAATCTCCCCTGAATATGTGCTTCTTTTGATTGTTTTATGATTATACTTATATTTCTCCCCCTTTGGCATTATAAAAAGAATTATAAAACTGAAGCCAATCGTTATATCAAACAAAGAAGGTTTCATTAATCTTGAAGTATGATTTCAAGCATAGATCTGTACAAAAAAATGATATTTCAAAAACTAAGTTCAATGATTCCATAAATCTATGATTCCTTTGGAGAAGCTTCATTTTGATTATCTTCCTTTGGTTCTTCTTTTTTTAGAAGTGCTAGCCTTTAAAGGAGATGTCAAAGCTTCTTTGAGAGGTTCATCCTCAGAGAGTTTTGAATGTTTTGCGGGAGGAGAAGATACTGGGGTTAGCCAATCATCAGAAGGTGGTGTTGGACCGCGAACCCGTTGAAGTACTTCTTTAAGAACCGTCAAGACAGTGGAAAGGGAATTTTCAACAGTGGTTAGTCGTGTAGCAAATGACATTTCGAAGTTGTCAATTCGCTTAGCCAAAATCTTTTGATTTTGAGATAAAATTTGTTGGTTTCGTAGAGTAAGATCTCGATGTTGTTCCTCTACTTGGGGTAGATCAATGTGAGGTTGAGGAGGAGGCTCAACTCTTCTAGATTGACGATTTTGCTTCCAATCTTCGAAAGACACAAACTCTGGAGGTGATTCGGGTAGATGCATCAGAGAAAAGAACTTGGTGGAAGCATACTAGATAGATTGATGATCCTTTAGGGTAAAACAAACCATAATCTCTAGTACTAGATAGATAACGTCGGATACACTTAACAGCTCTTAGATGAGATTCTTTTGGTTTTGCTTGAAATCTAGCACAAAGACATACACTCATCATAATAACAAGTCGACTAGCCGTTAAATAGAGTAAAGAGCCAATCATGCTTCGATATAATTTTTCATCAACGTCTTTTCCGTTTTCATCTTTTTCTAAATGAACAGTAGTACCCATTGGTGTTGGTTTTCTTGAAATTTTATCCATTCCAAAGCGTCGTAATAAGTCGTTACAATATTTTTCTTGGTGAATAAAAATACCATTTTCAAGTTGTTTTATTTGTAAACCTAAAAAGAAATTTAGTTCTCCTATGTGAGACATTTCAAATTCATTTGTCATAATTTTTGAGAATTGACTACATAGATTTTCATTAGTTGAACCAAAAATAATATCGTCTACGTAAATTTGCACAACTAGAATATCATTATCTTCTCGTTTAATAAATAAGGTTGTATCAATTTTACCTATTTGAAAACCTGATGAAATTAAGTGATTTTTATGTCATTCGTACCAGGCTCGAGAAGCTTGTTTTAAACCATATAAAGCTTTTTGTAATTTAAAAACATGTTCGGGATATTTTTTATGAGTAAATAAAGGAGGTTGTTCAACATATACGTTTTCTTTAATAAAACCATTTAAGAAAGCACTTTTGACATCCATTTGAAACAATTTAAAATTGTGATGATTTGCAAAAGCGAGTAAGGTTCGTATGGCCTCGAGTCTTGCTACAGGTGCAAAAGTTTCATCGTAGTCGATGCCTTCTTCTTGGTTAAGTTGATTTCTAGTTACTCTAGAATTGAGATCTCCAATGATATTATCTTTTGGATGATTCTTAAGAATCTTAGGAGATAATATTAAAGTGTTATTTTGTACATTTGTTTCATTATTAATAGAATTTATTGAATTTGTTATTGGAATAGTCTCTTCATCTTGTCGTAGTCGATGCCTTCTTCTTGGTTAAGTTGATTTCTAGTTACTCTAGAATTGAGATCTCCAATGATATTATCTTTTGGATGATTCTTAAGAATCTTAGGAGATAATATTAAAGTGTTTTTTCGTTTATTGAAAATTCTATATGCTTTACTATGATCAGAATATCCAACAAAGATACCTTCATCGGCCTTTGGATCAAATTTTCCTAAGTTATCTTTTGTATTTAATATAAAGCATTTTGAACCGAAAGTTTTAAAGTAAGGTACTTTAGGTTTTCTTCCAAATAATATTTCAAAACAAGTTTGTTTAGTCATAGGACGTATGGTTACTCGATTTAATACGTAACAAGCTATGGCAATAGCTTCTGCCCAAAAGTGTTTTGGTAAACCGCTACTATTCAGTAGTGTTTGTGCACATTCTTGTAACATTTTTTCTTTCTACTACACCATTCTGTTGAAGTGTTCGAGGAAAAGAAAAATTATGGCTTATTCCTTTCTTATGGCAAAAATTAGTAAAAAGATCATTTTCGAATTCTCCTCCATGATCAATTCGAATATTTTTAATTTTCAAGTCCATTTGTGTTCTAATTCTTTTAGCAAATATTTTAAACATTTCAAAAGTATCGCTTTTATGTTTTAAAAACAAGGTCCATGTATACCTTGAAAAATCATCAACTATGACGAAAACATATTTGTTGTGATTTATAGATCGTATTTGTGTTGGACCAAATAAATCTAAATGTAATAATTCTAATGGTTGTTTTGTAGAAATATTATTTTTAGATTTAAACGAGGTTTTCTTTAGCTTTCCAATTTGACAATCGTCACTTAAATTTTCTACTTTGTAATTCATTTTAGGTAAACCTCTAACTAACTCATATTTTGCCAATTTATTAATACATTGCAAATTAATGTGACAAAAACGTTTATGCCATAACCATGGATCATTATGTTTGGCGGTTAAACATTAATTTGAATTTTTATTTATATTCATGTTTAATACATAAATATTTTTGTTTCTAAAACCTTCAAATATAAGTTGTTTGTTATTATCTAAAATATTACATCTATCTTTTTCGAAATTTATTTGAAAACCTTTATCACATAATTGACTAATGCTTAGTAGATTGTTTTTTAGTTTTTCTACTAATAAAACATTTGTAATAATAGGAGAGTTAGAAATACCATAATTGATGACTTCTCCAGTGCCAACGACATATCCTTTTGAATTATCTCCAAAGGTTACCGTTCCACCATCGATGTATGTTATATTTGATAACATTTTTGAATATCCAGTCATATGCTTAGAGCATCCGCTATCTAGTATCCATTTCTCCTTATGTTTTATTTTGGGTACCTGTAAAATAGAATATGTTTTAATTGGTACCCATATATTTTTGTTAGGGTCCTAATTGTTAGGAGAAGGTAGCCACACCCATGATGGTTTAGTACCTTTGTAAATATAATTTTTATTATAAACTACATTCTCTAAGAAATTATCAATATGTTTTTGTTTAATCAAATTATTATTTGTCTTAGGAATCCAAATCTTTATAGTTTTGGTATTCATATTAGACTTAGATAAACTTTTAATTTTTGTATACAAAATATTTTTTTCATCATTTCCTTTTTGTTTAGAAATATTTTTAAATCCTATTCCATTTCTATTTCCTAATGGTTTTGAAGTTTTGATAAGATTTTCCGATTCTTGTTTCCCTTTTTGAATTTTGAAACATTATTCGTGATTTTATCTAATTTTTCTTTTAATTCTAAATTTTCAATTTTCAATATTTCAATATTGCTTTTCAAATTGACCTTTTCTTTTAGTAAATAATCCTTTACTATTTTAGTATTTTCAAAATCAATAGTAATAGCATTACTTTCTATCATTCTGAATTTTTTCTTGAGATAATTCTAGTTCTTCTTCTAAGATAATTTTTTCATCTTTTAACATTCCTACTACAAGTTTTAATCTATTTATTTTAGCTATATATTCTTTGTCCAATTTTTTAATTTTTCTAAATTTATCATCTAATTCCATGCTAAGTTCTAATAGTTCGTCATAGCAAAATTCCAGACATACCTCATCAGTTTGGGCCATAAAACACACATTAGCTTGTTCTCCATCACTATCACTATCACTATCACTTTCAGATGATGAAGAATCCGAGTCTTCCCATGTTACTTTAAAAGCCTTCTTCTTTTTGAATTTTTCAAATTTATTCTTCTTTTTATCATTATTGAGCTTAGGGCAATCCTTCTTCATATGTCCGTATTGATCACATTCACAGCACTTAATTTGAGATAAGTTCATTGTGTTGGACTTTCCTTCTTTTTGAAATTTTGTCATCTTTCTAAATTTCTTGAATCTATTATAATTCTTGGCAATGAAGACTATCTCTTCTTCATCTAAATTAGAGTCATTATTTTTGGTTTTCGGGAATGCTATGTTCTTCTTTTCCGAATTTAGTTCTTTTTGTGCCTGCAAATTTGCTTCATATGACATTAAATTTCCTATCAACTCTTCAGTTTTGAGAGTAGAGAGATCATTAGCTTCTTCAATAGGTAATACTTTTCTTTCCCAATCTGGTGTGAAAGAGTTGAGTATTCGAGAAACTAAATCAAAATCGGTAAATTTAACTCCTAATGCCATAAGATAATGTTGGATAGTTTGGAATCTAGAATACATATCAACAATAGTTTCATTTTGCTTCATTTTAAATGACGAAAATTGGTTTTGCAAAATTGAAATCTTAGTTTGTTTGACCTTTATTGTACCTTCGTGTGTGATTTGTAAAGTACGCCAAATGTCAAATGCAGTTGTACATAACATGTCACGTGAAAATTCATTTTTATCTAGAGAACAAAATAAAACATTCATAGCTTTAGCATTGTTTGATGCTGAGGTCTTTTGTGTATCATTCCATGTGTTCATAGCAGTAGTAGGTGCTTCATATTTATTTTGAGTGGCAGACCAAATTTCTAGACCATTAGCTTCTATAAAAATTCTCATACGTGTTGACCAATATGCATAGTTAGAGCCATTAAAAAGTGGTGGTCGTGCAGTGGATTGCCCTTCTTGAAAAATACTTGCCATGTTGAAATGATTCAAAAACGTGTTACTGTAATTTGATCAAACCTTGCTCTGATACCAAATGAAAGTCTATATTATGATGGATCGATTATACAAATGACAAGTATATGACTAGCTTAAACTATATTGTATTAATATTAAAATATGCAAATAAGAAAAATCACACCATGGATTTTATACTGGTTCGGACCTCCCGTCCTACGTCCAGTCCCGAAGCTCCTCTTCGGAATTTCCTTTAACCGAATAACCCTCACTTCACCTGGAGGAACAAGTTTACAATAGCAGAGTTTCTTTGTCAACTGTGTGTTCTTTATTACACGGATTTTGACTATATAGTGCAAACGCTTCCAATATATATATCTAGGGATTGTTATCTATGAGGAACTATATATTTGGAAGTGTAGAGTACAAGTATAGATTGTTGGAGATCAAGAGTATATTAGAGTATAAGAGTAGAAAGCATAAGTCAATCAGGTTAAATCTTCTCTTGAATTCCAGATGTTATTTATAGTGGTAGAGAGATCCTTTGTGTAGTTGCTTCTGTTAGCAAGTGCTCTAAGGTCGCTTCCAATGGTGATGAAGAGTTGTAGTGAAGAGGAGCGATCGTGTCTTTTCAAATATGACAGTTGTACTTTGAATATACAAAGCCGAGTTCAAAATCAGGCATCTGGAAAATATTTTAGACGTCTGGTCTTCATATATTTTTTGTATATAGTTGCTTGTCAGACATCTGAGTATATGTACCAAACGTTTGGTTTTGACTGATATTTGAACCAGAGAATTCAGTCAGACGTCTGGTAAGTGCACTCAGACGTTTGAATTTGTGCATGTTGCTTTTTCTATGCCTGTATCATTCCTTTTCCAATTCTCTCGACTTGTAGCCTCTTGATACTTCTTTTGAGTCTTTGTTCTTGTCTCATTGGTGATGTTATTTTACCAATTACCTGTAAATATAGATATATATGCATATTCGATTTCCATTGTATAGTTGTTATCATCGAAACCATAGAATTGGTTTCCTAACATAAAAGTCCAATCTTTTAAACCAACCCAATTTTCTGAAATTCACATCATATTTCGATTATAACTTGAAAATCACAACTGCAATTATTTAAACGATTCCGTTTACCAAATTTAAATTTCAACATTACGAGCTCTAGTTCGAAAATAATTCAATTTCCATAAATTTAATTTTTATTCCTTTAAAACAAATCATTTAAATAATTTCCAAAAGAAAATTTTAAAATCATTTAATTTAACAAATCCGGTGTTCGTATATAATTTTCTATCCTATGGCCAAGTGAATCGATTATTTCAATTTAAATTCCAGAGATCAATATATAACATTTCAATCCAAAATAAATACCATAGGTATATATTGTAACGACCCAGAATTTTCGACCTCGAAAACTCGTCATTAATACGTTCACTGTAGAAGTGCCGAGCAATCGAATGCCGGAAATTCCAGATTGTTAGGGTAAAGAAGAAAAAGAGGTAGAAGAAGAAACAGAAAACAACAGCACATAATCTCACAATCGTAGCGGAACAAAATATAATATCAAATAACAGCATTTACACAAGAAAAGCTGTAACTGTCTATTTACAGACAATATACCAGAGTACAACCATTCATAAATAAACTGGATAGTTATAACAACTTGTCCTTGACTACTATCAATACAATCTCAATACACACAGCGGAATATACTCCATACGTCCCTGTTATCCAGCTCGTCTCCTGAACTCCAGAACGTCCTAACATGGAAATCTTTAATACTCGGTCTGACCCGAGCATTACAATAAAGTAACACCCGAGTCAGGCTGGAAACCAGCATGAGTAAACCCATTTAAATTGAAATACTAAGGTTGTAAAGCTTCTTTGAAAACCAGGGTAACTCGTACCTCACTACGAGTTCTAATCATTCTGTAGCCAAACACTTATTTCACAAAATAATGTCTATGTACCGTTACTTAGTTTCAATGATCTAGTTTACTTAATTTATTCCATTCTAGCCGATTTGATTTACAATCAAATCTATAAAGAATTATAGATTTCTAATCGGAGTGGTTCCAGATATCGCGGATATCCGATCCCGGTCTCTCCAAATCAAATGTCATCTTTTAAGCCACGATATTTAAGTTAAACAATTTAATTTAAATTCAGCATATCATATTCACACAGAAATTTCATCACATATATCAATTAAACAAATGATTCACACTTATCAACAGTTCATTCCAAAGCATTTCATATCGCAGAACATCATAAATTACATACCAGAGATATCAACAATCTAAAGAATACAATTCAAGTTTATCATTCATAAGCAAGGATTTAATTAGTCACCATTCCTAATTAATTTAATTAACACAAAATGAATTAATTACTTTTAAATCCTGCTTAATTAACATTAATTAATTTCAACCATTTATTATTATTTTAATTAATTATGAAATTAATTAATTATCCTTTAATTACCTAAGTCCTTAATTAATTTAAGATAAACCATTTATGTTAATTAATTATTTAATTATCATTTAAATCTTATTTAAATTAAATGCTTGAAATTAATTTACACAAAATCTCCTCAGACCTTTTGATTAATTATAAGCTTAAAACATTTATTTTCTTTTATTTTTAAAACTTGGTTAATAACTTGTTTATAAAATTTACTTTCATTTGAAATATAGAAAATTCGAGCCAAAACCCCAAAATACCCAAGCCACCCCTCGAGCCAAGCTCTCATCCACTTCCCTTCGATAAAACTCGTGTTCGAACTCGAAGCAAACCTCCATCTTCCCCGATCCTCAAACATCACAGCAACCGACAGATACCAAAGGATACTCGTGCACATGCACACGCAAACGCCGACGCTCCGACCATCGTTGCCATCACCGGCAAGTCATCGTTGACCATCTCGTCCCAAGCGACCACCCAGAACCCATGTCAACCACCTGAAATGAAAACGAGCATGACAGCCCTCCTCGAACCCAAACCAATCGACGAAAATCCTCCCGCGACGCCGCCTTCGATCGCCTGCAACCTCGCGATCACGAGCAGATCTTCGCCACACGCTTACGCTTCTACTCCCCCACTTGCGATCAACTCTGGTGCGCCCACGACATCGCTCGAGCCACTGAAACAATATCGACCTAAATTGGTCATCACACCCTATTTCAACGCCGCCAGGCCACTCCAACGATCTATAAATTCCCCGACTATTTTTCCCTTGATCCCCAATACTCAAGCTACCACCAGCATCGATCACGATGCTCAACCCTTCGCCAATCGCCAGAAATCGATGAAAGTGCAATTCCCATTCAACTCGAAAAATCTCAACAAACCCAAACTTAAAAATCAAGATATGATTATCAAAATTCACCATTTTCAAATACGAATCAGGTTACAAAATCAAAATGTGAAATTTAGACATTCGATTTTCTGATTTGAGCTGATCATTACTGTAATTTCTTGATTTTGAAATAATTTCTCAATATATCCACTTGAAACTATTTTTAAAAATCGAATCTGGTTAATACTAACATATTTCCTATAGAGATCAAATCCTAAAAGAGATTGGGAAAGGAGAATTTGATTTTTTTAGTTGTTTTAGTCTGTTAAAACAAAACGGAGGTAAGTCATCTATATACAGACATGCACACAAATAACATCATACATATATACATGCATGCAAACATTTTTCACCACATTATTTCAAGTATTAATCACATGCATCAAGTTTTAAACAGGTTTATGCTTTTTAAAAGTTAGTTTACTCACTTGTAATAGTTTGAACAAAGAACAGAGAAAACTAGAGTTTGAAATTTTGATACTGCACTTGACTTTGAAACTGGAACTTGATCTACTTTGTTTAAGCTTGAATTTGTACTTTGCTTTGAGATGAACTTGAATCTTTGCTTGAATTTTGAATCTAAATCTTGATTGCTTTTAGTTGAAACTTGAAGTAGTTTATTTGTTTGTTTTTAAATGAAAGAAAAGAAGACTTTTGATCTATATACCAAAGTATATTAAAAATGAAGAAAACCATAAATTTGACACTTGTTCACAAAGCCTCTTCTTAAGCTTACAAATTTTTAATGCAAATATTTTATATTTATTTAGGATTTATATTTATCTATATACAAACTATATCTTATTTCATGTAGTTTTAAAAGAAAGTATATTAATCTTTTATTAAATCCTATTTTAAACTTAAGCTATTATATTTTAAACTAATAAATATTTATCTTTAGTGTTTTAAAATATAGAATTTAACTTTAACTAGCTTTTGAAATTTTTTACATTGAATTCAAATCAATGCTTCCTAATCATAATACATATATGTAATCAAATTAGAAATATCTTATGTGAATTTTTGATATATATATATATATATGTATATATATATCCACACTTTTACAAACTTCCATATATTCTACTTCTCATGACATATATATACTTGTATATGTATACACTTAAAATTTTCAACATTTATTATAGTTTCGAATCAATTTATATATCCAGATATTTTAACTACCAGAATTTTATTTGTTCAAGTAAATAAAATCAGTATCTCAATAGTTTAAAATCAGTTAATTATCCAACTATCCGATGTCCAAAAAAATACGGGTTATAACATATATCATTTCAACCTATTCCTTAATTTATTAGAAATAATTCAATTTACAGGTTTTATACACTGTAAACAACATACATGATGATAACATGATATATTAAACATAAATAAACACCTAAACATCCAAAAATCAATCAAATTTCATCCAACACCATCCATCATCCAAACAGTCAATAATCACAACAATCAACCAATTATCAATAAATTGGGGATTCTACTAGCAGTTAAATTCTAATTCAATTTAACTATCCATTTAAATTCAGATGTCAATTAAATGTCAATTAAACTTATCAAACAACAATCAATAAATTTTCAATCACTTCACGATGTAATTTTTACTAACATAAAATATAATAGTCAAACATAAGCATAAAGACACTCACCTTTATTTGAATTAGAAATTTTTTTTAAATTCAAATAGACCTGAATCTAGCTCCATAATGCAGATCACATCAATACGATTCCAATGCAGTTTGTTACGTCTGAAATCGACCTTGTATGGAAGATTTACGATTTAATTAATATAATGATGATAATTTACTTTTAAATTAACAAAATAATTAAATCAGAATTTACCCTTCATTGCCTAAGCAACCCGATCAGCCCCTCCAGTCATCGTGCTATCCTTTCAAGATCAACGTCGCTCAGATCTCGGCCCTAGCCCAGCATCTCATATCGCAACATCAACTTCCACCATCACGACCCCTTGCTCAACACACAGCCTTCCATCCCATATCGCAATTATGATATTTGTTTTAAACGTGATCGCCTACCCTTATCGTTGAGTCGCCACTGCGGTGCCTCCAGGTCGAATTCTTGTTTGCGATGTCGCCTCGCCACCAGGCACTTCTCATGTTACCCCGCGACCTTCGATTTTTTTTAAGATCTACTGTTTTTTTTCTATTTTTATTTTGAAAAGAGAGATTCAAAAAGAAAGGCAAGGTGTATGCGGGCTAGAGATATGGGGCGTGGGTTGAACGAGTAACACAGATGAAAAAGTTGATAATATATAAATAATATTAGAGAATATCAAACCAACTCGCTCATGAAAATTCCGAACTCTAAATGGCGCATGCTGCCTAGCGTTTATAATGTTTTAACACCATTCCGAACACAATGAAACTAGTCCTGAGGTCTAATTCGATCATATGCGGAAGATAGCTTTCCAAAGTCAATTATTTTAATTGAATTCCAAAATTAATTTCTACACGTTTCAAGCTCGCACGGCTAAACGACAGTCTGAATGCTACGAAACTTGAAATCCTACAATAATTCACTATTACGAATCCAATGAAACTAGTTTCTTCGAAATCTGAGACAATGGACAAAATGGCTATTTTTACTCGTCAATTAATATACACAATTTCCAAACTCTAATTATTCACATTTAAATAAAATTGTGAAAGTAAATGATCTTCATTCATGTTTATATAAAATTTAAATCAATTTCTAATACCATTTTCATTCACATAAATTAAATATTCCACTATTTAATAAATTTAAACAATTGAATTACCCGATACATCGATACTAATATTTCATAAAATTTTATTTTTAACCATTTTTTTATTCAGTAAATATATCAAGTCGTATAATTTAAACAGTTAAAAATACGTTCGTTATAACGACCCAGATTTTCGGACCAATCAAAATCATCGAAAACCCATCCGTTTTAAAATAAACAAATGACAACTATCGACAACATTATTTTTAAAATATACAACACTACTAAATGTATAAGATACAATTAGTACAATACAAATTATCAGAGAAATCATTTATTCTACATGGTATGCTTTAATACATATTAAACTCAAATACTAGAAATCTACCGCCACATACTTTGATGAGAGAGAGATAGCAACATACTTTCATGCAAACTCAATAAACATATCAATACGGAATAAAATGGTAAGCATGAAAGATACATCAACACATGATAAATATCAAGCACCGAACATGAAAATGTTAGTAAAAAACAAGGAAAAACTATTCTATTTATTGGGGCTGCATCACTACCATTTGTGACTGCCTACGTACTATTATCTAATTGAGTATCCAATTAGATACGTGATCAAGCCAACGTAGTTCTCCGACCGCAAATAGGACTCAAGGAGCTTACGATTTACAAACAAATATGCAATTCACAAACTACATAGCATATAGCATGCAAATGTAACTTCGAAATCTACCCACTTAGGCTTAATCATTTAATTCTTTTCAAAAGATAATTTAGAACTAAATACTCGAGTTTTTCCTCAAATCAAAATATATTTCGAAAACTCATTCAAAAAGGAATATATCAAAACTACAACTAACATGACAAGGAGGTGGCGCTCCCTACCGAGCATGATATAACTCTGAAACAATAAATGCAGCCTCTAGTAGTATTCTGGTACCTCCTAAAAGCAATAGAGTAACAATACATGGCGACTCCCAAAATGGGGAAACTCCTAATCGCCCTTACTTTAGTCATTCATCATGTTAATTAAAAATATATGTAAAACACTTTCACAAATATTCTTTGAAATATTCCTAAATAATAATTATTAACAAATGCCTTCAAAAAAATATTATTATTTCTTTTACAAATTCTTTCAAAAATCACTTTTTTAAAGCACCGGGATTTAAGTCCTAATAAATAACAACTTTGAAATTCCTTTGTGCATAAAATCATATTTTAATCCATAGAATATAAAATCATACTTTATACAAATCAACTCAAATTCTATAATTGGAATATTTACAAAAGCTTTTGTAAAAAATTCCATTCCATAAAACATTTCATAACATATTCATTGATGAAAACCCTCTTTAAAACAACTTATTTTAAATTGAAGTTCAAAATTTAAATATTTAATTATTATAACCAATTAAAATAATTTAATAAACCAATGTTATCACTGAACAACTAATAGTTTAATTGTGAAATAAATCATAAGGACATATCTGAAACGGCAGTCTGTTACAATACGTAAGAATGCGAGCAGCGGCAATGGACCAGGAACGACCACCATCCGCATCGAACGGAAACTGCCCTGGATCGAGGAGTCAACTTGTCATCAATTGATCAGAATAACAAAGAATAAGTAACAAACTCCACAATAAAATGGCCAAGTCACTTACACATGCATGGGATTATGAACGGTCCTCAGGCATGCTATGAGATGACAATGAACCGTAACACCCGTAGATGCATGTACTTTGATGCTTTAGTTTTTGCTTTTGTCTCTCTTTTTTGTATCTAAACTTTATTTTGTTAGTTGGATATTTCGATTATAAAACTCACTCGAACGTGATATCTGACATTGATAATTCCGAGTTCCATCCGGACACAGCCATTTCGCCTCGAACGACACACGATCTCGAACGATCGCATTTCACCTCGAACGACACACGATCTCAAATGATCTCTTTCGCCTCGAACTGGACACGATCTAGAATGATCTCATTTTGCCTCGAATGGCACACAATCTCGAACGATCATATTTCATCTCGAATGGCACACGAACTCAAACGATCACATTTCGCCTCAAACAACACACTATCCCGAACGGTCATTACTAACAATCAGGCACGATCACTGATTTTTTCATAGATCATCAACGGGTTTTGAACATTGGACCTCAGGAAATTCAAAACACGCCTTCCTATCGAAAGGAATGTTGTGGGAGGCAAAGTGTTAACCCTCCTCGAGGCAAGGCCGTACGCATGCGGATTTAACCCAATAGACTCCACGGTTATCAAGGCTGGGATATCATGGATGGATCTGGATCCTCAACCCTCCAACAAACCTAGCAGTCAATTGTTCCTCCGTCTCCATAATGTCATTTCGAGCAATCAGTTGATAAAACTCATCAGCATAATCATTAACAGTCTTCGTTCCTTGCCTCAGATTCTGCAACCTCTGATACATGAGTGATTGATAATTGTAAGGCAAGAATGTAGCCTTCATCATCTTCTTCATTTTCTCCCAAGCAACAATCTTCGACTTCCCCATCCGTTCTCGTGTAAGTTTAGTTTGCTGCCACCACGCCATAGCTCTTCCTCTCAACCTAGTAGCAACCAACTTCACTCGACGATCTTCCGGAACCTCCTTAAAATCAAAGATCTCTTCAACATTAGATAACCAATCTAGAAATTCTTCAGCCTGCATACCACCCTTAAACTCTGGAATTTCAATTTTCATTCGGACTCTCATTTGTGATCATACTCTGAATGATTTCTTCCTTGGCTTCGATTTCGACCATGAACACTACCACCATCAAACTCCTCATCAAAATCTGATGCATATCGATGTCGATCATGACCACCAACATCTCTACCACCACCATTTCTACCACCAACATCCCTTCAATCTACATTCCTATCACGATCGTCAACATTTCTACGATCATGATCTTCTCTTCTCTCCCGATCTAAATGTGGTGAAACTCTATTTCCCTCATGGCTCGATTCAGGTGAAACCCTTCTTCTACTTTGATTCATTTCAAGCATCATTCTCTCTAATCGACCAATTCCTTCATCAAACTTCTCATTGAATTTATCACTAATTCGTTGCTCCATTTGTTCATCATCTTCTCTTCGATACACATCTGCAACATTCTGATGACGATTAACTCTTCTTGGAGGCATTATCAAATCTTTAACAAATTCAAACACAAACTTCAAATCTCGAAAATTCACACCCAACGAACTTGGAAAAGTTAGTCTCCAAGCCCAGATACCAAATGATGCAGCCACGGAAGCGAATTCGACGATGTAAATCGAATCCGTCCAGGAACTCACAAGATTAGCGGAAATAATCGGTGAATCGATGATAAATCGGTGAATTTAAGAATACCCAAATGCCCAAATCCGTTGATCACGAAGATACCGGATTCTAGCAATCTTCGACACGTTGATCGCGCACGATGTCGTGACAGAAGATCTACAATTCTTCGAACGTTGATCAAGCGCACTTGATTCCGTGAATTGGCTTCAACAATCGTTGATTCGAGCGCACTCGAATGCCGAAGGTGGAGATAGGAGATAACACTCAACTACCAATTTTAATGGATGCAAGAAGCACAAACCAAATTTTATTTAAAATTCCACTCTTTTTTACAAATGACAATACGTCCCTATTTATAGGGAAAATACAGCACACACGACTTAACCTCATACGACCTAACAATGTACAAATTACAACACAGCGACTTAACAAATACATCACTCAGTACAAACGACTTACAAAACCAATGGCTTAACGGCATACGACTTAAAAACAATATACATCAACGACCTAAGAAAAACAAACGACTTAACAAATATGACATAATACTTGCGACTTAACATCTTGAACAACCTAAGGAATTGGCAGCGACCTACTGGATTTCACGACGTAGAAAGATTCGCGACTTAAAGAAAGTAGTTCGCGACTTAAGGAGGAGCATGGCAGCGACCTAACTTCATTTTGTTCGCGACTCAAGGAATTTGCGGCATAGCGATCTAGGAAGTTCGCGACACAAGATAGCTCGCGATCTACTGGAAAAATTCGTGTCAGAGGAAACTCGCAACTTAAGGTGAAGCGGCATAAGGAAGTCTGGCGCTGCTTGTGACTTACTAGTACGTCGTTCGCAACATAGGTATGTCGTTCGCGACCTAGGGCTTCGTTCAGACTTGTGGCGATTTGGATTTCTTTGCCTCGCGACCTATGGAAGCGACTTCCAGGGAAGAGACTTATGGTAAGTCGTTTATTCGTTTCTCGTGCTGCAAAATCCTCCCCGGGTTGAGAAAATTTCGTCCTCGAATTTAAAAGTTCTTCCCCATTGGGTTATTCATCTCCATAATAAGGTATAAGATGTTTAACATTAAACACGTCAGAAGTGTACACATCCTCCGGCAGCTTCAACCTATAAGCATTTTCATTGATCCGTTTCACAATCTTTATAGGACAAATCTTTCGAGCTTTAAGTTTATTGTATGCTCCCACTGGAAAACGATCCTTCGTTAGTACAGCATATACTAAATCTCCTTCATTAAATTCAGCACTTCTTCGCTTCAGATCCGCAGATCGTTTATACTTCTCATTCGTCTTCTCCAATCGTTCCTGAACGATTCTATGGCATTCTATCAACCCATCAACAAAATCAGCAGCCCGCTTAACTGTCCCCTTCGGTTGTGGCACTATCGTTAAATCCAATGGCCCTTTTGGCAAGCTTGAATATACAATCTGAAATGGACTGAAACCCGTACTACAGTTGGTAGCATGATTATGAGCAAACTCCGCTTGACATAACTTCACATCCCAACTCTTCAAATTGACATCCACAAGGCATCGCAATATATTACCCAGGATTTTGTTCACAACTTCAGTCTGTCCATCTGTTTGTGGGTGATAAGGACTACTGAATTTCAGCTTCGTTCCCACCATCTTCCACAAACTCAGCCAAAAATGACTCAGAAATCTGGTATCCCTGTCTGAAACTATAGATTCTGGTAAACCATGCAAGCGATAGATCTCTGTAAAGAACAACCGTGCCACATGGACTACATCTGTCGTCTTCTTACAAGCAGCAAAATGTACCATCTTTGAGAAACGGTCCACCACAACATATATAGAGTCATTTCCCCGTTGAGTCCTCGGCAAGCCCAACACAAAATCCATGCTTACATCAACCCACGGTTTTGTAGGAACAGGTAAAGGCATATACAAACCCGCATTTGTAGCTATCCCTTTCGAAACTTGACAAACATGACATCTTCGAACAAACTTTTCAACTTCCCGCTTCATCGAGGGCCAATAATAAGACTGAGAAATCAACTGCAATGTGCGATCCCGACCAACATGTCGTTCTTCATGCAACTCTTTTACAATTTTCATTCTCATGCTGCAATCTGGTACGCACAATCGATTCCCCTTGAATAAGAATCCATTTACCAACACAAACTCATCAGTACTCCCATCCTTGACTTTCTCAACAATCATTGCAAAGTAAGGATCTTCCTCAAACAACTCTGGCAATAGTTCAAATCCTGTCACTTCAACCTTCATCGTTGTCAACAAATGATTCCTCGTGCTCAAGGCATCAGCTACACGATTCGTCACCCCTGATTTGTGCTTTACAACAAAAGTAAACTGCTGCAGATACGCGACCCATGAAGCGTGTCTAGCTGAAATTTTGTCCTGCCCTTGCAAATGTTTCAAAGCTTCATGATCCGTATAAAGAACAAACTCCTTCTGAAACAGATAATGCCGCCAGTGCTTCACAGCTTGAACAATTGCGTAAAACTCCACGTCATAAGTGCTATATCTCAACTTGGCTCCAGACAACTTCTCACTGAAATAAGTAACTGGTCTTCCATTCTGACTCAATACTCCACCAATCCCAACCTTCGAAGCATCAGTGTGTAACTCGAACAATATCTGAAAATCCGGCAGTACCAGAATGGGTGTTGTCATCAAAAGTGTCTTGATCTTCTCAAAAGTTAACTCTGCTTCCTCTATCCACACGAACTTCTTTCCTTTCATGCAATCGGTTACAGGTGTTATCACACTACTAAATTGTGGAATGAATCTTCGATAAAAAGATACCAACCCATGAAAAATCCTCACTTTAGTAATTTTCTTAGGTTGTGGCCAACTCCTGACAGCTTCCACTTTGCTTTCATCCACTTGAATACCCTCCTTCGACAGAACATATCTCAAAAACAAAACACTGTGCGTCATGAACATGCACTTCTTTGTTGCTGCATAGAATTGTTCCTGTCGTAGAATCAACAGCACTTCTCGCAAATGTTGGATATGCTCATCCATACTCCCACTATAGATCAAAATATCATCAAAGTAAACTACTACGAACTTCCCAATAAATGGTCTAAAAATCTGGTTCATCACTCTCATAAAAGTACTAGGAGCATTTGACAAGCCAAACGGCATAACCAGCCATTCGTATAGACCTTCCCTAGTTTTAAAAGAAGTCTTCCACTCATCACCCAGTCTAATACGAACTTGATGGTATCCACTCTTCAAGTCAATCTTTGAGAACACAATAGCCCCACTCAACTGATCAATCAAATCATCGAACCTCGGCATAGGAAACCTGTATCTCACAGTGATCTTATTTAGAGCCTGACTGTCCGTACACATCCGCCAAGTCCCATCCTTCTTCGGTACCAATAAGGCTGGCACTGCACAAGGACTCAAGCTCTCCTGAACACGCCCTTATTCTAACAACTCCTCCACCTGCCTTCTCAGTTCCTCATGCTCCTTAGGACTCATCCTGTAATGTGGCCTGTGAGGTAATGCCGCCCCTAGCACAAGATCAACCTGATGTTGAATATCTCTCAACGGTGGTAACTCCTTTGGCAACTCTTCAGGAAACACATCTCTGAATTCTTCCAACACTGGCTTTACTTCCTCTGGAACTTCAACAGATTCAGTAGCTTCATGTCCAATCAACAAGAACACCTCTGGACTCTCCTCTTCTTCTTCAACAAACTCCTTCAAAGTCAACAAATTCTTCAGCTCCTCAATCTCTTCTGACTTGCTCTCTCCTTGCTTTCTCTTCTTCAGAACTAAAATGATCTTAGTACCCTCAAACATAAAGCTGTAGCTATTGGTTCGACCATCATGCCACACTGCTCGGTCATACTGCCATGGTCTTCCCAAAAGCAAGTGACAAACATCCATCTCCACCACATCACACCAGTTCTCATCTTTATACTTCTTCCCAATAGAAAATGGAACATGAACTCGCCTGTCCACCTTCACCTCTCCTCCTTTCCTTAACCACGCTAACCTGTAAGGATTTGGATGCTTCTCCGTCTTCAACTGCAACTTTCTCACAGCTTCGGTAGAAATGATATTGTCACAGCTTCCCGCGTGAATCACAAATTTACACACCTTCCCCAGTATAGTGCATGTCGACTGAAAGATATTACTCCTCAACCAACTAGCCTTCACTTCGTGCTTTGGTCTCAAACATGATCTCCTCAACATTAGATTACATCCTTCATCTCCCGACGCGATATCCTGTTCATCCTCCCCAACTGGACTAGAATAACCTTCATCAACATCCTCACCTTCCACTTCAGCAATCATAGCTCGCCTCTTCGGTTTCAGGCATTCATTACTCTTGTGACCCACTTCCTGGCAATTATAACACTTGAAACTGTTGTTGACCTTCGCCTTCGCAACTTCATTCACAACTTGTTTACTGACAGCTTTAGAAACATTGGAACTCCCACTAGCACCCTTGCTCTGAGTATTGGAACTTGGAAACACACCACCTCCTCGTCTTCCCTGCTTCTCCCAAGCCAACGCCTTCTGGTGCGCTTCAGCCACAGATCTAGGGTCAAACATATTTACCATATCCTGGATCTGGATCCTCAACCCCCCAGCAAACCTAGCAGTCAATTGTTCCTCCGTCTCCATAATATCATTTCGAGCAATCAGTTGATAAAACTCATCAGCATAATCATTAACAGTCTTCGTTCCTTGCCTCAGATTCTGCAATCTCTGATACATGAGTGATTGATAATTGTAAGGCAAGAATGTAGCCTTCATCATCTTCTTCATTTTCCCCCAAGCAACAATCTTCGACTTCCACATCCGTTCTCGTGTAAGTTTGGTTTGCTGCCACCATGCCATAGCTCTTCCTCTCAACCTAGTAGCAACCAACTTCACTCGACGATCTTCCGGAACCTCCTTGAAATCAAAGATCTCTTCAACATTAGATAACCAATCTAGAAATTCTTCAGCCTGCATACCACCCTTAAACTCTGGAATTTCAATTTTCATTCAGGACTCCCATTTGTGATCATACTCTGAATGATTTCTTCCTTGGCTTCGATTTCGACCATGAACACTACCACCATCAAATTCCTCATCAAAATTTGATGCATATCGATGTCGATCATGACCACCAACATCTCTACCACCACCATTTCTACCACCAACATCCCTTCGATCTACATTCCTATCACGATCGTCAACATTTCTACAATCATGATCTTCTCTTCTCTCCCGATCTGAATGTGGTGAAACTCTATTTCCCCCATGGCTCGATTCAGTTGAAACCCTTCTTCTACTTTGATTCATTTCAAGCATCATTCTCTCTAATCGACCAATTCCTTCATCAAACTTCTCATTGAATTTATCACTAATTCGTTGCTCCATTTGTTCAGCATCTTCTCTTCGATACACATCTGCAACATTCTGATGACGATTAACTCTTCTTGGAGGCATTATCAAATCTTCAACAAATTCAAACACAAACTTCAAATCTCGAAACTTCACACCCAACGAACTTGGAAAAGTTCGTCTCCAAGCTCTAATACCAAATGATGCAGCCACAGAAGCGAATTCGACGATGTAAATCGAATCCGTCCAGGATCTCACACGATTAGCGGAAATAATCGGTGAATCGATGATAAATCGGTGAATTTAAGAATATCCAAATGCCCAAATCCATTGATCATGAAGATACCGAATTCTAGCAATCTTCGACACGTTGATCGCGCACGATGCCATGAGAGAAGATCTACAATTCTTCGAACGTTGATCAACCGCACTTGATTCCGTGAATTGGCTTCAACAATCGTTGATTCGAGCGCACTCGAATGCCGAAGGTGGAGATAGGAGATAACACTCAACTACCAATTTTAATGGAGGCAAGAAGCACAAACCAAATTTTATTTAAAATTCCACTCTTTTTTACAAATGACAATACGTCCCTATTTATAGGGAAAATACAACACACACGACTTATCCTCATACGACCTAACAATGTACAAATTACAACACAACGACTTAACAAATACATCACTCAGTATAAACGATTTACAAAAACAACAGCTTAACGACATACGACTTAAAAACAATATACATCAACGACCTAAGAAAAACAAACGACTTAACAATTATGACATAATACTTGCGACTTAACATCTTGAACGACCTAAGGAATTTGCAGCGACCTACTGGATTTCACGACGTAGGAAGATTCGCGACTTAAAGAAAGTCGTTCACGACTTAAGGAGGAGCACAGCAGCGACCTAACTTCATTTTGTTCACGACTCAAGGAATTTGCGGCATAGTGATCTAGGAAGTTCACGACACAAGAGAGCTTGCGATCTACTGGAAGAATTCGCGTTAGAGGAAACTCGCAACTTAAGGTGAAGCAGCATAAGGAAGTCTGGCGCTGCTTGCAACTTACCGGTACGTCGTTTGCGACATAGGTATGTCGTTCGCGACCTAGGGCTTCGTTCAGACTTGTGGCGATTGGGATTTCTTTGCCTCGCGACCTATGGAAGCGACTTCCAGGGAAGCGACTTATGGTAAGTCATTTATTCGTTTCTCGTGCTGCATCAAATAAGGAAGGATCGACATAAGAGGGCTCGATGTAATAAGGATCGGCATGGGTTGGATTAGCTGGGCTCGGCATAGAAGGGTTTGGCATGGTTGGACTCGGCATAACATAGGGGATCGACATATCTCCATGGCGTGGAAGGGATCAACATACATTCACGAAAAAAGAGGGGTCGACATAGTTTCTTGGCATGGGGGGTTCGGCATGGAAAGATCGGCATGTTTAATTGTCTTAGGAAGTTGTGTTAAAGGGTTTGGCATTGTAGGCTAGAAACGATCGGCATACGACAATTCTCAAGTAAGGGATCGACATAGCTCAGGTCGGCAAGGCTTGGAGGATGGCTAGGGATCGGCATAGCTCGAGACACCAGGGCTTGGAAGAAAGCATAGCTTAGATTGGCATTGCCTATAGAAGATGGGTCGGTGAAACATATGAATGGTTTGGCAAGTGTGAATCGGCATCCTCAAGAAGAGAAGAGGTCGGTATTTTGCATGAAGCAGAGAACGATCGACATTGAATGAAGTGAACGAGAACGTTCGGCATGGCAATGCCAATCGTTATTTTTGGATGAGTTAGGCTCAGCGATCGTTATGGTGGGCCCATGTAGGTGAGAAGGCCATGTAGCCGAACCACTATAAATCTTGTCTTTTTTACTTGCTCTCATTTTACTTTGCTTATCTTCATATTATATTATCTACACCATTGTTATCCCGCCTTTTGGCAAGGCCGTGATACCAGGAACTTAACTGGAAACCAAGGAAAGTCTGTCCCGAAGATCGGTTATATGCGGGTTTGCTATGGATGTCGATAAATTTTGTCCGAGTTCGGATCAAGCTACAATTGACAAGACATGACAAGCAAAGCTTTGAAAACCAACGTTCTAGGTTTCAAGTCAATCCGAGTTCGTTTGCTCAAGATATGATAGATGCAAGCCAAAGAAATCGCCTCAATCGCATCCATCAAAATGCATTAGTTCGTATCCATCAATGGAATATGTTTATTCGTATCGATCTATTCGACTCCACCATCAAACAAGCTCCACTTCGTATCGATCGGTGGTTGTTTATTTCGTATCCACCGAAGATGACCTTCTTCGTATCCATCCTAGGAGAGCCTTGCTCGAATCCATCAGGCTTCGTTAGTTCGTATCCATCAAGTGATCTTGGTTCATATCTACTTATTCATGTCCATTGCCACACAACTGTCTTGTTCGAATCCATCGAAGATGGTCTACTTCGTATCTATCTGAAATGCGAGTGGCCAGTTTGTATCGATTAAGTTTCAATATGCTTCGTATCGATCGACCACAGATCGATATGTAACCAACATCTCTCCTCGATACGAGATGGCATACAGAAGATCGATGCGAAGTAAAATACATCCAATCGATACAAACAAAATAATATGATCGATACTGTTAACGCTGAAAATTGAATGCTAACACCCAGTGTGTGTGATAACAATGTGAAAGCACCACCCGTTGGTACGGGAACAGAATATAAGTTAAGAATAGCAGAAAACAGTAAAGGAACAACATGTTTATAGTGGTTCGGCCCGTAATTGAGCCTACGTCCACTTTATAGTCTTTTATTGCCGATCTGATTACAATTTTATACAATGCACTTTGAATACAATTCACTTCCATCACTCTAACACTTCAGATTAGTAACTCAAACTTTGCCGATGAGATTTGCTGAATCCATGTCGGATGTGTAGAATCTCGTTCAAAGCTTGTTGTAGTATCTTCAATGTTTGGAGTTCTTCAAGTCTTGGATCAGTTGAGAATTTGGCAGAGTAACGATGCTTCAGAAAATGATTGACCAAAAGTCCTTTTGCCGTTGGAGTTAGGGGGGTATTTATAGGAGTGATTCTGGACGGGATTTCCCCCAAGTCTTAGGTCGTGTACGACCTAAGTTAGGTCGTAGGTGGCGAGCGACCTGAGATAGGTCGTGGTCCACCAGCGACTTAGGAAGTTGGTCTGATGGAGTTGCGCTCGGTTTCATCTGAAGTGGTAAGTCGTAAGCGACCTAAGATAGGTCGTGAGCGACTTAAGATAGGTCGTGCACCTTTTCTTTTCTTTTAGCTCGTTAAGCTGCTTTGTGAAGTTAGGTCGTCTCTGTAGTTAGGTCGTTCTTTTCTTTCTGGAGTTAGGTCGTGAAGCTTTTAGGTCATTAAGTCGTGTAGCCTTTTAGGTTGTGAAGTCTTCAGCTCTTTAAGTCGCTAATACCAGTAAGTCGTTAGGTCGCTAATACCAGTAAGTCGTTAGGTCGCTAACTTCTCTAAGGCATTAGATCGCTAACTTCTCTAAGGCGTTAGGTCGCTAACTTTCTTAGGTCGTTAGAGAAGTTAAGTCGTAGATACCTCTTAGGTCGTTAAGCATGTTAGGTCGTGAAGTCCCTTCAGTAGTTAGGTCGTGAAGTCCCTTCAGTAGTTAGGTCGTGAAGTCCCTTTAGTAGTTAGGTCGTGAAGTCCTTAGGTCGTCAGGAATCGTTAGGTCGTTAGGTCGCTAACTTCCTTAGGTTGTTAGGTTGTAGAGCCTGTTAAGTCATGAAGAACTTTAGGTCGTTAGGAACTTTAGGTCGCAGAGTTTTAGGTCGGCATAAAAATGGGAGTTAACATTTGCCCCTCGAAGTACACGCCTATGTCATAGGTCATGTGCTTCGACTTAACTTTCGCTAGGTCGTGAACGACCTAGAACTCGTGCTAACTCGCGTGCCCATTCGCCTTCCTCTCTCGGCCCCATATAAATTTGATAGGTCGCTGCTTCCTTCTCACTCACCTGCTTCGATTTCCCGCTCTACCATTAATAGAATTCAGTGATCTCAAGGACAAATTCAAGTTAATCATTCAACGATTCATCCTCGCTATCAGATTACGTAATTATCTTCGATTTCTACCCATTCCATGATCGCCATCGAACCATGAACTCTAATCTCCGGGCCAATTTTGTACGCCATGCTTCACTTTGTGTTGTGTTGTGATCAATTTCTGATCATCATTGGTTATTGTTGTTGCTGTGATTTACGAGCGTACAGTAGGGGACTGGATTTATGATAGATCGGAGATATGTTGAATCGGTTTTTCGAATGATTTGGTGGAATGAAAAGATGATGAATTTTATGAAGAGGATGATGGATTTCGTTGTACTTGCGATAACGGGTTGTCGGGTCTGGTAAGGGATTGTGTGGAGAGGAAGTCAGCGAGCTATCAGATCTGAGCGACCTAAAAATTAGGTCGCGTTGAGATTTTCGCGACTTAAGTCTTACGACCTAAGAATCCCTGCGACTTAAATAAAACTGAACAGCCTTCTGCGACTTGAGAAATTTCCAACCTATACTAGGTCGCTGAACAACCTAAGATTTGCATGAACTAAGGATTGCATGACCCGAGAACTGCACGACTTGACTTTCTTGCGACATAGACTTTAGGTCGCGGCCGAGCTAAGACTTGAACAAATCTGCATTGCCTTGAACCTCTTAACTTGCACAGTGCGACCTAAGGAGTCTCCGACCTACGCTAGGTCGCCGGATGACCTAATACTTGTAAAATTTGGGGAGAACTTGTTTGAACTTTTGAATTAACTTGAACTGTGTTGCACTTCTTTGCAAATTGTTTTGACTTTAATGTTAATAACCTGTTAAACACAGCATTTGCAGAAAACTTAGGACAAATATACTGCCATTGACTGCCCACATCGAATGATAGATTAGTTGATAAAGAATAATCAGCTTAAATGAACTGTGTGAACGAAATGCTACAAACTATTCAACTCAAGTGAAGTATTAAAGCAAAACTAAAATAGTCAACTAAAGCTGATTCGTTTGCATTAACACTGCACTTGAGTTTTAAGTTAACAAGCCCTGAAATCTTGTAATCGACCAATTGTCAACTAATTTAATTCCAGTTATGTTTACTTTCTGTTTTTGTTAGTTACGCACAACACCTCACACTTTTTAGGAAACGTGAACCTTGATATTTGAACATCCAGTTGATTGTGTAGAATGGCATCTCAACAAGAAGATACAGAACCAGCTGGAGAAGCTTTCCCAATTGCCAACCCATTGATCGACCCTCCAGAAAGAACTCCGACCACCTTGAGCCACAAAGTTTTCAGACAATTGTGCATCCAGTTCGGTATTGCCGAAGCAGATGCTTTATTTCCTGGAGTAAATAACACTGCTGACAGGCCACCTCTTGGTTTTGTCGCAGTGAATCGTCAGATGTGCTTAAGCGGAGCTATTCCCCCTTTCAACGAATTTCCCCGAGAAC
Source organism: Allium fistulosum (assembly GCA_030737815.1). Lineage (NCBI taxonomy): Eukaryota > Viridiplantae > Streptophyta > Magnoliopsida > Asparagales > Amaryllidaceae > Allium > Allium fistulosum. The sequence continues at coordinate 125,601,046 of CM060906.1, forward strand.
TTTTTCTTCAATTAGCTATTTCGCCTTTCCAGCTACATCCCAATGGTTATGTCGTCTTGATGGGGTTGTGTGTTCTGTTTAGGAGGGCGCTCAACCGTCTTCCAAGCTTCGATGAAATTTGCTATTTGTGTACCTTTGCTAAGAATAAAGATCACCCTTCAATCGTTCTTGTAAGAGGGGCCAGAAACCGGAAGTTGATTTTGGATTTACCCGATAGTTCTCACGGGTTCCTAAATCAATTCTTCTTTGTTCGATGTCCTCCGGGATTCTACTCTGTGTGGAGAGTCGGGAGTAAGATTGTCTTTCTCTGTTCATCTCATGAGCTTTTCGAAGCCCGAATTATCAAATTCTTATCTTCATTCTTTTCTTTTTTCAGCACTTCCTCCCCCGCTTAGAAATCCCAGTCTCAAGTCAATTTTTGAAACTTTAAATGCTGTGGCTATGGAAGAGAGAAGCGCCAAATTCTTGTTGAAAGATGAACTTTTGTACCAGTTCGAACTTCTACATTCTTCTCGTTCCATCCAGCCTCATGAAGTTCTTGATTCTCCAGCAAAGACGTCAGATGCCCCAGCCTTTGCCGAAAAACTTTTACTGAAAGAACCCACCACTGAGACTTCACTGGTGAAATGTTCCACTTCTATGGATGTTGCGGGGTCGTCCAGCAAGTTAACGCTTTCTCCAGTTATTGAAGAGGAGGAAAATACTCGCATTTCTGAAAAGACGGCTGACGTGGAAGTTGAAAAAGTGAATTATGCGGGGCATTGCGGCGATGATACTTTTGATAATTTGAGCGATATAATGATAACTTCTCAGGAGCTTTTTAAAGATGATATTTCAAAAGCGATCTCTCCTGTTGTTGAAGCGACTTCCTCTTTACAACAAGTTTCGACACCTTCTACACCAGTCGTCTCCGTTTCCACATTAAAGCGTGGTTTGTAGTTTGACGCGCGTAGTTTGACGCGCGTAGTTTGCACGTCGCACACACTTAGGATTTTTCGGCACTTATACGCACTTATCCTTTTTTCCTGGAGATTTCTAAACTTCATTTCTTTTTCATTTTCAGATTCTCCGATGGGGCGTTCTGGCTCATATTATGACAGATTTTAACGCTATGGAGGCCGCGGAACTTATGACTTTAGGCGATACCTCAATGCCCCGAGGGAGACGGATGAAGAGAGAGCTATTAGGAAAGCTCAAGAGAGGCGGGACTATGAGCAAGAGAAGCGGGACTATGAGCATCAATACGGGAGGAGAGATGAGCGATACGACTCTTCCCACAGAGGCGATAGTTCTCATAAGCGAAAGTCTTATGACGATAAATGGAAGACTCATATTGTTGACGATCCAAGCAAGCGTGTCAAGGCTAGTGACGCGTCTGCAATTTCTGAGAAGACCCCTGCTTCAATTCCTCTTGATATCCCCACTGACTCTCCTGCTCTTGAGAAGTCTGATATCCAAACAATCATCAACATACCCCAGTATCAAGTTGGACAGGGTCCGCCAATTCTTCAAAGTCGGTTCCCGCAATGGTGCTTAAAGGGGGTACGCTTCGACCTTGACTTAGTCCCGATCGATAAATCGGATATGCTGCGTAGCCTTGATGCCGTCAAACTTAATATTGAAAGGGTGTCCGGATGGCAAAAGCTTGTTGACGAGCTGCAAAGGGTCAGTCGTGTGAATCTTGAAGCCATGCTGACCATGGAGAACGATAAATCGGAGTGGGACAAAATTTGTAAGCAGCACAACGCTGAAATGAAGAGCATCTCCGATGGTTATGAGAGGCTTGAAGATGAAGTTAAAAAACTAAAGAACGAGCTTGCCACTTCCTCCACTTCTTACTCGCAAAAGGAGGAGATGCTCCAGAAGCAAGTCCGAGATGCTCACGCTGCTCAGCGAGATGCTGAAGCCAAACTTGAAGCAGAGCAGCATATTACTGGGAAATATCATGATGATGCGGTTCAGCTTCAGGAGAAAATTAGCTCTCGAGATTTGGAAATTGTAAGACTGCAAGCTTAGTTACTGAAAATTGAAAAAGAGCGTGATGAAGCTATCGCAGGGAAAGTTGCAGCCGAAGAATCTCATGTGGCTACTAAAGCCAATATCAGCTCTACTCTTTTTGACTTTTATTTGCACAGCGTTCTGGGTCATGGGAGCCTCTCCTTTCTGGGCCCTGAATACGAGATTACTCTGGCTGAAGTGTGGGAAGCCGCAGTTGATATGCTCGGTGGTGCCGGCTATGATGAGGCAGAGCTTGAGGCACGCTATCTTGATGATGAAGCTCGTGCCGCTCTTGCTAGAGGAAAGGAGCAACTTGCAAAAACGCGAGCTGAACTGACGGGAGACGAACACCCGAAAGAGGAAGCTCCTTCAACTGCCCCCATTCATACTTCAATTTCGACTGATGTTAACATTATAGACTCCAGTTCCCATTCCTCGCTTCCTACTAAAGTTGACACTGAAATTGTGGTTACTCCTACCGAGGAAGAGGCTCTGGAAGATTTTGAGGCTGAGGCTGAGAAATTCGAGATTGATATTGCAAAGTCAACTTCTCCAGGTAACTTAAACGTCGACCCGGATCCAGTGAATCACTTATTCGATTTAACCGAGTTTGATGAGCTTCTGACTTATTACTTAGCTTTGATGAACCAATACCTTCTCTTTTCTCGGAGAATACCGATTTTAACTTCTTCTCTTCTACAGCGGAGGCACCAAAAGCTGCGCTAACTTCTCCTTCTTCGGCTGTTGTTCCTCCTTCTTCTCAAGTTACTCCTCTTCCAACTTCTCAACCGGGATCGCAAGAAGAGAAAATTGAAGCCCTCAAAGACTTGGACGATCTGGTTGCTTCACAAGAACAAAAGACTAGGGAACTTGAAGAAGGCGAAAAGACTCCGGAGCAAACTTATGATGACGACACAAAGCTTTCCGAGTTTTTTACTCCAGGCAGTGAGTCTTCTTCGAAAAAGAAGGGGAAGCACGCAATTTCAAAGAAAGGAAAGAAAAGAACTTCTGCTGCTGGAGAAGAAGCGGAAGTTGTCCCATCTGTGCCTCTTTCTCCTTCCTCCCCGACTCGTCCACCACGGCTTCAGAAACTAATCATTAGGCCGGGTAAAGGCTCCAAAGGAAGGAAGAAGGAGAAATGAGTTTGATTTTATTCTCTCCGTTTTGCTTTTTGCATTTATTGGCCGGAGTTTGTGCGGGTACCGGTCCCTGCCTTTTTGATGTCTGCACATGTAAAGAATTTTCACAGTATTGAATAAAATAGTTCTTTTACTTGTATGAATTCTTGTATATGTAAGAATGCCTTTGTTTCTTATTTTAGTGTAGAATAAGCGATTCTTTTTATTTGTACAAACTTTTTGTCTGTGTTTGAGAATGCATTTATTCCACATCTTTTCCGCGTGATATTGTAATGTGCTTGTGGTATGTCGCTTGAATACTAATTTTATTGTTGTAGTTTTATTGTATGATACTGCCCCTATACCACAAGTGCATTGCAATATCTTTTTGCTTTGGCGAGACTTGTACTCTCATTTTTTGGAGAATAATTATTCCGTCTTTGAGGAAACAATTATTCTACTTAAATGGAGCGTGTCTCATTTTTGGAGAAGTTTTTGTGCTTCAACCTTCGAAGATGGTCACTTCATATTTTTGAGAAGTGAATTCTCCTACGCGGTAGAGCAGGCCTCTAAAGAGGATTTTACTTAGCACTTCAATTTCTGGGGAAATTTTTTTCAAGATGAACAAGTAATCTTCCTTGAGAGTTGAAGTGTGCCTCTAAGGAGGGCTTTTCGTTATTTCTGAGGAGTAGCATTTGGACTCCGAAGAGTAGCATTATGCTTTGTGAAGTAGCGTTGTGCCTCCGGAGAGGTCTTGTGCTTCCGGAGAAGTCTTTTGTTTGTGCTTCCGGAGAAGTCTTGTGCCTCCGAAGAGGTCTTGTGCCTCCGGAGATGTCTTGTGCCTCCGAAGAGGTCTTGTGCCTCCGAAGAGGTCTTGTGTGCCTTGGGGAAGGGCTTATGCCTCCGAAGAGGGCAGTATGTGCCTTTGGGGAAGGCTTGTGCCTTGTAAGAGGGCTTGCGGTGCCTCAGGAGAGGTCTTATGCCTCCGAAGAGGTCTTGTGCCTCCGAAGAGGTCTTTATTTGATTGCCTGGAAGTTACTTTCTCACAGTTAAATGGATTCACAGGGCGGACGCAAGTTATTTAATTGGATGTTCATTCGCACAAACGATTGCAATTAGTTAACAAAGGCCTTGCCTCAGTGGTTCCATCAACCTTTTTGTTGAGAAGAGCATTTCCATTTATTGGCGTGCCTCCGAAGAGGGCTTGTGCCTCCGTAGAGGTCTTTATCCTCCGAAGAGTTGCGCCTCCGAAGAGGTCTTGTGCCTCCGAAGAGGGCTTGTGCCTCCGAAGAGGGCTTTTATTGATCAGCTCGCCCATGTCCCTTTGTTGTTGTCTTCGAGCCTATGTTCCTTTCCTTTGCAAGCAGCTTGTTCTATCCAATAGAGTGTACTTTTACTGTTGATTGATTCCATGGGACAGGCGCAAGTTATTCAATCAGATGTTTGTTTATACAAACGATCGTGATTAGTTAACAAGCGTCTAGTTCTTTTTTCTTTGGAAAAGTATCTCTTTGGTGGAATCATCAATTTTTGGTGTTAAGTTCATCTTACGTTGGATTTGAATTTGGAACTTTTTGTGGCTTGAAATTCGTCTATTGAGTGATTTACGGGTTTCATTTGGCATTGCAATGGGTAAGCTTTGTCTCAATGACCTGCAATGTTAAATCGATATTTTAGCAATACATTTAGAGTATTTACATATATCGAAATAAAACAGGCATATTATAATAATAAAGAACACAAAATTTATAGTGGTTCGGCCAAGAACTGGGCCTACATCCACTTTATAGCTCTTTTATTAATCACTGATTTTACAATGGTTTACAATGCAATTGATACATCCATAATCATTTTACAATTTCAAGCAAAGCTTTTTAAGTAAAATATGGGCGCAAATGATTGCTGTTCTAGGCTCTTGGGATTGGATCTCCTTCGACAGTTGTGAGTTTGAATGTGCCATCAAGAAGTTTATTGCCTATGACATATGGCCCTTCCCAATTTGGTCCAAATACTCCGACTGCTGTCATGATCCTTTTCAAAACTGAATCCCCGACTTCGAAGCTTCGTTGACGGACTTTAGAGTTGAAGTGTCCTGCAATTCTTTGCTGATGGGCCGCAACTCTGAGTCTAGCTTCTTCCCTTCTTTCATCAAGAAAGTCAAGTGCTTCGAGTTGTAATTTTTCATTTTCGGCCTGATTGAAATGAACTCTCCGGTGTGAAGGGACTTCTATTTCTACTGGAATCATCGCTTCCGACCCGTATGCCAATGAGAAAGGAGTGTGCCCAGTCGCAGTTTTATGGGTTGTTCTGTACGCCCATAGCACTGGTGGTAGCTTATCAACCCATCCACCTTTTGCTTTTTCAAGCTGCTTTTTGATGGTTGACTTGATAATTTTGTTTACTGCTTCCACTTGCCCGTTTGCCTGCGGATGAGCCACTACTGAAAAACTTTTCCGGATTTTGAATTGCTTGTAGAAGTCTTGGAACTCTTCGCTCTCAAACTGAGTACCGTTATCTGTGATTATCTTCTGTGGCACACCATATCTGCAAATGATATTTTTCGTTACAAAATTTATCATCTTTTTAGAAGTAATGGTGGCCAAAGGTTCAGCTTCAGCCCATTTAGTGAAATAATCAACAGCAACAATAGCATATTTGATCCTCGATTTGGCAATTGGTAACGGTCCGATTAGATCTATCCCCCAAATGGCGAATGGCCATGGACTGACCATCTGTGTTATTTCAGTGGAAGGTGCCTTTTGAATTCTTGCAAATCTCTGGCACTTGTCGCATTTTTGGGAGTGGATAGCAGCATCTCGATTAATGTCGGGCCAGAAGTACCCATACCGAAGAACTTTCTTGGCAAGTGTTTGGCCGCCTGAATGATATCCACATTCTCCTCCATGTACCTCTGCTAAGATTGTCTTAGCTTCTTCCTTGGTTACACATCGAAGTAATGGCATTGAGAATCCCCGCCTATATAACCGACCGTCTTGAATTACATATCTCGATGTTTTTCTTAACAGCTTTCGGCGTTCCTTAGAATTTTCTGGCAGGGAACCATTGAGAAGATATTCTTTGATCGGGGTCGTCCATGATTCTTGCTCTTGAGATACAGCCATGATCCAGTCGATATCCATTTCATCGGTGCATGGGGCTGACAAGACCTCCACAGGAACCAACCCCAATAGCTGAGCTTCTCCGGAACTTGAATACTTTGCAAGAGAATCTGCCTTCATATTTTCCTCTCGAGATATGTGGCTTATCGAATAGTGATCGAAATCATTGAGAAGTTCGGAAGCCTTTGACAAATAAGCAGGCAGATTCCCTCCCTTAGCTTGAAATTCCTTCTTGACTTGACACACAATAAGTTGAGAATCGCTGAAGATCTGCACTGCCTTGATGTTCAATTCCTTTGCAATCTTTAATCCAGCAATTAGAGCTTCATATTCTGCTTCATTGTTTGTAGAAGGAAATTCCAATCTTAATGCGTAACATAATGATCGCCCTTCGGGGGTTTCAAGCACAACCCCAGCTCCGGAACAGTAATCGTTTCTTGAGCCATCAACATATAATTTCCATTTAGTTGGGATGTCAACTGTAATCTCTTCCTCACTGTCACCCTTATCTGTGTACTCTACGATGAAATCTGCTAGCGCTTGTCTGTTGATCGCTCTTCGGGGATGATAAGTGATATCATATTAGCTAAGTTCAATATTCCATTTCAGGAGACGGCCTGAAGTTTCAGGGCAAAATAGGACTTGCTTAAGGGGTTGATCAGTGAGAACTTTGATAGGATGAGCTTGAAAATACGGCCTCAACTTTCTGGAAGCAATCAGTAAACAGTAGGCGAGCTTTTCTAGCTTTGAATAATTCATTTCTGCCCCAGTGAGTCTTTTGCTGATATAGTAGACTGGGCGCTGCACTTTCGCATCCTCCCGTACTAATGCTGCACTCAAGGCATGGGATGAAACTGCCAAGTATATGAAAAGGTCTTCGCCATTGTTGGGCTTGGAAAGTATTGGAGGCGCTTGCATGTGATGGATTAGTTCATCGAAAGCTTTCTAGCATTCAGGTGTCCATTCGAAGTTTTTCTTTCCTTTCTTTAAAGCGTCAAAGAAGGGGATGCATTTATCGGTGGCTTTGGAAATGAACCGACTTAAAGCAACTTTCCCATTAATGCTTTGCAGTTCCTTCTTTGTTCTAGGGGCTTTGACTTCTCTCAGAGCAATAATTTGAGCAGGATTAGCTTCAATGCCCCTAGCGCTTACAATAAATCCCAAGAATTTCCCGGACTCCACTCCGAATGAACATTTCAAAGGGTTGAGCTTCATTCCATATTTTCGGAGAATTGCGAACATTTCCGCTAAGTGTTCCATATGGTCAACTGCTTTCTTTGACTTCACTAACATATCATCGACATAAACTTCCATAGTTTTCCCAAGCTGCGATTTAAACATTGCATTGACAAGCCTCTAATATGTTGCCACTGCATTCTTCAGCCCGAAGGGCATGACTTTGTAGCAATAAAGACCAACATCTGTAACGAAGCTCGTATCTTCCTGATCCGACTCATGCATCATAATCTGGTTATACCCGGAGTAAGCATCCATAAAAGACAACAATTCGTGCCCGGCTGTTCCATCTACCAGCTGATCAATCCTTGGCAACGGGAAGCAGTCTATGGGACAAGCTTTGTTTAAATTTGAGAAATCGATGCATACTCTCCACTTTCCATTTGCTTTCTTAACCAGCACTGGATTTGAGACCCAATTCGGATAAATGGACTCTTTGTTGAAACCATTCTCCATGAGCCGATCTACTTCTTCCTTTAGTGCTGCTGATCTTTCTGGACCTTGGGTTCTTCTCTTCTGTTTCACAGGTGTGAATTTCGGGTCAATATTCAGAGTATGTACAGCAATTTCTGGAGAAATTCCACACATATCAGCGTGACTCCAAGCGAACACATCCATATTTGCTTTCAAAAATGATATTAGCATATTTTGGACTGCCACACTAAGTTGCGAACCCACATTTAACACTTTGTTTGGGTCTTTGAGATCAACAGGTACTGGCACCGTTACCTCCATCGGCACCACTCTATTTTCCTCTGCACTGGCTTTTCTGGGGTCCATTTCTCTCCTTGCACCACTATGCTCGTCAGTGCAGGGACCATCATGTATTTGCTACAAGGTTGGGTTTTTGATGCGGAGGGGAGCTGCCGCATCTTTTCCCATCTCTCTCTTCCTGGCCTCTCGAAGCTCTATAAGATAGCATTCTCGCCCAGCATTTTGATCTCCTTTAATGACACCAACACCATTATCTGCAGGAAATTTCATAGTTAGGCACCATGGGGCCAGAATGGCTTTAAATGCGGCTAAAGTTGGACGGCCTAGGAAGGCATTGTAGGCAAAAAATCCATCAACAATTACAAAAGTTTGTTTCCGAACTACCCTTTTCTGCCCCTCTCCAAGCTCAACAAACAAGTCGACAGTTCCGATTGGTTGCTGCGGTTCACCGGTGAACCCAACAATCTTCTGTGATGAAGCCTGAACGTCATTCATTGGAATCTTCATTTGGTCAAAAGTTTTCTTGAAGAGTATATTGCAGGAAGCACCGCAATCAATGAGCACTCGTCTTACAGTAGCTGGCCCAATTCCTGCAGAAATGACCAAAGGATCTATGGTTGGAGCTTCAATACCCATAGAATCCCTAGCCTTGAACATAATATCATCATTAGAAGTTTTCTGTTGTTTTAGTGGTGCAATGTCTTCTATAGCAAAAACATCTTCTTCGGCTGGGATGTATTTCAAAGCATGAGCATATCGTTCCATTTCACCCTAGCTTCTGCCCATTGGGTGTGGGCCTGCTGTAATCACATTGACAACTGGCCATTCGGATTCATGTGCGGAAGTGCCCTTTCCCGAGTCAGATGGATGGGTACGAAGTTGCTGCCCCTGAGTAGAAGAATTTGGGTCATTCCTGTTCTTCTTAACATACTGTTGGAGCTTGTTTTCCCTTAACAATTCTTCAATTAAACTCTTCAAATGACGACACTCTTTGGTATCATGACCGGGTTGATTATGAAAGCGGCAGAATTTTCCATTTCGCATAGCACCTTTTCCTGGTTTTATCTCAGCTGGTTTAGGGTAATCCACAGCATCTTTGGTGGCAAAGAAGATATTCTCCGGAGTGTCGGTTAACAGGGTGAAATCTGAGGGTTTAAAGAAGCGAGGTTTCTTTATGTCCTTTTGTCTCTTTCCCTCATGATTTTCCCTTTTCTGACCTCCAGAATCTTTCTTAACCGTAGCAGCAATGTTATTTTCCACACTTGTTGCCACCGCTTTCGTTGGTGCCGAAAGATTTTCCAAGCGTATGAACTCATCAGCTTTCTTATAGAATTTATCGAGTGAGTTCGGCTCTTTCATTTTCAACCACTTCCCAAATTCACTTGACTTATCGATTGCCCGCATTAGATAAGCCAAAACCATTAATGGTTCAGCGTTGTCAACTTCAGTAAGAGCTATATTGAAGCGATTCAGGAATGACTTAATAGGCTCTCCAGGATTCTGTTCAAGACTAGACAATGACATTATGTCTTTTGCCTTTGAAGCATATAGTCTGAACTACTCTTTAAACTTCCAGGTCAGATCGGAAAACTGGTCTACAGATCGGACGGGAAGCTTGGTAAACCAAAGAAGTGCGAACCCTTCCAAGTATACTGGGAAATACCGACACTTAATCTCATCGGTTGCTCTGGCGCCGATCATGTACCAGTCATACTTGTACAGGAATTGATTTGGGTCACTCGTCCCCCAATAAGCAGGAATGGTAGGGGGCATAAATTTTCTAGGAAACTCAGCTTTTAGAATCCTCTCAGTAAACAGAGTTTTACTTGGAGCAAATCCCCATTCGCTCTCATCTTCATTTCCCTGCATGCTTTCTTTCATTATTTGCCGAATCATGCCGGAGAGATATTCCTCATTGTTTAATGACTTGGCGGAGTAGACTTCGGCCATTTTCTCGGAAGTTTGTCCAGGAAAATGTTCGCGGAAAACTGGTGATGGCCTAGATCCTTCAGCTTGAAGAGGTGCCCCTTCAGCGGCACCTGATCCCCTTTGAGGAAAATTTCTTCCTTCGGAGTTGTGAAGAGCATCAACAATGTTTTCTTCATTATTTACCGGCCTTTGACTAGCCCCGAGCAAAGCACTTAACTTCTCCATCATTAGATTATTCTGAGTTTCAATTTGCTGATACAACCCGGTCACTGCAGCATCTAACTCTTCTCGCGTCACTCCAATGCTGGAAGCTGCTTGACTTAGAGAAAGAGAAGTAGCAGTGTTATCATGAGCATCTTCAGATCTGACAGACTTGCGTTTTCTTCCAAGAGCCATTATATCCAACAGACTTCTGGTCTTGAAAGAAACTTTTTCCACGAACTTCTGTGAAGCAATGATGACAATATCCCTGAGTTGGGTTCTCAGTGAAAGCACCAAAATGTTAACGCTGAAAATTGAATGCTAACACCCAGTGTGTGTGATAACAATGTGAAAGCACCACCCGTTGGTACGGGAACAGAATATAAGTTAAGAATAGCAGAAAACAGTAAAGGAACAACAGGTTTATAGTGGTTCAGCCCGTAATTGAGCCTACGTCCACTTTATAGTCTTTTATTGCCGATCTGATTACAATTTTATACAATGCACTTTGAATACAATTCACTTCCATCACTCTAACACTTCAGATTAGTAACTCAAACTTTGACGATGAGATTTGCTGAATCCATGTCGGATGTGTAGAATCTCGTTCAAAGCTTGTTGTAGTATCTTCAATGTTTGGAGTTCTTCAAGTCTTGGATCAGTTGAGAATTTGGCAGAGTAACGATGCTTCAGAAAATGATTGACCAAAAGTCCTTTTGCCGTTGGAGTTAGGGGGGTATTTATAGGAGTGATTCTGGACGGGATTTCCTCCAAGTCTTAGGTCGTGTACGACCTAAGTTAGGTCATAGATCCCGAGCGACCTGAGATTGGTTGTGGTCCACCAGCGACTTAGTAAGTTGGTCTGATGGAGTTGCGCTCAGTTTCATCTGAAGTGGTAAGTCGTAAGCGACCTAAGATAGGTCGTGAGCGACTTAAGATAGGTCGTGCACCTTTTCTTTTCTTCTGGCTCGTTAAGCTGCTTTGTGAAGTTAGGTCGTCTCTGTAGTTAGGTCGTTCTTTTCTTTCTGGAGTTAGGTCGTGAAGCTTTTAGGTCGTTAAGTCGTGTAGCCTTTTAGGTCGTGAAGTCTTCAGCTCGTTAAGTCGCTAATACCAGTAAGTCGTTAGGTCGCTAATACCAGTAAGTCGTTAGGTCGCTAACTTCTCTAAGGCATTAGGTCGCTAACTTCTCTAAGGCGTTAGGTCGCTAACTTCCTTAGGTCGTTAGAGCAGTTAAGTCGTAGATACCTCTTAGGTCGTTAAGCATGTTAGGTCGTGAAGTCCCTTCAGTAGTTAGGTCGTGAAGTCCTTAGGTCGTCAGGAATCGTTAGGTCGTTAGGTCGCTAACTTCCTTAGGTTGTTAGGTCGTAGAGCCTGTTAAGTCGTGAAGAACTTTAGGTCGTTAGGAACTTTAGGTCGTAGAGTTTTAGGTTGGCATAAAAATGGGAGTTAACAGATACGAATAAGGCAACAATCTTCGATATGAACAAGGCGAAAACCTAGGGATGACTCGGTCAACTCATCATCGAATGTGGAGCGATCCAAAAATCAAGCGCCACGTCAACTCGCAGGGCACGTGCTGAACATCGAGTCGAAGTGATCGATACGAACAGTATCGATGCGAAGGGAACCGTAACCGAAAATCTCTAATTTGCATTGATCATAACTTGCAATCCACAAGTCCAAATGCTATGAAATTTTCATAGGAGCTTACGTACGACCTAAGGAATGTTCATGCCAAGTTTCGACTCGATTTCGTCAAATCTTGATCGATACGAAATTAGTTCGTATCGATCACGAATCGAGTCGAAATTGTGCGTGATCGATCGCGTGGGCCTAGCCACATGCCAGAAGAGGTCTCCCGAGATCTGAGCGAGATATTTTCATCATACGCCTATAAATAGCACCCCAGAACCTACATAAAAGGGATCTTTTGGCTCTTTGACGTCCAAACTTTGCCGAAAACATTTTTGTACAACAAGGCTGCTGCTATACTCGAATTTCATCACTGTAATTCGCTGTAATCCGCTATAATCAGTTGTAATCATCAAGAAAACATCAATAAAATCATCAATTTCATAGTGGACGTAGGCAACACGCCGAACCACTCTAAATTTCTATGTTTCTGCGTATTTTCTTACTTGTTTTTGAAGTGTTTGTTAGATAATCCTCTTTTTCCATTTAATTTCTTCATTTTTATCACTTCAAATCCTTCCGAAGAGTGTTGTGCCGAATTTTGGTACAAACAACCATATAATTTCTATGATCTATGGCTGAATATTGGTGTTTTCATGTGTAATTGGTTGTTGGTGGCCAATTTTGACACCAACATTATCAGATGATTCTGGCCTCTTATTCGAATAACATTATAGCCAAAGAATTTCCAGTCTTCAATTATTATTATACAGATTTCTAATATATGGTCTTTTGAGACTAATACTACGAATGTCAAACTCCAAAGCTCTAAGTGATGAAGCTAAAGTATAAAGTTATTAAAAGCTTCTTTAAATCCACCTAGAACAGAGTTCAAATTATCTAATAACAAGAATCTTTGTTACTAATTCCAATTAACAAAAGGAAGGATTCTTCCAAATTTTTGATTAAATATATTACTAATCTCTTGATCAAAATAGATTTCAGGTTTTAATGAATGGGTTTATATTAAGAAGACCGACCAGTGCTTAATCAAAGGCTACATGTTAAATTTCATCAAATAAAACTTTGAAAAAAAGCATGTTTCAAATAATACAAGGAAAAAGTAATAAATGATATGTGATGTTAAATTAATATGTCAACCATTCAGGTACAAATTTATTTACAATTTTTACAGTTTATATGCAAAAGTTGCAAACATCAAAACAAGACTTATCTAGTCCTCCTAAGAAGGAGGACATTGAGGAAGTGGGTGATGTTGGTACACTTTCTCTTTTCCTTTTCCCTCAACCTCAAGAGGGCATGGATGACCTCCACTTGAGGAGGGACCATATTTGAGTAAACATGGATGGCCCTCAATATCTTAATGGTGATAAGCACATCCACACAAAAAGAAATTTGGTATCAACGATATCCTGCTTGTAACATCCCTTATCTAGAGGCCCAAAACTAAGTGCCACAAATACTGCAGTCATCTAAAGTATTACCGACTACTAAATACGGCTATGTTAATGGTATCTATAATATCAAAAGCACTTGAATATGAAATAAAACACAGATTTCAAAAACAACTTTCATCATTACATTTCAAAACCAAACGATTCACATTCACAACACATAATTCTAAATCATACCCAGGCATAGATAAAATATAATTATTACAAATTACGCCAAGAGCGGTATATGAAGATACCCCCTTGGATGATCAGAGTCATATGGTCATAATATACCTAATACAATCACAACGGAAATACATCAAAACATAAACAAAAACTGCAAGTCCTAACTAGCTATCTGTTTGCCTCCTGTATGCCTCTGGTAGCCTTATTCGTCATCCTAATAAACTGAAAAGACCTTAATCGTTCAGCCTAACAAATTAATTTTGAGCACCCGAGAGTTTAAGTGGAAAACATAAACTTCGAGTCAGACATAAATCCTGGTATGAATAATACTATACATGCTGGTTTAATATGTTAAGTGAGACCACGCCGCTTAGCGGAATGGGATTCCCCTTGCTAACATAATTTTAAAACATATCTTTGCAAAACCTTTTCCTGCAACCAAAACTGGTTAAATAATGTAAAGCAATCATTATGTAAACATACATACATACATGTCAGGTAATAATGAACTATATGTTCAAACACACAAGTTTTGTTTTGATAACTTTTAACCTTTGGCCGACTCGGGCCTACTAGACAATATAATCAAAATTTAATCTAACACCTGTTAGCTATTCTTCTTTTAGACTATCTATCCTTAACTATATGTTAAATACTTCTCTTTCGAACGGTCTGTCCTTAACTATGTGTTAAATACTTCACTTCTGGACGGCCTGTCCCTACTTAATCATCTCACAGGTCTTCCTGATCCTAATGGTTTTTTGGGCTCACCAATAACCTATCTGTATACAAACATATATTCCTTTCGGTGTGTAATCATAAATTTAGTCTACCTGTGACAAAGTCCTACACATTGGAATTTTGGACAATAATTAGCTGGGGCCATTAGCTAATGTATAGGGTGCGGCCGCATACTAGTCTCATCTGCTATTCTAATATCAGATTCAATTTTACTTAAGGATCCCCTCCCATAATTTCCCTGAAAACATTTTCAAAATGATTCAAACCTCTAAATCAAACTTAAACAAGGAAAAGTATATAATCTTTATGCTTTAGTCAAAATCTTATCATAATGTTATATATATCTTCATTACTCAAATCTTAGTTGATGAAAACATTTAAACACTTAAAAGAACCGTTTTCTAACCATTTGAAATTATCTCTTTCAAAACCATTGATCAAACCTTTCAAAACTATACCTTTTGAAACCATTAAAAATAAACCTTTCGAAACCAATAAAACCTTGGATGTCCTTCTTTAAATTCACTTTAAAACATTGCCTTAGATGGTCCTTATCACACTTAGAGTATATCAAAATATCATCTATGAAGACCATCACAAATCTGTCCAAGTTCTCTCGAAAGATTCGGTTCATTAAATCCACAAAGAATGCTGCTGCATTAGTTAGTCCAAACGGCATAACTAAACATTCGTACGATCCATACCTAGTTCTAAATGCCGTTAAAGGAATACTATCCTCTGCCACTCTAAGCTAATGAAATCCAGTTGCTAAATCCAGCTGCGAGAATACCTTGGCTTCACTTAACAAATCGAACAAATCATCAATTCTCAGCAATGGATATCAGTTCTTTATCGTCTACTCATTCAACTTACGATAATCGATTCACAGCCTCAAAGATCCATCCGGCTTCATAGCAAACACCGCAGCAGCTCCCCATGGTGAACTACTCATTCGGATAAAACTCTTGCTTTCCAAATCCACGAACTGCACCTTCAGCCTTTCATCTCTGTAAGTGTCATCCTGCTTAGCGGCCTACTCATCGGTCCTGCTCTAAAGCACCAAATCAATTTGAAACTCGATGGCTCATTTCAGTGGCAATCCAACAACCAGCTCAAACACATCAGCAAATTCCCTAACTACAAGGACTCGATGCAACTCATCCTCTAACTCCGTGATACCCAATAAAGCATTCACTTCACAAATAGGGTTCTCTATGGTATAAACTATCTGATCACTACAATCTGGGTGACTAACTGATATCTTTCTATCATGGCAAAATATCATAGCATCATATTTACCTAACCAAACCATCCCTAGGATAATCCTAAATACTACAAAGCAAACACATGCAAATAACAATCAAAAGTATGGCCTAGCAAATCAAACTCTAAATGGTCACACCTCATCCCAAGTATTGCATAACCTCCTATCGAATTTGCATCCCTTAAGGAAGTAACTAAATATGACGTAACTAGGTTAAGCTTATCTACCAAACATCGGAAAATAAAAGAATGGGTTACTCCAGTATCAAAAAGAACGCTAACAGACATACCGTGAATCTACAGCTAGCCTCTTAGGACAGCCTTCCCTTTTTCCTGCACAACCGGTCTTGAGGTTGTGGGCTCCAATGCATAAACTTGCCCTTTCCTTCTCTAGCAAGCTCCTTGCATTGATTCTTGTAATGGCCGATCTGATCACAATTAAAACATCGGATATTCTTCTTCCTAATCACCTCCTTTCCTTTTCCTTTCATTCCCGGTATGACACTCATTATCATAGTGTCCCTTCTTATCGCATTTCTAACAAACCACCTAAGCTTTTCCCCTCTTCTGTGCTCCTCCCTTATGAGCATTCTTCTTTTGGAAAAACTTCCTTTTTTGGCCCTCTCCGATTTGGGCCTCCTTCATCTTCTTCCTCAAACAAACCAACGCCTCTTCTTGTCTCAGCGCCATCTCAACCACTACATCACTGGGATCTTCCAAGGTAGCACTAATCAATTTCGACCTCATGCCTCTTATAAACTTCTTATTCCTCCTAATCACTGTATCAACCAAAGCACACCCGTACAGGGCCAACTCTTCAAATTTCCTTGCAAGAACACACATCTCCCCTTATTATAATTCTACAAACTTCCTCACCAACGCCGACTTCGCCATCACTAACATAAACCTTTCTAAAAACCTTCTCTTAAACTCTTCCTAATTTATGTTTTCATCATCCACTCCAGCCACAACGGTATTCCACCAGAATAAGGCGGCTCCCTGAAGTTTTCTCGAAGCCAATCTCCTCTTTTGTTCGTCATTCAATCCTAAGTCAGCAAAAATCGTCTCGCAATGCGCCAACCAGTTTTCAACCTCAATCGCATCTTCAGTTCCAATGAAAGGCTTCCCTCCAAGCCTGATATAGTCTCTACTCAAGTTAGCATACTAGTTGACCATCGGAGCTTCCTGAACTTCACCTCCAGTAGCATTACCTCCGACAACTCCAGCTGCAATTCCAGCCTGCGTCATGATTACAAAGAACTGATACATTTCTCCCATGTCCATCTGGGTAACCCCAGCACCAACAGTTTCAGCTTGAGCCTGACCTGGACCTCTCATAGCATTTGGTCGGGCATTTCCATTAGTGGTAGTACTATCTCCTCCAAGATTAATTCTGCCTCTTCCTCCTTCCATATCTACATTCAAGCCTTGTGAGATACAGATGAATAGCCTAACTACGATAGGTGTATAGAGATATAGTGTATACTTATATATAATAAATACAAATACGTTATTATAGCATCATCCCATATCCCAATCCTATCTCTAATTACTAAGGATTATTTTTTCAAAAATCATTTTTAGTTAAAGTATTTCATAAACCATGCTCTAATGCTAAGCTGTAACATCCCCAATCTAGAGGCCCAAAGCTAAGCGTTATAGATGCTGTAGTCATCTATAGTATTAGCTTCCAACGACTAAATATGGCTATGTTAATGGTATATATAATATCAGAAGCTCTTGAATATGAAACAAAACACAGATTTCAAAAAAAAACTTTCATCATTACATTTCAAAACCAAATGTTTCACATTCACAACACATAATCCCAAATCGTTCCCACGCACAAATAAAGTATAATTATTACAAATTACGCCAGGAGCAGTATATGAAGATACCCCCTTGGATGATCCGATTCATATGGTCATAATAGACCTAATACAATCATAGCGGAAATACATCAAAACATAAACAAAAACTACAGGCCCCAAATAGCTATCTGTTTGCCTCCTGCATGCCTCCAATAGCCTTATTCATCATCCTACTAAACTTGAAAAGACCTTAATCCCTCAACCTACTCAAAATAATTTTGAGCACCCGAGAGTTTAATAGGAAAACATAAACTTCGAGTAAGATATAAAGCCTGGTATGAATAATACTATACATCCCGGTTTAATATGTTAAGTGAGAGCACACCGCTTAGCGGAACGGGTTTCCCCGCACTAACATCCTTTTAAAACATATCTTTGCAAAACCTTTTCCTGCAACCAAAACTGGTTAAATACTACAAAGCAATCATTCTATAAACATACGTGTAACAACCCGCATATTTTACGATTGTATATTTAAATATTTTATTTAAATATAGCATCGTTAGTCGGATTAAAGTCCGAAAAGCTACTTTTTGAAAACAATCGAATTAGGACTCGAGACCACTTCCATTGAGTCCAAAATGGCATTTGCGACCTTTTTAGTATAAACATCGATATGTTTGGAGTTGAGTGAATTTTGCTATTTTTCATTTAGGGCTTTGGGTTTAGGTTTCAGCCCATTAACCCAACATATTAACCAAACTCTACTCCACTCCTCTTCATTCTTTCATAGTATTTCCTAACACTTCAAGCTTTAGTAAAATGGGGGAAGAGAGAAAGAATTAGAAATTCCTAAGCCCTAGATTCATTTGCAAACTCAAGTTCTAGCTCCAAAATCTAAGAGAAGCTTAGGTAAGCATCCTCTTCATCTTCTCCATCTCATTTCCTCTTCAATTTCAGAAATTTCCTAAACCCTAACTTAGGAAATGTTTTTCTTTTGAGCTTAGATTGAAGCTTCTTGGGTTAAGATTGAAGAGTGATTGTTCTTGCCTTGCTCTATAGCTTCTCTCTTGTGTTTTTGGGTTTAAATGTGAGTTTTTGAACTCACATCTACTTCTATAGATATCATTGTTGTTAGGTATGAATTCCTAACACTTATTTATGTTCATTTGCTTTTTATTTGAATTGAACAGGTGAATATTCCAATTTTTGGTGTTTTGAGGTCAAATCTTTAAAAATCCAATCTTTGATGTTTGAACACGTTAGTGGGGTGTTTCGGAGGGCCAAACAAGGCTGGGTTGTTGCTAGGCGAAAATCCCTAATCATTGTTGCTCGCTCGTTCGCTTCCGTTCCGTGTTATTGATTTTGCCCTACAAGGGGATAGGCTGAAACTACTGATGAAGCAGGTTCAGTCGATTGAACCAGGAGGTCGACTGAACTAGGGGGCAGAAAATTCTTTGCCCCTGCACCAGTCGACTAACACACTGAGTCAGTCGACTGAGCCTGGAAACCGAGTGTTTCTAGGTCTGTATTAGTCGACTGACAAACCGAGTCAGTCGACTGAGCCTGGAAACCGAGTGTTTCCAGATCTGTGTCAGCCAGCTGACCATGTATTTCAGTCGACCATTTCTGGGAAAGGTTTTTTTGCCTAGTTTAGGCCAATTTGTGTGGATTTCCAATTTTTGATCGATTCTCCTTTCTCCGATTAGTTGTTATCACTTTAGTTGACTTTGATAATTTCTTTTTCGGGATTTTTTGCAACATCCATTTGGATGGATTCGGTATCGATTTCTTTGGATTTGATTCATGTCTTCATATGTGAATTTTTGGTGATTGATTGTTTCTACAATCATTTCTGTGACTTGTCACTTTAAATTACAAAGGTTTCTAAACTAGTAGTAAATATTCAAACTCTTTTACAAAAATGATTTCAACTCTATTTCTAATACAAAGCTCGTTTATAAAACCGTTTTCCAATCTATTAGTATATACAAACCTTTACCTCATTCGTATGAGAAATCTAATTAAACGGCTTAGTAAAACAAGTGGTATGAAACACTTGCTTTTACTTCGTCGTTTAGTTCTAGGACTTGTTCGATTGAACTCTTGTGACAATTTTCGAGTGGAAATCTACAATTTGTTCGTAAATATTTAAGGTAAGCCAGTGGTTATGGCACATGAAGTTAAACTCATTTATTTACTAGCTTAGTGTAATTGACACTTCTTGATGATCGATGATGATCATTTTATGGTTTAGACTAGCGATGTGCGATGTCTCTTTGTCTGCGTGGGGGACTATACCCCGTACTGTTGAGCTTCGGCTAATTTGGAGGAGTTTCGACTCATAGTCCGCAATGGGGGACTATACCTTGTTTGGAGGAGCTTCGACTCATTTGGAGGAGTTTCGACTCATAGTCCGCAATAGGGGACTATACCCTGTTTGGAGGAGCTTCGGCTCATTTGGAGGAGCTTTGACTCATAGTCCGCAATGGGGACTATTCCCTGTTTGGAGGAGCTCCAGCTCATTTTATGGAATAGCGTTCCATTTGCGTTTCTGGATTTCTAGTTGATGATTTCTAGTATTTGTGTTTCATCGATTTTTGCGATTGACATTGATATGTTTTGTCAATATTTGTGTTTTGGTGAATAATTTAAAGAATGTGATTCTTTTTGGTGTCTTGAGTAGATTTGAGATTTTGTATGTTTTTCGTTGTTATGAAATGTATACTTGACACAGTATGGCATTATTGTTATCATATGTTTTAGTTATACCTCTTATCATATCTCATTTTATCTGATATTTATAGCTAGACTGATCCATTTATTATTTTCTTCTTAAATAATACTCGGGTTAGACCGAGGTATTTCAGGCGCTTCTGCTTGACTTCTTAACTGGGTCCATCACCCGACTTTTGGCTAACTACTTTAGCACAGTAGTTTTTGTTAGTATATGTAAAGATCCCGGACTGGGCCTTCGAAAATCGGCACCCATACTTCACTTGTACTCAAATGCCGTAGATCCAAACGCCGAATCTGGCTCCACGGAGCTTATAACACAGTAAGTATAACAACACAGCGGAAGAAAGAAATGAATAATATCATATACGATTCCAATGAATACAATATCCATAATGATATACAACAATGATATCAATATGATACAAGAATATCAGAGACAAATAATAATGCTACAGCGGAAACAACAGAACTGATACTTCAAGTGATCCGACAAAGAGACTGAATCCAACTACTCAAACATCAGCTCAAACCACCATCACGTTGCACCAAGATAAGCAACGTCAGTCGTGAACTCCAAAAATGAACTAGCTCCAAATAATCTACTAAACCTGACTATTTGAAAAACTCAACTCTAGACTGCCCGTGTGGAAAATTGGGGGCACCCAGAGTTTAGGAAGGGAACAATAAACTCCGAGTCAGTCATGGGACTGGTGTGAGTAACAAAAAAGTTTATCTTTAAAACAAACAACAAAGAATTTTAAACATTGAAATCCACAATGCTTTTGGAAAATGAAACTACCATAAGACCTCCCACCACACACACAATGCAATCGCAGTCTTGGAGGAGATTTTTTCTTATGATAGTCAAATATGCTTACTACGAAAAAACACCTTTGATATTATTACTAGTGCATAGTGCAGAAAATCCTTTCGAAAATATAATATTAATCTTAGCCAGCATAGGTACCATTATATTATGCCTGCTATAGCTGCCATTTTAAATGGCAGGTTCTACAACTAAAACCGTACAAGGTTCGTATTGTTTCTTTGGATTTTCCAACAAATGGTCAGGCTAAGGAACTTCCTATGCCACATGGGAACGCCTCTGGAGGGACGCCCCAAGAACCACCTGTCTCTTTGCCAACACAAGGCCGGTTACCCCCTTCCCGGGTAGTAAACCTGAGATATGCCACCCCCGGTCCTTTGGGACCGTTATCCGAGAGCTCTCGATCACAAAGCAACAACCACACAGAAAATGAGATTGGAGCAACCACATAGGTAAATATCTGGGCTCCATACCATGATACCACCTTTTTCCAGAAGGAATGGTCATACCCCAGGGGAGCTACCCCTGAAACCTTGCCGCATCTTTCCTGTTTCGACCATTTCCGAGGTGTGAGGTCCTGATGCAGTCTCGTCCACAAAGCTACGCTTTTTCACAAAGCCATGCTTTGATCAACAAATGATCAGTAAATGACCATATACACACAGCAACACTCAACATGCCACACTACCAAATTGGGAGTATATCACCGATAACCTTCAACTACATAACCTCTGAGCTCGTACGTCTCAGAGAAAGGTGTTAAGCTAAGTGAATAAATCTTCGCCACCAACAGAAATGTATTTGAAAGAAATCAGCTTTATATCTCAAAGTGTAATGTCAGACATACAACCATACAAGTCTGTTCCGGGTTTGAACAGAACCAAAGGCACTTCCAAAGAAGCCCTTGCAATCCGGGTATTCACAATCCCGATTGGATTTCCCATTACTTAGGAAATCTCTATACCGGTGCGACTCAGTGCAGAGACAATGGATGGTTTATCCTTTCGTTTTCACAAATACCCGGTCTTCAACACCGGTCTTCAAATTCTATCCATATACGACGTATCACTATTCGGAATGGGTTATATGACACAAAGTCCTCTCCCGGGTAAACCGAATAGTGAGCGCAATATTTGAAAACATATGGATATTGGGATTTCAGTTAAGTCACAATTTATTACCCAAAATTTTCCTTTCGAATGGTTTAAACAAACTACCATTTTTAATCTTTTACATAAAAAGATTCATTTCACAAAGTTCACCCAATTTCACAAAGATCTATTCAATGATTTTCCAAATCAATTTCCATTTCAATTTGGATTAACTCATTAAATCTTTAAATCAAGATTTAACTTTTAGCTTTCAAAACAATTCCATTTCGAATGGTTTAAACAAATTACCATTTTTAAATCTGTTAAAAATAAACAGATTCAATTCACAAAGTTCTCCCCATTTCACATAGATTTATTCATAACTCGGAAAACCATTTTCATTTCAAACTTGAAATTCTTTTGACACAAATTGGAAATTCATTCCTTATATGAAAGCTTCTATTATTTGAAAACAAATAGTTTTCATCTCGAAAAATCTGATTGTTTTATACAAGTTAAAGTCCTTGGGTTAAATTCAAATTCTCAAAACCATACTTTTAAAATGGTTTGAATTCATATAAACACATTTATAACATCTTTAACCATAATTTCCAAAGGCACGAGCAACCCGATGCTCGTACAAGGCTTCTACGATCAAATTACCGACCTTAGCTAAAACAAGGTTTAAAATTTCAAATGTTCGCCGCCTCCTCCACGATGATCGAGTACATCTCCGACCATTTTTCCCACCATCTTCGTAGGCTCCTCCACGTCCACGCGGAACCCCAGCCTCCAGAACGTCTTCCATCGCCGGAATTTGGCAAAACTCCACTTTCTGTTCAGCTCGCAAGTTCACATCAACCCCAAACTTAAAAATCATGATACTATTATTAAAATTCGTCATTTTTCAGTACGAATCCAGATGTATAATCAAACCATGGAAATTTAACAATCAAATTTCTGTCTTGAATTTATTTTTACTGTAATTTCTTCTTTTCGAAATATTGACTTAATATATTTGCCTGAAATTATTTTTAAAAACAAGATCTTTTTGATATTAACAAGTTTCATTTAAATATCATAGTCTAAATCTTATTGTATGAGGAATTATGGATTTATGAACAGGTTTGAAACCTGTAAACTATGAACAGAGGAATGGATTCTATATACCGGCATATATACTACATATCTATAGACATGCAATCATGATTTACATTCATATAACATACTTAACATCATAATTTCAATGATCATCACAAGCATCAGGATATCAAACCAAATTAGCTTTGGAAAAGGTTATTACTCACAGTGATTTTCAGAAGTGAACAGAGCACTTCTTTTGAAACAGGCTTTGAAAATTTGCAAGCTGAAGTCTTTTCTTAATTCTCTGGTTTAAATTGAGTTTAGGCTGTTTAAGTTGTTTAAGTGAATTTTGTTTAAGTTTGAATGATACTCATTTTTAGATTTTTTTTTGTTTCTCAGCCTGGAATGGACGAGAATGAAATGAAGAATTTGATATGAGAAAGATAGTTTACAGGGTGACAATTTGGTTAGTACAAAAATAGGACAGATATTTTTCTATTGCTTGGTGGGCTGATATGATAATATTGTGCTAGCATTAATTACCTTGTACAAAACTATATTTCCTTTCTTATTTCGGCTGTACACGTTTAACCTGATTTTGTTTTGTGAGCACATTTCATATATAATTTATCTTGTTTTTGTGAATCTACTTAAATGTATTTGACTATCTTCTTTTCTTATTTACTTGTTTCATTCCATACTTATATTTGCATTTATTTGTATATAGGTACTTATAAATTTTTTTGTTTGTATTTCTTCTTTTGCCTTATGGCTTTGTGCTGTAAATAAAGTTCTATATATTATTTCTTTATATTTTGTTATAATTTAACTAATTTTTTAACTATATATATTTCCTATAATTTATCTTATGTATTGGTATTTTTACTTTTATTTATTTCTAGTTTTTTTCTCTTTAGTCTTATTATTTTGTAATATGAACAATTTCTATTTTAACTTGTTATTAAAAAATTTAGCAAATGTTTTTCTTTATATTTTATAATTTATCTTATATTTATTTCTATTTCTAGTTTAAATATTTATTATTATTATTATTTTACTTTAATATACATTGTCTTATATTTATTTTATAAATTCAAATCATTATTAACCATCAATTCTAAGTTTAGATCATTTATTTATTTCCTTGTGTCCAAAGTTTATATTTTTATATTTATTTCTAACCCATTTATTTAAGATTTAAATTCAAATCAAATATATACATATATATTCAAATTTACTCATATATGCCCGTATACATGTATATTCACATATATATGCAAGATTTAAATTCGAATGATTTAACACATATTTTATTTGAATTCGGGGAAACTCGCATCAATTTACAATTAATTTTACAACTTTTATTCAAAAATTAAATTAATTATCAATTTAAATTAAATTAAAATCCGGGGTCGTTACAACCTTCCCCCTTATAAGAATTTCGTCCTCGAAATTTGCCAAGAAGACACAAAGATAGATGAAGAATGTTTCATCAAATTAAACTGAACATCTATTCTGCATTTGGCTTACCAAATCAGAATATCAATAATACGTACAAGAACGAATCTTTTTTTAACACTTCACAAGATACTCGGGTTATCCAGATCTAAGAAATTTATACAATGGCATTGGTTAGTTCGAAGGGATAACTAACCATTCGTAGAACATATACGGACCCAAATTGTATTCATATATCAGTCTATTTTTGGGTACAATTTCAAAACTTTTAGTTTAGAAACTAAAGTATACCTATCAACCATAGCAACAAAATCAAACAATTCATCCAAACAGACAATTCCGACCGATTTGGAGTTTATGTCCCATATTTATATATCGAATTTTCTTCCTGAATCTACCAGGAATTATCAAAGAATTGAAAAGAGATGTTGAACAAAAGAGATTGGTAGAGAAAAGATTGTTTCCTTGTTGTTACAGGGTATTGACCAATTCATGGTGGTATCCCCCTGTCCCTTATCTCATCCTCTTCTTGCACTCATACTTACTATTAGTGGATAGCAAGAGAATTTACTGAGGCGTACGGACAAACATCTTAGAGATTACTCATTCTAGGGTATACTTCACCCTATCTCTAATGAGCTACTTAATGTGTTATACTCCTGAGCTAAAGTTCAACCTTAGCTCTGATACCACTTGTAAAGATCCCAGACTCGGCCTTCGAAAATCGGCACCCGTACTTCACTTGTACTCAAATGTTGTAGATCCAAACGCCGAATCTAGCTCCCCGGAGCTTATAACACAGTAAGTATAACAACACAGCGGAAGAAAGAAATGAATAATATCATATACAATTCCAATGAATACAATATCTAGAATGATATACAACAATGATATCAATATGATACAAGAATTTCAAAGAAAAATAATAATGCTACAGCGGAAACAACAGAACTGATACTTCAAGTGATCCGACAAAGAGAATGAATCCAACTACTCCAACATCAGCTCAAACCACCATGACGTTGCACCAAGATAAGCAATGTCAGTCGTGAACTCCAAAACTGAACTAGCTCCAGATAATCTACTAAACCTGACTATCTGAAAAATTCAACTCTAGACTGCCCGTGTGGAAAATTGTGGGCACCCAGAGTTTAGGAAGGAAACAATAAACTCTGAGCCAGTCATAGGACTGGTGTGAGTAACAAAAATAGTTTATCTTTAAAACAAACAACAAAAGAATTTTAAACATTGAAATCCACAATGCTTTTGGAAAATGAAACTACCATAAGACCTCCCACCACACACACAATGCAATCGCAGACTTGGAGGAGATTTTTTCTTATGATAGTCAAATATACTTACTACGAAAAAACACCTTTGATATTATTACTAGTGCATAGTGCAGAAAATCCTTTCGAAAATATAATATTAATCTTAGCCAGCATAGGTACCATTATATTATGCCTGCTATAGCTGCCATTTTAAATGGCAGGTTCTACAACTAAAACCGTACAAGGTTCGTATTGTTTCTTTGGATTTTCCAACAAATGGTCAGGCTAAGGAACTTCCAATGCCACATGGGAACGCCTCTAGAGGGACGCCCCAAGAACCACCTGGCTCTTTGCCAACACAAGGCTGGTTACCCCCTTCCCGGGTAGTAAACCTGAGATATGCCACCCTCGGTCCTTTGGGACCGTTATCTGAGAGCTCTCGATCACAAAGCAAAAACCACACAGAAAATGAGATTGGAGCAACCACACAGTTAAATATCTGGGCTCCATACCATGATACCACCTTTTTCCAGTAGGAATGGTCATACCCTAGGAGAGCTACCCCTGAAACCTTGCCGCATCTTTCTTGTTCCGACCATTTCCGAGGTGTGAGGTCCTGATGCAGTCTTGTCCACAAAGCTACGCTTTTTCACAAAGCCATGCTTTGATCAACAAATGATCAGCAAATGACCGTCTACACACAGCAACACTCAACATGCCACACTACCAAATTGGGAGTATATCACCGATAACCTTCAACTACATAACCTCTGAGCTCGTACGTCTTAGAGAAAGGTGTTAAGCTAAGAGAATAAATCTTCACCACCAACAGAAATGTATTTGAAAGAAATCAGCTTTATATCTCAAAGTGTAATGTTAGACATACAACCATACAAGTCTGTTCCGGGTTTGAACAGAACCAAAGGCACTTCCAAAGAAGCCCTTACAATCCGGGTATTCACAATCTCAATTGGATTTCCCATCACTTAGGAAATCTCTATACCGACGCGACTCAATGCAGAGACAATCGACGGGTTATCCTTTTGTTTTCACAAATACCCGGTCTTCAACACCGGTCTTCAAATGCTATCCATATACGACGTATCACTATTCGGAATGGGTTATATGACACAAAGTTCTATCCCGGGTAAACCGAATAGTGAGCGCAATATTTGAAAACATATGGATATTGGGATTTCAGTTAAGTCACAACTTATTACCCAAAATTTTCCTTTCGAATGGTTTAAACAAATTACCATTTTTAATCTTTTACACAAAAAGATTCATTTCACAAAGTTCACCCAATTTCACAAAGATCTATTCAAAGATTTTCCAAATCAATTTCCATTTCAATTTGGATTAACTCATTAAATCTTTAAATCAAGATTTAACTTTTATCTTTCAAAACAATTCCATTTCGAATGGTTTAAACAAATTACCATTTTTAAATCTGTTAAAAATAAACAGATTCAATTCACAAAGTTCACCCCGTTTCATAAAGATTTATTCATAACTCGGAAAACCATTTTCATTTCAAACTTGAAATTCTTTTGACACAAATTTGAAATTCATTCCTTATATGAAAGCTTCTATTATTTGAAAACAAATAGTTTTCATCTCGAAAAATCTGATTCATTTATACAAGTTAAAGTCCTTGGGTTAAATTCAAATTCTCAAAACCATACTTTTAAAATGGTTTGAATTCATATAAACACATTTATAACATCTTTAACCATAATTTCCAAAGGCACGAGCAACTCGATGCTCGTACGAGGCTTCTATGATCAAATTCCAGACCTTAGCTAAAAAAAGGTTTAAAATTTCAAATGTTCGCCGCCTCCTCCACGATGATCGAGTACATGTTCGACCATTTTTCCCACAATCGTCGTAGGCTCCTCCACCTCCACGCGGAACCCCAGCCTCCAGAACGTCGCCCATCGCCGAAATTTCGCAAAACTCCACTTTCTGTTCAGCTCGCAAGTTCACATCAACCACAAACTTAAAAATCATGATACTATTATTAAAATTCGTCATTTTTCAGTACGAATCTAGATGTATAATCAAACCATGGAAATTTAACAATCAAATTTCTGTCTTGAATTTATTTTTACTGTAATTTCTTCTTTTCGAAATATTGACTTAATATATTTGCCTGAAATTATTTTTAAAAACAGGATCTTTTTGATATTAACAAGTTTCATTTAAATATCATAGTCTAAATCTTATTGCAAGAGGAATTATGGATTTACGAACAGGTTTGAAACCTGTAAACTATGAACAGAGGAATGGATTCTATATACAAGCATATATACTACATATCTATAGACATGCAATCATGATTTACATTCATATAACATACTTAACATCATAATTTCAGTGATCATCACAAGCATCAGGATATCAAACCAAATTAGCTTTGTAAATGGTTGTTACTCACAGTGATTTTCAAAAGTGAACAGAGCACTTCTTTTGAAACAGGCTTTGAAAATTTGCAAGCTGAAGTCTTTTCTTGATTCTCTGGTTTGAATTGAGTTTAGGCTGTTTAAGTTGTTTAAGTGAATTTTGTTTAAGTTTGAATGATACTCATTTTCAGATTTTTTTTTTGTTTCTCAGCCTGGAATGGACGAGAATGAAATGAAGAATTTGATATGAGAAAGATAGTTTACTGGTGATATGTTTTGTACAGGGTGATAATTTGGTTAGTACAAAAATAGGACATATATTTTTCTATTGCTTGGTGGGCTTATATGATAATATTGTGCTAGCACTAATTACCTTGTACAAAACTATATTTCCTTTCTTATTTCGGTTGTACACGTTCAGCCTGATTTTGTTTTGTGAGCACATTTCATATATAATTTATCTTGTTTTTGTGAATCTACTTAAATGTATTTGACTATCTTTTTTTCTTATTTATTTGTTTCATTCCATACTTATATTTGTATTTGTTTGTATATAGGTACTTATAAATTTTTTTGTTTGTATTTCTTCTTTTGCCTTATGGCTTTGTGCTGTAAATAAAGTTCTATATATTATTTCTTTATATTTTGTTATAATTTAACTAATTTTTTAACTATATATATTTCCTATAATTTATCTTATGTATTGGTATTTTTACTTTTATTTATTTCTAGTTTTTTTCTCTTTAGTCTTATTATTTTGTAATATGAACAATTTCTATTTTAACTTGTTATTAAAAAATTTAGCAAATGTTTTTCTTTATATTTTATAATTTATCTTATATTTATTTCTATTTCTAGTTTAAATATTTATTATTATTATTATTTTACTTTAATATACATTGTCTTATATTTATTTTATAAATTCAAATCATTATTAACCATCAATTCTAAGTTTAGATCATTTATTTATTTCCTTGTGTCCAAAGTTTATATTTTTATATTTATTTCTAACCCATTTATTTAAGATTTAAATTCAAATCAAATATATACATATATATTCAAATTTACTCATATATGCCCGTATACATCTATATTCACATATATATGCAAGATTTAAATTCGAATGATTTAACACATATTTTATTTGAATTCGGGGAAACTCGCATCAGTTTACAATTAATTTTACAACTTTTATTCAAAAATTAAATTAATTATCAATTTACATTAAATTAAAATCCGGGGTCGTTACAACCTTCCCCCCTTAAAAGAATTTCGTCCTCGAAATTTTCAAAGAAGACACAAAGATAGATGAAGAATGTTTCATCAAATTAAACTGAACATCTATTCTGCATTTGGCTTACCAAATCAGAATATCAATAATAGATACAAGAACGAATCTTTTTTTAACACTTCACAAGATACTCGGGTTATCCAGATCTAAGAAATATATACAGTGGCATTGGTTAGTTCGAAGGGATAACTAACCATTCGTAGAACATATACGGACCCAAATTATATTCATATATCAGTCTATTTTTGGGTACAATTTCAAAACTTTTAGTTTAGAAACTAAAGTATACCTATCAACCATAGCAACAAAATCAAACAATTCATCCAAACAGACAATTCCGACCGATTTGGAGTTTATGTCCCATATTTATATATCGAATTTTCTTCCTGAATCTACCAGGAATTATCAAAGAATTGAAAAGAGATGTTGAACAAAAGAGATTGGTAGAGAAAAGATTGTTTCCTTGTTGTTACAGGGTATTGACCAATTCGTGGTGGTGTCCCCCTATCCCTTATCTCATCCTCTTCTTGCACTCATACTTACTATCAGTGGATAGCAAGAGAATTTACTGAGGCGTACGGACAGATATCTTAGAGATTACTCATTCTAGGGTATACTTCACCCTATCTCTAATGAGCTACTTAATGTGTTATACTCCTGAGCTAAAGTTCAACCTTAGCTCTGATACCACTTGTAAAGATCCCAGACTCGGCCTTCGAAAATCGGCACCCGTACTTCACTTGTACTTAAATGCCGTAGATCCAAACGCCGAATCTGGCTCCCCGGAGCTTATAACACAGTAAGTATAACAACACAGCGGAAGAAAGAAATGAATAATATCATATACAATTCCAATGAATACAATATCTAGAATGATATACAACAATGATATCAATATGATACAAGAATATCAAAGAAAAATAATAATGCTACAGCGGAAACAACAGAACTAATACTTCAAGTGATCCGACAAAGAGAATGAATCCAACTACTCCAACATCAGCTCAAACCACCATCACGTTGCACCAAGATAAGCAACGTCAGTCGTGAACTCCAAAACTTAACTAGCTCCAGATAATCTACTAAACCTGACTATTTGAAAAACTCAACTCTAGACTGCCCGTGTGGAAAATTGTGGGCACCCAGAGTTTAGGAAGGGAACAATAAACTCTGAGTCAGTCATGGGACTGGTGTGAGTAACAAAAACAGTTTATCTTTAAAACAAAAAACAAAAGAATTTTAAACATTGAAATCCGCAATGCTTTTGGAAAATGAAACTACCATAAGACCTCCCACCACACATACAATGCAATCGCAGACTTCGAGGAGATTTTTTCTTATGATAGTCAAATATGCTTACTACGCAAAAACACCTTTGATATTATTACTAGTAACTCAAAGGATGTTTGAAATAACCATCCTTTAAGGATCCGTTAAACTATCTACTATGTAGTAGTGTACGATAAGTAGATAATGCCTATCAGTAATATAAAATATCAAAATAGTGTTAAGGCGTTACCATTATCCCCCTTAACACATTTTATATAAGCGTTATAGTCTATACAGCACTGTAAACTCCACCGTAAACTAGTGGGATATCAGGGAGTACTCCATAGGTATAACACACAAAAAATTCGTATTGGTCGCGTATATAGGGATACAAGTATGACAAGGCACATGAGGCAATACCCAAGGTAGTGAAACTACCGTTTGCCTGTTCCGGACTGGTGAGAACGCACCGCGGCAGTGATCGCAACACCGCGAAACAACACTCCCAAATCAAGGGTGCGCACCAATCAAAAACAAGTAATGAGTAGTTTACGAAGAAGTTTGTCCGCTAGAGGAAGCTAACCTCACTGGCCCGGCATGGCTACTGTTTAAGTCATTTCCAATTTGACACAAGTGTCAAGGTCATCCATTATCGTTCTCTTTCTTCAAATCTGACAATGTCATCATTCCAACCACTTCATTCTGGATCACACTCCGCATATAATAGTTAATAAAGTGGTTTTCGGTTTGGACAGAGAGTATGTCTGTAACGCCCCACCTCTATACCCACGCTAACCAAGAACACTACGGGGTAGTGCTGTCAATTAGCACGGAGAATAAGGCTGTTGAGGAGCGACCATCCATGAAATTTCTTTGTGCGAGAACCGATATGTCAGATAGTATAGAATGCATATCTTTTAAGGAGGAAATCCGACATACCGATACAAACACAAAGCTATCACACGGTGGCTATATATAATCTTCGGAAACAAATATAGAAGTATGCATAACATAAATCAGTCACAGACATCCATATCACAAAGGCGGAAGAAGATATGAATAAATATATATATCACATGAAAGTGTACATCAGAGTAGTGGTCGGAAAGATCCACGATAATA
Organism: Allium fistulosum; assembly: GCA_030737815.1. Lineage (NCBI taxonomy): Eukaryota > Viridiplantae > Streptophyta > Magnoliopsida > Asparagales > Amaryllidaceae > Allium > Allium fistulosum. The sequence goes on from CM060906.1 coordinate 125,633,000, forward strand.
CAAAAGAATAGCATCACGTGCTATACAAAAGAATAAGTACACAACATAGAGTCTATATCTCAAAGGTGTACATCCAAAAAACTACCAATCTAGGTAGTTAGCCAAAAGTCAGAATAATCCTGAAGAGAAGTCAAGCAGAAGCACCTGTAACATCTCGGTCTGACCCGAGTATTATTTATAAGAAAATAATAAACGGATCAGTCTAACTATAAATATCAGATGATATGGTATAAAGTAAATGGCATGACATGAACATGAAATAACTATTACGACATACTACTATAAGTATGTAAATGATAATCAACAAAAGATTAATCAATATCACAAGAATCTTCTCAAAGATAAGGTAGGGTATCATACCCTAAACTTGTATTCATAACAAGTCAATAACACATGAATTCACTAATGCACAAAAACTGATATCATATCAATGAAAATCATGAAAATTGGTGAAGCACAAAATTCCAGAAATCATCATCAGAAATCCAGAAAACACATAAAAAGGGGGGAGGCCTAACACATGAATGGGAGCATGAAAACTCACCTACGCGTAAACACATGACGAGAAGCTATCTCATGGAAGCTATCCATTAAATTTTCACACAGGAATGGCCCGAAGACCGTAGGGTGCTACCCTGGAAATGTGATGGCGAAACATCACATGATCGGGGTATAGTCTCCCACGTAGACAAAGAGACATCGCTCAATCGCTAGTCTAAATCACAAAAATGATCGTCATGATCATAAGGAAGTGTCAATCACACCAAGCTAGTAAATATATGAGTTTAGCTTCATGTCCCATAACCACTTGCTTAACTTAAATATTTACGAACAAGCTGTAAATCTTCACTAGGAAATTGTCACAAAAAGGGTTCAATCGAACAAGTCCAAGAGCTAACCGACGAAGTGAACGCAAGCGTTTCATACCACCCATTTTACTAAGTCGTTTAAGTCGATTTCTCATTCGAGTGAAGTAAAGGCTTGTATATACTAGTAGATTGAAAATCGGTTTGAGAAAACGAACTTTTGATATTTAAAATAGTGTTGAAATCGCTTTGATGAAAGAGTTTTGATATTTACTATTAGCATTGAAACCTTCATATATCTTTAAAGTGACAAGTCATAAAACGATTGTAGAAACAAATCAATTCACGTTCGAAGACGTGAGTAAAGTCCAAAGAAGTCAGTCCCAAAACCATCAAAGTAGAAATTCTAATAAATGTTTTTCAGAAGAGATTGCCTACTCAGACTAATCGAAGGAGGCTGAATGACTTAAGGATGCAGGACGACCTAATAGCCGAACGACTCAAGGACGCCGAACGATCGAAGGAGGCTGAATGACTTAAGGAGACCGAATGACAAAAATGCCGAACGCTCTAAGTGTGCCGATCGACTCAAAAATGCCGAACACTCAAATATGCCGAACGGCTTAAAGATGCCGAACGCTCGAAAATGCCGAACGCTCGAATATGCCGAACACTCAAATATGCCGAACGGCTTAAAGATGCCGAACGCTCGAAAATGCCGAACGCTCGAATATGCCGAACACTCAAAGATGCCGAACCGACCTAATATGCCGATCCGACCAGAAGATGCCGAACGACTCAACAGCCGAACGACTCGAAAATGCCGAGCGTTCAAGAGACCGAACGACTTGAAGATGCCGAACGCTCAGGAGGCCGAACGTTCAGGAGGTCGAACACTCAGGAGGCCGAACGTTCAAAGATACCGAACACTTAGGAGGCCGAACGTTCAAAGATACCGAACACTTAGGAGGCCGAACGTTCAAAGATACCGAACACTTAGGAGGCCGAACGTTCAAAGATACCGAACACTTAGGAGGCCGAACGTTCAAAGATACCGAACACTTAGGAGGCCGAACGTTCAAAGATGCCGAACACTTAAAGATGCCGATCGACTAAATGATGCCGAACAGCTTAAATAGGCCGAACCGATCGACTCAACGATGCCGAACAGCTCTAGGGGGCTGGAAAATTCGTCAAAATGCTCAAAAATGGTGTTTTTCACCAATCCAATCCAAACCAAATGCAAATATTCATACAAACGCAATAGGGGATCATTCCCAACAGCCCAATGACAATTTAAGCAAGATGTGAGACTAAAAATCTCACCTTTTCACGGAATTTGATGAAGATGGAGATTTGAGAGCAAAGCAAGAACACCAACAAGCTTGAATCAATGGTCTTCACGTGAATTTGATGTTGAATCTCGGATTTGCAATAGAATTTGTGTTTGGAGTTTTAATTTCCACTTCCCACCACCATTTTTGACAAAGCTTGAAGTGTTTTGATAGAGTGAGGAAGATGGTTGGGCTGAACTAAAGGGGTGCAGTCCAAACCAAAGTCAAAGGCGGGAAAAAGTGTTGAAAATTTCACTATCTCCAAACATATCGAAGTTTACACTCAAAAAGATCGCAAACGTCATTTTGAACTCAATGCGGGTGGTCTCGAGTCCTAATTTGACCGTATGCAAAAAGTAGCTTTTCGGACTAACATCCGACTAACGATAAAATATTTAAATAAAATATTTAAATATAGAATCGATAGATATGCGGGTTGTTACAATGTCCCTGACCGATCCTGGACTCTTCAATAACTACGTAATTATTACACCGATTGGTCATTTAATAAACTTTCAAAATAATTTATATTTCAAAACCAAATATCATTGCCATTCCAAAACCATATCCATACGATATCATTTTCACTTCAAATAAATCCATTTCCAAAATCATATTACTCTCCAAAGTTATATCGTTTTCGAAATCGTAAGTCTTTAAAAATGAAAACACTTTGGAAATCAAAACCTTGGAATTCATAACACTTTGAAACTATAGTTTGAAATCATAATATCTTGGAATTCATAACACTTTCCTCTTAAACAGTTTAGATATTAAAATTAGTGTATATAATAAAATAGTTTATAAAATAAAAATAGTTTATAATAAAATAATATATATTGAAAATGATTTATATAAAATAGTTTATATTAAAATAATTTTTAAAGTAAAATATAAATAGTTGTAGATATAGTTTAAAAATACTTTATACAATAAAATAGCTTCCACAAATTCACAAATCGATTCAAATTAACTCGACTTCCAAATTCAACTTAATTCAATCTCAATTCATAAATTTAACACAATTCAATTTCTCAATAAATCTTTTCGAATTATAACGATTTCAATTACAGATTTGAAACACAAAATAAACCATTAAATTTCAATATATTTCAAAGCTTTAGTATTCCACATTTCAAAAACTAAATTTGATAAATACATTTATATCTCAATTTAATTTCATTACATTTTGTTTCTAAGACATTTCTTTAATCATTTCAATACATCTAAATACAACTTCAATTTACAAATTTATATAAACAATATATCCCATTTAAATTTATATAAGTTTGCAATATTCATTTAAGCCACTTTTAAATCAAATTCAAGTTATAAAACATATCTTAAAATTTCAAACTTAATAGATTTCAAATCAAACTTATTAAAGTATAATTCTTAGATAATTAAGAATTCCAAATCAATTTCAAATTTATCTTTCGACCTGAAACATTATAAACTCAATATTTGAAAATATAAATTTACATAAATACTTAAACATATTTTATATTGATTCAAATCAACTTTATTAAATCAACTTTAATAAATCTTTAAATCAATATTTATTAAAACCATATATTTCTTTTCAAAACAATAGAAATCATTTAAAATTATTTATATATAGACCAATGGTGTCTGTATATAATTTTCTACCCTTTGGTCAAGTGATACGGATATTTATCATTTCAATCCGCAATTTAAATATATACGGGTATATAGATATCATTTCAACCCGTAATCCCAAATTCAATTCAATGAAAACCGCTTGGGTTTATCATTTCAACCCATAACGATTTTCTCCTATTCTACAGATCGTTCGGGTATGTATCATTTCAACCCATAGTGAATTCTATACTAACATGGAACTTGCATAGTGATAACAGATATTATAATAATATAACAGACATATATCATCAATATAAATAATAGATAATGGTGTCAGATGTCACTGTTGAACAGATACAGATAATGGCATATATATAGAAATATAAATTAAAGATAATGGTGTCAGATGTCACAAGTGAACAAATACAGATGATGGCATATATATATATAAATTACAGATAATGGTGTCAGATGTCACAGGTGAACAGATACAGATAATGGCATATATATAGCAATGTAAATAACTAGTAGCAGCATATTTCAATTGTCGTTTCAATTGAAATCAAATTTAATAAATAAAAGAACGTTAATCGTGAGTGATTGCTCACCTTCGAGGCTAGATAGATTTGACAAGGAAACGAGCTTCGAATTTCAAAGCAACGCTGGATGGACAAGATTCGATTAAGAAAACAGGAACGACGGACGAAGCTGATAACAGAAATCGATAACGAATCAGAACCAAATGGACGAAGATAGATGGTATAAATGAACTTATAACTATAACCAACATTTATATGCAGACTTACTTTTTATATTTACGAACATGTATACTTTGTTATAATAACAAAATTTGAAATAAATGCTTATATATTAATGTAAACTATTGTCTTTATACAATAAAACTTAACATACTGTAACTAGTAATATGACAAACCATAATATATAAAATACAAAATATAAACAGACCGAAATATATACAACATATAACCTAAGTCACATAAACCGAACTCGAGTATACACTACAGAAAAGAAGAAATATATGACTTATATAATAGATGCAGATCCATAGATATATGCCTTATTACTATATCTACCTTTTCAAAACTGTTTTATAGTTTATATGTGTATACATATAACAGATTATAACTGATGCAAAAATAGACAACTGTATATACCTATATGCGTACACTATCAAAGCTAAATCACCACTGTTATATACATACAAAATTAAAGGCTGCAATATTATATATTCTGCAAAAATGTATATCCTATACGAAGTAGACATAAATTTTGTTTCTTATATATATATACTATTAATTAACATATAACTTATACTTAACAATACCAGCAATCTGTTATATATATTTATATATTCCTAAGACATATATGCAGTTTTAAATATATATATAGATATTAAAATCATTATTCAAAACTCTGGAAAACAATATATATATATATATATGTACCAACAGGAAAACAAACTCATGTGCTAAACGTATAAAATAAACTGTAAAATATATATATACCCATTTCCAAAGGTGAAGGACTGGAGATGGGTTTGCAAGTGGGGTTGCACGCGTGTGCTCTGGTGGCACATCAGGGTGACTCGGTTCTGGCTGGCCGGGCAGAGGCAGGGCGAAGGTGTGTCAGTGGATTCGTCCTGATGGGAACTCGGTCGAAGAGAAGGACGAGGCGGTGGAAGGAAGCTTGGTCGGAGGAGGAAAAAGGCGGGTATGGGAGGTTCACGGGCTGCAGACGTGGGAATATGGCTACGTGGCGGGTTGAGAAGCCAGGTAGCGGCGGCGGTGAGAGGTGGAGGGCGCTGGTGGATCGGCCATAGGCCGAGGTAGAGCAAAGGAAAAGCAAAGGGCGGAGGTCAGTGCTGATGTTTGGCTTCGACGCGAGCTGGTGACTGGCATACAAACGCAGCCGAGCACGGTGTCAGGTCAAAGGCGAGGGTGGCCATTGCTTGAAATTTATTGCGTGGAGAAGGTGGGACTAGATGGAGATGCGGGTTTCAGTGGAAGAGCAAGGAGGCCAGATGAACATTTTGTATTGAAATGGTAAAGTTATAAATTTGGTTCTGTAAAGGTTTTCGTGCACAGAAGAGAAAGTAGGGACAAATTAAAGTGGAGGAAAATGAATAGGCTGCAAGTATATTTTTAATAAAAGGAACGTATGAACTACTAAAATGATGAATTAGTGGGAAGGCTACAGGTCCCAAAGCTAAAGTTGAATTCGAAATAAAAATGAGCTGTAAAGACCAAATGCAGTGAAAGAAATTGCAGCGTCTTACATTGAAAATGTTAATGCAATTTATTACTGAGGCCAGGTTGAACGGCTTCAATATTTTTAAAACAAGGAAATCCCAAAAGTCACAAATTTATATACTGGTACGACGCACATTTTTATCATTTCCGCCGCGAACCGGACCTCCAAATACAGAAATGGATACACCGTCGTGATCAGCATAACGAGGCGATCAAAATGGTATATAGATATTAGTGGTACGATTGAATTTTAAAAATTCGAATTTTCTATTAGCGGAAAAATGAAGGAAAACGCAGAAAAATAAGATCGACGGAGCTAAAGAAGTCCGAATTTGGAAAAATGAAAAATGACGACCCAGTCATAAGATGATTTAGAATTTTTCTATGTAAAAATATTCAGGTTTTGAAAATATTTTATTTTCATCAATTACTAACTGATGAAATTGAAATAAAATTACACACGAAATAAACTTTCATATTTTTGGATGAAAATTTACCAGTTGCTATGTTTAACTTGACGCATTTTAAATATTAAATTTTTGTTTCAATATTTTATTTTTAAAATTCCACAAATTTTCAATTAATAACGTTATTAAAACAGTTAAAATTTACGGGTCGTTACATTAAGTCATCACTATTTCAAACTATTTCCATTTTATTCGACACATTTCCAATTTTATTTAATTCCCTTACCATTTAGTCGAATTTTATTATTTATAACTCAGGTTCCATATTCAATTTCAATTCCAATCCACAATCCAATTTATTCACCCAAGTTAAGCTCCATTTTTGTATCCAATATCAGATTTTTATTTAAAAATTACTACATTAAATTTATTTGAGTTCAAATTTATTTTATAATTCAAGTTTGGATTTTATTTCCTTCACCAAAATATCAAACAATTTTATTTTGGGTTTTCTATTTCACTTTTCAATTTTACAAGTTACATAACTTATTTTCCCAATTTCCATCCATCTTATTATTAACTCAATTTTACACCTCACTTTATATCTTAGGCATACTTTCATTTCATTAATTTAAAAAAAATGATAAGATATATAACCCATTTATTCACACTTCCAACAATTTCTAATTAAATTTTATTCCATTCAAAATTTATAACTTATGGTTATATTATTATTTCACAATTCAAAATTTATATCTACTTCAATTCGATATTATTTCTAATCCAATTCAAATTTATTCTCAATCAATTCAAAGTCTATGTATAATTCCATTCAATTTTCATTTAACTTGCATAAGTTAAATTTTTATTTAACACAATTCATTTGAAATTCCATTTAATTCCATCCAAATCAAAATCAATTAAATTTCTAAAATTTAATTACTTCAACTTAAGTTAAATTCCATTTTAGCCTTCTCACTTTAAATTTCTTTAAATTTTAATTCCAAAATTTAATTTTCACACTTCTTTCCTTATAAATATCATCTTCCACAGGATTCCAGAATTTTTAAACACTCGGTATTTATTTCAAATCACTTTGAAATCAAATATATATATATATATACTCTTTTTGGCTTAACAAACTGCTTTCTTGGATTTTCAAAGTTCACTTGGTTCCATTCCAAAACAATTTCCCTTCGGAATTTCTAAACAACCCTTTTTTCACCAAAAATCTCCATATCAATTTACTATGGTAGCAATCCGTCACTTAGAAACTCGAAAATCAATACTGATGATGCTGCGCAGTCATCTCCGGGATTATTTTCCAGCAACTGAAGTGAGTTTAGTGCTGTATCACTTCCAAAATTCATTTTAAACCATTTTTCTATCCAAAAATATCTCCAAAATAATAATACTATTATTTATCTTCAAACACTTTGGAAAATACTTCTAAAAATCTCCGGGATTTAAATTTTCCAAATTCTGGTTAGAATCCATTTTTAGTTTTTAGCTCATTTGTATAATTCATAATTATACAATCTCCCTTTAGTTATATATAACCATTTCCAATTTTATAATCTTATTTTGATTATACAATAATAACCAAACACATTAATCTACTATAATAATTTCTAGAAAATTATTCCTTTTATATCAAAATATAATTTTGGTAAAATTATTCCATTTACCCTCTTCAAAACAATACTTTGTTAGTTTATCGTGTTCAAGTGTTTAGAAACTCTTATCGATTTAGTGGCGTCTCACTATTCGACAAGAATTTATATTCCACTCAACAGATTAATCAACACAATATAAAACCGTTTTATATTCACTAACAAATACGCACTCATATCTATTAATACACTCAACACATTCTAGGGTACTACTGACCTTATCTCTAATGAGTAATCCCCACCAGAGCTAAGGTTCTCGCTTAACTTTCAGCTCTGATACCAAGTTCAAAGGCCCATAAATCCGTACCCCTTTGAGTCGACCATAATTTACATCAGTTCAACCCAAATTGAACGTAAATACGAATCTTTAAGGTTGAAGAAGAAGAAGGAGATAGAAGAAAATAGAACAACAACACAAAATCTCACAGTCGCAGCGGAACAAAATATAATATATAATGTTAGATTTTTATACAAAACAATCTGTAACTGTTTATTACTTACAATCATCAGAGTACAATAATCAATACATCAATCTGGATAGTTATAATAACTTGTCCCCATACAGCGGAAATATAAGTCAAGTACGGAAATACGTCTCTATCATCTAGCTCGTCTCCTAAGCTCCATAACACCTTATCTTGAATTTGTAATACTCGGTCTGAGCCGAGTATTATAATAAAATAACACCGAGTCAGTCTGGAAAACTAGCGTGAGAAAAACACACTCAATTTGAATTATTAGAGTTATTAAAATCCTTAAAAAACAAAGGTATCTCGTAAGACCGCGTCACACATAAACATGATGGGTTTTTCCCTTACGATAACCAAAACATTTTATAAAAAATCCAATGATATTATAATAGTGTTTAAATACTAATACTTATTCAAGTAGCCGAAATTGTTACATTAATTAAATTCCATCATATTAGGCTCTACAAACAAAACGGGTAAAGGCTCGTATTGGAAAATGGTTCCCATACAATGACTGGGCCACTGGGGTACCGCCCATCACAATACACCTCTAGAAAAATGTACCGAGGACCTCACCGGGATCCCTTGCAACATAAGACCAGCCTATCCCTAACCTGGATAGACCGAATATGTTATCACACCTGGTGCTCCCAGCCATAAAAATCGAGCGCTCCTTCTTTTATGCACAACCATATCCATATTATACTTTCGAGGATATCTAGAAAAGTGATAACATACCCTAATTGGGTGCGACCCACTTAGCTTTGCTGCATCTCCCATGTTTTAGTCATTCCCGGTTGATGAGGCTTGAGGCTAAGCGTTACCTTTCAAGAAACAATTCCACTTAGAATGCCCATCGTCCTCCAATGACGATGTTCTGGTAGCATTCGTCCGTACAAGTTGTCCTAGGTCTGGACAAACAGAATCACCGTCTTCATCATTTTCACGGTATTCATTTGTAATGTTCAAACCGGATCGAAGTGGTTTTCGAATAATTAAATCCGATCTCGGTCTCTTCGAAACGATTAATGAAATTGGCCAATATTGATAGTCGGTTATTTAACTATCAATAAAACATCCATAAGTAGTCACTAGGCCTTATTATAAATTTTTCCAAAATATTTATTTTCAAAATATCTTTATAAGATATATCAATCCCTTCCAACATTTTAAAAAAAATTCAAATACTTAAATCCATAACGGGGGTTTTCCAAGCCATCCCAACACTTCGAAATATTTCCAAATTTCCATTTTTATACTTTGGAAAATATTATAAGTCTGGTTTTCCAAAATATTTTCAAATATCAACACTTAAGAAAATATTTCGTAACTTATCTCATAAGTCTTCAAAATCACTAATAAATTCCCTTTTTTAATTTCCAAAACCCAGTATACTTATTTATAACCCATTCAACAATTTATAACTTCTTTTATGAATTCAGATTTCATTTTCAAAATTCCTATATTCAATTTTGAAATTCCATTTCTTCCAAATTCCTTATAAAATTCCTCTCCTCAAAATCATATCCATTTATAAGCCTCATTTACCAATCTCGAGAGAAATTATAAATAAAAATTTTCAATCACTTCAAAACTCTATTATATACATAAAATAAGTATTTAAAAAGGATAATAATTTATTTTTAAAACACGTTCAAGTAATTATTTAAAATATCGAAAACACTTTTATAAACATCAATAACTCATTTTTAGATTAAAAAATAAATTTTCAAAGCTAATTTTTAAAGTTAGAATTTACTAAAATAAATAGTTAATATTTGAAAATCTACTTACCAAAGTATTTCAATCCTAACTAGTTTAAAATTCCATAGTTTTAGATAATAAAATTTTCCTTTCAAAAGCAAACTTAACTTCTTAGAATTAAAAATATATTTTAAAACCTCAATAACCAATTCAATTTTATAAATTCCTCTCGAATCACATCACATCACTTTCTCCTTAACCATTTTCACTTTCCATAAACAGTATCCACTATTTTTCTCACCCTTTTTCCATATACTAATGTAAATTCTTCCTGTAAATTTATATTCCCAATCTATCATCTGATATCAATTTCCCTTATTTATAAACATCGTTTATAAATTTCTATAACTCCTTTGAGTTTCACTTCTTTATAAAACTAATCTCGTTTATAAAATTCCATTTTTATAAATCCATTCCTTTATAAATCCCATTTATATCTTCCAATCTATTTTTAATATCGACTTTAACTCCTTTTTATATTTCCCGAATATCATTTATAAATTCTTTTTGTAAAATTCATTCTTAAAAATTTCCATTTATTAATTCACAAAAATTAAGTATATCAAAAAATAAAATATATTTTTCTAACTCAATTTCCTAAAAATAACCCCAATTCCAAAATAAATATTATTATATCAAAAATTCCTATTTATTCCTTTAATTTTTAAAATATGTTTATGGTATTTTAAATATCAAAATTCAGGCCAATGCTGCAATAGCATCCAAAAATTCCAATCACTACAATAATCTATAATACATTATTCTACACAAACCATATATTACAATATATGAAATTAAATTCAACATTTTGAGGAATCCAGTTGGATCATTCCAACCAGTTTTCCCTGCATCCATAGATGTTAATACAACATAAAAATACAAATCCCACTTCGAGGGGGATATCGCGGTATATAGGGTCATCCGCTATTATGCGGGGCTCATTGGGTCTCATCCGCTATAATGTGTGGGAATATCACTCCAACTACTAATATATATACTACTATAAATGATACCTGACTGCTTGGCCCGACTACAAGGTGATAGTTGCAGAGGGTATGGATGGATCTAGACGGGACTCAAGCCAAGAGAGGACCGGAAGATAATAGTTCGAGATAACTTGTTTGGATCGGCTTGTATATGTGGTTTGGCCATGTTGGGTCGGCACAAAGTGGTTCGGCCTAGGTTTCTCAGTGTAAATGTGGATCAGCATACATGTGTGGCTCGGCAAGCATGGCTCGATACATCTGCGATGGTGAATATAGATTGCTAGGTATGGCTCGGCCTTAGTGCAGCGCTTGTCGTTCGGCCTAGGGTCAGCAAGTATCGTTCGACTTCAGTGGTTCGACATGTCTCGATCAGCTTGGTGTGGTCGGCGTATGCCGCTCGACACATATGGGTAGGTCAGGTATGGGTCGGCCTTAAAACAGCACGTGTGGATCGGCAGCTGGGCTCGGTCATAATGGTTCAGCATATCTGGTTCGGTGTGTATCAGGGAAGTTAACAGGTTATAAGGCCTGCAAAAAAGTGAGGCGCTCGGCATTTCTTCGCTTTGGGTCACACTACTATTTGCTTCAAGTCCCTTGAGAGTTTACTTCGAGTCATTTACAAGGAAACCCCGAGCCGACAACAGGTGGGTCGGTCATGAAGGATTCGGCATGCCTGGATCAGTCAACCTAACCTATCAGCTTTGGGCCGAGTTATCTTAGTCGTGGGCCTGGACGGGAGAACCAGCCTATCTTCTTCTATAAATAGAGGGGCAGGGGTCCAATTAAAGGGACCGTTTTTCGAGAACTCCAGGGATACTCTGTCATTTTCTGTGCTTTCTTCTTTTCTGTTCAAACTTGTATTCAAGTTGTTTGTTTAAGGATTGTATCTGTACCTAGGTGATTGGAAAAGTAATAAAGATTATATTCAAAGTGGACGTAGGTAATTACGCTGAACCACTATAAATCTGTTGTTTTCGTTTTTGTTGTTCTTTTTGCATTCAACTATGTTACTTCTCCGTTTTAATTTACTTTCTTCATTAATCTCTCTACACAATTCTATTCAAGGGTGTTAGTGACCAATTTTGGTGCTAACGTTTTGGTGTTTTCATTGGGAGGTGCATTCTCAGGCTGTTAGGATCTACTTTGTTGCTACTGGATTGAGGAAATCCCCCGAAGGAGATCCAAGTTCATTCTTAAGAGTTCATAGATTTTATTCAGAGTTCCTATGAATAACTCTAAGATGGCAAGACCACGTACCAGATCCGCCTCCCACAATGCGGATGCTAATGAGACTGCCAGCGTCCAACAAGTGGGACCATCAATCAGCAAGCTAATGCGGGTGCAGAGCCCGACACCATCCCAAACCAACCAGAAGCTATCACCAAGGCAGAGTTCGATGAGCTGAAGAGGGAGCTCGTGGAAAGTAGGAGACAGCTTAACGAGCAGATTCAAATGAACGCCAACCCGATGACCCAGATCGCTCAGAAGCAGTGTCAGAACACTGGAGGAAGCCCTGCTTCCTACTCATCATCCGACAGCTCCGCTTCTTCAGATGAACACCCTAGGCATAGACGTCGTAGGATCGAAACGGCACAAACTGGTGCAACAGAGCAATTGGTGATAACTCGCCAAGAGCAAACCAACAGAAATGGTCCAGATTCCCTACCTAGAACTGTGATCCCTCATATGCACCTGGGGAGTTTCTCCCAACCTGGAGTGGGAAACTTAGGATCTAGAACACGCTTAGGAGCTGGTCCACCACCTCGCCAGGGTCATGGTGAAGCGGGTCCCTGGGATGCGCACTTAGATGATTGCCTGCCGAGGAGGCACCGGTCAGAACGATCGCACAGGACGGATACCGACTTGCCACCTCCCATCCAAACTCCGGATTTATCAACTATGGTCAGACAACTGATGAGGGAGAATCTGGGCTTAACAAATGATGATTGGGGCATATCTAGGAGCCATACTCCATTTACAGATACCATCCTACTAGCCGAGTACCCCCGGAAATTCAGCATGCCTACTATTCTAGCTTATGAAGGGAAGACCGATCCCCGACAGCACATAATGAGATACGAGTGGATGATGGACTCGGCTAGGGAAAATGATGCGACCAAATGTAGATGCTTCCCAATAACCCTATCCGAAATCAATACCATGTGGTTCACTAGACTTCCCCAACGATCGATCTCCAGGTTTGATGAGTTAGCGGCAAAGTTCGTGGAGCAGTTCAGGATCCATGCCACTCGACCAAAGGACGTGATGTCGTTGTCCAGTGTGATCCAGGCTCCGGGAGAGTCGTTGAAGGATTATTTGCAAAGATTCCACGTTGCTGCTACCGAAGTTAGCAATCCGAATGACCATGCTATCCTTATGGCCGTGATGCGAGGAGTAGATCCAGACTCAGAGTTTGGTGACTGGCTGGCAGGTAAACCCCCGACTACTCTAGAATGCTTTTATTCAAAGGCGAACCAATTCATGAGAAGAGGCCAGGTGGTCAAGATGGAGCAGTACACCAGGGCCCAGCAAAAAAGTGGTACAAAGCAACATCGCGGTAAAGCAATCTGGCGAAATCACTGGTAAGGTTCAAGTCAATGTTCAAAATAAGCCGGAGTAGTCTAAAGGATCTGGAGGAGGAAATTCCGGACGAAAGAGGGAAGCAGGAAAGTGTAAACTGAGAATCCTAACCTATAGCGAATATACACTTCTAAATACATCTTTGGAGAATATTTATCTATCAACTTGTAATGCATTCCAATACCTAAAGCCGCGCCAAAGGAATCCACTGAAGAAAAAAAGAAAACTGGAAAGTATTGTCGGTTTCATGAGACCTACAGGCACAATACTGAAGAGTGTAGACACCTCCATGATGCTATAGAAAAGCTGATTCGCCAAAAGAAGTTACAGCATTTTGTTAAGAATCCGCAGGAAGGCGGACAGGGGACATCCGACCCCAATCACGGGCAAGCTTCACATCGACCTGAGGAGCCGGCTCGGACTGGAGGAAGGCTAGTCATAAACACAATAATCGGTGGACCTCATTTGGCAGACAAGAGTTGGCAAGAAATGGAACGCTATGCTAGTTCCCTGAAGCATGCAGGTTTCGAATGCTGCTCGAACACAGAAGACGGGACTCCAGCGAAGCAGCAGCGAATGATGACTGATGATATAGTGTTCAGGAGCAGGGATGCCGATCAGGTGGAGGCACCTACCATTGACCCGACGGTAATCTCATCTACGATTGGACCGGCGCTTGTGAGAAGGATACTAATTGATTGTGGAAGTTCTGTTAATATTATCTTTAAAAAGGCATGTGACCAAATGAAGATGGAGGTGAAGGATCTGAAACCGTCTAAAGCCTGCATTCATGGCTTTAATGGTGCAGCTACAGATGCAATAGGTTTTGTTGAATTGCCAGTTGAATTAGGAGAAGGTGAACGCAGGAGGGTACGGATCCTACCGTTCATTGTTTTGGATGTTGATTCCCCGTATAATGTTTTTCTGGGTCGACCGGCCCTGGTGGAATTTACGGCAGCTTTGGCCCCGTGGTGTTTAACCTTGAAATTTCCAACGGACAGAGGAGTTGGTGTAGTGCATGGCGATCAAGCAACCGGTCGTACTTGTTATGTGGCTGAGCTGAGAGAGGCCCAACGAAGAGAGAAAGGAAAGGGTGTGGACAACCCTATCCGCATCCATGTTGCTGAAAATTGACAAGTAATGCCCGAGCCTTGGCTTAGGCAACACAGTCGGATCTATAAAGATATATATCCGAGAGATGACGATGAAGAACCCAAGGAGGCCAAGGCGGCACTGGCTGAACTAACGATTGACATTCCAGTCAGCTATGATGACCCATCATGGGTGCTCAAGATTGGATCACAGCTTAACCCCTCAATGATAGAGGATCTTACTGATTTCCTCCGAGCGAATCTAGATGTTTTTGCTTGGACCCATTCTGATATGTGTGGGATTTCTCCCGCCATCGCAAGTCATATGTTGAACGTTGACCCAAAGTATGTGCGAACGAATGAAACAAAAGAGGAGAGGCATGGACCTGGAGAGGTCCGCCGCTCTCAAAGTGGAGTTGGATAAACTCAAGGCTAATGGGTTCGTCCGCGATGCCCTCTATCCTGAATGGGTATCAAATCCCGTACTGGTAAGGAAGGCAAACAGGAAGTGGAGGACCTGTGTTGATTACTAGGACCTGAACAAGGCGTGCCCTAAGGATAGTTTTTCTTTCCCCAGAATTGATCAGCTCATCGACTCGACAGCAGGACATGAATTATTGTCATTTATGGATGCGTATTCGGGGTATAATCAGATCCTGATGCACATTGCGGATCCGAAGCATACCAGTTTTTTCACGGACGTTGGACTGTACTGTTATGTAGTGATGTCTTTCGGGTTGAAGAACGCAGGGGAAACTTATCAGCGTTTGGTGAATTGAATGTTTAAAGACCAGATTGGTAGAACGATGGAAGTCTATGTGGATGATATGCTCGTGAAGTCACGACAATCAAATGACCACATTCGAGACTTAGCTGAGATGTTTGATATACACAAATTTTACGGAATGAAAATCAATCCACTGAAATGTTCCTTTGGCGCTGCGTCGGGGAAGTTTTTGAGTTTCATTGTCAATGCACGGGGAATCGAAGCCAGCCCAGAAAAGGTTCAAGCTATTCGAGACATACAGGGACCCAGAACTATAAAACAAGTGCAAAGCCTGAATGGGAAAGTCGCCGCGTTGAGTCAATTATATCCAGAGCAACCGACAAGTGTATTCATTTCTTTAATGTCATAAGGAAAGGGAAAAGAAATTTTGAATGGACGTTGAATTTTGAGGAAGCGTTCCGAGCTCTGGTGAGACACTTGGAGAGGCCCCCGGTTCTGTCAAAGTCCGTAGATCATAAGGAGTTGTATGTTTACTTGGCAGATCTCAGCATGCCATTAGTGCAGCTTTGACTCGTGAAGAGGACCGAATCCAAAAGCCAGTGTACTATGTTAGTAAGCACTTAACGGGGGTAGAGAGAAATTATCCTAAGATTGAGAAGCTAGCCTACTACTTGGTGATCGCATCATGCAAGCTCCGCTCATATTTCCAGGCACATCTAGTCAGTATTTATACCGATCAACCTCTACGGAAGGTGCTCCAACGACCGGAGACTTCTGGAAGGCTACTCAAATGGAACATTGAGCTGAGTCAGTTCAATATCACTTACCTACCACGGAGGGCGATCCAAGGGCAAGCGCTAGCAGATTTCATTACAGAGTTCACCATATCAGATGAGCCAAGTGGTAGTGATGTAGTTCCCGCTGTTCTATGGAAGCTATATACCGATGGAGCATCCAACGACCATTGTTCTCGGGCTGGTGTTATTCTTGTAACTCCCGAGAACTAATCAATTTGTTATGCTTTGAAACTTGATTTCCCCGCTACGAACAATGAAGCTGAGTATGAAGCATTGATTGCGGGCTTGAAGCTTACCAAAGAACTTGGAGTGAAACCGATTGAAATCTTTTGTGACTCACAGTTGGTGGTGTACCAAGTACGTGGGGACTATCAGGCAAAGGGGCAAAGGCTTGTCCCATACCTTGCTCAGGTACAAGAATTGTTGGCGGACCTCGAATACTACGATATTTCGCACATTCCGCGTGAACAAAATAGGGAAGTCAACTCCTTGGCAAAATTCGCAAGTACTGGTGATGCACAACAGATGGGCTTGGTTCCCGTCGAAACCTTACATGCCCCGAGTATAAGCGAGATGGAAGTAGATCTTGTGTTAGGGACAAAACTGAAAGGGAGTCGTAGATAACATCGTTCAAAGAATACTTGCTACATGGAACCATGCCCGAGAGAAAGAATGAGAGATGACAGGTCGTTCGCAAGGCCTCATGGTATGTAATGCAAGATGGAATAATGTATCGGAAGGGATTCTCCATTCCCTTACTTAGGTGCATCGCCCACGAAGAGATAAAGTGGGTCTTAGGAGAAGTCCATGAAGAGGAATGTAGCGACCATACTGGGGGGGTAGACTAGCCAAAAATATCCTCCGCTATGGATATCATTGGCCGACCGTGAATCGTAACGCCGCAGACTATGTAAGGAGACGCGACAAACGCCAAAAGTATGCAAAGATCCCGAGAGCACCACCGACGGAACTCCCGCAAATGGTTAGTCTATGGCCGTTTGCAATATGGGGGATCGGTATAATCGGCTCCCTGCCAATCTCCAAAGGTGGCGCGAAATATGTAATTGTTGCGGTTGATTACTTCACTAAGTGGGCAGAAGCCGAGCCATTAGCTACGATCACCACCCAAAAGGTCATTATTTTGTTGTGCAAAACAGTGTATGCCGCTTTGGCTTCCCACGGACTATCATTATTGACAATGGAACTCAATTTGAGAGTAGAGAATTCAAAGAGTTCTGCCAAAAATATTGCATTGAGAAAAGGTTTGCAACAGTCGCTCACACTAAAGCGAATGGGCAAGTTGAAGCTGTAAATAAGATAATCAAGTCCACCTTGAAAAAACGTTTGGAGAAGGCTATAGGCAAGTGGGTGGATAAGCTTCCAACAACACTCTGGGACTACAGAACCACCCAAAAGTCCGCGACAGGCCATACTCCATTCGCTTTGGCATACGACACTAAAGTTGTTATACATGTGGACTTGAAGTTCCCTCATACCGGGTGACTCATTATAATCCTAGAACGAACCAAGATCTTTTACTGGAGTCATTAGACTTTGTCGACGAGAAACGTGAATAAGCTGATTTAAGGGTGGCTGCATATCGGCACCGAGTCGCCTGATATTATAATGAAAAAGTTTGATCGAGAACTTTCGATGTGGGCGACCTAGTTTTAAAGCTTGTTTTTCCAGTCTCGACACAAATAAATCCCACATGGGAAGGTCCCTACATCATTGAACGGAAGCTTGGAGAAGGAACCATCAAGCTAGTGACTGTTGATGGCATGACACTCCCCAGAGCATGGAATAGCGAACATTTGTGACATTATTATACTTAGTCTATTTCATTTGCATTTTAGTAGCGATTGTTTGCGGTATGTTTTTCTCTTGTTGTTCACTGTTTCCGACATGTAATAAGACAATTCAGTTTGTCCCTATTTTTTACAATCAACAAAGGCTTGAAGCTGTTTTTCTATGAACTATAGATGTTCCGTGTGTTATAATTCCATGACAAAGTAAAATTACATTAATCTGTCTGGCGTATGAACGCACACACAAAATTAAAAGTTGATCATTGAACGATTCAAAAAGCCTCTAAGTCCCCGGAGCGCGGACTAGAGTACTCTGAGTCCCCGGAGTGCAGAATAGAGTATAAATGATTCAAAAAATCTCTAAGTCCCCGGAGCGTGGACTAGAGTACTATGACTCCTTGGAGTGCGGACCGGAGTATAAACGATTCAAAAAATCTCTAAGTCCCCGGAGCGCGGCTAGAGTACTCTGAGTCCCCGGAGTGCGGACTAGAGTATAAATGATTCAAAAAATCTATAAGTCCCCGGAGCACGGACTAGAGTACTCTTAGTCCCCGCAGTGCGGAATAGAGTATAAACGATTCAAAAAATCTCTAAGTCCCCGAAGCGCGGACTAGAGTACTCTGAGTCCCGGAGTGCGGATTAGAGTATAAACGATTCGAAAAATCTCTAAATCCCCGCAGCGCTGACTAGAGTACTCTGAGTCCCCGGAGTGCGGACGAGAGTATAAACAATTCAAAAACCTTTAAGTCCCCGGAGCATGGACTAGAGTACTCTGAGTCCTCGGAGTGTGTACTAGAGTATAAACGATTCAAAAAATCTCTAAGCCCCTGGAGCACGGACTAGAGTACTCTGAGTCCCCGGAGTGCGGACTTAAGTATAAACGATACAAAAAATCTCTAAGTCCCTGGAGCACGGACTAGAGTACTCTGAGTCCCCGGAGTGCGAACTAGAGTATAAACGATTCAAAAAATCTCTAAGTCCTTGGAGTGCGGACTAGGGTACTCTGAGTCCCCGGAGTGCGGACTAGAGTATAAATGATTCAAAAAATCTCTAAGTCCCCGAAGAGCGGACTAGAGTACCCAAAGTCCCCATAGTGCGGATTAGAAAGTAAACGATTCAAAAGTCTCCAAGTCTTGTGAAAGCGGGCTGGAGTTCACATGACCTACAGGACTTTGGATTTCAATCAGATTAAATTATAAGCTAAGTGATGAGTCTAAAAATACGGAGAAGCAAAATTTTATTTATTAATCAAAAAAGAAGTTTCATTACAACTTCTCCATAGTCCAGAGCCAAAATCTATCTACGATAAAAAAAAGGAGCGAAGGAAAACAACTGCATGTTACTACGTCACTTGCAAAATGTAGCGAGGCAATAGTTACTTCTTCGGTTTTCTATCCTTTTTTTGGCTTCTCCGAAGTTTCCTCATCCGAGCGCCTCCTTTTGGACCCTTTGCTTCTCAACGACGAAGTACTCGATGGTGGAGGAGGAATTTCCAAAGGCGTGGTCCCACCGGGGAGAATGACCTTCAAGGGCTTATTTAGGGGATCGTCGAGTTCCACCACCTGAGATTCTATCTTAACTTTTGTTTTCTTTTTCTCCTCCTCCTCGATTTCTCTTTCAAGCTGAGCTTGGAAGTATGCTCGAAAGCGCCTATGATTTCGACCTCGTCGTGTTCATCTACGGGTGAGGGATCTTCAAGTTTATCCTCATCTAGCGCCCCGATGACTTGAGCATCGAGACCAGGGGTATCTGCACTGTGAGGTGCCTCAGCCTTTTTCTCTTCGCGCTCCGTGGCGACTTCGGTCCTTGGAATCGGTTCGGGTTCAGAGTGACCTATATGAGTTCATGAAAAACTAATGTTAGAACACATTCATCACTCGTCAAAAGCGATGAATTCCTGAACTCCAGAAGGTGAAGCTACATACCAGCTACCAATTGACTTTCAGTGGTCCTCGGAGTATCACCCTCAGGGATTGGAGATAAAATGTGAACGCCAGGTCCGGGCTTCTTCGGGTCATAGCCAACGTGCTGCTCGGGAGGCGCAAGTGATGAACTATCGGTCAATTGAACGGGAGGAGGAACTGGAGACTCAATGTCGGATGGGCCAGCGCTATCATCTTTACCCTTCGATGACGGGAGTCTCTTCCAAAGAGGGCTCTCGCCGCGGATAAGTCTGAAGGCTCAATTGCTTGGAGCACTTCCCTCTCGAGAGTCTCTTCATCAACCTCTTCGATGCCTAGCTCCAATCTCTTAATTTTTATCAAAGTATCCCATGCTTTGGCTAGTGATTCGAGATAACCATCGCCTAAGAAAGATAGGTCAGGATGCATGAGGACTTGTGCATTGTACTCGGTGATGAGCAGGTCGAATAAACACTTGATTTCTTCTCTGCCAGCCTCGGTAGCTGCCTCAAGTTGAGAGTTGGCCTTTGTGAGCTCTATTTTCTTGCCTTCCTCATGATCTTCTTCTTTTAGTGCTTCAACCTTGGATAGCTCTTCGTCGAGTTTTGTCTTTAGAAGCCATGTTTTGATGATTTTGTTGCAGTATCTTTGTGACTCTTCATGTGCTACAATCTTCTCTTCTCTCTCTTTAGAGGGCAATTCCTCTAGTTCTTTGAACCGTCAATCGAGAATGTCCTTTTCTGTTTGGATACAGTCTTTCTCCAAAGCCAGAGCGCTGCTGCATTGGACTGCCTCATTAAGTTCTTTCTCGTGAGTGGCCTCCAACCGACTAACTACCTTGGCTGTCTCCTTAGCATTTTTCTGGACAGTCTCGAGCTGAGATTTGTATGAGGATAGTTCCTCATCTTGACCTTTAATGATGTCTTTTTCATGAATAGCTTCGAGTTTGAGGCAATCAATCTCGTGTTGGCGTTCAATGGAAACCTTTGAAACTTTCTCTACCAAGTGTACGAACACATCGTGCTGAAAGTAAACATCGTTGTTGCAAGCAATGGCGCTCTGTTTAACATGTCTGGGGATAGGATGAATCGCGGGGAGAAATTTCAATCCATCGAAACATATCTTCGGGAATGTAGCCTTGAGCTCAGCTAATTTTCCACTGTCGACGGATGATGTGCGGAGGCTGGAGGGGTCTGCCTAACCGGAGTCACAGATTTCTCATAAGGTTCACGGGATTGCTTAGTACTCGACGAGCTACAATGTTGGTTGCAAGGAACTTCAGACTGGCATCCCTTCTAAGCAGACTTCTTCCTACTATGCTCCAAGTGAGGGGGAGGATTGTTTAGATATGAAGAATGGCTATAAGTTCTCCTTCTGGAAAATGACGACTCTCTGGGATGATAATCTCTATCACCGTTGTCGTCCTTGTCTCGTCGTTTACCTGATCCTGAATCTCGACTAGAATGGTAGAAGATGGAGGATCTGTGAAGGCGGTCAATGCCGTGTGTACACCCCATATCACCTACACATAAAACCAAATGAGGACGAGTTAGTAGAAATCACATGATAAGTGAAATTCAAGTGCATGAAAGCAGCAAGAGTAGGCCGACCCAAGAAAGCATTATAGGTGGAGAATCCATCAACAATTACAAAAGTTTGCTTCCGAACCACCTTCTTATGCCCTTCGCCCATTTCAACAAACAAGTCCACTGTTCCAATTGGCTGTTTCAGCTCCCCTGTAAATCCGGCAATCTTGTGTGATGAAGCTTGTACATCTTCCATTGGAATTTTCATTTGGTCAAATGTCTTTTTAAAGAGTATGTTGCACGAGGCGCCGCTATCAACCAGCTCCCTTCTTACAATAGCCGGCCCAATACCGACAGAGACGACCTAAGGGACCTCGGTAGGAGCCTCCACAT
Source organism: Allium fistulosum (assembly GCA_030737815.1). NCBI lineage: Eukaryota > Viridiplantae > Streptophyta > Magnoliopsida > Asparagales > Amaryllidaceae > Allium > Allium fistulosum. Next base: position 125,655,135 of record CM060906.1, read on the forward strand.
CAATAGAATTCCTGGTTCTGAACATAATATCATCATGAAAAGTCTTTTGCTGCTTCAGAGGTGCAGCATCTTCCAAGATCAAGACACTTTCTTCAGCTGGGGCATACTTCAAAGCTCTAGCATACCTCTCCATCTCACCCCAACTCCTGCCAGCCAGATGAGGTCCTCCTGTGATCACATTGATAACAGGTCTTTCCTTTTCAGCAGGCCTCTCTCCTGAACCAGATGAATGAGCTGGAGGTAGCTGCCCCTGGTTAGATGAAGACGGGTCTTTTCTATTCCTTTTAACGTACTGCTGCAACTTATTCTCTCTTAACAATTCTTCAATCAAGCTTTTTAAGTGACGGCACTCATTGGTATCATGGCCGGGTTGATTATGAAATTGGCAAAATCTCCCACTTTGAGCAGCATTTTTTCCCACT